>CM055517.1:14888084-15547083 GCA_029298725.1 Gnatocerus cornutus
CTTTAAAGAAATAACTCCTGCAAGTTTCATTGCTTTCGATCTAAAACTACCAAAGTTATAGAATTTTATAGAAATGGTCGGAATTTTTGGAAAGACAAAAAATTCTAAAAATTTTCTTCGTAGTTCGAAAATTTTGTAATTTGGCACAGTTATTAAATTTTTTAAAGCTGCATTTTCCCCAATTTTCAATGCCTTGGCGTCAAAACAAACAAAATTGCGAAATTTTATAGAAAATAGTCGAAATTTCTGCGGATTCCAAAAAAAAATTCTAAAATTTGCAATTCTTGTTCTAAAATTTTGAAATTTCACTCAAAAGAAATAACTGCTGCAAGTTTCGTTGCTTTCGATCTAAAACTATCAAAGTTATGGAATTTTATAGAAATGGTCGGAATTTTTGGCCCATTTTGAAAAGAGAAAAAATTCTAAAAATTAACTTCGTAGTTCGAAAATTTTCTAATTTGGCACAATTATTAAATGTTTTTAAAGCTGCATTTTCCCCAATTTTCAATGCCTTCGCGTCAAAACAAACAAAATTGCGAAATTTTATAGAAAATAGTCGAAATTTCTGCGGATTCCAAAAAAAAATTCTAAAATTTGCAATTCTTGTTCTAGAATTTTGAAATTTCACTCAAAAGAAATAACTCCTGCAAGTTTCGTTGCTTTCGATCTAAAACTACCAAAGTTATGGAATTTTATAGAAATGGTCGAAATTTTTTGCTCATTTTGAGTAGACAAAAAATTCTAAAAAATTATTTCGTGAGTCGAAAATTTTCTAATTTAGCACGGTTATTAAACGTATCAAAGGCTGCATGTCCTCTAGTTTTCATTGCCTTAGCGTGCAAACTACAAAAATTACGAAAATTTATAGAAAATAGTCGAAATTTTTGTGGGTTCTCAAAGAAAAATTTCTAAAATTTTCATTTCTTATTCTAATATTGTCAAATTTCTCTCAGTTAATCAACGACTTTAAAGAAATAACTCCTGCAAGTTTCATTGCTTTCGATCTAAAACTATCAAAGTTATGGAATTTTGTAGAAATGGTCGAAATTTTTTGCTCATTTTGGGCAGACAAAAAATTCTAAAAATTTATTTCGTGAGTCGAAAATTTTCTAATTTAGCACGGTTATTAAACGTATCAAAGGCTGCATGTTCTCTAGTTTTCATTGCCTTAGCGTGCAAACTACAAAAATTACGAAAATTTATAGAAAACAGTCGAAGTTCTTGTGGGTTCTCAAAGAAAAATTTCTAAAATTTTCATTTCTTATTCTAATATTGTCAAATTTCTCTCAGTTAATAAACGACTTTAAAGAAATAACTCCTGCAAGTTTCATTGCTTTCGATCTAAAACTACCAAAGTTATAGAATTTTATAGAAATGGTCGGAATTTTTGGAAAGACAAAAAATTCTAAAAATTTTCTAATTTGGCACAGTTATTAAATTTAATTTTCATTGTCCTAGCGTGAAAACTACTAAAATTACGAAAATTTATAGAAAATACTCAAAGTTTTTTGGATATTCAAAAAAAAAAGTCTAAAATTTGAATAGAAGAAAACGAGCAAAAAATTAAATTCACGAAATTGTTTCGCAGGATCGTTAACAACTCCTTCCTTTGTCGTAATTTCACTCCACCCAGCAAATTAAGTTAATCAATCATTTTGATTGGCTGCCCACGTTGATCAATAATTGTATTACTTCCCAACAAAGAGTTAATTTCGCACAAATCACAATACCGTACGACCCTAAAAAAAAGTCCGATCAGGGGTTGTCGTGGAAAACAAAAAAAACCCACACTACAGTTTGTAATATTCTGATGTTTTCCACAGCAAACTCGATCCTCAATCTACGGTATAAAAGCAAAGCTGCATGCGATTAGAGTAACTCCGTCGCGTCTACCTCTAGCCCCCTTAAGCCAGCACCCCAAATCATTCGCTTATCTACCTTATCTTCTAAATTAGTCGTCTGAGACGAACATGATGTTAGTACTCATGCAGAAAGCGTTTGTTAATAACAATGTTAGAACGAGTTGAACTCTGTTAGCTTGAAAAAGCAACTCTGCGTACCAAACTTCTTCTTTAGCCAGTCTTCCGGAAAAGGACAATACGATCCTGTCGGATCGACATCTCCTAATCGTGGCAATTTGCTCGGGCGGCCGTATTTACTTCTCCATCGTGAGGCGGCTAGCTGACCTTTAAGCGTTCATAGTACAAACAATATTATTTCAGGCTTCATTTTATTGTTATTATATGATCGGTTGGTAGCACTGACGAACGACGCTACCGACTGTACTAAGTAGTCACGTGATGAATAAAAAGATGCAGGCAGGCATGAGTGCGGCAGTGCTGCCAAATTACCGAACGAAGTCACGGCCTACTTTTAAATTTCGTAATGGAAATAAGATTGGTCGGATTTTAGAATGACATTAGCACGCTGTACTTATACATATACATGTTTGGGTTCATGCATATTCATTGGCACTCTACTTCAATCAATATCATTAGCCGCAATGAAAAAAACGCAGATTTTTTATTTTACTTATCGAAATTGGGGTTTCTATACTATTTTATTTACATTTTCTATGAAAAATAAATTTGTGTATCGTACCAAGGAGGCCATGCATTTGAACGTACGTCGAATTTTGGTTGAAGAACGTGTCAAATAACCTTCAAACGTCAAAAATACTACGATGGTTTTAGCTACGACACGGCCAACTGCGAACTGCCCATTATTATAAATAATAAGAGTATGCAACCAACAATACAATATAAAAATATGACAAAAAAAAACAAGTAGTCTGCGATTTTCAATGAGGTGTTGGCAACACTGATGTTCAGTGCAACTTTTCAATTTTCTCAATGCTACCAATTACGAAGTAAAGTCATGCACTGATTTTGTTATTGATCACACTATCTCTCTCGTTCATGGCCTACCTAGAAAAATTAGTTGAATCATTAGGTACGAATCGACATACGTGACATTCGTGGATGACTAGATTATTATAAATAATAATGAGCGCACTGATTTTTTTCGATAAAAATAAGTCCATATAAATTAGAAAAATCTTGGAAAAACCGCTTAATTATTTTTTATGAAAAATAAACGTAGTTTTTGTGAATTCTCAAAAGAAAAACAAATAGTCTGCGATTTTCAATGTCTTTTTATTGATCACCTCTCGTTCATGGCCTACTTAGAAAAATCAGTTGAATCATCGCGCACGAATAATCGGCATACGTGACATTCGTGGATGACTAGATTATTATAAATAATAACGAGTCACTGATTTTTTTCCAATTCGATAAAAATAAGTTAATAAAACTAGAAAAATCTTGGAAAAACCGCTTAAAATTTCTATATTTGCCCTCTCTTGGCAAAGAAAGTCAAGAATCAAGTCAACTCAGTGTCAGTGATGAGATGTGATGGCAAAATAAACAGAAGCAAAACCTTAAAACAACAAATAAAAACACAAAAAGCAACAAATACCTGCTCTTTACCTTCATATTCATCTTTGACTAGTTTTGACTGATACTCGTGCAGAGCAGAGATCAAAATGTTCCTTTCCTCCCCGTTAAGTCTCAAGACCAATTCTTGGGCTTGCAACTTCGACAGCCCCTGTGTAGTGCTGGTTGTCTCACAGTGCCCCCCAGTCCCTCTCAGCACCGAATTCGTACAAAAACTCTGATTGTGAGTCTTCCCAGTCCGTTTACTAAAACTAGTCAGCTGCGTCTTGGGGACCAAAACACACTGGACACGACCACACGTGAGTTTGGACGTCGAAAGAAATTTCGCGATTTTTGTTGCCATCACTAGATTATCTACAAGTGCAGGGATTTTTTAATTCTTAACCTCATTTTGCGATTATTTTATATAGAAAACTAGCACTGTCAACTTTTCTACACGAGAACGCCGGAGGACGGAAGACCATAAGAGAATTACATCACTTTTGACAGGAACAGTGCATTTGAACTACTGGTCGGCCAAGCGTCACTCGTTAGCTCACATGGGAGCTATTTTTGGACGTGACCACGCACGTGACCTTGGCGGGCCAATCAGAGCCGAGGGGGTCGATATCTGTTGATGCGACACGTGCGCCGAAATGCAGAAAGTTTTTTGTTTCATTGCCATTTTTCATGCCCAAAAAACAGTTGAAATAGTTGCGAGCACAAAACTGCGGACATTTTGACTGTACAGTCACGATCAAAATATCTTGGACGTCGTTTTTTTGACATTTTGAAAATTTGAGTGTAGTCAATGCATCACTGTCAATTTGACATGTGAAACTGACGCAATTTGTCAAAAGGGACAGTAATAATGAAATAAATAAAGGGTGTTTTACACTTTATGACAATCGAATGACTGACGTCCAAAATAATTTGACCGCGACTTTAGATGCCCCAAATTTTGTGGCCGCAACTGTATTAATCTGTAAAAGGTCAATTGAGCAGCAAAATGTGAGGCAAAAGAAACGCTAGATGGATAAAAAGCTCGTAAAAAGGGTTCAGATCCTAAAAAAATGAAGCTGAGAATTTGGAAATCGAAGAATTTTAGAGTTTGGGAGACAGGAAAACGTAAAAACTGACATTTTGTATTAGTACAGTAGCGGCCACAAAATTTCGAGCACTTTTGATGAATTTCTAAAACGGCTGATTGAGCAGCAAAACGTATATACCTCGGGGTTTGGGTGACTATTAAAAGGCCAGTTCGATATGTATATGAATATCTATATGTATTAGGAAATTATGTACAAAATGTAATTATTTCCACTAGAAAATAAAACATTGACAAAATAAAGTATATACACATCAAAAATATGTACAAAAATAATTTAAAAATTGTAAAATGGTAGAAGTAACGCAAGAAAAAAGGAGGAATATCCCAAAACTCTGTCGTACAAATTTCTTGGCACCCTCAAAGTATATCACGAAACATTGATCAAGATTAACAAAAGATAGAGAGATATCGGGTGTTCAAAAAAAATCCTTGCGCACCCGATAGATAACCTAATATGTCCGACGTGGCCACCTATTCCTAATCTTACAAAACCCTATTAAATATCGTATTTTGAGCTAGAAGTGTACCAGTTATCACAATGCCGAACTCCTCGTTTGATTCAACGTCACATTCGTTATATCTTTGACAATCATTTCGGCGACTTGCCACGCCATCTCCTCCTTCTTCTTATCTTCGTCCAAACTAACAAACTTCTTCATGACGTTCTTCAGCGTGAAGCTCTTCCTGTCCGGCTCCGGCTCCAGGTCAGTTTCGAATTTCCCGAGAGCTGTGACTCTCCCACAGGATAACCGGTGGTTCCTCTTCCGCTTCCACAGAGAGTCCGGGTCGCACAGTTGCCTCGTGTCTATATTCATGTCGGTTTTTCCTTTCTTTGTACTCTGGTAGTTGATTTCTAAAGCTAAAAACGCGCTGTTGGTGCTAAAGCTGCGCTCGCTGCCGCAGTCCGAAGACAGCGGACGCTTGTTGTCGATGACGAGGTACTCGGACTGCACTGTGTTGATGAGCTCCGATAAGTACTTGTAGAACAACTGTGAAGCTAGGAAGGGTTTTAGGTAGTTGCGCTCCAAGACCTGCTCGACTATCTTCAGCGGGAGGGTAAAACAGTCGAGGACTAGTCCGTTCTCGCCGCAGATGTTCTGTTCGACTTCAAACCGCACCTTGTCGGTGAACCCCAGAGGACAGTGCGCCTGCAAAGAGAAGTATTTGTCGTACAAGACGACGGCGTCGCTTTGGGCCTCCACCGGGTCGAAAAACTCCTTCTGGTTCCTCAAGTGCTGCTGGAGGTTCGTCGCCGCGATCCAGAACTCCAGAAGAGTACACGTGTTCTCCTGCTCTAGGAACTCCATAAAGTAGAACAATGCGGTTTCGTTGTAAAGAATGTCGTCCAAGACCACATTGCCGCTGGTGAGGACGTCGATTTGGTATTTGCAGAAGGAGTCGCTTCCGAGGAAGGCCTCGAAGAACTCCTTCTCCATAATATCAAACACGTGGCTCTGGAGGTGGTCAAAACAGTGCCCTGAGAGGACTTTCTCAGAGTCGCAGATGTTCTCAATAATCTCAGTGCGGATCGCCTCGGAGCATTTAATGAAATGGGGGGCTTCCAGAGCGATGTACTTCTTGAAGATGGAAACGGCGCTGTCGTCCTCCGTAAAACTCTTCCTAGGACTAGTATCACTATCATCTACAGAACTCTGGGTAACTCTATCTGACACAGTCGCAGTGGAATAGTCGCTGTCGGCTGTATAAGAATCACAATCCGTGCTCACAGACAAACTGTCATGGTCCCCCTTGGAAACCGGCGAAGGCTCCCTCTTCTCTCTCAGCGCGGATTTAAACAAACTAATGTCGATCCAACACATGAGAAACTTCGCTGCGTTCTTGGACTCCATGTAATGCATGAAGTACCCCAGAGCCCCCTTGTCTGACAGCACCTCGTCCAAACTCCTGCACAGTTTCGATTTCGCCTTCGTGAAATCATCTGAAATGATCGGTCATTACGTGACTACCGCAGGTAACACCCACCGATGTCAAACAGGCCCTCATCGTCGAAAGAACTGAGTGGCAGCAGCTTAGGAGGCTGTCTTATTGCCGTTGAGTCGTCTCTGACCACATTTTTGTCATTGTCCGCTGGAAAAACAAGCGAGTTTTGGAGGTAATGCGAAATTATGTCATACCTTTTGTTTTTTTCCAAAACTGTAACATTGTTCATGGTAAACAAGTTGCGGGCGGAGGCTCAAGGGGGTTTTACGTGCGATTAGAATTACCAACACTCAACCAAAGTCTTATTTAGAAGGAATTAAAACGCTAAATCTCGGTTTTCATGTTATTATTGTTAATAAAAAACGTAAACGTCAAAACTCATTAAGATGCATTTTGAAGTGACAGGTGACGGATGACAACTAAAATCCCTAGATGTGAGTGGTAAGGGTTGGGTAAATGACTCCGAGAGGACGCCAGCTGTTCTTATTACAGTTTCCTGTAATCTCCGAGGTTGGATTTTGGAATTAGATCCATAGAAGGCGCAAAAAGTTTAACTACATTTTTTTTAAAAAGATATTTTAGGTGCATTAACACACAAAAACACTTTTTTGCGAAAACAAAATAGTTCCTGAATTGTTGCTTTTTGAATTTTTTTCGAAATTTGTCTGGAAACTTTAAAACAAAAAGTGCTACAATTTATTATATTTTGTATTATTTCAGTTTCTTTTTTTAAGATTTGCAATTACATTTTATTTTTTTATCACTGTTGGATTAATAATGTCAGAAATACCTTAATATAAAACAAAAAACAGAACAAAAAGTGAATTAAAATCAGGTTTTATGTACCATTTTGAGAGTTATTTTTTATTAAAAAACTTGCTAGTCCGTAAAGTATCAATTTGCAGGCCAAATCTAAATTTCAACGCAAATTGTGATATGAGATTGTCATATCAAGCGATCAAAAACACGCACGCTCAATGACCTCTGACATAAAAAGTCACGTCTGTGAATGAAAACGTTTTTCTGTTTATGTCTGATAAGTGATAAGCTTGGCGGTGGCAAAATGTCTAAAAAATATTCTAAAATTGTCGATATATGACGAAATATGTTCTTTGGGCGAGCGAAGCGAGCAAAGTGTATGTTTTATGTGATTTTTTTAGATTGGTTCCCAAATCGTTTCTTTGGATTCTTCCGATTTTTCAGATGCTTTTACAGATTCTTCAGATTCCTTAAATCCCTCAGATCTTTTAGATTTCAGATTCGATCCTTCAAATCCTTCAGATTCTGCAAATAATCCTTGAGATTCTTCAGATCTCTCAGATTCTTCAGATTTCAGATCCGTTTGATACTTTCGTTCCTTCAGATCCTTCAAATCCTTTAGATCCTACAGATAGTCATGGAGATAATCTTTCAGTTTCTTCAAATCCTTCACATTTCATACTTTCGTTCCTTCAGATCCTTCAAATTCTTTAGATCCTGCAGATAATCCTGGAGATAATCTTTCATTTCCTTCACATCTTGCATCTGAGTTTCTTCCTTCAGATCCTGCAGATAATCCTTCAGATTCATCAAATCTTTCAGATCCTTTAGTTCCTGAAAATCCTTTAGATCCTTTAGATTTCTCAGTTCCCTCAGCTCCTCCAAATCTTCCAAATAATCTTGCAGATAATCCTTCAGATCATGTAGATAATCCCTCAGTTCCATTAAATCTTTCAGATCCTGCAGATAATCATGCAGATAATCCTAAAAATTCCTAAAAACCCGAAAATCGCGTCGATATCTGCGTTTTACTATAACTGTGACAATTTGCGTATTGTCGCGCAGATAACCCAAGCTGTAAGATTATCAACTGTTATTACATCATTTACATCATCCGATGACAATAATATCAGCAAAGCGCGAGGTGAAAACAAAGCCAGCATTGTCACATGAATAAAAAAAAGCAAAAGATCATCTAAATCCGCCATTTATATTCAATGATTGCGCAGTCGATAATTTAGGTCATCAAATCTTGCTTAATTCATTTAAAATTCGTTAATCCGAAAAATGTCTACGAGCAGTGGCAGGAAGGACGAAACGTGTAGGTAAAATATTCAGTCGCGTGGATGATGACATTGAGTGAGTTTAACACACTACCCCTGACCTATTGATCTTATTACGTGAAATTTATGACAATCTGACACCAATTCTATTGCTTATTTTATTATTATTAGGCTTATTACATCAGGAGGCTGATGGGATTTTTCTTGAGTTCAAGTTTAGGCTCTTCGGATTACCGGAGCGAACTTGAACTTATTCAAGAGGAAAATTTTCTGGCGGAGGAGTGGGCCTTGGACAGGTTGCCAGCACTGCTCAAACTAAATGTTTTCATTTGAATTGTATTCTTGGATCTTATAGAAGAATTTGTAAATTTAGACCGTCTAAAAAAAAACTACAAAAGAATTTGGTCGTAAAAAATTGCATGACGATCAAACTTCAACAGTCGATATCTCGCTTATTTTTTCAGTCTCATTTTACGCAGAATTTCACGTGGAATCCAAAACTGGGCTCAAAATTGACGTTTGACAACAAATAACTGAGTTCTGCGCGAGTAAACTCAGAGGACCAAATTCTTGAAGATTCGGTGGAAAGTGTAAAAATACTAAAATTCAATCAACAAATTAAAACTAATAACTTACAAAAGTAGAAGCATTACATACAAAGACAAAAATTTAGAAAGAACGTGAAGAGGAAGAATTTTTCGAATCAGAAATTTTCATGTGCGTCCTAGAATTTTCACATTTCGTTGGCAGCCCTGCCAAACGCCAGTTAAACGGTGAAACGAACGGCAGATTCCCAAGCCCACTTTACCGACCCAGATGTTTCCATTTACTCTCAATTTTATTAAATAATTTTCCATGAAAACATTTTTTGTTGTTACCTAAATAAACATCTTTCGATGTGATAATTCTTATTGTATACTGTCATCTGTAAACACGATAATATTTTGCTAAATATCTGCAATAAATATAATAAATCTTCATGACGTGAGCCGTTTTCAAAATAATGCAGAAAAAATTATTATTATTATTAATCAATACTCATGTCTCATCTATCTTGGAAGCGATAACAGTTGCGTATTTTCCAGAGAAAAAAAGGTTTTGCGTTTCTAAATTTTCACGAGTTTATCGAGTTCAAACACGTTGACGTGTGATTGTGGAAAAAATATTGTTTTCCACTCGTGCGAAATGTTCAGTAGTTACCAATGCTTAAACAAAATCACTGAATTGTGAGTTGGTACTCCTGGCAAATAGTGTCAAAACTGACCATGACACTTGAAAAACGTTTTACCAACTTAACCGTTTTAGGAAAATGTCCCTAAATCGGATATTCCTTTTTTTGTAACATTTATTAATCATCATTGTTGCCAACGTAGAGGCTATAAATAGCTCGTGTTTTGGTTGAAAAGTACACTCGCCAGTTAGCTACATATAAGGCGTGCTATATTGAAATTTTCAAAAATAAGTATGTCTCACTCATCAAGGTTTTCCACTCAATAAACTGTATTAAAACCAGTGAACTCCGTTGAACCTTATATCAATTATGTTTGTATATAAATATTGATAATTAATACGCTAACAACACCACTATTACATTTATTAGACGTTTTTTCAGCGATTGTAGATTATCTTCATATACAATTTGCATAAGTAGTTCACAATAAATTGCGCAATTACATAACACTGTTTATCATAATTATCAACGACGATTCTGATCGTTTTTACAAAAATTTTCAATTAATATTCGGACACCCGGATACAACCTTGACATTTAATTAGAATGCAAATCAATTAGTTTGCATTCTTTTGATGCATATTACGAAATGCATCGCTCAAGGTTAATGGGGACTGTCTGCTAAAAAAAGAAAGCGGCGCCAAAAACTTCCAACACCCTGTATATGGCAAATTTGGTCATGTTAGGGCTGTCTTATTGTGAGGTTCTTTGAGGTGGTTTTTTTGTAAAAACACCAAACTGGGGATTGTTGTTATTTATTTTTAGTTTTTAGTTATTATTAGAATGTTAATTTTGCATGATTTGAAGGTTGGGTCAAATTAGCACGATTTATTGATAAAATAGGTGTTAAAATGTCTGACTGTTTTTGACCTCACAATTTTGCACGAAAATAAAATAATGTTATCAGTAAGTAGATAAAAAACTTTTTGATGTTTTCAGATCCTTTAGATCCTCGAGATTCTCTAAATCCTCTAAATTTTTTAGATCCTTTATTCAACTACAGTTTAACAAACGCTCTAGTGCGGTTATGGCTTTGACTTTTTAAATCGTTTACAGCCACCTTACCGCAAACCCCCATAAACATAATAACGCTCAAATGGTTGGGTCTCATCTAATAAATATTTTTTCCCAGCTGGTCAGTCTTACAAATCAACTCCTTACAGGTCTACATTTCGAGGTGATTTTGTTACTCAACTGACCCAAACTTATTCAAATTGATGATAAACGCAATTATATTAATTGGGGATACTAAAGAAAAAAATACGGAACATTTGGAAATTTGTGGAGTTTATAAGTCTTGACTGTCTTAATAATAGTATCAATTTAGAAAAATTTAAACCAAGATGGAGTATATTTAGAAATTTTTATTTGGACAACTGAAAATGTCAATTTTTTCAACACTAATTTCGTTATTTCTAGAGCGACAGGAACGAAATTTATGCATGTTGTTTCTTTTGTTTGTTTTAGTAATATCACTAATTTGCAAAAATTTAGATCAAAAAGTCGAATTTTTACAAATTTTCGTTTTAAGACCAAAAAAATGCCACCAATTTTTTTTTAATCCTGTAATTTCTTTATTCTTTATGCGATTTTAACGAAATTTGTGGAGATTGTCGCTCTCGACTGCCTTATTAAGAGCGTCAATTTGGAAAAATTTAGACCGAAAAAAAGAATTTTTAGAAATTTTGATTTCGAGGGGCGAAGAAAAATTTTTGTTTTTTAACCAAAAAAAAATGTGACCAAAAATTTTAAACGACCTGTAAGTTCTTCATTTTTAATGCCACTATAACCAAATTTGTGAAGTTTATAAGTCTTAACTGTCTTATTAAGAGTTTTGGAAAAATTTATACCAAAAACGGAGAATATGTAGAAATTTTTATTTAGACAACAGTGAAAATGTCAATTTTTTCGACACTGTAATTTCGTTATTTCTAGTGCGACCGGAACGAAATTCGCATGTCGTTTCTTTTGTTTGTTTTTGTAATATCACTAATTTGCAAAAATTTTGATTAAAAAGTCGAATTTTTAAAAATTTTCGTTTTAAGACCATAAAAATGCCACCAATTTTTTTTAAGATCCTGCAATTTCTTTAGTTGTTAAGTGATTTTTACTAAATTTGTAGAGATTATCACTCTTGACTGTCTTATTTACAGTGCCGATTTACAAAAATTTAGAGCGAAAAGGAGAATTTGTAAATAATTTTTATTTCTAGTAGCTAAAAAAATTACAAAAAAAACTTGAACGCGGTTTAATTTCCACATTTTTGGTGTCACAAGAACGAAATTTGTGGGGGTTATTTTTAAGATTAAATAGTCCATAAAAGTCGCTGAATTTAGGATAATTTTAATATATCTTTGTTAGCCATTATTTCTAATAACGTATTATCTTTATTTTTGTAAAAACATTGTTAATTTTTTTTGAAAGTTTCTATTACTAAGTGGGACTTAGGTTCAGATAATCTAATTTTTCATAGAAGCATAAGGAACGTAGAGTAAAAATATGCCCAAAAAAATATTTTTGGATCAAAAATTACAACTATTACGCACGATTTGAAATAAATAGTCATCGATAACTCGCAATGCGCTTTGATTGAGAATATTTATTACGGTTCATTTCAAGCCAGATGAGACCCAACCGCTTGAGGGTTATTATGATTATAGGGGTTTGCGGTAAGGTGGCTATAAACGGTTTAAAAAGTCAAAGCCATAACCGCACTAGAGCGTTTGATAAACTGTACAGATTAGATTTAGTTGGCGTGATCTTGTACACTTTTTGAATTCTCCAGTTTCTTGGATTTTCTGGATTTTCCAGATTATTTGGTTTATCAGGATTTTCTAAATTACTTGGATTATCTGGGATTCTCTCTATTCTCTTTATTCTCGGGATTCCCCTGATAATTATTTTTCATATTCTTTAGATTCTTCGGATTCTTTAGATTCTCCAAAATCTCCACATTCTCTCCATTCATCAGATTCTACAGATTTTCCAGATTCTTAGGATTTTTCTTTCGGATTCCTCAGATTTTGGGAGTTTTTCAACTTTTGCGGTTTGGTCAAATTTGATTTTTCAGACTTTTCGAATTCTTTGGCTTCTCCAGATTCTCCAAATTCTCCACATTGCCTACACCCTCCAGATTTTCAAGATTCTTCGAGTTTTTCTGATTTTTCTTTCGAATTCTTTGGATTTTCAAAATTCTTCGGGTTCTTCGAATATTTTTTTTTTCGAATCTTTAGTTTCTTCTGATTCTCCAGAATCTCTACATTCTCAAAACTTTTCAGATTCTTCGGATTTTTCTTTCGGATTCTCTAGATTTTCCAGATTCTCTATATTTTCTAGACTTTCAAGATTCTTCAGATTTTTTTAAATCTCTAGATCCTCCAGATTTTCTACATTCTCCAAATTTTCCGGACTCTTCGGATTTTTCTTGCGGATTCTCTAGATTTTCCAGATTCTCCAGATTCTTCAAGTTTTTTTGGATTTTTTTTCGGAATCTCTAGTTTCTTCTGATTCTTCAGATTCTATACATTCTGAAGATTTTCCAGATTCTTCGAGATTTTCAGATCTTTCTTTCGTATTATCTAGTCTCGAGATTTTCCAGATTTTGAAGATTCAACGGATTTTTCTTAATATTTGCGGTTTTATCGAATTTTATTTTTCAGTTTTTTAGGATTCTTTGGCTTCTTTGGCTTTTTCGGATTCTCAAAATTCTCCAGATTCTGCAAATTCTCAGCATTCTCCAGATTTTCCAGATTCTCTACATTCTCCAGATTTTTCAGATTCTTTGAGTTTTTCCAATTTTTCTTTTGGATTCTTTGGAATCTCCAAATTTTCCAGATTCTTCACAATCTCTACATTCTCCAGATTTTCCATATTTTTCGAGTTCTTCGGATTTTTCTTTCACATTCTTCAGATTCTGCAAATGCTCGACATTCTCCAGATTTTCCAGTTCTAGATTATTCGGGTTTTTCTGATTTTTCTTTCGGATTCTCCAGATTATTTGCATTCTCCAAGTGCTTCGGCTTCTTCAGATTTGTCTTTCGAATTCTCCATCACATTTTTTACGTTCTCCAGATTTTCCGATTTGCCAGTTTTTCGGCTTTTGCAGTTTCGTCGAATTTTATTTTTCAGATTTTTCGGATTCTCTAGATTCGCCAAATTTGTCAGAACCTCCAGTTTTTTCCTTCGGATTCTTCAAATTTGCGAGTTTTTATTTATCTGATTTTTCAAATAAAAGGCCAAGTTCGAAAATCAACTAAAAGAGAGCACATCCACACATCCATACAGTCGCGACCCCCAAAATTTCGGACATCAAACCACCAAATTCGCTAGTTACAAACCGAAATGATCCCGCCCGAAATTTTGTAACCGCGCCTGTACAATCTAATATTTAAATGGCCTTTGCCTAAACAAATTTTTCCTTTTCGGGCCCCAACTTATAAATATCCATCGTATAAATAAAACCCACCCATTTGAATACCAACCGGCGCCGACACATACCCACCCATCCATCACTTTCATCCGATTCTTCCTCTAACACTTTCGCTTCGCAATCCCTCCAGGAAATCCAAACGTTTCTACGTGCCATGAATCAGAATTTTTCCAAAACGATCTCTTCTTCAAACTTCGGCTACTACGAAACGTCGAAATCTCAGGGTCTCAGCCTTGAACTTGACAATGCGTAAGAAGTCATAACGAACATCTCTAATCGGAATTCCAGAAGCTGAGGTCAGGGATTATAATGCAACGGCTCTTTTTCTGAAGCGTCACTGCAGAGGTGATAATGATAATGGACCTGCATGCGCACAGAAGAACGAGATAAATGTCGCCAAAGGAGATTTGGACCGCTAAAGTTCACCAGTGATAACTGACCTGCATGCTGATGCACATCGGTCACGTTTGGGATAAAAAAATTCCAATTTAACCACTTTTATCGGAAGTTAGGTGCAGATTCTTCGCTTTTCTTTACAATCTGTTAAATTTCATTGAATTTTCTCTTGATTTCCTTCAGAATTCTAATCCTGATTCAAACTTTTGACAGTTGACATTGCACAACTGTCAAAATGTCATAACCTCTCTTTACCACGCAAATTTAGTGGATACGTTGGCAATCGTGGTACTTTGACAGTCAAGTGCACCAACATAAATCACACGGTGTGCATTTTTCCCCGTCGAGACAATTTTCCGCTAAGAAAGTTCAGCCCAGATAACCTGCAGCCAATGCCACAAACAATCGGCGCTTTAAACGATTTTTATATCGTATCGCAGCATTTTAATTAATTCTCAGAAGTTTCAAGAACTTCCATCCACTACGTGACCAAGTGCAGCTTTGAAGTGACTCACAATTGTTTGTAGTCGAAGAGGCTCTAAATTGTTTCATGTTGGTACAACTGTTTAACGTCAAAAATCGTAATTTTTGGTAACCGACCATGAAAACAACGACCCCCGTGAACGTTTTGTTCTAGAAACATTTATTTAAATTTTAATAAATTTAATTCGTACCCATGTTTTACAATATAGTTAAACCTACATATATCTGAATACATGCATACATTTTACAGTCTGTCGGTAGTTCAAGAGTGTTCAACCTTCTAGGTCTAATGTCCCTTTAAAATTAGTTTATTAAAGTTGGTACGCCTGCAAATTTGACAATATCACAATATGGCCGCCAACACATAACCTTACTTATTTTGGCACATTTCCATGGAGATAATAATAATTAATTGTACATAATTGCACAACAAAATCTCCTTCGCAAGATTTCGTTTTATTTCCTAACAAATTCGCATCAATTTCCCAAGGTTACGTTTGTAATATTTTATAGATATGTTCGTTCGATCGTTGTTAATTAAAATGACATTTGCTAAAAATAAAAAAGTTTAAAAAATGATAAATCAACAATAAAAATGTGGTTTGGGCGCATTTCGCTTCAAAGGGCCAAAGGTTATCAGTTGGTGATAATAGTACGCGTGGCGAAGACATGCAAGTGTAGTACGTTAATCCAAGAGTTTATAACCGATTAAAAGAGAAATTATCGTGCGAAAAATGAGTTAAAAAGACGTCAAGTGAAGAGTCTCCATTATGGACTTTCTTCTTCTTTCAGATTAGATGCGTTTCTGCTTCTTTTTTTTTGTTTCTTTCTATTCTCCATATTCTCCATTTTCTCCAGACTCAATACTCTTTTGATTCTCTTTCTCCAGATTCTTGAGATTCTTTAGATTTTCTCTATTCTCTTAATTGTCTCGATACTCTAGATTCCTCCGCATTCTCCAGATTTTCCATACTCTCCATTTTCTCCAGACTCAGATATTCCACATTCTCTACTCCTTCAGATTTTCCAGCTTCTTCGGGTTGTTCGGATTTTTCTTTCGCATTCTCCTGATTTTCCAGATTTTCCAAATTCTTTAGAATCTTTAGGTTCTTTAAATTCTTTAGATTCTTAGGATTTTCTTTATTCTCTTAATCCTCTCGGGACTCTAGATTCTTTATTTTCTCCAAAATTTCCAGATTCTCTTGATTCTCTTTCTACGTGATCTCCAAATTCTTTAATTTTTTTGCCTTTTTCGGATTCTCTCAATACTCTGGATTCGTCACATCTTCTTTATATTCCCAATATTCTCCATTTTCCCCAAATTGCCTTAATTCTCCTTTTCCCGAGTCTCCAGATTCTTGAGATTCTTTGGATTCTCTGTATTCTCTTAGTTCTCTCGATACTCGATCTAGATTCTCTTGAATTTCCATATTCTCCGTTGTCTCTAGCGTTATTGATTCTCTTGATTCTCTTTCTTCAGTGTTCTCAGATTCTTTAGATTTTTTTAGATTTTTTCGATTCTCTTAATAAAACGATGTCAAATTTCTGCGGTCAATATCTCGCTTATTTTTGAAACAAACTTGCGTTATTTGGGCTCGTATTACGCAGAATCTCACGCTGAATCCAAAACTGTCTTAATTTCTTTCTTAGGTTAACAAATAACTGAGTTATGGCCGATTAAAGTTTATGCTAGTTGGCAGAGGCCCAGATTTTTGAAAACTGGAATTTTCGAAAATATAGTTTCTCAATATCTGGGAAACTACGACAGATAGAGAGATTTTACGATGTAAAATCGTTTTTCTCGCGATTTTATTACATAAGAAGAAGTTCTTTGATTTTTCTGCAGTCGAAATTTGCAAGTTTTTGCAAAAATTCATGACTAAAACTATGGCCAAATTTCTGATATCGATATCTCGCTTATTTTTAGAGTAAACTTAAGTTATTATACATCAGTTTACGCAGAATTTTACGCAGATTTCAAATCTGGGATTTAAATTCAGATCCGACAACAGATAACTGAGTTATGGCCGATCAAAATTTCGGAAAGTTGATTTTCATTTTTTCTCATTTTTCGTAATTTTTAAAGTTAAATATCTCTGAAACTATTTGAGATATTGAGATGCGGTTTGCGCCAATCTTTTTCTCGGCTCATTTTACGTTGGAAAATGTTCTCAAAAGCCCAAAATTCGATAGTCGATTTTCGCGAAAAAAAATTACGACTCAAACGATGAAAATTTTTAATTTTTTTTATTTTTGGCCATAACTTGAAAACTATTTGTCCTATAGATCTCAAATTTGGCCAGTAGATAGATTTCGAGTTCCTCTTTCGACTGATGTATAATTCAATGCTATTAAACGTCGTTTTCATTTTGAAAACTTTGATTGAAAATCACCCTAAAATGACGTCTTCAAAACAGTTTTTGGCCAATGCCTCGTTTATTTATTAAGCAAACTCAACAAATTTGGGTCTCATTTTACGCAGAATGTCACCCTGAATCCAAAAACATGATAATTTTTTAATTTTTGTCAACAAATAACCGAGTTATGGCCGTTTGAAATTTTGAGTTTTCGCCAGAGGGCCAAATTTTCGAAGGTTCGAAACAATTCATGCTCGATATCTCAGAAACTATTTCAGATATTGAGATGCGGTTTGCGCCATCGTTTTTTTCGCAATTTTTTACATAAGAAACGGTTCTTTGATTATTCCATAAACGAAATTTGCAAATTTTCGCAAAAATTCATGACTAAAATTATGGCCAAACTTCTGATATCGATATCTCGCTAATTTTTTACAGGTAACTTAAGTTATTATACATCAGTTTACGCAGAATTTTACGCAGATTCCAAATCTGAGATTTAAATTCTGATCCGACAACAAATAACTGAGTTATGGCCGATCAAAGTTTCGGAAAGTTGATTTTCATTATCTTTCATTTTTCGTAATTTTTAAAGTTAAATATCTCGGAAACTATTTGAGATATTGAGATGCGGTTTGCGCCATTCTTTTTCTCGGCTCATTTTACGTTAGAAAATGTTCTCAAAAGCCCAAAATTCGATAGTCGATTTTTCGAGAAAAAAAATTCCTACTCAAACGATGAAAATTTTTCATTTTTTTTATTTTTGGCCAGAACTCGTAAACTATTTGTCCGATCGATCTCAAATTTGGCCAGTAGATAGATTTCGAGCTCCTCTTTCGACCGATGTATAATTCAAAGCTATTAAACGTCGTTTTCATTTTGAAAACTTTGATTGAAAATCACCCTAAAATGACGTTTTCAAAACAGTTTTTGGCCAATGCCTCTTTTATTTATTAAGCAAACTCAACAAATTTGGGTCTCATTTTACGCAGAATGTCACACTGAATCCAAAAACATGAGAATTTTCAATTTTCGTCAACAAATAACTGAGTTATGGCCGTTTGAATTTTTGGGTTGTCGCCAGAGGGCCAAATTTTTGGCTCAATTTCAGGTTCAAAACAATTCGTGCTCGATATCTCGGAAACTATTTGAGATACTGAGATGCGGTTTGCGCCATCGTTTTTCTCGCAATTTTTTAGCTAAGAATTCATTCTTAGATTTTTTAGATTTTCCGGAAGTCAAAAATTTAATTTTTTTGAAAAAACCAAGTATGTCAAGTTTCTGCAGTAGATATCTTGTTTATTTTTTGGACAAACTTGCGTTATTTGGGCTCATTTTACGCAGAATCGTATGCTGAATCCAAAACTGTCTAAATTTTTTTCGTACGTCAAAAAATAACTGAGTTATAACCTATTAAAGCCGCAGGTAGACGGCAGAGACCCAAATTTTCGAAAATATCGCGGCTCAATACCTCAGAAACTACGATAGATAGAGAGATGTGGTTTGCGCCATCGTTTTTCTCGAATTTTTTTAGCTGAGAATTCAATCTTAGATTTTCCGGAAGTCGAAGATTTGCGACAGTGGAGCTCATTTTTCGCAGAATTTCGCGCAGATTCCAAATCAACAAATAATCTTCCATTCTAATGCGGAAATGTAGAAAAAAAATTAAAAATAATGATGAGGAAACGACCAGAGACGCGTGTTTATCTAAATTCCAACAAAATAAGACACCGAAGAATGACTTGCTGGAATTCCTGAGCATTCACCACGCACTTAACATCACATTACTTCTTTAAAGAGTTTTTGTGTAATTTTTTGTAACCTTGATTCTTGATTGACCCCTGGAATTTATGGTGAAGTGCCCAAACCAAGTCCTAGAAACCCACTTTTGCCTAGACAGTACACCCATCTACTTCCAAAAAAAAATCCGCCTCATTACAATAAGCTAAATCGAGATTAATAAAAATTCGATAAACACTGATATCCTTGATGCAGTAAAACCGCCATATTTGGTTACAAGTACGCATGTAAATGTGCCAAAGAAATGGCACCTTTTTTACCACTCCGTCACAGTCTGATAGTTCCCCGACACGATGAGACTCCACCGTTTGGCGTTAGAATGTGTCGGTGCGGAAAAACTTGTCTGGATTTTCTTCGCGCGCTGTGAAAACTTTCATTTCTGTTTTCTCTGTTCCGGTGATAAGAGATAAAAGTGCGTGTATCTCTAAAAGTAGGGCAGATTGTGTAATCGTCATAGATTCGTGCAGATAGAATAATAGCAGCAGCACGCAAGTCAAGGTTGACCTACATGACACACCGTCTTAACACTTTTGGTACAAGTTACAACCGAAATTGAACCGGATTGCCGATGACCTTCATTGCGGTGACACGATTTTTGTGCGGCGGTTTGGAACTCTGCGCCCTTATGGGCCTGAATGTGAGCTGATTTCGGCGAAGACAGCGGGGAGGTGTCTTTGGGAGGGACGGAGGCCAAGGGCTGAAATTTTCGCTGATTCTCTCAGGTTCTTTTCATTTCTTCAGGTTTCTCCAGATTTTCTTAGGCCTCTTTAGGTTCCCTCTGATTCTCTTAAGTCTGTCACATTCTTTCTTTTTCTTCAACAATTCTTCTCAGTTTCTCAAACTTATTGGTTTTCATAACGTCTTTTGGGTTTTCTGTCGAGTTCTCTTTGGTCTGTTTTGGTTATCCTTCGTTCTTTAACTTTCTTTCGACTTTTTTCGTTGAAAAGCTAAAGGATCTAAGGTTTCTAAAGGATGTTAAAGAATCCAAAGAATCTAAAGAATCTGGAGGATCTAAAAAATAGAAACTATAGGAAATATGAAGAATCCATAGTATCGAGAGAATTAAGACAATTGAAAGAATCCAGAATCTAGACAATCTAGAGACTCTGAAAAAGGATAATAAAGGAAATCTGGACAGTCTGGAAAAAATGGAGAATATGAGGAACATAATGAAGATAAAAAATTTGAAGAATTCAGAGTATTGAGAGAATTAAAGAAATAGAGAGAATCCTAAAATTGCAAAAAAATGACCCTCTACTAACTACCCCAAACTTTTATCGGGCATAACTCAGTTATTTGTTGACGTGCGAAAAAAACAAAAACCATTTTAGATTTGGCGTGAAATTCTGCGTAAAATGAGCCCAAATAACGCAAGTTTGCCCCAAAAATAAACGAGCTATCTACCGCAGAAATTTGACATAGTTTTAAGTCGTAAATTTTTGACTTCCGGAAAATCTAAGAATTAATTCTTAGCTAAAAAATCGCGAGAAAAACGATGGCCCAAACCGCATTCCAATATCTGAAATAGTTTCCGAGATATCGAGCACGAATTGTTTTGAACCTTCAAAAATTTGGCCCTCTGGCGACAACCCAAAACTTCAAACGGCCATAACTCAGTTATTTGTTGACGAAAATTCAAAAATTCTCATGTTTTTAGATTCAGCGTGAAATTCTGCGTAAAATGAGACCCAAATTTGTTGTCTTTGCTTAATAAATAAACGAGGAATTAGCCAAAACTGTTTTGAAAACATCATTTTAGGGTGATTTTCAATTAATGTTTTCAAAATAAAATAATATAGCTTTGAATTATACATCAGTGGAAAGAGGAGCTCGAAATCTATCTACTGGCCAAATTTGGGGTCTATCGGACAAATAGTTTACAAGTAATGGTCAAAAATAAAAAAAATGAAAATTTTTCATCGTTTGAATCAAATTTTTTTTTTCGCAAAAAATCGACTATCGAATTTTGAGCTTTTGACAACATTTTCTAACGTAAAATGAGCCGAGAAAAAGAATGGCGCAAACCGCATCTCAATATCTCAAATAGTTTCCGAGATATTTAACTTTAAAAATTACGAAAAATGAGGAAAAATGAAAATCAACTTTTCGAAACTTTGACCGGCCATTACTGAGTTATTTTTTAACGTACGAAAGAAATTAAGACAGTTTTGGATTCAGCGTGAGATTCTGTGTAATACGAGCCCAAATAACGCAAGTTTGTCCCAAAAATAAGCGAGATATTGACCGCAGAAATTTGACATCGTTTTATTAAGAGAATCGAAAAAATCCAAAAAAAATCTAAAGAATCTGGGAACACTGAAGAAAGAGAATCAAGAGAATCAATAACGCTAGAGACAACGGAGAATATGGAAATTCAAGGGAATCTAGATCGAGTATCGAGAGAACTAAGAGAATACAGAGAATCCAAAGAATCTCAAGAATCTGGAGACTCTGGAAAAGGAGAATTAAAGCAATTTGGGGAAAATGGAGAATATTGGAAATATTAAGAAGATGTGGCGAATCCAGAGTATTGAGAGAATCCGAAAAATGCAAAAAAATTAAAGAACTTGGAGACCATGTAGAAAGAGAATCAAGAGAATCTGGAAATTTTGGAGAAAATAAAGAATCTAAAGTACCGAGAGTATTAAGAGAATAAAGAAAATTCTAAGAATCTAAAGAATTTAAAGAACCTAAAGATTGAAAAGAATTTGGAAAATCCGGAAAATCAGGAGAACGCGAAAGAAAAATCCGAAGAACCCGAAGAATATATATAGTATATCCGTAGTGGTGAGAGCAAGTTTCACTTATTTTATCTAACTTCGTGCGTCATAGCCGCCTCATAATCTTAAGGGAATTCCAATATTTTTACATAACTCTTTCTAAACTTTCATTTTGCTTAGAAATTCACATAGCAATTTCAAAGTATAGTTTTGCCAAATTACAAATTTATAGAAAAAAGTAATACAAGTTTTGTAAATTTGTGGAAAAATAGTCGAAAATTTCTGGAAAATTCCCAAAATGTCGTTTAGAAAACTTCTATTTCTATTTTTTTTTCCAAATCAAACTTGTTTAGTCAAAACAAGATTTTTTTGTCAACTGACGAGATCACTACGTCACAGTTCCTGCTCCTTCAACTTTTTTGCTCAAAACGCGTAAAAGCTTCGCATCTACTATAAAATCAAGTTGATTGTAAGAATGCCACGTCAGACTATTAGCGCCAATGTCGTCACCGCTGAATAATAACAACAAAATTTTTACGCGCTAAATCATCCAACTTTGATTATTCAGAACGCCGAAGAAAAATGCGAAGAATGGCATAATTAATGAAAACACATTTGAATAACAAATGAAGCCCGCAAAATTTGCTTCAATTTTTTGTAATCAGAAGTCATTAGTCATGTCAATTTTGCATATCGCGATAATTTTATTAAAACATCCAAAGACCTTAGACTGAGTTTTGCAACAGTTTCAAGGTAATAAATATCTTTTACATATCTGAAGATAAATATTCAACGAGTGACCAATAAATTGCGTCTCATAAAAATAAGATTTATCGCCAGTGACATAATTTGAAGTGATTGAATCAAATAATAGAAATAATGTATCGGGCGTTCAACTAAAAAAAGGATCAGGTCACCTGTGACGCACGTGGTGTCTTATTAAACTGTCACTCCTAACCTTACTTGATATCAAATTACCTAATCATCATAAACAGCCGCTTTTTTATATAGACGCACAATACGATTTTTTTTGGAGGAATTAATAGTCAAAAATTTGATTAAAAATTCAGCGAATTTCAAACCTGCCTTGAAATTTGCAAGAATCTAAGAATTTGATCGTGCGCAAACAGTTCCGCAAAAGCAAGAGTTCATGGACGATTGTTTGTATTTACGTAGCGGAGGATAACGATATAAAATCTACATAGGTCGGGGTTCTCTAGAATATTCTAATTTAATTTAGCGTTTTTTTTGCAATTTCAATCATTTTGCTGATTTGGCACTAATTTTATTACAAGTGAATTGTTCATTTTGATATTATAAGAAGAAAAATAGAGCTCCGCACTTTAGACACGCTCTTCAGGAAAGGAAATTTTAAAAATTTGTAACTCAAAATCTGAGTTTCAAAAAATTTCGAAAAAAATCATAGTTAAGTCCTTCAGTGTTGGCTTCGTGACAACGTTCGGAAGCCGACAGTAAAGGACGTTACTACAGTTTTTTTCGAAATTTTCTGAAGAGCGGATTTTGATGTACAAATTTTTAAAATTTATTTTTCTGAAAGGCGTGTCAAAAATGCGGAGCTCCATTTTCTGTGTTACAATTCAAAATAAACGATTCAATTGTAATAAAATTAGTGCCGTTTTGAAGCCAATACTGAAGGACCTTTATGTGTTTTTTTTTTAAATTCCAAAACTAGATTTTAAGTTGAGAATTTTGGAATTCACCTCAAATTTCTTTCTATTATAGGAGATCCGAAAAGGAATACATTACTGAATCGCAAGATTTTGTATTAAAAATTGGAGAATATATTATAAAGAAACCTTGGAGAATCCAAAAGAATTTCAAAGAATCTAGAAAGACCAAGAAAAAAATTCCTGATTTTCCGCCGATTTCAAACAACCCTATCATCTCCTCTTGTTTTTGTTTTCATGTAAGTGATCGATGATTAGTATTAATTAAATGAGACGAATAAAAACTGAGGAGACTGAAAGTTTTCCGCCTGTTTTAACCCCACTTGTGAAATTTGCCAAAATCGCGGCTTGCTCTGACGCCACTCAAAAGTCGCAGTCAACTTCACTGAAAGGTGCGCAATTCGGTGCAATTTTTCGCATAAAATTTCAACAAAATTATATCACACTTATAGCAATTACATAATGAGTTTAACCAGTGTTTTAAATAACGGTCGTTGAACCAAAACAACATATCTGGCATTGACGACGGTAAAACCATTATGACATAATGCGAAACTAGTTGGCTTTTTTCATTTTCGAAAACAAGAGTAGCCCAAGAATGTGAAAACCTTTCGTTTTCGCGCAGGAAAACGCTGAAAAATACCACTTTTACTGTCACGCTAACGGGAACCGCATAACGGAAGAAACGTTAAAATTTTCTTGCAGAAGCTCGCATTCTATCGAAAGTGAAATGACGTAATCGAGCATCGCCTTTATAACTACGTAATTATGCTTCCGGTTGCCTCAAGGTCGCAGTAACCCTTAAAAAATTCGCATTCTTTTCCGGGTCGTTGTCTCGAGGACCTTCAAGGTGCAGCCTTGGGTTTCGCGATTCCTAATCACTAATCAACTAATCAAGTAATCAGTAAAAGGACTAGGAAATTTTAGATTTCAGTCAACACGTTTCGTAAACAAATCTTGACATTTGGGTGAACTGGGGGGCTCGCTGGGTTATCCGATCGATAAACTGCATACAATGCAATCAGGCGGCTATAATTATTTTCGGTTACACAAACATCGGTGCAAAGTCAGTTTTGCGAGATTAGCGAGTTGAATGTCGTAACGATAAAGAGCCGATTTTGGAATAGGTCGTTGTAATGTTACTGCATTTATCGATAAAAGTAACAAATAGTATATTAAAGAACGAGTTTTATAATGGCCAATTTGGTGCACTATGGGACGAGTGCACCAATGCCATTATAAAACGAGTCCTTTATACTATTTTTTCGAATTTGCACCAATAAAAAATTTAAAGACCTTTCGTTTTACACGATTGGTAATGGTTTTGTAACCACGACTAGCCACTTGATTTTCAAATTCAATTTAAAATTTGACATTTATTGAGTTTCACTATCTCTGAATTTTGACTTAAGGCAACCTAACCTCACAGCCAGTATTCACATCTGTTATATTTAGGTACAATTATTGTTGACCGCAAAGGACAGTTCGATTATATTGATACATTTTTTATTCACGCAGCAATTTATTAAACACGAATCGTAAAATCCAAATTGACCAAGAACTTGACAGGAAACGGGTGACAGCCAGACTAATTAGTTCTGCCAATTCTTAAAAAACAAAATTTCCTACTTTGAGTTCTTTTATAGATACCAAACGACTCCAAATTGAGTACTTTAATGGACCTATTAAAGCGGCAAATTCGAAAAACTATTTTTTCGAATTTGCACCCTTTTTTTAATAAAAAATTTTAATTTTCCAATTCTAAGAGTTTTCGTGTTACACGATTGGTATAGCATATCCGGTGAGAGATTGGGATATTTCGACAGTTGGCATATAGGTTGGCAGCAAATTATGCTATAAAATACACTAAAAACACTAAATTCCTACGCGAAATGGGTTGACAGGGTTGTCATTAACTGGGGTTATTTTGTTATTTTAAATTTCGCGCGTATGGAACACTTTATTGCGTAGATTTAGTGACTTTTCTGTCATTCAAACTCTCACTGTACGAACTACAAGGTGTTTATAAATGTTTCTAGCATCAAGGGTGGCTATAAAATGTCAACGAAATTCGCCGCTTATTAGAAATGTGAGTTTAGATTTTTCAACTGACATTTGTAGTTAACCTCAAACATAGAGCAAAGTAAGTTTTGAGAAGAAAACTGTTCTAATTGTGGTTTGAAACCTGAAAATCAAAAATTTTGACACAAAACCGTAACAGAAACAATCGTTGACATAAGTGATATTATAAATAATTTGCAAGATAGTTGTATTCACTGTGACAACAAGGCGGCAAAGTAGTACACGACAGGAAATCCAGAGCTGCTAGAAACATTCATAAACATCTTGTATAATAGTTTTGTAACCACGACTTACCACTTGATTTTGAAATTCAATTTAAAATTTGACATTTATTGAATTTCTGAATTTTAACCTAACCTCACAACCTGTATTCACATCCATTATACAGGGTGATTTTTTAAAAACGGCAGGCGTTGTAGAATTTTTATTTATGAACCGATTTAAAAAATTTAAAAAACAAATTAAATGGTTTGTAATTTCCTATAAACTGATGATTTTAAAATTTTTCTAAATGTCTTAGTATTTTTTGGGCGATACTCAACTTTCTTATTTTAAATTATCAATATAAGTGTATCAATATAATTGAATTGTCCTTTGCGGCCAAGAATAATTGTACCTAAATATAATAGATGTGAAAACTGGCTGTGAGGTTAGGTTACGTTAAGTCAAAATTCAATGATAGTGAAACTCAATAAATGTCAAATTTTAAATTGAATTTGAAAATCAAGTGGCAAGTCGTGGTTACAAAACCATTACCAATCGTGTAAAACGAAAAGTTTTAGAATTGGAAAATTTAATTTTTTATTAAAAAAAGGGTGCAAATTCGAAAAAATAGTATAAAGGACTTGTTTTATAATGGCATTGCTGCACTCGCCCCATACATACGGCAAATTGGCCATTATAAAACACGTTCTTTAATATACTATTATTTTCACCTAAAATTTCAAAAATCTGTAGCTCGAAATCCGCTTTTTAGAAAATTTCGAAAAAAATCGTACTGTTGGGTTCAAAGTGGCCTTAATTTTATTTACATCGAATTCGTAATATAATTAACAAAAAAAACAAAGAAAGTAATGCCAAATTTTCGCCCTTTGACTACAAAACGCGCTCCCTTCCATTGAAATTCCCCATTTCTTCCCATAATTCCCTGAAGATCAATAAACTGAAATTGCGAAACTGAAAATTACCTAAACCCATTCTACAATTACACCAACAACGATGTCACAGGTCAGAGAACTTGGCTCTCTGAATGGCGTGTCGTAGTGGTGTCGCATGACGCGGCGGGAAAATAGTAAATATTTCTTTCCATCATCTCCACAATTTTCTCTATTTTCTTAAATTGGAACCACGAAATTTCGGTACTTTCTTGTCCCAAAACCCAAAAACGCACGCTCTACTTGCAGTACTCCGTTTGACAAGCAAAAAGCATTTGTTTTTGCCAATTCCGCAAGTCAATGACCGACATATTGACACATTTTTCCGATTTTGGGGGCGTTGAAACATTTTCCCAGGCCGGCGCTTTCCAAGAAAGGAAGTAGCAGTCTATTTGTGACGGGGGATTTTAAACAATGTATCGTATGACAGTTTTCATTTCTCGGAGCCTAAATCGTAGTAAATAATTCTTAGAAGTCTAGATGCAGACGTGAGCGAACTCAAGAAACAAACACCTGGAGTAATTCAGTTATTCTAGCACCAGCTAGTAACTTTAAACGGGCGGTAATTGCGAAATTCTTCGCGAAACGGCGCAGAAAAACTGAAAATTTGAAATGTTGTCAGGTTGGCGTTGACTTTTTTGACGGATGACAGACTAGACAGCTACAAAGTGAGGTTAAATTCACTTCGATCTTCATTTTTCTTTAGGTTTTTACTAGGTCATTTCTATTAATTTTGCCAATTTTTGTATTTTTTTATTTTTGTTCTAAAATTTTGTAATTTGGCACAGTTAATTAACTTGTCGAAGACAGTAATGCCACTAAATTTCATTGTCTTAACATTAAAATTACCAGATTTACGCGACTATAGAAAACTGAAGAAAACCAAATTCCTTTAACTTATTTGTTAATTTTGGCCTCTTCTCACACTCGAAATTAGAAAACGCCATCAAATTGAGCGTCCGGTGAAACGTGCCCCAAATTCGCCACCTTTCCAAGAACCACAACCGCCCTAAATCGTGGTCGTTTCGTCCGAGAAAGTTATTGTCCTGGAGGTGGGAACATAAAATTTTTTATTACACGTTTGTCCGAAATGGCCGCAGTTACTTCTTGCATTCTGTTCAAGGGCAATAAAAGAGAGATTGGCCAACTCACCTACAGGTTGATTTGTGGCTCGAATTTCCAAAAAATGGAAGAACCAGTTATACAAAGAACGGGGGCTGTTTTTGGGGTATCGCACAGAGGGATGCAGATAAAAGAAGTTTCGCTCTTTTGTTGTGAAGTGTCTACCGAATTTCTGGCCTCATTTTATGGCTTTGCCGGTCGGAAGATTGAAAATGTTATTTACATTTTGTAATCGTGCTCACGGAATTGTGGTGTTACATAATTTTATTTTGGTATCTGTCGTTTATTATGACACGTTATTCTTTTTCTCTTCAGTCAGCACGTTGGCTCGTGTTTTCATTTTTCGTCATTGTTCATTGTGTAAAGTTATATAATTCATAACACAATGTCAATGGGGAAAATTGGAGAATTTCGTGTTGACATCAATTCTTTGCACCTTTAAATTTCCTTTAGATCATTAGAATTTCAGTCTTTTTTCTTATTCTTCTTCTTTGCTTTATTCGTTGTTCTTTCAACATTTTATTGAAGATTTACAACCATTTTGAATTTTTTTCAAACAAAAATCTTCTGATAACTTTCTGAATGCCATAATTTGACGACTTATGAATGGAAATTATCAAAATTTTACACACTCATTAAGTTTGGGCTGTTTATAAAATGAGCGAAAATTCAAAATTGTGAACCTAAAACTACAGATTTTCTTAATTTCCAATTTAAAAAAAAAAATGTTCTGTAAACTTTCTGAATGCCGTAACTTGGGTAATTAAGGATGTAAATTGTTAAGATTTGGTACACTTATTAAGTTAGGCCTGTTTATAAAGTCAGCAAAAATTCGAAATTGTGGACCTAAAACTACAGATTTTTTTTTAATTTCCAATTTTGAAAAAATAAAAAATCTTCAGTAAACTTTCTAAATAAACTTGGGTAATTATGGATGTAAATTGTCAAAATTTGGTACATTTATTATGCTAGGCCTATTTATAAAATGAGCAAAACTTCAAAATTGTGAACCTAAAACTACAGATTTTTTTAAATTGCCAATTTTGAAAAAATTAAAAATCTTCAGTAAACTTTCTGAATGCCGTAACTTGGGTAATTATGGATGTAAAATGTTCAAATTTGGTACACTTATTAAGTTAGGCCTGTTTATAAAGTCAGCAGAAATTCAAAATTGTGGACCTAAAACTACAGATTTTCTAAATTTCCAATTTTGAAAAAATAAAGTGTTCAGTAAACTTCCGAATGCCGTAACTTGGGTAATTATGGATGAAAATTGTTAAAATTTGATACACTTATTAAGTTAGGCCTATTTATAAAATCAGCAAAAATTCAAAATTGTGAACCCAAAACTACAGATTTTTTAAATTTCCAATTTTGAAAAAATAATAAGTGTTCAGTAAACTTTCTGAATTCCGTAACTTGAGTAATTATGGAAGTAAATTGTTAAAATTTGATACACTTATTAGCAAAAATTCAAAATTGTGGACCTAAAACTACAGATTTTTTTAAATTGCCAATTTTGAAAAAATTAAAAATCTTCAGTAAACTTTCTGAATGCCGTAACTTGGGTAATTATGGATGTAAATTGTTAAGATTTGGTACACTTATTAAGTTAGGCCTGTTAATAAAATCAGCGAAAATTCAAAATTGTGAACCTAAAACTACAGATTTTTTTTAAATTTCCAATTTTGAAAAAATAAAGTGTTCAGTAAACTTTCTGAATGCCGTAACTTGGGTAATTATAGATGAAAATTGTTAAAATTTGATACACTTATTAAGTTAGGCCTATTTATAAAATCAGCAAAAATTCAAAATTGTGAACCCAAAACTACAGATTTTTTAAATTTCCAATTTTGAAAAAATAAAAAGTGTTCAGTAAACATTCTGAATGCCGTAACTTAAGTAATTATGGATGTAAATTGTTAAAATTTGGTACACTTATTAAGTTAGGCCTGTTTATAAAGTTAGCAAAAATTCAAAATTGTGGACCCAAAACTACAGATTTTTTAAATTTCCAATTTTGAAAAAATAATAAGTGTTCAGTAAACTTTCTGAATTCCGTAACTTGAGTAATTATGGAAGTAAATTGTCAAAATTTGATACACTTATTAGCAAAAATTCAAAATTGTGGACCTAAAACTACAGATTTTTTAAATTTCCAATTTTAAAAAAATAAAAAGTGTTCAGTAAACTTTCTGAATGCCGTAACTTGGGTAATTATGGATGTAAATTGTTAAGATTTGGTACACTTATTAAGTTAGGCCTGTTAATAAAATCAGCGAAAATTCAAAATTGTGAACCTAAAACTACAGATTTTTTTTAAATTTCCAATTTTGAAAAAATAAAGTGTTCAGTAAACTTTCTGAATGCCATAACTTGGGTAATTATAGATGAAAATTGTTAAAATTTGATACACTTATTAAGTTAGGCCTATTTATAAAATCAGCAAAAATTCAAAATTGTGAACCCAAAACTACAGATTTTTTAAATTTCCAATTTTGAAAAAATAAAAAGTGTTCAGTAAACATTCTGAATGCCGTAACTTAAGTAATTATGGATGTAAATTGTTAAAATTTGGTACACTTATTAAGTTAGGCCTGTTTATAAAGTTAGCAAAAATTCAAAATTGTAGACCCAAAACTACAGATTTTTTAAATTTCCAATTTTGAAAAAATAATAAGTGTTCAGTAAACTTTCTGAATTCCGTAACTTGAGTAATTATGGAAGTAAATTGTCAAAATTTGATACACTTATTAGCAAAAATTCAAAATTGTGGACCTAAAACTACAGATTTTTTAAATTTCCAATTTTAAAAAAATAAAAAGTGTTCAGTAAACTTTCTGAATGCCGTAACTTGGGTAATTATGGATGTAAATTGTTAAGATTTGGTACACTTATTAAGTTAGGCCTGTTTATAAAATCAGCGAAAATTCAAAATTGTGAACCTAAAACTACAGATTTTTTTTTAATTTCCAATTTTGAAAAAATAAAGTGTTCAGTAAACTTTCTGAATGCCGTAACTTGGGTAATTATAGATGAAAATTGTTAAAATTTGATACACTTATTAAGTTAGGCCTATTTATAAAATCAGCAAAAATTCAAAATTGTGGACCTAAAACTACAGATTTTTTAAATTTCCAATTTTTAAAAAATAAAAAGTGTTCAGTAAACATTCTGAATGCCGTAACTTGGGTAATTATGGATGTAAATTGTTAAAATTTGGTACACTTATGAAGTTAGGCCTGTTTATAAAGTCAGCAAAAATTCAAAATTGTGGACCTTCAACTACAGATTTTTTAAAATTTTTAATTTTGAAAAGATAAAAAGTGTTCAGTAAACTTTCTGAATGCCGTAACTTGGGTAATTATGGATGTAAATTGTTAAAATTTGGTACACTTATGAAGTTAGGCCTGTTTATAAAGTCAGCAAAAATTCAAAATTGTGGACCTTCAACTACAGATTTTTTTATATTTTTAATTTTGAAAAGATAAAAAGTGTTCAGTAAACTTTCTGAATGCCGTAACTTGGGTAATTAATTATGGATGTAAATTGTTAACATTTGGTACACTTATTAAGCTAGGACTGTTTATAAAGTCAGCAAAAATTCAAAATTGTGGATCTAAAACTACAGGTTTTAGAAATTTTCAATTTTGAAAAAATTAAAAATCTACAAAAATCTTTTTGGATACCGTAACTCGGACACTAAATTTGACACAGTTAATAAGCTTGAGAGGCATATAAACTGACTAAAAATTGATAATTATAAACTTAAAATTTTTAATCGAACTGAGAAAAATAAATAAGAAAAAAAAAGTTTAATGTCTGCAATTCTAGGTGTATAATTTTAAATTTCCAGACTTTATAAATGAATATTAAATTTTAAAATTAATGAAAAATTGTTTTGGAAATCCTGTAATTGTGGCATTTGAAACTGAGGGTATTTCCGATTTACGTTACAAGACTTTGACTATCAAGAAAACGACCTTTGAATATAAACTTTCCATTTGTGCATTCGTAACAGATAAAAAATAAATATTCCATAACGTTCGCACGTACCGGGCGTTCAGATAAAAAGGCTTCTGATAGTGCAACAAAAATTGCATTATCAAAGCCTCTAGAATGAAAATAATGTTGGCAGCACCGCCTAAAGTGCCAAAACCAAAAAACACTGTTATTAAGTATTCACCTGGCCACGAGTCGCTTATGACGCAATGCACGTGCTCACCACGAATTGACCCGTTTCCCAAAACCCAATCAGTTCGTATTGATACAGGTCAGTTTTACTTCCACCGCGCGGTGTGGAAATGGCGCAAATCAGTGCGTTAATAGCCCTCTTACCGCACCGCCACATTTCCCAGCGCTCGCTTCGCGTTGCAGCAAAGTTCATCAACCGGAATTGAAGCAGATTGCAAATCTCGTAAATAGAATTTCGCTTACTTTAGCCTACTCGAGTGCAATAGCCGATAAAATTCGAGCATTGATTGTGGGTCAACAACCATAGAAAGTGTAGGTAAGAAGATGAAGTTTTTTCCATCTTCTTGCGTCATGATTGGACGCAGAATTGATACTCAGCCTGCGTCATGATAGTAAGCTAAAGTCAAGGTTTCCGTCGATAAAAACATCGCCGAGATGCGGTCAAGGTCGGAGAGCAGACCCCTTGAGGATTATCTTGAGAGTTATCGAAGAATGGCAGGTGTGGAAAGTTAATGCGAGTCCGGATTTCGAATGGAAAGCTGCACTTATTTGCGCTTTTTTGAGCCAATTCGAGACTCTGCATGAGCTACTTCGCATTGAAAGGACAGAAGAATTAATTGTTCCGGAAGGATTAATAGAAATCAAGCGAATGCAGGGAAATTTTGCAACAGGTTAACGACCCTTCAATCTTTTTACAGCTCAACCCCAGTTCAGTCACCCCATTGTACCTTTTTCAGGTAGGACCTTCACACACAATCCTTGGCCCCTTGAAAGTTAACCGTAATCATTTCCAGGTAGATTTTGGGTCGAATTGCATTATGACCTCTTTAGTTTGTAACGTTTCTAACGGGATGCAGTTTCAGTTTTTCTACTCGTGAATTTTTTTTCCGTTTCGACCTATCTTCATCAGAGTAGATCCATCGCGTTTTTTAGGGCGGTGAAAAAAACTTAATCCGACCCTCGCCCTTGCGGCTTTGTTATTTTCAGTTTTACCGTTGTAGCGATGTCATTTACTACGAAAAAATCGTATACAGGGTGTTTATATAGAAACATTTTTTATAATTTATTCCCCAACCGTGCAAGCTAAATTAAAATCTCCATTTGTTTGGGATGCCCAATTCTAAATAGCTTCAGATTTGCATTTATTCATTTGTTGGTGTCGTCTGCAAGCTTAAATATGAGAAAATCTGCGGTGACCTCTATAATATTCAGTGTGCGTGCATCTAAATCAAAATTTAAAATTGATCCACGAATTTGATTTATTTTCCGGTTCCAAAATTTGTCTATTGTATCTTCTAACTTTGGTGCTTCTGATATTAAAATGTTAATATTTAGTGGTGGTGCTATTTTAGACGTGCTAATTATCGGTACAAAATTACAAAATTTTGGAGCAAAAGAGATTGTAAAAATTTTAGTTTTGTCGGTTTTTCTATTAAGTCTTGTAAATCTGGTAATTTTGAAATTTAGTGACATTTTTTCTTTCGACAAGCCAATTCAATGTGCCAATTTACAAAATTTTACGACAAAAAATAGTTTTGAAAAATTGTATTCTTTTGTTGTGTGCTCCAAAATTTGGCAAATTTTTCTATGAAGTCTCGTAATTTTGGTAATTTAAGTGCTACAACAACAAAATCTGGGGAAGTTACTATTTTCGAGTCGTATATTAACTCTACCAAATTGCAAAGTCGTAGAGCGAAAGACAACCAATTTAGGAATTTTTATTTATAAGGCAAACTAAAAATTTTCGAAATTCTCCACTAAAATTCGTAATTTTGGTAATTTTAGTGCTACGACAATAAAATTTGGAGAAGATACTATTTTTAAGTCGAGTATTAACTCTACCAAATTGTAAAGTCGTAGAGCGAAAGACAAAAGATTTAGAAATTTTTATTTTTAAGACAAAAAAAAATTTTCGAAATTGTCTAATAAAATTCGTAATTTTAGTAATTTTGGTGCTGCAACAATAAAATTTGGGGAAGTTACTATTTTTGAGTCGTATATTAACTCTACCAAATTGCAAAGTCGTAGAGCGAAAGACAACAATTTTAGAAATTTTTATTTATAAGGCAAACTAAAAATTTTCGAAATTCTCCACTAAAATTCGTAATTTTGGTAATTTTAGTGCTAAAACAATAAAATTCGGAGAAGATACTATTTTTAAGTCGAGTATTAACTCTACCAAATTGTAAAGTCGTAGAGCGAAAGACCAAAGTTTTAGAAATTTTTATTTTTAAAACATACCAGAAATTTTCGAAATTGTCTAATAAAATTAGTAATTTTAGTAATTTTAGTGCTACAACAATAAAATTTGGAGAAGATACTATTTTTGAGTCGTAGATATATTAACTCTACCAAATTGCAAAGTCGTAGAGCGAAAGACAACAATTTTAGAAATTTTTATTTATAAGGCAAACTAAAAATTTTCGAAATTCTCCACTAAAATTCGTAATTTTGGTAATTTTAGTGCTAAAACAATAAAATATGGGGAAGTTACTATTTTTGAGTCGTATATTAACTCTACCAAATTGCAAAGTCGTAGAGCGAAAGACAACAATTTTAGAAATTTTTATTTATAAGGCAAACTAAAAATTTTCGAAATTCTCCACTAAAATTCGTAATTTTGGTAATTTTAGTGCTAAAACAATAAAATATGGGGAAGTTACTATTTTTGAGTCGTATATTAACTCTACCAAATTGCAAAGTCGTAGAGCGAAAGACAACAATTTTAGAAATTTTTATTTATAAGGCAAACTAAAAATTTTCGAAATTCTCCACTAAAATTCGTAATTTTGGTAATTTTAGTGCTACAACAATAAAAATTGGAAAAGATACTATATTTAAGTCGGGTATTAACTCTACCAAATTGTAAAGTCGTAGAGCGAAATACAAAAGTTTTAGAAATTTTTATTTTTAAAACAAACCAACAATTTTCGAAATTGTCTAATAAAATTCGTAATTTTAGTAATTTTGGTGCTGCAACAATAAAATTTGGAGAAGTTACTATTTTTGAGTCGTATATTAACTCTACCAAATTGCAAAGTCGTAGAGCGAAAGACAACAATTTTAGGAATTTTTATTTATAAGGCAAACTAAAAATTTTCGAAATTCTCCACTAAAATTCGTAATTTTGGTAATTTTAGTGCTACAACAATAAAATTCGGAGAAGATACTATTTTTAAGTCGAGTATTAACTCTACCAAATTGTAAAGTCGTAGAGCGAAAGAAAAAAGATTTAGAAATTTTTATTTTTAAGACAAAAAAAAATTTTCGAAATTGTCTAATAAAATTCGTAATTTTAGTAATTTTGGTGCTGCAACAATAAAATTTGGGGAAGTTACTATTTTTGAGTCGTATATTAACTCTACCAAATTGCAAAGTCGTAGAGCGAAAGACAACAATTTTAGGAATTTTTATTTATAAGGCAAACTAAAAATTTTCGAAATTCTCCACTAAAATTCGTAATTTTGGTAATTTTAGTGCTACAACAATAAAAATTGGAGAAGATACTATATTTAAGTCGGGTATTAACTCTAAAAAATTGTAAAGTCGTAGAGCGAAATACAAAAGATTTAGAAATTTTTATTTTTAAAACAAACCAACAATTTTCGAAATTGTCTAATAAAATTCGTAATTTTAGTAATTTTGGTGCTGCAACAATAAAATTTGGGGAAGTTACTATTTTTGAGTCGTATATTAACTCTACCAAATTGCAAAGTCGTAGAGCGAAAGACAACAATTTTAGGAATTTTTATTTATAAGGCAAACTAAAAATTTTCGAAATTCTCCACTAAAATTCGTAATTTTGGTAATTTTAGTGCTAAAACAATAAAATTCGGAGAAGATACTATTTTTAAGTCGAGTATTAACTCTACCAAATTGTAAAGTCGTAGAGCGAAAGACCAAAGTTTTAGAAATTTTTATTTTTAAAACATACCAGAAATTTTCGAAATTGTCTAATAAAATTAGTAATTTTAGTAATTTTAGTGCTACAACAATAAAATTTGGAGAAGATACTATTTTTGAGTCGTAGATATATTAACTCTACCAAATTGCAAAGTCGTAGAGCGAAAGACAACAATTTTAGAAATTTTTATTTATAAGGCAAACTAAAAATTTTCGAAATTCTCCACTAAAATTCGTAATTTTGGTAATTTTAGTGCTAAAACAATAAAATATGGGGAAGTTACTATTTTTGAGTCGTATATTAACTCTACCAAATTGCAAAGTCGTAGAGCAAAAGACAACAATTTTAGAAATTTTTATTTATAAGGCAAACTAAAAATTTTCGAAATTCTCCACTAAAATTCGTAATTTTGGTAATTTTAGTGCTACAACAATAAAAATTGGAAAAGATACTATATTTAAGTCGGGTATTAACTCTACCAAATTGTAAAGTCGTAGAGCGAAATACAAAAGTTTTAGAAATTTTTATTTTTAAAACAAACCAACAATTTTCGAAATTGTCTAATAAAATTCGTAATTTTAGTAATTTTGGTGCTGCAACAATAAAATTTGGGGAAGTTACTATTTTTGAGTCGTATATTAACTCTACCAAATTGCAAAGTCGTAGAGCGAAAGACAACAATTTTAGGAATTTTTATTTATAAGGCAAACTAAAAATTTTCGAAATTCTCCACTAAAATTCGTAATTTTGGTAATTTTAGTGCTACAACAATAAAAATTGGAGAAGATACTATATTTAAGTCGGGTATTAACTCTAAAAAATTGTAAAGTCGTAGAGCGAAATACAAAAGATTTAGAAATTTTTATTTTTAAAACAAACCAACAATTTTCGAAATTGTCTAATAAAATTCGTAATTTTAGTAATTTTGGTGCTGCAACAATAAAATTTGGAGAAGTTACTATTTTTGAGTCGTATATTAACTCTACCAAATTGCAAAGTCGTAGAGCGAAAGACAACAATTTTAGGAATTTTTATTTATAAGGCAAACTAAAAATTTTCGAAATTCTCCACTAAAATTCGTAATTTTGGTAATTTTAGTGCTAAAACAATAAAATTCGGAGAAGATACTATTTTTAAGTCGAGTATTAACTCTACCAAATTGTAAAGTCGTAGAGCGAAAGACCAAAGTTTTAGAAATTTTTATTTTTAAAACATACCAGAAATTTTCGAAATTGTCTAATAAAATTAGTAATTTTAGTAATTTTAGTGCTACAACAATAAAATTTGGAGAAGATACTATTTTTGAGTCGTAGATATATTAACTCTACCAAATTGCAAAGTCGTAGAGCGAAAGACAACAATTTTAGAAATTTTTATTTATAAGGCAAACTAAAAATTTTCGAAATTCTCCACTAAAATTCGTAATTTTGGTAATTTTAGTGCTAAAACAATAAAATATGGGGAAGTTACTATTTTTGAGTCGTATATTAACTCTACCAAATTGCAAAGTCGTAGAGCGAAAGACAACAATTTTAGAAATTTTTATTTATAAGGCAAACTAAAAATTTTCGAAATTCTCCACTAAAATTCGTAATTTTGGTAATTTTAGTGCTAAAACAATAAAATATGGGGAAGTTACTATTTTTGAGTCGTATATTAACTCTACCAAATTGCAAAGTCGTAGAGCGAAAGACAACAATTTTAGAAATTTTTATTTATAAGGCAAACTAAAAATTTTCGAAATTCTCCACTAAAATTCGTAATTTTGGTAATTTTAGTGCTACAACAATAAAAATTGGAAAAGATACTATATTTAAGTCGGGTATTAACTCTACCAAATTGTAAAGTCGTAGAGCGAAATACAAAAGTTTTAGAAATTTTTATTTTTAAAACAAACCAACAATTTTCGAAATTGTCTAATAAAATTCGTAATTTTAGTAATTTTGGTGCTGCAACAATAAAATTTGGGGAAGTTACTATTTTTGAGTCGTATATTAACTCTACCAAATTGCAAAGTCGTAGAGCGAAAGACAACAATTTTAGGAATTTTTATTTATAAGGCAAACTAAAAATTTTCGAAATTCTCCACTAAAATTCGTAATTTTGGTAATTTTAGTGCTACAACAATAAAAATTGGAGAAGATACTATATTTAAGTCGGGTATTAACTCTAAAAAATTGTAAAGTCGTAGAGCGAAATACAAAAGATTTAGAAATTTTTATTTTTAAAACAAACCAACAATTTTCGAAATTGTCTAATAAAATTCGTAATTTTAGTAATTTTGGTGCTGCAACAATAAAATTTGGAGAAGTTACTATTTTTGAGTCGTATATTAACTCTACCAAATTGCAAAGTCGTAGAGCGAAAGACAACAATTTTAGGAATTTTTATTTATAAGGCAAACTAAAAATTTTCGAAATTCTCCACTAAAATTCGTAATTTTGGTAATTTTAGTGCTAAAACAATAAAATTCGGAGAAGATACTATTTTTAAGTCGAGTATTAACTCTACCAAATTGTAAAGTCGTAGAGCGAAAGACCAAAGTTTTAGAAATTTTTATTTTTAAAACATACCAGAAATTTTCGAAATTGTCTAATAAAATTAGTAATTTTAGTAATTTTAGTGCTACAACAATAAAATTTGGAGAAGATACTATTTTTGAGTCGTAGATATATTAACTCTACCAAATTGCAAAGTCGTAGAGCGAAAGACAACAATTTTAGAAATTTTTATTTATAAGGCAAACTAAAAATTTTCGAAATTCTCCACTAAAATTCGTAATTTTGGTAATTTTAGTGCTAAAACAATAAAATATGGGGAAGTTACTATTTTTGAGTCGTATATTAACTCTACCAAATTGCAAAGTCGTAGAGCGAAAGACAACAATTTTAGAAATTTTTATTTATAAGGCAAACTAAAAATTTTCGAAATTCTCCACTAAAATTCGTAATTTTGGTAATTTTAGTGCTACAACAATAAAAATTGGAAAAGATACTATATTTAAGTCGGGTATTAACTCTACCAAATTGTAAAGTCGTAGAGCGAAATACAAAAGTTTTAGAAATTTTTATTTTTAAAACAAACCAACAATTTTCGAAATTGTCTAATAAAATTCGTAATTTTAGTAATTTTGGTGCTGCAACAATAAAATTTGGAGAAGTTACTATTTTTGAGTCGTATATTAACTCTACCAAATTGCAAAGTCGTAGAGCGAAAGACAACAATTTTAGGAATTTTTATTTATAAGGCAAACTAAAAATTTTCGAAATTCTCCACTAAAATTCGTAATTTTGGTAATTTTAGTGCTACAACAATAAAATTCGGAGAAGATACTATTTTTAAGTCGAGTATTAACTCTACCAAATTGTAAAGTCGTAGAGCGAAAGAAAAAAGATTTAGAAATTTTTATTTTTAAGACAAAAAAAAATTTTCGAAATTGTCTAATAAAATTCGTAATTTTAGTAATTTTGGTGCTGCAACAATAAAATTTGGGGAAGTTACTATTTTTGAGTCGTATATTAACTCTACCAAATTGCAAAGTCGTAGAGCGAACGACAACAATTTTAGGAATTTTTATTTATAAGGCAAACTAAAAATTTTCGAAATTCTCCACTAAAATTCGTAATTTTGGTAATTTTAGTGCTACAACAATAAAATTCGGAGAAGATACTATTTTTAAGTCGAGTATTAACTCTACCAAATTGTAAAGTCGTAGAGCGAAAGACAACAATTTTAGAAATTTTAATATATAAGACGAACTAAAAATTTCTGAAATCTTCCAACAAAATTTGTAATTTTGGTAATTTTAGTGCTACAACAAACAAATTTGAGGAAATTGCCATTTTTGAGTCGTATATTAACTCTACCAAAGTGCAAAATTGTAGAGCAAAAAACAACAGTTTTGAAAATTCTTATTTTTAAGATAAACCAAAAATTTTCGAAATTTTCTAATAAAATTCGTAATTCTGGTAATTTAAGTGTTAAAACGATCAAATTTTGTGACGTTACTGTTTTCGACACGCTAACTAACTGTGCTAAATTACAAAATTTAAAAATAAAAAACATTTGTATTTTTTTATTTTTTTTGCTTTAAAAATGTTCTAAAAATTAACCAGATTTTCTTATAACTCTCGTTTTTCTGGTAATTTTACTGTTAAAACGATGCAATTTGGTAGCGTAATTGTTTTCACCAAGCTAATTATCTGTGCCAAATTAGAACAAAAATCGTTTGGGAAAATTAAATTTTTTGGCAGTGTCCACCCAAATTTGCCAAAATTTTGCATTGAGTCTCGTAATTTTGGTAATTTTTGTGTTAAAACAATGACATTTGGTGACATAACTGCCTTGAAGAAGCTAATTAACTGTGCCAAATTGCAAAATTCTAGAAGGAAAAACCTTTTGAAAAATTAATGTTTTTGTTGGATGTACCTGCATTTAGCTACATTTTTTGTTGGGTCTCGTAATTCTGGTAAATTTAATATTAAAATAATGAAATTCGGTGGCCTTACTACTTCCAATTCTCTCGTTAAAATCCAAGTTGGAAATTTTGTATCAAGAAACCAAAATTTTGGAAATTTTAGTTTTTAATCGACCAGAGGAAATTTTGGCCAAAATAAAAGATTTTATTTCGCATTTCCCCGTACATAATCGTACTTGGAACCATCGTAAACAGAAAAAACTCTCCTTTTGTCGTATCAGATTCTGGCAAACAAGTCGTTGCGTAACACTTCGCAAATCTTCGAAATTTGTTTATAATTCGCACGTCCCTAACAAACACGCTTCTAATCTCCCAAGAAGTGACCAATCCGCTAGAACGGTCATGGTCACTCGTACAAAAACTTGCACTTTTCGTCTCCTATATAAAGAGAAGAGGTCAAGGAAAACATTCAGTTTTAACCGAACCACGAAAAGCATCGGCAAATCTTCCACTAGCACTCGTGGTACCGCACTGAATCTCATGAATGAACCGCATCCTCGTTGCATCCAATAACGCAGACTCTCTTCAGTGTGTTGATTGGCTGCGACGCTCAGCTCCTCCTCTGCGGTACTCCGAATCTCCCCCCTCGTACTACAAGTCGAAGCGAAGAATATAAAGCACTCAGAGGACAGTCGTTTGGTAATACAACGTGCACCACGCGGTGGTTCAGTGGTGCATCATGTTCGTGTACGGTGGTTTGGTGTTGTGGAAATTCTTCGCCCAAGAAATATCGGCGACGATCCTAACAGTGTTCCTGGTGGTACTCCTCCTCGTGCGCACCCTCCAGTTATTAAAAGAAGCGAACTCTCTTCCTCCAGGACCCTGGGGAGTTCCCATTCTGGGATCCCTCCCGTTCCTCAAAGGAGACCTCCACCTCCACTTCAGGGACTTGACGCACAAGTACGGCTCTCTGATTTCCACGCGCTTGGGCTCTCAACTCATCGTGGTACTCAGCGACTACAAAATGATCCGGGACGCCTTCCGCAAAGAGGAATTCACCGGGAGGCCCATCACGGAGTTCAGCACCCTCCTGGACGGCTATGGTGAGTACTCGTTATTAAAAAAGTTGGATTAGAGTGACGGTTTGATGCAGGTGTCATCAACACCGCCGGGAAACTATGGAAGGACCAGAGGAAGTTCCTCCACGACGGACTAAGACACTTCGGGATGTCGTACCTCGGTAGTCGGAAGACTCAGATGGAAAACCGCATCATGAAGGAAGTGGAGGGGTTTCTGGCGATGCTCGCCGGTCATAACGAGGACCCGGTGGACTTGAACCCCATCCTGGCCGTGTCGCTGTCGAACGTCATCTGCGACGTGCTCATGTCGGTACGGTTCTCCCACAACGATGAGAGATTCAAGAGGTTCATGTTCCTCATCGAAGAAGGGTTCAAGTTGTTCAGCTCTTTGGAGGCGTCGTTCTTCATTCCGATGCTGAAGTACCTGCCTGGGCAGCGCCAAACCCGCGAGAAAATCGCCAAGGTACGGTGTCTTCACTGGGTGTATTGATCGGTACTAACTGATTGATCGTAGAACCGCTTGGAGATGGCGCAGTTCCTCCAAGAGACCATCGAGGAGCACCGTCGGACGTTCGATCCCTCGCACCTCCGAGACCTCGTAGACACGTACCTGTACGAGATCCAGAAGGCGGACGAGGAGGGAACAGGCCAGGACTTGTTCGAAGGGAAGGATCATGGTAGGTACTCTTCTTCCGAATCTCCACGTGTTCTAATGGGGTGTTTAGACCGGCAGATTCAGCAGATCATGGGCGACCTCTTCTCCGCGGGCATGGAGACCATCAAAAGCTCCCTCCAGTGGGCGTTCCTCTTCATGCTGCACCACCCCGAAGTGATGAAGGCCGTTCAAGAAGAGATGGACCAAGTGGTGGGTCGCACCCGCCTCCCGAAGCTCGAAGACCTGCCGTATTTGCCGGTGACCGAGTCGACCATGCTGGAGGTGATGAGGATATCCAGCATAGTCCCAATGGGCACAACGCACGCGCCCACCAGGTAAAAAAGTGAAAGTGTCAGAGGCGGTTCGATGACCCAGACGCTCATTTTCCGATCAAATAACTAATTTTGCGTCATTTCAGGGACCTGAAACTGAACGGTTTCCACCTGCCCAAGCACGCCCAGATCGTCCCATTGCTCCACTCAGTCCACATGGACCCGAATCTGTGGGACGAGCCGGAGAGGTTCAACCCCAGTCGCTTCATCAACGCCGAGGGTAAAGTGGTCAAACCCGAGTACTTCTTGCCGTTCGGCGTCGGGCGGCGGATGTGCCTAGGGGAGATTTTGGCGCGAATGGAAATCTTCTCCTTCTTCTCCTCATTGCTGCATTCGTACGACATTTGTGTTCCCAACGGAGAGACGTTACCTAGCTTAAAAGGGGTGGCTGGAGTTACCATCAGCCCCAACGCCTTCAAGGTCTGTTTAAAGCCGAGACCCATGGAATGGGACTTGGTGGGTACCATCAGATCCGCGGGGAGCCATTAGGAGGGTGGAGCACGGTGACCGAAAGCGTTTCCTATTTATTTATACCGAGGAGTAGTACTTAACATTGCAGCATTTTATTTAAGAGATCTCCGACTTGTTCGGCTGTGCGTTTTAAAGTGTTCATTCTTAGTTAGTATTATTTGAAGATTACTGATCTGTGTGCTAGTCACTACATTTTCATGTTGCCGATTTTACCATTTTGTTACCCGTAGAGGCAACTGCAACGCCATTTTATCATGTTAGATTTAAGCTTTGTAAATATGACTTTGTTTTAAACACCCAAGATGTAACTTTAATATTGTTATGTTTAATTATTTTTAACGAGAACCAACAATAATATAATTTTTTATTTAAACCTTATAACTTTATTTTATTTCATTTCATAAACTTTTAATGAACAATAATAATATTCATAATAATATAACCTTGAAATTCCCGAGCCAATCAAAGCTCCCGCCAGTACCGTACTCGCATAATTTGCGGCCCGTGGTACAACAGAAATGGAATAGTTTTGACGTAAAACCACATTGACATACTAACCCAGTGTTGGACGATCCGCGGACTCCCGAAATCCGAGTGTCGTTGAACTCGAACCGAAAAGAAATGAAGATTTCACCGCAGCGCAAGCGAAACGTGTAGATAAAAAAGAGAAAATAATGGCCTTGCGTTCGTTTTTTTTTGAGATTTAATGAAAAATGGCGAAGCAAGAAAAGTCCAAAAAGCTAGAAAAAGGCATTTGAGGTAGAATTGGAGTGTGATTGACTCACGAATTCTAATTATTATTTTTGTAAATTTTCGGTTTATATTAATAATAAAAAACAACAGAATGAATTGAAAAAACAGAAAATTTAGTGGTTTGTGTGTCTAGATACGAAAATTTCGATTTTTAGGGTTGAAAGAGGATGAATCAGCTGTGTCATATACACTTATCAAAAGTGCAAAATCAGAAAATTGGCAGAAATAGATCAGATTTAGAAATTTTTACTTTTGGACGAATGAGATTTCGAAATTTTGTAGTTTTGCCTCTGATTTTGTTAATTTTGGCTTTAGATCATTCAAATTTACGGAGATTATTAAACTTAACACAGTTACTAAATGTAAATTATAGACAAAAATTCACCCCTTTTATAAAATTTTAATTTTGGATGAACTAGAAATTTTACTCTGATTTTGTTGATTTTGACATTAGGGCATTAAAACTCATGGAAATTATTATACATAGCATGATTATTAAATGTACAAAATTACAAAATTATAGAAGCAAATAGACCAATTTTAGAAATTTTTAATTTTGGACAAACCAAAAATTTTTTATGTTTTTAACTTTTTGTCCTAATTTTAGTAATTTTAACGTTAGAGCATTCAATTGTTTAAAGATTGTTATCCTTAACATAGTTAATAAATGTGCAAAAATTCAAAATTATTGACGCAAACAGACTAATTTTAGAAATTTTTAATTTTGAACGAACAAAAAATTTTAAGTTTTTTTAATTTTTTGCCCTAATTTTGGTATTTTTGGCGTTAAAGCATTCAATTTTTTAAAAAATATTATCCTTAGCATAGTTATTAAATGCGCAAAACTTCAAAATTATAGACGCAAATAGACCACTTTTAGAAATTTTTAATTTTGGACGAACGAGAAATTTTGAGATTTTTTAAGTTTTTTGCTCTGATTTTTTTGATTTTGACATTAGGGCATTAAAACTCATGGAAATTATTATACATAGCATGATTATTAAATGTACAAAATTACAAAATTATAGATGCAAATAGACCAATTTTAGAAATTTTTAATTTTGGACGAACCAAAAATTTTGAATGTTTTTAACTTTTTGCCTTAATTTTAGTAATTTTAACGTTAGAGCATTCAAATGTTTGAAAATTATTAAGCTTAACATAGTTATTAAATGTGCAAAAATTCAAAATTATTGACGCAAACAGACTAATTTTAGAAATTTTTAATTTTGAACGAACAGAAAATCTTAAGTTTTTTTAATTTTTTGCCCTAATTTTGGTATTTTTGGCGTTAAAGCATTCAATTTTTTAAAAAATATTATCCTTAGCATAGTTATTAAATGCGCAAAACTTCAAAATTATAGACGCAAATAGACCACTTTTAGAAATTTTTAATTTTGGATGAACGAGAAATTTTGAGGTTTTTTAAGTTTTTTGCTCTGATTTTGTTAATTTTGACATTAGGGCATTAAAACTCATGGAAATTATTATACATAGCATGATTATTAAATGTACAAAATTACAAAATTATAGAAGCAAATAGACCAATTTTAGAAATTTTTAATTTTGGACGAACCAAAAATTTTGAATGTTTTTAACTTTTTGTCCTAATTTTAGTAATTTTAACGTTAGAGCATTCAATTGTTTAAAAATTATTATCCTTAACATAGTTATTAAATGTGCAAAAATTCAAAATTATTGGCGCAAACAGACTATTTTTAGAAAATTTTTAATTTTAAACGAACAGAAAATTTTAAGTTTTTTTATTTTTTGCCCTAATTTTGGTATTTTTGGCGTTAAAGCATTCAAATTTTTAAAAAATATTATCCTTAGCATAGTTATTAAATGCGCAAAGCTTCAAAATTATAGACACAAATAGACCACTTTTAGAAATTTTTAATTTTGGATGAACGAGAAATTTTAAGGTTTTTTTAAGTTTTTTGCTCTGATTTTGTTAATTTTGACATTAGGGCATTAAAACTCATGGAAATTATTATACATAGTATGATTATTAAATGTACAAAATTACAAAATTACAGAAGCAAATAGACCAATTTTAGAAATTTTTAATTTTGGACGAACCAAAAATTTTGAATGTTTTTCACTTTTTGCCTTAATTTTAGTAATTTTAACGTTAGAGCATTCAAATTTTGAAGATTATTATGCTTATCATAGTTATTAAATGTGCAAAAATTTAAAATTATTGACGCAAACAGACTAATTTTAGAAATTTTTAATTTTGAAAGAACAAAAAATTTTAAGTTTTTTTATTTTTAGCCCTAATTTTGGTATTTTTGGCGTTAAAACATTCAAATTTTTAAAGAATATTATCCTTAGCATAGCTATTAAATGCGCAAAACTTCAAAATGATAGACGCAAATAGACCACTTTTAGAAATTTTTAATTTTGGACGAACACAACATTTTGACATTTTTAAAAATTTTTGCCCTAATTTTGGTAATTTCGGCGTCAGAGCATTAAAATTTTCGGAGATTATGATCCCTAGCATAGTTATTCAATGAGCAAAATTTCAAAATTATAGACACAAACAGACAAATTTTTAATTTTAGACGAACAAAAAATTTTGAATGTTTTTAATTTTTTGCTCTATTTTTTGTTATTTTAACGTTAGAGCATTCAAATTTATGGAGATTATTACCCTTAGCATAGTTATTAAATGTGCAAAATTTCAAAATTATTGACGCAAACAGACTAATTTTAGAAATTTTTAATTTTGGTATTTTTGGCGTTAGAGCATTCAAATTTTTGGAGAATAAATTTTATCCAAATCCAACAATTGATTCTCTCCAAATCGACTGAAATGTGCGTGAAATCCGCAAAATTAGAATTAAAACTACAAGAAAACTTAGAATAATCCTCAACTAAATCGTAATAAGAAATTTCAGAAGAAACGCAACTTAATTTTTTAAGTGTTTACCATTGCTGCTTTTTACTTGATAGCCAAAGCAATCAAGCGAATCCAATTTACCCGGTTAATATGTTAGTTTAGAATTGATTCCACCCACACAAGACCCAGTTTTAATTAAATAAAACCAATAATCCTGCGAGTGCTGTCTCAGTACATCGGTCATGCCAAAGAACATCATTTCTGCATTACTTCCAGTTTACAACGCGCAGTTTTTCCTGGGCTGCGCCCCCCTCAAAATTGAAAAGACATGGAGACACCTAAAAGTAACCCAACGAGTAAAATACGACTACTTTACGCGAATCCTTCTGATTCTGATGGTCTCTTTTATAATCTATCGATACTCTCTATTGGATTTCAATGATTTCCAAGACAGTAGTTTGATAGAACTCATGGCGACGAGCTACTTTTTGGTCATTGGAGGGATAATCAGCATTAACATCATCTGTGCTCGAACGTACAAGAAGACGATGGTTAAACTCTTCCGGAAAGTGAACGAAATTGATGGAGAATTCGCACAGAATGGGATTAGACTAAACTACGAAGAGATTAAATGGTTTTCTGTTCGGTTTATCTCCACAGGAGGTGGAACGTTTACTTGCTACATCCTCTATCTGTTGGTCAGTCAGAGCATGAAAGACAAACTCCAAGCTTACATGACGTACGGTCTGTTACTATGGGGCACTCTAAACTACATAAGTTTAGTCTGTTTCTTCACAACGTGCATCAAAATCGTCACCATGATGGATCACCACATCACCAAAAAAATCGAATCGATTCTAATCTACAGAGCGCACAGCGAGTCCAATTCCAGGCAGAGTCTAGTCAAATTGATGTCACTACGGCAAGATCTCTTTCAATTACTCAAACTAGTGAACGAGTTTTTTTCCATTCCAATGCTGTTTTCTTTTGCCATCAGCTTCATTCTGATCACCTTTCAGAGTTACAGTATTTTCTGCGCGTTGTACAATAAGAGTCACTATTTGAAGTACTCCATGGCGTCGATTTTGTGGATCATTATTATTGTCTTTGAGAAAATTGTGGTGACTTTTTCGTGCCATAAGTGCATGTTTTGTGTAAGTTTGGGGGGTGGTTGAATGAGGTTCTTTTAACTTTTTTTTTTAGTCGGAGAGGGTGAGGCGGATGTTGGGGAGAATTATGGCAGCTCATTGCAAGAATACGCGTCTTGTTAAAGAGGTAATTAATTAATTAATTAAATAACAATCTAGAATTGGCTTCAGTTGGATTTTACAAAGGAACGTTGGCAATTTAGTAGTTATTGTGTCTAGATGCGAAAATCTCGGGTTTTAGAGCAAGAGTGCAATATTAGAAAATTATTTAGAGAGATTTAGAATTTTTTTTATTGTTTGCTCTAATTTTGTTAATTTTGGCGTAAAAGCATTCAAATTTATTTTATCCTCAACATATTTAATAAATGTACGAAATTAGAAAATGATAGACGCAAATAAACCACTTTTAAAAATTTTTAATTTTAGACGAACAAGAGATTTTTATTTTATTTTTTGCTCGAATTTTTTTAATTTTAACGTTAGAGCATTCAAGTTTATGGAAATTACGAATCTAAATATAATTATTAAATGTGCAGAATTACAAAAATATACAATTTTGGAAATTTTTAATTTTGGACAAACAAAAAATTTTGAGTTTTTTTAATTTTTTGCTCTAATTTGCTCTAATTTTGGAGTTAAATCATTCAATTTATAGAGATTTTTAAATATATAAAATTGCAAATTTGAAAAGGCAAATAGAGCACTTTTAAAATTTTTTAATTTTGGACAAACCAATTTTGAAAATTTTGTACTTTTTGCTCTAATTTTGTTACTTTTGGGGTTATTATTATTACTCTTAATATAGTTAATAAATGTGCAAAATTTCAAAATTATAGACGAAAATAGACGCACTTTGAAAAATTTTTAATTTTGGACGATCGAGAAATTTTATATTTTTTTTTATATTTTGCTCTAATTTTGTTAATTTTGGCCTTAGAGTATTCAGATGTATGGATATTACTATTCTTAATATAATTATTGAATTTGCAGAATTACAAAATTATAGACGCAAATAGACCAATTTTAGAAATTTTTTAATATTGGCCGAACGAAAAATTTCGAAGTTTTGTAATTTTTCGCTCTAATTTTGTTAATTTTGGCATTAGAGCAATCAAATTTAGGAAGATTATTATCCATAACATAGTTAATAAATGTACGAAATTTTAAAATTATAGACGCAACTAAACCACTTTTAGAAATTTTTAATTTTAGACGAACAAGAGATTTTTATTTTATTTTTATTTTTTGCTCTAATTTTTTTAATTTTGACGTTAGAGCATTCAAATTTATGATTATTATTCTAACTACAATAATTATTAAATGTGCAAAATTACAAAAATATAGACGCAAGTAGATCAATTTTTGAATTTTTGAATTTTGTACGAACAAGAAATTTTGTATTTTTTTTATTTTGCTTGAATTTTGTCAATTTTGGAGTTAGAACATTTAAATTTATGGAGATTATTACCCTTAGCATGATTATTAAATGCACGAAACTACAAAATTATAGACAGAAAAAGACCATTTTTAGATTTTTTTAAGTTTGGACGAACAACAAATTTTAAAAATTTTGTATTTCTTACTCTAATTTTGTTACTTGTAGAGTTAGGATATTCAAATTTATAGAGATCATTACTCTTAATATACTTAGTTAATAAATGTCCAAAATTACAAAGTTATAGACGCAAAAAGACCAATTTTAGAATTTTAATTTTGAACGAACGAGAAATTATATTTTTTTTATATTTTGCTCTAATATTGTTAATTTTGGGGTAAAACATTTAAATTTATGGAGATTATTACCCTTAGCATGGCTATATTAAATGTACAAACTACAAAATTATAGACAAAAAAAAAACATTTTTAGAAATTTTTAATTTTGGACGAACGAAAAATGTTGAAAATTTTGTATTCTTTGCTCTAATTTTGTTACCTTTGGTGTTGGGGCATTCAAATTTATAGACATTATTACTCTCAATATAGTTAATAAATGTGCAAAATTTCAAAATTATAGACGAAAATAGACGCACTTTTAAAAATTTTTAATTTTGGACGAACGAGAAATTTTATATTTTTTTTATATTTTGCTCTAATTTTGTTAATTTTGGCCTTAGAGTATTCAAATGTATGGATATTACTATTCTTAATATAATTATTAAATCTGCAGAATTACAAAATTATAGACGCAAACAGACCAATTTTAGAAATTTTTAATATTGGCCGAACAAAAAATTTCGAAGTTTTGTAATTTTTCGCTCTAATTTTGTTAATTTTGGCATTAGAGCATTCAAATTTAGGAAGATTATTATCCATAACATGGTTAATAAATGTACGAAATTTTAAAATTATAGACGCAAATAGACCACTTTTAGAAATTTATAATTTTAGACGAACAAGAGATTTTTATTTTATTTTTATTTTTTGCTCTAATTTTTTTAATTTTGACGTTAGAGCATTCAAATTTATGATTATTATTCTAACTATAATTATTAAATGTGCAAAATTACAAAAATATAGACGCAAATAAACCAATTTTGAAAATTTTTAATTTTGGGCAAACAAAAAATTTTGAGATTTTTTAATTTTTTGCTCTTATTTGCTCTAATTTTTTTGGTAAAACATTCAAATTTACGGAGATTTTTAAATATATAAAATTGCAAATTTGAAGAGGCAAATATAGCACTTTTAGAATTTTTTAATTTTGGACAAACCAATTTTGAAAATTTTATACTTTTTGCTCTAATTTTGTTACTTTTGGGGTTACGGTATTCAAATTTATAGAGATCATTACTCTTAATATAGTTAATAAATGTGCGAAATTACAAAATTATAGACGCAAGTAGATCAATTTTAGAATTTTTGAATTTTGAACGAACGAGAAATTTTATATTTTTTTTATATTTTGCTCTAATTTTGTTAATTTTGGCCTTAGAGTATTCAAATGTATGGATATTACTATTCTTAATATAATTATTTAATCTGCAGAATTACAAAATTATAGACGCAAATAGACCAATTTTAGAAATTTTTAATATTGGCCGAACGAAAAATTTCGAAGTTTTGTAATTTTTCGCTCTAATTTTGTTAATTTTGGCATTAGAGCATTCAAATTTATGAAGATTATTATTCATAACATGGTTAATAAATGTATGAAATTTTAAAATTATAGACGCAAATAGACAAATTTTTTAATATTGGTCGAACGAAAAATTTCAGTTTTTAATTTTTCGCTCTAATTTTGTTAATTTTGGCATTAGGGCATTCAAATTTATGAAGATTATTATCCATAACATAGTTAATAAATGTACGTAATTTTAAAATTATTGACGCAAATAGACCACTTTTAGAAATTTTTACTTTTGGACAAACGAAAGATTTTCATTTTTTTCATTTTCTGCTCTAATTTTGGTAATTTTGACGTTAGACCATTCAAATTTATGGAGATACTTATTCTTAGTATGGGTATTAAATGTGCTAAACTACAAAATTGTAGACAAAAAAAAAAATTTTTAGAAATTCTTAATTTTTGACGAACAAGAAATTTTGAGTTTTTTAAATTTTTTCTTCTAATTTTGTTAATTTCGGCGTGAGAGCATTCAAATTTATGGAGATTATTATTCTTAATTTAGTTAGTAAATGTGCGAAATTGCAAAATTATAGACGCAAATAGACCATATTTAAAAATGTTACTTTTAAACAAATCAGAGGTTTTAAAAAGTGATTTCGGGCAGATTTAATATTAATTTTATCTAACATGTTTAACTTTATTCTGGAATTGGAATTGGGTGCTATCAAAAAAATGTAAATCCGAAGCTAAATCAGAAAGTTAGAAAGTGCAGAAATTCACAAATTTAAAAACTCCAAAGTCATAAAAACCGTCCAACTCATTACTATTAGATTGCCCCCCATAAAGAAAAATTATGACGTGAAACATACAAATAGACTACTCTCATTACTTCCTGAATTTGACCTACATTCCCATCGTCATAATTACACACCAGTATAACAATCATAAAACCATTAGATCTTAATACATTAAAACAACCAACTTCTAAAGGTGTTTGCGTTCTGGGAAACTCGTCCCATTTATCGAAATTAAACACGTCGAACATGACTCAAAACCATCACGTCCCAAAACGATTGTACCCTTTATATGTGATCAATTTTTTCATGGGCTATGCGCCCAGGAGATTCTCCAAATCCGCTTCTTTGGGTGCGAAAATCTTCGCACTCATTATCACCAGTGGACTTGTTTCGATCTACGTACTTTACAAGCAGAGATATTTGATGAATACTAGCGAAGATAGCAACACTTTATTGGATTTTATCAATGTCTCCTACTTCTTTATTGTGATTGGGTTCACTTCTTTTACTCTTCTCTGGGGGAACGTTCAAAAGGAAAACATTTTCCAACTATGGAAAAGTCTGATTGAAATTGATACAGAAATTGGTACCGACTTGAATTACAAGAAAATCACTCGAAGTTGTGTCAAGCGCTTGTTGTGGAACCTCTTTAGCATTCATTCGTTCTTCACTTATTCGATCGCTTGTCAAGAGTTTAAAGATGCAACTCAAGCAGTCACTTCTTACGGAATGTTATATTTGGCGATGTTAAACCACTCGAGTCTTATTTGCTCTTTTCTCACATTCCTTCACCTGGTGAGGCACATTTTGGAACAACTAACCCAGAAAGTGGAAGTCATCTTCAGAGAAACGGACTCTTTGTCTGGGTTAAGGGAGTTGATGGCCCTCCACCACAACCTCCATGGAGTTTCTAAACTCCTTAATGACATCTTCTCGGTGCAACTTCTACTTTCCTTTGGAATCACCTTCATCCTTCTAACATTCCAAGTGTACAACGCAATTTGCAGTATTTACAACCACAGCCCTTATTTCAAATACGCCCTCGCCGGCACTGTCTTAGTCGCTTTCGGAGTCTTTGAAAAATTCCTGGTGACTCTATCATGCCACCACCACACCTCTGGAGTGAGTTTCACCACCTCAAACCCCCCAAATTACACGTTGTGTTGCAGACTAAACGATTAAAAGCGGTCTTAGACAAGTACCTGGTGTTGCATTCAAGCGACAAGACTCTCAAGAAAGAGGTGGCGTGTTTAGACAGGACCGGCGCAAGAATTTTCTAAAGTTTTGTTTTCTTTTATAGTTGAACGCTTTTGGTCTGCAATTGTTACACGAGAAGTTCGAAATCTTCGCTGGAAACATGTTTTTGATTGATCTACCGATTTTTACTTCGGTATTGAAGTTTTGATTACAGTTGCGAGCGAGAAATTATGATTTGTTGTAGGTGTGTGGTACTGCTACTACTTATATTATTCTGTTGTGGCAAACTGATACTGGAGTGGATTTGAATTATTCGATGAAGAAGGTTTTTGGGGTTTTTTAAAAAGGAGATGTATTTATATCCGCCCACATGCACAAATCCATGGAATAAAATGACAAAAACTGCAAAACTATTCACGAGTAAAAAATATATTATTCAATATTTTTATTCGTTTTATTTATTAGTTATTTAAGGGCCTGAATTTAAATAATGTCGAGAAGACAAAGAATGAGAATGAACCAAATTAAAAATTAAAAAAATATAGTATAGTTACTTTTTCTGGCCCCTTTGATAAAATGTGGTATGCAATTCCAAAGTTTTACAACAAGGCTAGAATTTTTTTAATTATTATTGAATGACAATAAAATTTGGAAGTTTTACTACTTGCAACCTGTTTATCGAGTGGGCTAAATTTCAAAATTTTAGACCAAGGAACTGAATTTTTAGAAATTTTAATTTTGAGGGCGCAAAAAAAATTTCCAATAATTTTGATTAATTTCCATAACTTTGACAATCTTATTCCAAAAACAGTGAAATAATCAACTGTGCTAAATTTCGAAATTTTAAAACAAGAGACAAATTTTTTAGAAATTTTTATTTCGACGACAAACCAAAAATATCTTCTAATTTCTATTAAATTGTGTAACTTTGACAATTTTAATTCCAAAACAGTGAAATTTCGAGATTTTACTACTTGCAACTTGTTCATAAAGTAGGCAAAATTGTAGAATTTGAGAGCCCGAGACCGAATTTTTAGGCATTTTTATTTTCAGGACTAAATGAAATTTTCCCCAACTTTTTATTAAATTCCGTAATTTTCACAATTTTAATGCCAAAACTATGAAATTTAGAAGGTTTACTACTTTTAGCTTGTTTATCCACTGTGCTAAATTTCAAAATTTTAAAGCAAGAAACAAATTTTTTTGATTTTTTTTTTCTGGGCGAACACAATTTTATATTAAATTCTGTAACTTTGAAAATCGTAATTTAAAGATGTGGAGATTTTGAGGTTTTACTACGTGCAGTTTGTTTATCAAGTGGGCTAAATTTCAACATTTTAGAGCAAGAGGCCGAATTTTTAGACAATTTCATTTTTAGGATTCTCTTAAAATTTTTATAAACTTCGGTAACTATGACTATTTTAATTCCAAAACTGTGAAATTTGGAAGTTTTACTACTTGTGGCTTATTTATTAAGTGTGATAAACTTCAAAATTTTAGCGCAAGAGACCAAAGTTTTAGAAAATTTTATTTTGGGAAATCCAGAATTTCCAAAAATAGTATAAGAATAAAGTAGAACCAAAACAAAAATTTTAAAAAAAATTGTGTAGGCAACCTGCCGCACGACGTTTAGTTCTACGCATGTCACAGTTGGTCAAGGTCGAACTCTTATGCTGCCAACTGTTACCGATAAAAATCGCTAGGGTCTGCTGCCAACTTAACTTTTTAATAAGAGGGTTAATATTACTAAAAAAGAGACGACATTGTCTAAACTAAGCCTACTATTAAAATTTACTTGTGCGTCTTTAATATTCACACGCCAGACAGAAAACAGGTTCACTCACCCCTGTTCCAGTGATGACGTCACACCTGCACCAACTAGACCAGACATGATCTTCCGTTATGTGGCGAAATTGACGATTATTCCTTAAAATGAGCTTCTGCCAGCTGAATCCCTTCATTCCAGAACCTCCAGAAAAGATTTATCCGGGATAGAACACTTCCACTTTCCTGTTTCACTGGAAACACTTTCCCGCCAAACACTCGTTGAAATTCGAGCACTAAACTGGTAAAACTGATAAAACTGGGGGTTCCCACACAACACCAGCACTCTTATCACAAAACCTGCACTAAATAACACTCATTCGCCGGTGAAAACTCGAAAAAACTGCAAAAATTGGAAGTTTGAACACGAGACGACGCGCAAACGAAGCCGCACATCACAGACTGTCGGCAAGTTTCGGGAATGTTCGGTTCGACGATGGTCACGTGGGCAACGGGAATTCGCGATGTTGCGCGAAGGGCTGAAGGTTGTTTTTTCAAAATATAAAAAATCTCTTTGAAATTTACGAATAATAATTTGATAAGAGCGCAAGTTGCGCTGCTCTTTCGATTGGTGCATAACCTCAAAGGTATTTAAAGTGATTTTCGCCCCAATAAAGTTCCTTGAAAATAACCCCAAGATTTAATTTGTCCAAATCTAATTCCGTCGATATCTCGCTTATTTTTGGAGCAAATTTGAGTTATTTGGTCTTATTTTAGGCAGAATTTCACGCAGATTCCAAACACGTAAAATTTGTTAAAATCGGCCCTCAAATAACCCAGTTATGGCCGTTTTTGGATGTCTGATTTTCAGTATTTTCAAATATTCAAACCCCGACATCTACGAAACTAAAAGAGATAAATTGAAACGGTTAGCGCCATCGTCTTTCTCGCGTCTTTCTACATATGAATCAAGTCTTATCTTGATTTAAAAAAAGACAAATAACTTTTTCGACCAAAGGTAAAGTCCACTCTGCTGTGTAAATTTTTAAAAATTCTTGGGTGTAAATCAGGCTTTCAATTCTTTAGGGAGAAAATTAGGGGAAAATTGAATAACGATTTTTGAGGTTAACACGTTGTCAAAGTTTAGTGTTGTATCAACATCTCACATTAGTTAAGAATTAATTATTAATTAGCCAAGTTGGTCTGAGCCACCATAAAATCATGAAAATGCCGGCTTTTGAGGTTAGATGTCACGTGACGCACCGAAAAAGTCACTAAATCACCCGCGAAATTCAAAATTGTCCACGTTCTCCAGAGATTAAAGTTACTCGACGACTCCACGGTTGGGTTTTCAACGATTCCGCACTGCGTGGGGGCAATTGGGCCTGCAAATAGCCCCGTTTAAGTGAGTTTCGCGGCACCTGTCAAAATTTAGGGAGTTTGGTGCCGCGCCGAAACGTCACCTGTCACCTGTCAAGTGAGTCGTTCAAACCGCTTGTTATTTTTTGAAAAATCGCACGGGGCAGCTCGATCCGCGGCCGATGGTGTGTGTTAAAGCCCCCGAAATGTGAAACCGCCCCCTCGTAATGGTCACTGACGGTCTCGACCGCTTGGTCACAGTCACGCTGTACGTTTTCTTCTCTGAAATAGTCTCTACAAATTCCAGGACTTCCAGCTTGTGGAAACTCAATTCCGATCAAACGAAGATCGTGGAAGCCGGCTCGTTCCGCCAGTTGGTGTACCCCCAATCCCACGAAGACCCTGTCTTTAATATAATCACCTCGACTGTTCACTTGGGGCAGTCATGGGTGAAGGAGCGCGTGAGCTACTGTACGAATTGCCACAGCCTCAAGAACTTGAAGTAAGAGACGTTTCCGATGAGTTTAAGCTAGTTTGGGGTTGTAGAGTCCGCAACGACACGGAGGATGAGGTCCTGGACTGTGGGAAACCGGTCAATTTTACTTACTACGACAACCTCGTGGGGGTGTTGAATAGGAACAAGCACCCCAACGTCCCGGAGCCTCAAGCCGCGCTCATCTTCACCAAGAAAACGCGGAAGAAGGAACTCGACGTGGACGCTCTCGAGCGCAAGTTAAAGAAGGCGAAGAAAGAGGTAGACTCGCATTGTCTCCACCCTTTTTAACACCTCTTTGCAGAAGCCGAAGTCCGTGCAACTCTACAACCAAATCGGCAACTTCTGGCGGATCAAAGGCGACGCCGAAAAAGCCATCGAATGCTTCCGTCGGGCCCTCGCAGTCTCCCCGCACAACGCCGAAGTGTTGTTGAACCTCGCCCGAGTTTTATTCACCTTACAGTATTTAGACGACGCCATTTATTTGACGCGGCGCTCTCTGGAAGTGCAGCCGCCCGATAAGGGAGCGTGGCAGCAGTATTTCACTCTCGGCGAGATTCTGAAGGCGTACGGACACTACCAGGAGGCGTCGATCCATCTGAAGCACACTCTGGAGTTGAGGCCGGGGTTTGAACCCGCGCAGATCGCGCTGAAGGAGATGGAGGGGATGCCTTCCAACAATCTGCACGTCTACACGTTGGTCATTATAATTTGTCTGGTAAATATTCATTAGGGTGGTGCTGGGATTGTGTGGTAGGTTTTAGGGGTGCTGCTGGTGATCCTCTCCTCGGTGGATAACTTCAGCGAGACGGAGTACGCCGAGGTGAAGACTCAGAGGCATTTTAACAAAGCCATGGCGATGCGGTCGCTGCGCGGGTTTGGAGTCGGACAGAAACATCGGAAGAAGATACTCGCTTGAGGGGGACATTTCTAGTCGTCGTTAATTTATTTGTACCTGAATTGTTGCTCGAATAAACATCAGTAAAGTTTATAAAATTTATTTTTACGGTGAATTATAATAAAGCGTTCAATGCTAATTAAACAAGAGTAGTGGCAGATGGAGGAAACTTAAGCAGTATTATGAATTCCCAATCTGAAAATGTCATGTTGAACGAAAAACGAGTTTCCTAGAGGTTTTAAAACAAATGTCTGGGAAAATGCATGTGGAGGATCCTCATCAGACTGAAAATTAAGAGCACATTAGAATTTTAGAGGTACAGTCACGCACAAAAGCAACTGCTGCAGTCTTGGGCGCTGTTTTCGTCAATTTGTTGGCTAAATCTACTCAAGTAGGCTAATTTGTATTTAGGAGGCATGTTTTGGATCAAGTAGGCATACTCCGAATCAAGTAGGCATTCCTTAGATCAAATAGTTGTATTTATTTTGACATCGTGGATAAAACGTTGTAAGATACACGTTGAAAAAGTCTCTTAAACTAGCCTCGTAACAAAATTAGTAGTTTTGACGACTTATTATTAGTAGTTAAACAGATTACGGCCAAAACTCGGTTTGTTTTTCGTACATCGATTTTTAACCTATTTTTGGAATCTGCGTAGAATTCTGTGTAAAATGAGACCAAATAAGGCAAGTTTGTTCCAAAAATAAGCAAGATATCGACCGAAGTAGATTTGGACAAACTAAATCTAAATTTCTCAAAATTAATTTGTATCAAGAAGACATAATTTGGATCAAGTAGACTACCCTGGATCAAGTAGTTGCAAAAGTCTAGCCTCGGAACAAAATTAGTAGTTCTGATGACTTATTATTGGTAGTTAAACAGATTGCGTATTGTTTGAAGCCCGTTTTACACCGCCAAAACTGTAGCAGTTACTTTTGGCCGTCAGTGTAGTTGTAAGACTAAGGCATGCATTGACTGAATAAGAACTCGTTAGTAAGAATCTGGCAGCAATTAGAACAACACAGATACATACTGCCTCTGGACTAAATTGTATCGTGTAGTACAAGACGGAAAATATCATGCTGAACAAAAAAACTTCCTTCTATGGGTTTCAAGACGAAAGTTTGAATATAAGCATGAGGCATGTCTTCATCAGTCTATCAACATTATTTAAATTTCAATTCTTACCGAGTGGAGATAAAAGGATTTACCTGTAATCTACCTAAGACGTTAATTAAAACCCCTCCGTCAAACATAGGTTGGGAGTCTACGGCTGTTATTATTCGGTTAATTTTTTGGAAGGATAAACTCTGAAACTTTTACATTAGAACGACGTCTTTACTTTTCCATGTCTCTTACAGTCAATTTTTCCATTATTTTCACAGATCCTTGCAGCTGGACGCCTTCAAACGTCATGAACGAACTTTCCAACTGAAAAAAAAGGCGTTAAAAGTCGTTTTTTCACACTTTTGCATACTCACATTGTACATGTTTGCTAGGTTTACTCTTTGGGCCGGATCGTCGAATAATGCGTAATATTGTTGTACAAAACCTTTGCCTATCGCTTCGTATTGTAAGTTTAAAGCCATTTTTAACGAAATTGAAAATTTATTGTGGCAATTTCAGCCAAAAGCTGAGTGCTGAGTTAACCCCAAAATTATTTTAACCGACTGTGGGTACAAAACTGTCAATTTAACAGGGGTGGTACTGCCAACTTGAGTAGTGAAAGTTACTGAGTGGCGCGGATATTTTAAATTTAAAATGCGGCCACTTTTGGGAAATTTACAAAATTACAAATATTATTTACAAATAAACAAGACATTGACCAAACAATGTTTTTTGGGGTGGTTTTAGGTGACTGTAATAATTTTCTCGAGATAAAAAAGACGTGTGACGTTTCGTCCCGCACCAAATTCCCCAGAGTTTGAAAGGTGACGCGAAAGTCACTAAAACGGGGCTATTTACGCCCAGTGAGTCAAAAACACCCGCTGCAGTGTGGAGTCGCTGAAAACCCGACCCTCAAGTAGCTTTAAGCTCCGGGGAACGTGGTCGATTTTGAATTTCGCGGGTCATCTAGTGACTTTTTCGGTGCGTCACTTGACACCTAACCTCGAAAGCCGGCGTTTGTTTTATGACGTTTCAGTGACAGGTTGTTGTATACAATTGGAAAAGTGAAATTCCGCGTTATGTCCGAGTCACCGACGCCGAAGAAGTTGAAGGCCCAGGAGGATGGTAACCCCGAGGAGGGCGACATGGACTCCGCCATAATCGAGCTGGAGATGTGCCACAACGAGTTGGACAAACTCAACGAAAAAGAGAACGAAGAAGTCGTCGCGATGGACCAAAAATACAGAAAACTCCGCCAGGAGTGTTACGACAAAAGGAGTAAAATCATAGACAGGATTCCAGACTTCTGGTTCACAGTGTTTACGGGGCATCCGGATTTGTGTAACATTTTGACGGAGGAGGAAGAAGACTGCCTGCGTTTCCTCCACAAGTTGGAAGTGGATATGTCGGATAACAATTCAGGGTACAGCATCAGGTTTACTTTTAAAGAGAATCCGTTTTTTAAGAACAACTTGCTGGTGAAGGAAATCTCATATAAACAGGATAAGATGGCGTCAGAGAGCACGAAAATCGACTGGATCAAGCCGCAGAAGAAGAACGCGGCCAAGCCGGCGGGGAAGAAACGCGCGCGCGAAGAACCCAAATCCTTCTTTGCTTGGTTCAGCAATAACGATGATCCCACCAATGATAAAATCGCGGAAATCATCAAGGATGACGTCTGGGCCAACACTCTTCAATATTATCTACCTGACCCTGACCTAGAAGGGGAGGATGACAGCAACGAGAGCTCAGAGGGTGAAGAAGGGGGCGACGAAACAAATGGAGAAAAGACTGCACCATCTGGGGATGGAACTTCATCAAATTAATCATTTTATTCTGCATGTTTTTAGTCTTGATGTAAAAGTGCAGATCAGACTTGAATGTTGGGATAAAAACATTGTATTTTATTTGAATTAGTGTCACATGGGAATTTCCTTTAGTGGAGTGAGTAATTAAAATTTTCATACAATCCGACTTTCATTCCTTGGTCTAGGCGGCTTTAGTGTCTTCCACACGTTGGCAGCCCTGCGAGACTAACCTCAAACTGTCAAAAAATCAAGGGACCAACATTTGACGTACTTGTGATAAATATTCGAGCCAAGACGTACGTTTTAGGTGTGTTTTTCACAGCAAACCTGATCAAAAATCGGTCTAGGCGGCTTTGGTGTCTTCCACACGTTGGTAGTCCTGCGAGATTAATCTTAAACTGTTAAAAAGTCGCATGACCAACATTTGACGTACTTGTCAGTTTCTTGTGATAAATATTCAAACCAAGACGTACGTTTTCGGTGTTTTCCACAGCAAACCTCATCAAACACGTTTTGGAATGGCGTTTTCGAATATGAGAATACAAAAATCGGCCTAGCAGGCGGCTGTGGTGTCTTCCACACGTTGGTAGCCCTACTAGTTCAAATTATCAAAAGATTCACAAGTCAAACACTTTCGGGTTTGTTTATTACAGCCGTGACCAAAAATCTCGGGGACTTGGACTACTTGATCGAGGGACTTTGATAAGATAAAATGCCGATAAACAGATATCCAAAGTTTTTGCTCGTAACTGTAATACTGCAATGGATTTTTTGAATTTGAGGCTACACAAATCGGTCTAGGCGGCTTTGGTGTCTTCTACACGTTGGCAGCCCTGCGAGTCAAAGCTCAAACTGTCAAAAAATCACGTTTTTTGTTACAGACATCCCCAAAAAATCTTGGGTACCAAGATAAACAGGAGGTCAGTTTTCCTGTAATAAAAAACCCATAATGCGAATTTAGAAATTGGAAATTTGAAAGGTAGAAAACTAGAAGATAAGAATTAAAAAGTGGGGAATTTTTATTCGTGAATCAAGAAACTAGAATTTATAACTAATTGAATAATTTTTTAACCCATGAATTAATTATCACGATTACAAGTCTATTGTTGGTATTACGACAAGCGTTCGATAATGTATTTAATCAATAACACTGCAAAGCTTCATATTAAACGAATTTTTGAAAAAAAAAAAACCCTAAAATAAAGTTGCACAACATGAGGGCCTCTTCCGCCCCTCATTTCAGCAAATGTTTATATGTTGCATCATCAAAATGCAGAAAAGATGATTCATCATTATCGTACCACATTATTTACTCACATCACAGACCCAGATAAGCGGGGTCCCAGCAACAATTCTCATTGGTTGAGGCATATTGATCCGCCACAGTCCAACCAATGAGAAATCCCCACATACCTTCGACGAAAACAAGCGACAATCGCTTGTTTCTAGAAGGAAAAATTGACAGATACCACTAGACAGCCACGACGACAACACGCAACAGTGTTCTTGAAGTGTTGTGAAATAAAAGAAAAGTTATTTATAATTATCCAACACGATGACAAGTGCGGTTCCGGCGATTTTAAAGTATTTGAGTGACAGCAGTAATTATAACATCGATCAGAACATGGACGCCCCCGTCAGGGCCAAGAAGAGGCGCCTGGACCACTTGTCATGGGAGGAGAAGTTGCAGAGAAAGTGAGTTTGCAACGTGACAATGAGCGCGAAACTAGAAATTCTGTTTAGGAAGTTGAAGAACCGCGTGGCTGCCCAGACCTCCCGCGACCGCAAGAAGGCGAAGATGGACCAAATGGAGAAGGCCATCGAGGAGTTGTTTTCGAAGAACGAGAGCTTGTTAGATGAGTGCACCAAACTGAAGGGTTTAAACGAGCGATTGTCGATGGAGAACGCAGAACTACGCAGCAGATTGACGTCGTGCGACAGCTGCTCTCAGAACCGGACTGTCGAGTGTGAGGCTCAGAGTGGATCAACTGAGTCCCTCCTTCGGCCGCAAGGAACAGTCACATACTCAGCAGCGGTTCTGAGACAGCCAACGGCGGCGCTTCTGAAGATTGTGCTGGCTTGCCTTCTCTACCGGACCTCCTTGATGAACTCAACAGCGATGTGGACATCTCGTCCCTCGAGCAACTCACGCAGAGCCTTCTTCAGGATATCGCCAGAGACCTGGAGGCTGCTGCTGAAAAGGCAGATATTCAAGTAAGTGTCTGAGGGGGCCACACGATTCTGCCGCTTTCATAACATCACCTACATTTTCTTTTGGATTTTTTTAGATACCTTGATGTTTTAACAATTGATAGAAGCAAAAAAACAAATGAAGATACAAGGTGAATAGAGTCAACGAACGTGTCCTTGTCTCTTATCGTTTTAGAATTACAGCTTTGCATGAATAAATGCAGTATACGTCACCAATCACTCATTCTGTCTCGTTTCTTGTCATTCAAACACCAAATCAATTGTTGTCTCATCCTTGTCGTTGCCGATTGACCACAATCCCGACTTTTGCAGGAACAAAATGGTGGTGAAGAAAACAATCCGGGACAAATGGTGGGGACGCCATCAGAACAACTGGAATCCGATGGAAGTGATCTGTTAAACGCCAATAAAGATCCACTGATACAAGACATCTCACAGTATCTGTTACTGCATCACAACTACAGCGCAAAGCCGCAAGAACGAAAATGTAAAAGCAGTCGAGCACGCACGAGCACTAGATGTAGCAAGCCGAGGCAAAAGCGGGAGATTTTGCCCAAAACGGATAAATTAGCTTCGAGCGAAGAACCGGAGATCGTCTTTGGCACCAACTGCATTACGATCATCGTCGAAGATGACTCCTGCGTTGACCACGACGAAGAGGTCATCTTGGACGACAACCTGCTGACTGTACCGGATGGTGAAAGCAGCAGCGGAAGTGCTTCCCCTCTTTCCAGTTCCAGCTCGGATTGTGGTTACGAGTCGTTCGGGTCTCCTGAAAGTTTAGGAGAGACGAATGACTTGTGGGATAACGGAGTTTCGGAGTTATTTCCTTCGTTACTTTAAATAGCGGGCATGACTTAGTTTAAGGGAGCTAATTTATTTTGTTATTGTAGTTGTAAGGAGAAACTTTTATATTATCTGTACTTGTGAGAATTTCGTCTAATAAAAAAGATTGGTGTAGTAGGCGTGGAGTTTTTATATCAGTTTCTTACTAGAGGGCCTTGAAGGTTAAATTGTGTCATATCCCATAGCCAACTGCGAGTCCAAACATAAGATAAATAAAATTATACAGGAGTCGCGGATAAACTTGACCAATTCATAAAGGCTGGTCTTAAAAAAGCATAAAAACGTGGTTTCACTTCTTAAGATAGAAGCAGTTGTAACAAAGCAGGTAAATACCTTTTTATTAGGAAATTCGGTAAACTTTAAAGAAAGCTGTAACCATAATAATGAAGTTTTGAAGCATTTGCAACGAAGTGTTGCCAAATTAACTAAGCAATACTACTCAATATCTCAAGAAATATACTATTTACAAAAATATTTTTTTCAACAATACTTTATACAAGGTGTTTATAACTGTTTCTAGCATCAAGGGTGGCTCTGGAATTCCTGACGTACACTATTTTGCCGCTTTGTTTTCATAATGAATATAACTATCTTGAATTAATTACGTCAGTTACAGCTTTGTGTCCAAGTTTTTGATTTTCAGGTTTTAAACCACAACTAGAACCGTTTATTTCTCAAAACTTACTTTGCTCCATGTTTGAGGTTAATTGCAAATGTCAGTTGAAAAATCGAAACCCATTTGTAATGAGCGGCAAATTTCTTTGACATTTCATAGTCACCTTTGATGCTACAAACATTTATAAACACCCTGTATTTAACTTTCCAAACATGGTCGTGGAGAGTTCATCCACGACTTACGGCACACCTGTATAACTTTTGCATCAGTAAATAGAAATTCTTTCTCACATTTTTTCAGCTTACTGATTTAATCAATGACTTGTTTATGTATTAATAAATAATGATATCTTACTCTTCATTTATTTTGAATACCGTATTTCAAGGTCACAATTTGTAAATAATTATGGAGCTCTACGGCAAATTTGGTAGGATTGAATTGAAACACAAACAGGTCTTTGGCTGACAAAGTACTTATTTATGCTCATCCAACGCATAAATCTTCTCAAATTTGCCGTAGAGCCCATTGAAATGCGGTATTCAAAATAAATAAGTGTTTTATGGGGTTTCCAAGAACCTTGGAGCATTCTGGGATTTTGAACGAAAACCTATATAAGCAATATGCAAATGTATTTTATGTTACTACAAACTTCGCTGTAAAATGAGAGTGACTTGGGTTGTGTTTTTTCCATTATTACATTTAACAACAGGTTTTGAAATACCTTTTGTCTTGATAGAAATCTTCAGTAAATTCATAAGGGTGTCAATGATAGGTATGTATTTTTTGTTGTCTTATCATGTTGGTAGTATTGATCCACATGCTTAGATAAAAAACACGAGAAAAACCATGGGGAAAACCGCATTTTTTATTTGATTTAGTTATCGATGTTTATGCAAGGAGGAACTAATGACTTGTGATATTCTAGACTAAAATACGTAATTTCGTTAGTTTTAGTAGTTTTTTAATGAAATTTGGTTACACTACTCCTTTTGACACGTCTATTAGCTCTGCCAAATTTCAAAGTTTTAGAACAAGAGACTGATTTTTTAGAAATTTTTGTTTTCAGGACGAGCAAAAAAATTTGTAATTTTCTAAATTAAAATACGTAATTGCGCTAATTTTAGTAGTAATTGAATGAAATTTGGAGACAATATTCCTTTAGACACGTTTATTGACTGTGCCAAATTTCAAAATTTTAGAACAAGAGACTGATTTTTTAGAAATTTTTGTTTTCTGGTTGAGCTAAAAATTTGTAATATTCTAAGTTAAAATACGTAATTTGGCCAATTTTAGTAGTACTTGAATGAAATTTTGCGACATTACTCTTTTTGACACGTTTATTACCTCTGCCAAATTTCAAAATTTTAGAACAAAAAACTGATTTTTTAAAAATTTTTGTTTTCCGGACGAGCCAGAAATTTGTAATTTTCTACATTAAAATACGTAATTGCGCTAATTTTAGTAGTAATTGAATGAAATTTGGAGACAATACTCCTTTAGACACGATTATTGACTCTGCCAATTTTCAAAATTTTAAAGCAAGAAACTGATTTTTTAGAAATTTTTCTTTTCAGGACGAGTTAAAAATTTGTAATATTCTAAATTAAAATACGTAATTACTGTAATTTTAGTCGTACTTGAATGAAATTTAGAGACAGTGCTCCTTTTGACACATTTATTAACTCTGCCAACTTTCAAAGTTTGAGAACAAAAGACAATTTTGTTAGAAATTTTTGTTTTCAGGACAAGCTAAAAATTTGTGATATTCTAAATTAAATTCTGGAATTTCGCTAATTTTGGTAGTACTGGAATGAAATTTAGAGACAGTACTCCTCTAGACACGTCTATTAACTGTGCCAAATTTCAGAGTCTTAGAACATGAGACTGATTTTTTAGAAATTTTTGTTTTCAGGTTGAGCTAAAAATTTGTAATTTTCTAAATTAAAAATACGTAATTGCGCTAATTTTAGTAGTAATTGAATGAAATTTGGAAACAATACTCCTTTAGACACGTTTATTGACTCTGTCAAATTTGAAAATTTTAGAACAAGAGACTGATTTTTTAGAAATTTTTGTTTTCAGGTTCAGCTAAAAATTTGTAATATTCTAAGTTAAAATACGTAATTTGGCCAATTTTAGTAGTACTTGAATGAAATTTTGCGACATTACTCTTTTTGACACGTTTATTACCTCTGCCAAATTTCAAAATTTTAGAACAAAAAACTGATTTTTTAAAAATTTTTGTTTTCCGGACGAGCCAAAAATTTGTAATTTTCTACATTAAAATACGTAATTTCGCCAATTTCAGTAGTACTTGAATGAAATTTGGAGACAATACTTCTTTAGACACGTTTATTGATTCTGCCAATTTTCAAAATTTTAAAGCAAGAAACTGATTTTTTAGAAATTTTTCTTTTCAGGACGAGCTAAAAATTTGTGATATTCTAAATTAAATTCTAGAATTTCGCTAATTTTGGTAGTACTGGAATGAAATTTAGAGACAGTACTCCTCTAGACACGTCTATTAACTGTGCCAGATTTCAAAGTTTTAGAACAAGAGACTGATTTTTCAGAAATTTGTGTTTTCAGGACGCGCTAAAAAATTTGTAATTTTCTAAATTAAAATACGTAATTGAGCTAATTTTAGTAGTAATTGAATGAAATTTGGAGCCATTACTCCTTTAGACACGTTTATTGACTTTGCCAAATTTCAAAATTTTAGAACAAGAGACTGATTTTTTAGAAATTTTTGTTTTCAGGACGAGCCAAAAATTTGTAATTTTCTAGATTAAAATTCGTAATTTGGCTAATTTCAGTAGTACTTGAATGAAATTTAGAGAGAGTACTGCTGTTGATACGATCATTAACTCTGCCAAAAATCAAAACTTTAAAACAAGAGATTGATTTTTTAGAATTTTATTTTTTCAGGTAGTGCTAAAACTTCTTACTCAGTTATTTGTGAACCTACGTCAAAAATTCGCACGGTTTTAGATTCTCCGTGAAATTCTGCATAAAATGAGCACATTTTAGTTTTGAAATTGTTTTCCAGATCAACCTGGTATTCAAAAATTCACCTTTAACGCCAAAATTGGCACCCCTTTTGACAAAAACGAAGCTCCAACAATATCAAGGAATGTCACAAAACCTGATCATAACCGATGGAAAATCACAGATGACAATGTCCATCTAAACACCAACAATATTATCTACTACTGGGTGGACGTGGATCATTATGATGGTAATGAAACGAAAACTTACAGTACTCGAGGCAAAAATTCAAGTTGTACCGTCAGTACCACCGAAGTCAGTATTCACAAAGTTTGCAGAGGATATTTGCTTGTGGAAGATCAATTCAATTCGTTTAACAGCCGATTTTGGCTTCCAGAATACAAATTTGCCGGAAAACCGGTAAGACTTCGAGATGTTTGTTCGAATTTCTTAGATTGTAATTTTAGGATTATGAATTTGTGGGCTACACTGATATCAGAAGAGACATTCATGAAAAGCAGCAGAAGAAATCGCGCTTGGAGTGACGACTTTCATGTATTTTCAGTAGTGTGGAAGCCAGATTTTATTTCTGTGGGGGTGAACAATGAGACGTACAATATTATTTATCCTCCTGAAGAAGGTTTTGCTCATTTAGCTCCGTACTTAAATTTAGGGAATGTGGGGAGATGGAAAAGTGGCTCTAGATTGGCGCCGTTTGATAGGATTGTAAGTTCAGAATGAAATTTTGGGAAACTAAATTCCGTTTTTAGATGAATGTGGTGTTTGGGGTGGGTGTTGGAGGGCACAATTTTGAGGACCGGGCTGATGGGAAAAAACCGTGGAAAAATTCGGATCCCAAAGCCCAAAAAAAGTTCTACGAAGCCAAGTCGACATGGCGGAAAACTTGGACAAACGCGAGTTTATATGTGGATTATGTCAAAATATGGACAGTTTAAAGCGTTGCGTGTACATTATAAGTAAATAAATGTTGATGTTTGGAGGCAATACTCGTTTTGATGTGCCTATCAACTCTGCCAAATGCCAAAATTTTTGAACAAGAGACTGATTTTTTAGAAATTTTTGTTTTCAAAACGAGCTAAAAATTTGTAATATTCTAAATTAAAATTCGTAATTTCGCTAATTTTAGTCATACTTAAATAAAATTTGCAGACATTACTTCTTTTAACACGTTTATTAACTCTGTCAAATTTCACAATTTTTGAACAAGAGACTGATTTTTTAGAAATTTTTGTTTTGAAAACTGGCTAAAAATGTGTAATATTCTAAGTTAAAATACGTAATTTCGCTAATTTTAGTACTACTGGAATGAAATTTGGAGACAGTACTCCTTTTGACACGTTTATTAACTCTGTCAAATTCCAAAATTTTAGAGCAAGAGACTGATTTTTTAAAAATTTTTGTTTTCAGGACGAGCAAAAAATTTGTAATATTTTAAGTTAAAATGCGTAATTTCGCTAATTTTAGAAGCACTTGAATGAAATTTGAAGACTGTACTCCTTTTGACACGTTAATTAACTCTGCCAAATTTCATAATTTCTGAACAAGAGACTGATTTTTTAGAAATTTTTGTTTTAAAAACTGGCAAAAAATTTGTAATATTCTAAGTTAAAATACGTAATTTCGCTAATTTAAGTAGTACTTGAATAAAATTTGCACTCAGTACTCCTTTTGACACGTTTATTAACTCTGCCAAATTTCATAATTTCTGAACAAGAGACTTATTTTTCAGAAATTTTTGTTTTGAAAACTGGCTAAAAATTTGTGATATTCCAAGTTAAAATACGTAATTTTGCTAATTTTAGTAGTACTTGAATGAAATTTAGAGACATTACTCCTTCTGACACGTTTATTAACTCTGCTAAATTTCAAAATTTTAGAACAAGAGACTGATTTTTTAGAAATTTCTGTTTTGAAAACTGGCTAAAAATTTGTAATATTCTAAGTTAAAATACGTAATTTCGCTAATTTAAGTAGTACTTGAATGAAATTTGCACTCAGTACTCCTTTTGACACGTTTATTAACTCTGCCAAATTTCAAAATTTTAGAACAAGAGACTGATTTTTTAGAAATTTTTGTTTTGAAAACTGGCTAAAAATGTGTAATATTCTAAATTAAAATACGTAATTTCGCTAATTTTGGTAGTACTTGAATAAAATTTGGAGACATTACACCTTTAGACACTTTTATTAACTCTGCCAAGTTTCACAATTTTTAAACAAGAGACCGATTTTTTAGAAATTTTTGTTTTCAAAACGAGCTAAAAATTTGTAATATTCTAAATTAAAATACGTAATTTCGCTAATTTTGGTAGTACTTGAATAAAATTTGGAGACATTACACCTTTAGACACGTTTATTAACTCTGCCAAGTTTCACAATTTTTAAACAAGAGACCGATTTTTTAGAAATTTTTGTTTTCAAAACGAGCTAAAAATTTGTAATATTCTAAATTAAAATTCGTAATTTCGCTAATTTTGGTAGTACTTGAATAAAATTTGGAGACATTACACCTTTAGACACGTTTATTAACTCTACCAAATTTTACAATTTTTAAACCAGAGACTGATTTTTTAGAAATTTTTGTTTTCAAAACGAACTAAAAATTTGTAATATTCTAAATTAAAATACGTAATTTCGCTAATTTTGGTAGTACTTGAATAAAATTTGGAGACATTACACCTTTAGACACGTTTATTAACTCTACCAAATTTCACAATTTTTAAACCAGAGACAGATTTTTTAGAAATTTTTGTTTTCAAAACGAGCTAAAAATTTGTAATATTCTAAATTAAAATACGTAATTTCGCTAATTTTGGTAGTACTTGAATAAAATTTGGAGACATTACACCTTTAGACACGTTTATTAACTCTACCAAATTTCAAAATTTAAGAACAAGAGACTGATTTTTTAGAAATTTTTGTTTTCAGGGCGAGCTAAAAATTTGTAATTTTCTAAATTAAAATACGTAATTGCGCTAATTTTAGTAGTAATTGAATGAAATTTAGAGACATTACTCCTTTTGACACGTTTATTAACTCTTCTAAATTTCAATAATTTAGAACAAGAGACTGAATTTTTAGAAATTTTTGTTTTCAGTACGAGCTAAAAATTTGTAATTTTCTAAATTAAAATACGTAATTTCGCTAATTTTAGAAGTAATTGAATGAAATTTAGAGACATTACTCCTTTTGACACGTTTATTAACTCTTCTAAATTTCAATAATTTAGAACAAGAGACTGAATTTTTAGAAATTTTTGTTTTCAGAACGAGCTAAAAATTTGTAATTTTCTAAATTAATACGTAATTTCGCTAATTTTAGTAGTAATTGAATGAAATTTAGAGACATTACTCCTTTTGACACGTTTATTAACTCTGCCAAATTTCAATAATTTAGAACAAGAGACTGAATTTTTAGAAATTTTTGTTTTCAGGACGAGCTAAAAATTTGTAATTTTCTAAATTAAAATTCGTAATTTCGCTAATTTTAGTAGTAATTGAATGAAATTTAGAGACATTACTCCTTTTGACACGTTTATTAACTCTGCCAAATTTCAATAATTTAGAACAAGAGACTGAATTTTTAGAAATTTTTGTTTTCAGGACGAGCTAAAAATTTGTAATTTTCTAAATTAAAATACGTAATTTCGCTAATTTTAGTAGTAATTGAATGAGATTTAGAGACATTACTCCTTTTAACACGTTTATTAACTCTGCTAAATTTCAATAATTTAGAACAAGAGACTGAATTTTTATAAATTTTTGTTTTCAGGACGAGCTAAAAATTTATAATTTTCTAAGTTAAAATACGTAATTTCGCTAATTTTAGTAGTAATTGAATGAAACTTAGAGACATTACTCTTTTTAACACGTTTATTAAATTTGCCACATGACATAATATGTAATTCTCAGGATAGTTAATTTCACTATGAAAAGAAAGCGGCAAAATAGTGTATCACAGGAATTCCAGAGCCATCCTTGATGCTAGAAACATTTATAAACACCTTGTATAAACTGCATCAGTAAATTCATTTTCTTTAGCTAATAGATTTAATCAATGACTTGAAGTGTTAACAAATACTGCATAACTTATATGAGTTTCCAAAGACCTTGAAGCATTCCGGGATTTTAAACAAAAACGTCTTTAAACTGTCCACATTTTGATATAATCGACGTATAAACTGGCGTTTGTCCAAGTTTGAGTCCATTTTGCCTTGGCTTCATAGAACTTTTTCTGGGCCTTAGGATCATAATTTTTCCAGGGTTTCGTCCCATCAGTACGATCCTCAAAATTGTGACCTCCAACACCAACTCCAATTACCAGATTCATCTAAAAAAGAAAATACGGAGTTTTTTGGAAAATTTCGGAGTGAACTCACAATCTTATCAAACGGAGCGAGTTTAGAGCCTCGTCTCCAAAATTCCACATTTCCTAAGTTCAAGTACGGAGCTAAATGAACAAAACCTTCTTCAGGGGGATAAATAATATTAAACCTCTCGTCATCCACCGCCAGAGCAATAAAACCTAGGGGAATTTAATCATCTTAATGCAAAATCTTTTTTTTTGTTGCTTAACCTGGTTCCCACAGTACCGAAAATGTATGAAAGCCGTCACTCCAAGCACTATTTCTTCTGCTGGTTTTCATCAAATAATGTCGCCCTGCTTGACTGTCCCCTAAAATAGCACCCCCTTGAAGAATGTGGTTCATGTCTGAGTTTCCTTGGACGAATGCGATTCGTATTTGGCCGGAGGAGTAGTCAGGGCCGTACACCTCATTGGCTGGATTTAAGTAAAGTTGAGGGTAGACCCAATCGCCTTTGGGGAGTTTGGCGCGAATATCAATTCTTCCGTACTTGAAAGCCCATGTCGTTTTGGTGCTTATTTGAGCCGATGCAACTGGCGGACGGATGAGGAAAGCGTCGGCTTTTTGGACGCAGTCGCTTGTGCCAAGGACACCAGTGCAACTGGAAAGTGGGAAATCAAAAATTTCTAAAAAATTGGTCTCTTGCTTTAAAATTTTGCAATTTGACAGAATGAACAGGTATGTCGAAAGGAGTGACTTACCGAACCCCTAGATCCATTTCTTCTTCCCCAGTTACATAATTGTCCTCAAGAGGAATCGCTTGAATCTTCAGAAATCCCCCAGAAATATCCATTCTTCGATCATTGTACTCCACAAATTCATAATCCTAAAACACCAATCCAACAAATCAAAACACTTTCCTAAAAGTCTCACCGGTTTTCCGGCGAATTTGTATTCTGGAATCCAAAATGGGCTGTCAAAGAAATTGAAATCATCCATCCAAAGCAACTGGCCTCTACAATTTTTATGGATTCCGATTTCGGTCGTACTGACGGTACAACTTGAATTTTTGCCTCGAGTACTGTAAGTCTTCGTCTCATTACCATCAGAATGATCGACATCTACCCAGTAGTAGATAATATCGTTCGTTTTTAGAGACATGTTGTCAAGTGAGAAGATCCAGCGGCCCTGATAAGGTTTTGTGACATTTCTTGAGATTGCTGGGGCTTCGCCCTTGTTAAAAGGGCTCCCAATTTTGGCGTGGAAGGCAAATAGTTGGATGCCAGGTTTGTCTGAAATGGGAACTCAAAGAGACAAGGCGAGCACAGCGAGCAAATGTTAAAAAATTTCGCTCTGGGATTGTCTGGATCAAAACTTAATAGTTTGTTTCATTTTGTTGGTTGGCATCCCTGCATAAATGTGAATTGTGTCAAGAAGCAGAAACTTCATTTTTGAATTCGAAGCTACATACCAATTTGATAATTGTAAAACAGGGCTACCAACACAAATCAGTAATATCCCTAAATGTGTATTGTAAAACAGTACATACCCAAAATTGAAACATATACGTGTTTAACGAAGATTTCGATTAGAACAAAAGGTATGATAAATCCAGTGGCCAACTGGAAAAGCGCAAAGAGCACAACCAAAGTCACTTTCATTTTACAGCACAATTTGTACAGTGAGATATTTTCTTTCGGCGTGTCTTAACATGTTTGGTTTAAATCCTAGAGTACTTCAAGGTCTTTGGAAACTCCGTAAAATTCACTATTTATTAACACTTGAATATGTCGTTGATTGTAAGAAAATGAGTTAAAAAAACATATGACAAATTAAATTACATAATTTTGTTTATTTGATACTTGACGTTGAAGTAGGTACGCAATTTCACAGATGTGTCAATGAGCAGAGCTGCCAATTTTTCGTTAGGAAATTTCATTTTTTAGAAATTTTTGTTTTCAGGACGAACCAAAAATTTGTAATTTTCTAAATTAAAATACGTAATTTCGCTAATTTTAGCGGTACGTGAATGAAATTTGGAGACATTACTACATTTGACACGTTTATTAACTCTGCCAAATTTCACAATTTTTGAACAAGAGACTGATTTTTTAGAAATTTTTGTTTTCAAAACGAGCTAAAAATTTGTAATATTCTAAATTAAAATACATAATTTCGCTAATTTTGGTAGTACTTGAATAAAATTTGGAGACATTACACCTTTAGACACGTTTATTAACTCTGCCAAGTTTCACAATTTTTAAACAAGGGACTGATTTTTTAGAAGTTTTTGTTTTCAAAACGAGCTAAAAATTTGTAATATTCTAAATTAAAATTCGTAATTTCGCCAATTTCAGTAGTACTTGAATGAAATTTAGAGACAGTACTTCTTTGGACACGTTTATTCACTCTGCCAATTTTCAAAATTTTAAACCAAGAAACTGATTTTTTAGAAATTTTTGTTTTTGGGACGAGCTAAAAATTTGTAATATTCTAAATTAAAATTCGTAATTTCGCCAATTTCAGTAGTACTCGAATGAAATTTAGAGACAGTACTTCTTTGGACACGTTTATTCACTATGCCAATTTTCAAACTGTTAGACCAAGAAACTGATTTTTTAGAAATTTTTCTTTTCAGGACGAACTAAAAATTTGTAATATTGTAAATTAGAATACGTAATTTCGCCAATTTCAGTAGTACTTGAATGAAATTTGGAGACAATATTCCTTTTGACCCGTTTATTAACTCTGCCAAATTCCAAAATTTTAGAGCAAGAGACTGATTTTTTAGAAATTTTTGTTTTCAAAACGAGCTAAAAATTTGTAATATTCTAAATTAAAATTCGTAATTTCGCCAATTTCAGTAGTACTCGAATGAAATTTAGAGACAGTACTTCTTTGGACACGTTTATTCACTATGCCAATTTTCAAACTGTTAGACCAAGAAACTGATTTTTTAGAAATTTTTCTTTTCAGGACGAACTAAAAATTTGTAATATTGTAAATTAGAATACGTAATTTCGCCAATTTCAGTAGTACTTGAATGAAATTTGGAGACAATATTCCTTTTGACCCGTTTATTAACTCTGCCAAATTTCAAAATTTTAGAACCAGAGATTGATTTTTTAGAAAATTTTCTTTTTGGAATGAACTAAAAGTTATGTTAAAATACGTAATTTCGCTAATTTTAGTACTAATTGAATACAATTTGGAGACAGTACTCCTTTTGACACGTTTATTAACTCTGTCAAATTCCAAAATTTTAGAGCAAGAGACTGATTTTTTAGAAATTTTTCTTTTCAAAACGAGCTAAAAATTTGTAATATTCTAAATTAAAATTCGTAATTTCGCCAATTTCAGTAGTACTTGAATGAAATTTGGAGACAATACTTCTTTAGACCCGTTTATTAACTCTGCCAAATTTCAAAATTTTAGAACCAGGGATTGATTTTTTAGAAGTTTTTCTTTTTGGAATGAACTAAAAGTTATGTTAAAATACGTAATTTCGCTAATTTTAGTACTAATTGAATAAAGTTTGGAGACAGTACTCCTTTTGACACGTTTATTAACTCTGTCAAATTCCAAAATTTTAGAGCAAGAGACTGATTTTTTAGAAATTTTTGTTTTCAAAACGAGCTAAAAATTTGTAATATTCTAAATTAAAATATGTAATTTCGCCAATTTCAGTAGTACTTGAATGAAACTTAGAGACAGTACTCCTTTTGATACGATTACTTACTTTGCTAAATTTCAAAATTTTAGAACAAGAGACTGATTTTTTAGAAATTTTTGTTTTCAGGACCAGCTAAGAATTTGTGATATTCTAAGTTAAAATACGTAATTTTGCTAATTTCAGTAGTACTTGAATGAAATTTGGAGACAATACTCCTTTTGACACGTTTATTACCACTGCCAAATGTCAAATTTTTAGAACGAGGGACTCATTTTTTAGAAATTTTTGAACCTCCCGAAAACCTATTTCGATCAAGATCTAGTTTATTTGTGAAGCAATCCTAGGTTATTGGGGCTCATTTTACGCAGAATTTCACGCAGAATCCAAATTTGTGCTAATTTTTCCTGTACGTCCACAAACAATGGAATTGTTACCGATTAAAACTTCTGAGGTCCCCAGAGAGCCAAAATTTTGAAACCACGACAGGTAGCGATTTTCGTCTTGGTCGTTGGTTGTCTTTTGAGTACAATCAAAAATTAGCGTATGAAATATGCGGGCGTAATGAGCGGGCAAAACCAACATAAACCCCAAAACCCGTCATCTTCCCCTCAGGAATGCGAGTGAAGAACTGCTCACCATATGTACAGATCGCGTTCTCACCAGCCGAGGTCGAGGGTCATTTTGGAACTCACGTCTGGCAACGCCTTTCGCACGCACTTGCTCGTCTGCGGGAACCACCAAGTGGACGAAGAACTTTCGGACGAACCGCCCACAACGCCCGCAGCTCCGCTTTGAAAATACACCTTGAGGGCCATTCCGGCTTTCACAATCCCGCGCTGTTTACACTACTCAAAATCGGCAATTAAGCCAAAATTGCTGGGAACTTTACTCGACGAGGCCGTAATAGCGCTCTTTTTAGGTTCACACGTTCATCGAAGATTCCGCAGTTTTCTCAACGGCGAAGTTATCTTATCAACGTGTTTTTTGACTCTTGTAATGAGCTCGCGCGTCCGTTTTTGTCCACCGAGGAAGTCTCGATAAAAATCGCCCCGCAAAAAATTTCTAGAATCATTTAGTTCACGTTACTGTAAAGTGATGTTTTTACAGCAAGTTGTCAGCTTGCGTTGCGGTTATTATTGATCTAACTTCAGTTCATCAGTCGAAGCTCATAAATAAGTTATGATTGGATATTATTAGCGTTGTTCTTCTCTGCAAAAGAAACGAATCTGCAAGACGTTCATTTACAATGTTAAATCTCTCGGATTTTGAAACACAAAACGTAAACAAAGTGGCTTTAACACTTTCCTGAAGACTTGGCCTGGGACGTCTACATCACATGTGAGCCTCAGTCTTAAAACACCGGTGGTACGGATCAGGTCGTTCAATCATCTTTGATTTGTGCAGTGCGTGGTGATGGTGGCTGAAGAACTCTACTTGATGGTACTGCATGATCTCGTATCAACATTTCGATTTTGCAAGTTTAAAGGCCGGTTTACATTCGATCTTTAATTTCGATTGAATACTTAACACCATGTGATCGTTTTTACGCCAATCAAATGTCAGTAATCGGATAATTAGTTGCGGGATTAACTTAGTTTCAATTGAGTTATTGTGTGAATTGGCCATTAGTGCAATTATTTTCGAAAAAGAAAATTTTGGTAATTCTGGCAATTTTTGTGTTTGAGCAATGATATTTGGTGATGTTACTACTCTAGTCTTGGTAATTATCTATTCTAAGTTAGAAAAATTCAGACCAAGAGACAATTTATAAATTTTTAAATTTGGAATGGGTGGCAAAAATTTCTTAATTTTTATTTTAAACCCTCGTAATTTTGATAGTTTTGATGTTAAAATGATGAAACTTGGTGACGTTACTATGTTGGACATGCTAAGTAACTGTGCCAAATTTCAAGATTCTAGAACAAGAGACTGATTTTTTGTGAAATTTTTATTATCACGAACTAAAAATTTGTAATATTTTAGTTTAAATTTCGTAATTTAGCTCATTTTAAAAGTAAACGAATGAAATTTGGAGACATTATTCCTCTTGACACGTTTGTTGGCTCTGCCAAACTTCAACATTTTAGAACAAGAAACCAATCTTTTAGAAAATCTTGTTTTCAGGACGAGGTAAAAATTTGTAATTTTCTAAATTAAAATTCGTAATTTCGCTAATTTTAGTAGTAATTAAATGACACTACTCCCTTTGGTACGTTTGTTAACTCTGCCAAATTTCAATAATTTCGAAAAAGAGACTGAATTTTTAGAAAATTTTGTTTTCAGGACGAGCAAAATTAACAAAATTTTATGTAATATTCTAGATTAAATTCCGTTATTTTGCCAATCTTAGTAGAACTGAAATGAAATTTAGAGACATTACTCTTTTTGACACGTTTATTAACTCTCCCAAATTTCAAAATTTTAGGACCAGAGACTGATTTTTTAGAAATTTTTGTTTTCAGGACGAGCTACAAATTTGTAATTTTCTAAATTAAAATACGTAATTGCGCTAATTTTAGTACTAATTAAATGCAATTTAGAGACATTACTCCTTTTGACACGTTTATTAACTCTGCCAAATTTCAATAATTTAGAACAAGAGGCTGAATTTTTAGAAATTTTTGTTTTCAGGACGAGCAAGAAATTTGTAATATTTTGAATTAAATTACATAATTTCGCTAATTTTAGTAGTAATTGAATGAAATTTGGAGACAGTATTCCTTTTGACCCGTTTATTAACTCTGCCAAATTTCAAAATTTTAGAACCAGAGACAGATTTTTTAAAAATTTTTGTTTTCAGGACGAACTAAAAAAATTGTAATTTACTAAATTAAAATACGTAATTGCGCTAATTTTAGTAGTAATTGAATGAAATTTACAGACATTACTCCTTTTGACATGTTTATTAACTCTGCCAAATTTCATTAATTTAGAACAAGAGACTAAATTTTTAGAAATTTTTGTTTTCAGGACGAGCAAGAAATTTGTAATATTTTGAATTAAATTACATAATTTCGCTAATTTTAGTAGTAATTGAATGAAATTTGGAGACAGTATTCCTGTTGACCCGTTTATTAACTCTGCCAAATTTCAAAATTTTAGAACCAGAGACAGATTTTTTAAAAATTTTTGTTTTCAGGACGAACTAAAAAAATTGTAATTTACTAAATTAAAATACGTAATTGCGCTAATTTTAGTAGTAATTGAATGAAATTTACAGACATTACTCCTTTTGACACGTTTAATTAACTCTGCCAAATTTCATTAATTTAGAACAAGAGACTGAATTTTTAGAAATTTTTGTTTTCAGGACGAGCAAGAAATTTGTAATATTTTGAATTAAATTACATAATTTCGCTAATTTTAGTAGTAATTGAATGAAATTTGGAGACAGTATTCCTTTTGACCCGTTTATTAACTCTGCCAAATTTCAAAATTTTAGAACCAGAGACTGATTTTTTTAAAAATTTTGTTTTCAGGACGAACTAAAAAAATTGTAATTTACTAAATTAAAATACGTAATTGCGCTAATTTTAGTAGTAATTGAATGAAATTTACAGACATTACTCCTTTTGACATGTTTATTAACTCTGCCAAATTTCATTAATTTAGAACAAGAGGCTGAATTTTTAGAAATTTTTGTTTTCAGGACGAACAAGAAATTTGTAATATTTTGAATTAAATTACATAATTTCGCTAATTTTAGTAGTAATTGAATGAAATTTGGAGACAGTATTCCTTTTGACGCGTTTATTAACTCTGCCAAATTTCAAAATTTTAGAACCAGAGACTGATTTTTTAAAAATTTTTGTTTTCAGGACGAACTAAAAAAATTGTAATTTACTAAATTAAAATACGTAATTGCGCTAATTTTAGTAGTAATTGAATGAAATTTACAGACATTACTCCTTTTGACATGTTTATTAACTCTGCCAAATTTCATTAATTTAGAACAAGAGACTAAATTTTTAGAAATTTTTGTTTTCAGGACGAGCAAGAAATTTGTAATATTTTGAATTAAATTACATAATTTCGCTAATTTTAGTAGTAATTGAATGAAATTTACAGACATTACTCCTTTTGACATGTTTATTAACTCTGCCAAATTTCATTAATTTAGAACAAGAGGCTGAATTTTTAGAAATTTTTGTTTTCAGGACGAGCTAAAAATTTGTAATATTTTGAATTAAATTACATAATTTCGCTAATTTTAGTAGTAATTGAATGAAATTTGGAGACAGTATTCCTTTTGACCCGTTTATTAACTCTGCCAAATTTCAAAATTTTAGAACCAGAGACTGATTTTTTTAAAAATTTTGTTTTCAGGACGAACTAAAAAAATTGTAATTTACTAAATTAAAATACGTAATTGCGCTAATTTTAGTAGTAATTGAATGAAATTTACAGACATTACTCCTTTTGACATGTTTATTAACTCTGCCAAATTTCATTAATTTAGAACAAGAGACTGAATTTTTAGAAATTTTTGTTTTCAGGACGAGCTAAAAATTTGTAATATTTTGAATTAAATTACGTAATTTCGGTAATTCTAGTTGTAATTGAATGAAATTTTTAGACAGTACTCCTTTTGACACGTTTATTAACTCTCCCAAATTTCAAAATTTTAGAACCAGAGACTGATTTTTTAGAAATTTTTGTTTTCAGGACGAGCTAAAAATTTGTAATTTTCTAAATTAAAATAAGTAATTTCGCTAATTTTAGTAGTAATTTAATGAAATTTGGACACAGTACTCCTTTTGACACGTTTATTGACTCTGCCAAATTTCAAAATTTTAGACCGTGAGACTAATTTTTTAGAAATTTTTGAACGTCCTGAAAGCCTATTTCTATCAATATCTAGATTATTTGTGAATTAATCTTGGGTTATGAGAGCTCATTTTACGTAGAATTCAAAAATTGCAAAAAAAAAACTGTACGTCCACAAATAACTGAATTATGGCCGATTAAAATTTCGGATTTTAAGTACATAAACCAAAACTTGCCATATTAGTCAAATGAATCTTGTAATTTTGGTAATTTTGATCCTAGAACAATAAAAATTGGTGGCACTACTGTATTCGGCGCGATAATTAATTGTGCCAAATTCCAAATTTTTAAAAACAAAAAACACTTAGAAATTTCGATTTTTTTATGTGACTTAAAAACTTGAATTCCAGGATGCTAAATCCCCCGCAAAAATGTCCTAGGCAACCCCCTCAATGACATGGGTCAAAAGCCATCCTGTTTGGGTGGCAGATTCAACACCAAACCCCAGTTACCACTCCCCTGGATCTTCCGTCGCCAACAGACGTGCAACCCAAACCCAGAACAACCCATCAAATTCCAGTATAAAACGCGCCGAAAAAACGTACCAAAAGACAACAAAACGAACAACGTCAAAACCAGCAACATAAACAAGATAAAAACAATAAACAATCTAACACAATCCCACAAAAACAACGTGAAAAACACGAACGTGAACGAAATAAAATGCCGAATCGTGAAAACGCAAAACACGCTGAGGGCAAAATCCGAGCCGAATTTAAGCGTGGAACGAGGCAGAGAGAGGAATAAACACAGGAGGAAGAGTACGAGGATCAAGAACGAGTGGGAAGAGGGAATGCAGCATTTTGGGTACGAAATTCAGGATGTGGATGACTTTCTTAATAAGGTGAGTGAAGTTTTCTCTTCGGAGCACAATAAAGTGTTTGTTCGGAAGAATGTAACGTTTTTTCCTTCATTAATGCCTTAATTAACCAACTGTCAATAATGAGCCAACGGTACTGTTACAACTCAATTTTATGCAAGACAAAAACGTTTTATTGATCGATAGCTAGCAATCAAAGAAATTGTCGATGTAAAAACATTTATTAGCACAAGCTTTTTCAAAACATCTGGCGACAGAGATGACGTGTTTTCAAATTGTTTCAAAGTGAAGCTAAATTTAAACGGAAATTTCGAAAGCACGAGATGCGTGGAAGCTTTTGAATAAGTAATGCTTCGACAAAGCGCTACAGAATACATTAAAAAGTGAGGAGTTAAATCAATACTTTGTAGTTAATATCGATAATCGTCTCTTATTTAATTGGAATTATTGATTGCCCTCATTTTTATCATGAATTATTGAAACGGGTTACGTTACAGGTGGTGGTTTAAAGTGATTGTTTATCCTTTTCTAACGTACTAAGAAGTGGAAGAATAGAAGAAATTGTTAGGATTTTGTACGCTTGTTTTTTTATTATATCGTGCGATATTCTGCATCGCTTTTATGGGTTAATTTTTTATTCATTCTTGTTCTTCAAATTCGTTTATAGGCTCATATTTCGATTCTATTTTTAATGTCCTTTTTCATTCCTTTTCATATTCTTTCGAGTATTCCTTCAAATCTGTTTGTATATTTAAATTCCTTTTTGTTCATTTCTAAAATTCCATTTTAAGATGATGTTCTCAAGGTTTTTTCTTTCGTTTGTTCAGATTCTTCTTTAGCCTTTATTTAATTTAATTCTTTAGTGTTTTTGTGAGATCTTCTGATATCCAATTTTCTGATATTTCGCTTTTGAAATTTACAGATTCTTTTCTGAGCATCACTCTTGAGTCAAATTTTGCATTTAATTAGATTCTTTTTCGGAATATTTCTTATATTCTCTCTTTGGTCTCATTCTTCCTTCACCACTTTATTGCTTTCTTTTCTGAGATTATTTCTTGACTTCTGTTAATTGAGTCCACATTTGAATTTCTTGGTTTCTCTTCAGGTTCAGAAACTGATTGGAAACTGATTTTACAGTTTTTGTTTTCAGAGAGAACTAAAAATTTGTAACATTCTAAATTTAAATACGTAATTTCGCTACTTTTAGTAGAAATTGAATGAAATTTGGACACATTACTCCTTTTGACACGTCTATTAACTCTGCCAGATTTCAAAATTTTAAAGCCAGAGAATAATTTTTTAGAAATTTTTGTTTTGAAAACTAACTAAAAATTTGTAATATCTAAATTAAAATACGTAATTTTGTTAATTTTAGTAGTACTTGAATGAAATTTGGAGCCATTACTCCTTTTGACACGTTTATTAACTCTGCCAAATTTCATAATTTCTAAACAAAAGACTGATTTTTTAGAAATTTTTGTTTTGAAAACTAGCTAAAAATTTGTAATATTCTAAGTTAAAATACGTAATTTTCCTAATTTTAGTAGTACTTGAATGAAATTTGGAGACATTACTCATTTTGCCAAGTTTATTAACTCTGCCAAATTTCATAATTTTTGAACAAGAGACTGATCTTTTAGAAATTTTTGTTTTCAAGATGAGCTAAAAATTTGTAATTTTTTAAATTAAAATACGTAATTGCGCTAATTTTTGTACTAATTGAAAGCAATTTAGAGACATTACTCCTTTTGACACGTTTATTAACTCTGCCAAATTTCAATAATTTAGAACAAGAGACTGATCGTTTAGAAATTTTTGTTTTCAAGATGAACTAAAAATTTGTAATTTTCTAAATTAAAATACGTAATTGCGCTAATTTTAGTACTAATTGAATGCAATTTAGAGACATTACTCCTCTTGACACGTTTATTAACTCTGCCAAATTTCATAATTTTTGAACAAGAGACTGATTTTTTAGAAATTTTTGTTTTGAAAACTAGCTAAAAATTTGTAATATTCTAAGTTAAAATACGTAATTTTCCTAATTTTAGTAGTAGTTGAATGAAATTTGGAGACATTACTCATTTTGACGAGTTTATTAACTCTGCCAAATTTCATAATTTTTGAACAAGAGACTAATCTTTTAGAAATTTTTGTTTTCAAGATGAGCTAAAAATTTGTAATTTTCTAAATTAAAATACGTAATTGCGCTAATTTTAGTACTAATTGAATGCAATTTAGAGACGTTACTCCTTTTGACAGGTTTATTAACTCTGCCAAATTTCATAATTTTTGAACAAGAGACCGATTTTTAGAAATTTTTGTTTTCAAGATGAGCTAAAAATTTGTAATTTTCTAAATTAAAATACGTAATTGCGCTAATTTTAGTACTAATTGAATGCAATTTAGAGACATTACTCCTTTTGACACGTTTATTATCTCCGCCAAATTTCAATAATTTAGAACAAGAGACTGAATTTTTAGAAATTTTTGTTTTCAGGACGAGCTAAAAATTTGTAATATTCTAAGTTAAAATACGTAATTTCGCTAATTTTAGTGGTACTTGAATGAAATTTGGAGGCAGTACTCCTTTTGACAGGTTTATTAACTCTGCCAAATTTCATAATTTTTGAACAAGAGACTGATTTTTAGAAATTTTTGTTTTCAAGATGAGCTAAAAATTTGTAATTTTCTAAATTAAAATACGTAATTGCGCTAATTTTAGTACTAATTGAATGCAATTTAGAGACATTACTCCTTTTGACACGTTTATTATCTCCGCCAAATTTCAATAATTTAGAACAAGAGACTGAATTTTTAGAAATTTTTGTTTTCAGGACGAGCTAAAAATTTGTAATATTCTAAGTTAAAATACGTAATTTCGCTAATTTTAGTGGTACTTGAATGAAATTTGGAGGCAGTACTCCTTTTGACAGGTTTATTAACTCTGCCAAATTTCATAATTTTTGAACAAGAGACTGATTTTTAGAAATTTTTGTTTTCAAGATGAGCTAAAAATTTGTAATTTTCTAAATTAAAATACGTAATTGCGCTAATTTTAGTACTAATTGAATGCAATTTAGAGACGTTACTCCTTTTGACAGGTTTATTAACTCTGCCAAATTTCATAATTTTTGAACAAGAGACCGATTTTTAGAAATTTTTGTTTTCAAGATGAGCTAAAAATTTGTAATTTTCTAAATTAAAATACGTAATTGCGCTAATTTTAGTACTAATTGAATGCAATTTAGAGACATTACTCCTTTTGACACGTTTATTAACTCTGCCAAATTTCAATAATTTAGAACAAGAGACTGAATTTTTAGAAATTTTTGTTTTCAGGACGAGCTAAAAATTTGTAATATTCTAAGTTAAAATACGTAATTTCGCTAATTTTAGTGGTACTTGAATGAAATTTGGAGGCAGTACTCCTTTTGACAGGTTTATTAACTCTGCCAAATTTCATAATTTTTGAACAAGAGACTGATTTTTAGAAATTTTTGTTTTCAAGATGAGCTAAAAATTTGTAATTTTCTAAATTAAAATACGTAATTGCGCTAATTTTAGTACTAATTGAATGCAATTTAGAGACATTACTCCTTTTGACACGTTTATTATCTCCGCCAAATTTCAATAATTTAGAACAAGAGACTGAATTTTTAGAAATTTTTGTTTTCAGGACGAGCTAAAAATTTGTAATATTCTAAGTTAAAATACGTAATTTCGCTAATTTTAGTGGTACTTGAATGAAATTTGGAGGCAGTACTCCTTTTGACAGGTTTATTAACTCTGCCAAATTTCATAATTTTTGAACAAGAGACTGATTTTTAGAAATTTTTGTTTTCAAGATGAGCTAAAAATTTGTAATTTTCTAAATTAAAATACGTAATTGCGCTAATTTTAGTACTAATTGAATGCAATTTAGAGACATTACTCCTTTTGACACGTTTATTATCTCCGCCAAATTTCAATAATTTAGAACAAGAGACTGAATTTTTAGAAATTTTTGTTTTCAGGACGAGCTAAAAATTTGTAATATTCTAAGTTAAAATACGTAATTTCGCTAATTTTAGTGGTACTTGAATGAAATTTGGAGGCAGTACTCCTTTTGACAGGTTTATTAACTCTGCCAAATTTCATAATTTTTGAACAAGAGACTGATTTTTAGAAATTTTTGTTTTCAAGATGAGCTAAAAATTTGTAATTTTCTAAATTAAAATACGTAATTGCGCTAATTTTAGTACTAATTGAATGCAATTTAGAGACATTACTCCTTTTGACACGTTTATTATCTCCGCCAAATTTCAATAATTTAGAACAAGAGACTGAATTTTTAGAAATTTTTGTTTTCAGGACGAGCTAAAAATTTGTAATATTCTAAGTTAAAATACGTAATTTCGCTAATTTTAGTGGTACTTGAATGAAATTTGGAGGCAGTACTCCTTTTGACAGGTTTATTAACTCTGCCAAATTTCATAATTTTTGAACAAGAGACTGATTTTTAGAAATTTTTGTTTTCAAGATGAGCTAAAAATTTGTAATTTTCTAAATTAAAATATGTAATTGCGCTAATTTTAGTACTAATTGAATGCAATTTAGAGACATTACTCCTTTTGACACGTTTATTATCTCCGCCAAATTTCAATAATTTAGAACAAGAGACTGAATTTTTAGAAATTTTTGTTTTCAGGACGAGCTAAAAATTTGTAATATTCTAAGTTAAAATACGTAATTTCGCTAATTTTAGTGGTACTTGAATGAAATTTGGAGGCAGTACTCCTTTTGACAGGTTTATTAACTCTGCCAAATTTCATAATTTTTGAACAAGAGACTGATTTTTAGAAATTTTTGTTTTCAAGATGAGCTAAAAATTTGTAATTTTCTAAATTAAAATACGTAATTGCGCTAATTTTAGTACTAATTGAATGCAATTTAGAGACATTACTCCTTTTGACACGTTTATTATCTCCGCCAAATTTCAATAATTTAGAACAAGAGACTGAATTTTTAGAAATTTTTGTTTTCAGGACGAGCTAAAAATTTGTAATATTCTAAGTTCAAATACGTAATTTCGCTAATTTTAGTGGTACTTGAATGAAATTTGGAGGCAGTACTCCTTTTGACAGGTTTATTAACTCTGCCAAATTTCAAAATTTTAGAACAAGAGACTCTTTTTTTGGAAATTTTTGTTTTCAGAACGAGCAAAAAATTTGTAATATTCTTAATTAAATACGTAATTCCGTTAATTTTAGTAGTACTTGAATGAAATTTGAAGTCATTACTTCTTTTGACACGTTTGTTAACTCTGCCAAATTTCATAATTTCTGAACAAGAGACTGATTTTTTTTTTAAATTTTTGTTTTGAAAACTGGCTAAAAATGTGTAATATTCTAAGTTAAAATACGTAATTTCGCTAATTTTAGTAGTACTTGAATGAAATTTGGAGACATTACTCATTTTGACAAGTTTATTAACTCTGCCAAATTTCATAATTTTTGAACAAGAGACTGATCTTTTAGAAATTTTTGTTTTCAAGATGAGCTAAAAATTTGTAATTTTCTAAATTAAAATACGTAATTGCGCTAATTTTAGTACAAATTGAATGCAATTTAGAGGCAGTACTCCTTTTGACACGTTAATTAACTCTGCCAAATTTCATAATTTAGAACAAGAGACTGAATTTTTAGAAATTTTTGTTTTCAGGACGAGCTAAAAATTTGTAATATTCTAAGTTAAAATACGTAATTTCGCTAATTTTAGTAGTACTTGAATGAAATTTGGAGACAGTACTCCTTTTAACACGTTAATTAACTCTGCCAAATTTCATAATTTCTGAACAAGAAACTTATTTTTCAGAAATTTTTGTTTTGAAAACTGGCTAAAAATTTGTGATATTCTAAGTTAAAATACGTAATTTCGCTAATTTAAGTAGTACTTGAATGAAATTTGCACTCAGTACTCCTTTTGACACGTTTATTAACTCTGCCAAATTTCAAAATTTTAGAACCAGAGACCGATTTTTTAGAAATTTGTGTTTTGAGGACGAGCTAAAAAAAATACGTAATTTAGCTAAATTCGTTAATTTCACACTTTTCTTTACAAACTTGTCAGTTTTGCTTCAGGTTCTAGCTCTTCTAGCTCTAGTCTTTTACATAACGACATTTTGAATTTTCCTTCGCTTCTTTCGCCGCGCTCAAAACTATAAAACACATTAGAAATCGATAACTAATATTGACTATTGATGCAAACATCTTCAATCTCCGCATGTGTGAGTTTCCAGCCGTGAACCAACACAAAAATGAGCATCGTGTGATTACCTCATCATAAGTACTTCGCAATTAGAAGAATCACCGTAAAAATTTCCTTTATCAAATTAATAGATCATCCACGTAATAATCAGATAGATATAAATCCCGCCCGCGGCTTAACGTTGTGAAATCTGATGTTTCTCGGTTCCGTGGGCTATAATTCATACGTCTGCTTCGTCTCAGCTTGTAAGAGATTGCGGCCTGTATTTACCGATCCCATAGCTCACATCCTCCATCTGCAAACGTGGTGTTTAGTTTGTCAGAGGGGCAATTAAACGAATGAAACTTTGGGTCAAGGGGTACAAAATTGTGGAAAACACCTGTCCAATATCCACCCACGAAGCGTAATTATAGGGTCGGCGCTATCTGCTTATTAATCTCGATCATGTTTACTTTTTTTGCTCAAACGACTAATTGTGCTCAAATTTTCAGGCCACGATTGAAAAACCAGCCAACATTCCGGTGGTGTTGGCCTTCCCAAGCGTATTGTACCAAACGCGAATTGGGGGGTACCAAGCCGAGATCGCGTTGCCGCTGGGAATGGTCGTGAACGCCGTCTTCAAGAACCAGCATTGGCTGTACGTCCAGACGCCGCACGCCGAAGAGGGATATGTCAGCTACGCGGCCTGTCTGCCGCTAGGTTAGCCCTTTGATATGCCTCAAAAATGATGATGATGATGATGATTTCCCCTGATTTCCTCTGATTTATTAGTGATTTCCCCTGATTTCCTAACAGTTATTTATACATACACTGATTTCTTGGAGATGCCAGCGTAATTTCGCTAATTTTGGTAGTACGTGAATGAAATTTGGACACAGTACTCCTTTTGACACGTTTATTAACTGTGCCGAATTTCAAAAATTTACAACTAGAGACTGATTTTTTAGAAATTTTTGTTTTCAGGGCGAGCTAAAAATTTGAAATATTCTACAGTAATGTCCCCGGATTGAGTTCAAAACAGATAAATCTGCAATTAAAATTTCAAAATTATTAGTTTGTAGGGGAGAGGGGGGCATAGTGGGGTACCGGGGCAACACTGCTGCTGCTCAAATCAAACGCCGTGAAAAAAGTCAAATAGCATGTTTTGATTGGTTGTCAGTTGACAGTTGACCATGCGTGTTTTATAAAATAAACTGTGAAAACCTATACGTTTTATAAAACAAAATGTGAAATTCAGTGTTTTCGTTAAAAAATTCACGCAGTTAAGGAGCAAGTTTTTTTTAAATTTAGTCATACAAATGTAGTGGCTAAATATGATGAAATTTTTTGTTAATTCCTATTATTTTAGGATGCGTGACTAATTGATTGTTAAGTTCCTCACCTTGCCCCCCTCTCCCCTACTCTTAAAATTAATTTTTTTCATTATTTTTTTTTATTAAATTATGAAATCGTATTAAATAATAGCAGGCTGTGGATTCACAATATCAAATAGTGCGTTAAAAATTAAAGGAAAATTTACCCAATAATGCATAAGTATTAAAAAATTGGATAAGAAATGCAGTTGCAACTTTAACAATAATTCAGAAAATTTGAAACAGTCTTAAAGAATTACGAGTTTGAATTGAACTATGGCTGAAATAGGTGATGGGTCAATCAAATAGTGGAAATTGGTTTGAGTTAAGAAACAAAATTCATTCCTTTGACATTTTTTGCAAAATTAAAAATAATTGTTATTTTTTGTTTTTTTCGATTTTAATAACACAGCTTGATAATATAAAAGTTTTAATTAAAGATTTATTTATTTTAAATTAAGCAAAAAATATTATTCCTTTGTCATTTTTTTGTAAAATAAAAAATAACGTATTTTTTCCTCTTGTGAACTCAATTCGGGGACACACTGTAAATTAAAATACATAATTTTGCTAATTTTAGTAGTACTTGAATGAAATTTAGAGACATTACTCCTTCTGACACGTTTATTAACTCTGCTAAATTTCAAAATTTTAGAACAAGAGACTGATTTTTTAGAAATTTTTGTTTTGAAAATTGGCAAAATATTTGTGATATTCTAAGTTAAAATACGTAATTTCGCTAATTTATGTAGTACTTGAATGAAATTTGCACTCAGTACTCCTTTTGACACGTTTATTAACTCTGCCAAATTTCAAAATTTTAGAACAAGAGACTGATTTTTTAGAAATTTTTGTTTTGAAAACTGGCTAAAAATGTGTAATATTCTAAGTTAAAATACGTAATTTCGCTAATTTTAGTAGTACTTGAATGAAATATGGAGACAGTACTCCTTTTGACACGTTTATTAACTCTGCCAAATTTCAAAATTTTATAACAAAAGACTGATTTTTTAGAAATTTTTGTTTTGAAAACTGGCTGAAAATTTGTAATATTCTAAGTTAAAATACGTAATTTCGCTAATTTTAGTAGTACTTGAATGAAATATGGAGACAGTACTCCTTTTGACACGTTTATTAACTCTGCTAAATTTCAAAATTTTATAACAAGAGACTGATTTTTTAGAAATTTTTGTTTTAAAAACTGGCTAAAAATTTGTAATATTCTAAGTTAAAATGCGCAATTTCGCTAATTTTAGTAGTACTTGAATGAAATATGGAGACAGTACTCCTTTTGACACGTTTATTAACTCTGCCAAATTTCAAAATTTTATAACAAAAGACTGATTTTTTAGAAATTTTTGTTTTGAAAACTGGCTGAAAATTTGTAATATTCTAAGTTAAAATACGTAATTTCGCTAATTTTAGTAGTACTTGAATGAAATATGGAGAGAGTACTCCTTTTGACACGTTTATTAACTCTGCCAAATTTCAAAATTTTAGAACAAGAGACTGATTTTTTAGAAATTTTTGTTTTGAAAACTGGCTAAAAATTTGTAATATTCTAAATTAAAATACGTAATTTCGCTAATTTTAGTAATAATTGAATGAAATTTAGAGACAGTACTCCTTTTGACACGTTTACTAACTCTGCCAAATTTCAAAATTTTAGAACAAGAGACTGATTTTTTAGAAATTTTTGTTTTGAAAACTGGCTGAAAATTTGTAATATTCCAAGTTAAAATACGTAATTTCGCTAATTTTAGTAGTACTTGAATGAAATATGGAGACAGTACTCCTTTTGACACGTTTATTAACTCTGCCAAATTTCAAAATTTTAGAACAAGAGACTGATTTTTTAGAAATTTTTGTTTTGAAAACTGGCTAAAAATTTGTAATATTCTAAGTTAAAATACGTAATTTCGCTAATTTAAGTAGTACTTGAATGAAATTTGCACTCAGTACTCCTTTTGACACGTTTATTAACTCTGCCAAATTTCAAAATTTTAGAACAAGAGACTGATTTTTTAGAAATTTTTGTTTTGAAAACTAGCTAAAAATGTGTAATATTCTAAGTTAAAATACGTAATTTCGCTAATTTTAGTAGTACTAGAATGAAATATGGAGACAGTACTCCTATTGACACGTTTATTAACTCTGGCAAATTTCAAAATTTTAGAACAAGAGACTGATTTTTTAGAAATTTTTGTTTTGAAAACTGGCTGAAAATTTGTAATATTCCAAGTTAAAATACGTAATTTCGCTAATTTTAGTAGTACTTGAATGAAATTTGAAGACAGCACTCCTACCCCTAGGTTAGCCCTTTGAAGCCCTTTTCGAAATACTAATGTTTTCCCCTCAGGCATCATCCCCCGCGCCGACACGGACGCCCCCGCCCCCTGCTGGGAGAAAAGCACCGACGTCTTCCCCAAACCCTGCGGCAACATGACCGACACCGAAAAGCTCAGCTCGAAGTCGGAATGCAGCGACGTTACGTACTACCGTTCGCGCACCGCCGAAGAAGAAAGCGTCGATCGACTTTACCTCAAAGCCCTCGCGTCGACCAAACGGAGCAAAAACCTCCGCCAAACTCTCGTCGTCATCAACGCCGATTACTTCTCCACCGAGCGCAACGCCTTACACGTGAAAAAGGGCGACGTCGTCGTCCTCCTCGGCACAAACATCAAGGGATGGTTCTGGGTGAAAAACAAGGAAGGACGGGAAGGGTTCATCCCTGCTGTCATCGCCGGGCACGGATTCTTGTGACTTGTACATAACTATTTATTCTGTATTTAGTATAGTGAGAGCTGCAAGTTCTTGTAAATAAAGTTGCTGCAGACGTCGATTTTCGGACTCGATCCTGCTATGCATAAAGTTTGAAAGGGCTCGTCTTGGTGGACGGCGGTGTACGTCGTTACTGGAGACGTCGGGATTTCGGTGACGATGTCCCCGTTGAAGCTCATTTGGTAAAATAGGGTTGATCGCCCTCCGGCGAAGATCTTGTCTTGGTAGATTTCCGCGACGTGGATGCCCTTGTCGTCGATCGGAAAAATTGTCGAGATGTTGAGGGAGCGCAAGTGCCACAAAGACAGCCTCGGGCCGCCGCCACACAACTGGAAATCACACGAGAGAAATGAAGTTTGCAAAATTGAAATTGCAAAAAAATTGAGACAGTTTTGGATTCTGCGTGAAATTCTGCGTAAAATGAGGCCCCATAACCTACGATTACCCCACAAATAAACCAGATATTGACCGTTATTGGTCGTCCGATCAAACCGTCACTTCATGTGGGTTATTTTAAGGAATTGGTACATTTTATAGCCCTAGGGCACAATGACCTTCACAATAGACTCTAGAATCAAGTAACTAATAAAACAATTAAAGGAGATTACCAGCCAGTCATCGTTAACTCCCACTCCTCCAATCCAAGGTCCAAGTTCCGGCCGTGACACCTTATCTCTAGTAAAAGGTTCAATTTTATGTACCGCATTGTTTGTTCTTATATCCCACATGTGAACAACGCCGTCTTCTCCACCTGATATCAGTTTGTTATTCCTAAAACAAACAACGTCATTGGAGTCGTGTCTAGATAAGCCCTTACATGTAAGTTAAACAATGGACGTAGTTCTTATGCCCTTTAAAAGTCTTCATATCTTTCCTAGTTTCAACATCAAAGACGTAAACGTTGTTGTCACCACACCCTGCATACAAGAAGTGATTTTCATCGTCAAAAACCAACGCGTTGATATCGGGTTTATCAAAACCGTCTTTGGCGTTAGGAATATCGATGCTCCATGAAGCTGTTGGTCTTTTACTGGACTTCACACTCTTCCAAGTGTAAGCTAGGATTTCATCGACTGTTCCGACGACTAGAAACGATTTGGTTGTAATTAAACTGTTGATTTGAACGTCTTCTTTGATAGTAAACGAATTTTTGGGGAGCTGATCTTCTTTTGTGATCGTAGTGCCTTGATTCACCAGCCGCGACAAACTGAAATCGAACTGAATTATTAAATGGTATAAGAACGCAACTCCACTTACTGAAACACGGAAATGCAGCCATAAATGTCCCCCACGACCAAGTAATTTCCACAAGGCGTGAAAGTTTGGCTCAGGACAGTGTTGTAGAAACATTTATTTAGTTTGTTGACCATCTCGCTGAGTTTAAACTAGTTTTGTTTGCAGTACACGCGGCTCAAAGTTTGTCAACAATGCAACATAACCTCACAAATATTACCCGAAGTCACAACGTAGTTTCTTCACAAAAATGGAGTAGAAGTAATGAAGAAGCGCTTCACAGCTAGTTTTCACTTAATTGGCGTTCAATTTAAGAGCTGCACGTAAAATTGCCGGTGAAAGCACAAACTTTCGGAACTTTGCTGAAATGTCAAATGTCAAATGTCAAATATGGCAACTTTTATTTGAAAAGTGGCGCTAATTTTTACGTTTAATTTTTAAAATTCTGAATTTTCGAGAATTCGCAAAGGATTGGATAATCAGAGATTGGGGCTTGTGTTCCAAAGTGAATTACTGATTTACTGATTACTGATTTTTTAGAAATTTTTGTTTTTTGAGGACGAGCTAAAAATTTGTAATATTCTAAATTAAAATACGTAATTTCGCTAATTTTGGTAGTACTTAAACAAAATTTACATACAGTACTCATTTTGACACGTTTATTAACCGATTTTTAGAAGTTCTGCAAATTAGAGCAATTTGAAGTTCGCCAATCACAAACGTCCAATTTGAAATTCGCCAATCACAAACGTTTCTTCTGAGAACAAAACTTGTTGCTAGGTAACAGTTTGTTTTATCAACAAATAAGCAAAAATTGTGATTTCAAAGAAAACAAGCAGAAAAAAGTAAAAAAATGTATTAAAACAAAATGTGTCAATATCACAGGTAAGCGTTTAAAATTAAGTGTCATTCGTGTTGATCCCTTACAAATAAAAACAAATTCTCAAACTAAAAAGCGATTAAAATACAATTTTATGGCACAATGTTGCCACCTTAATCAACAAAAGTAAACATAATCAGTTTTGACGTTAGCAGGAGTACACTTCTTTATCTGCACAGTCAACGTGACTAAACACGCAACTAATAAACCGTACAAAATAAGACTAGTCCAGAAAAACCACAACTGTCCATTCCCACACTCCTTTTTCTTAAAAAGCACAGCTCCCAGAAGAATCCCAGTGACTCCCCCGACGCCATGCGTCTGCCACGAAATCACCGGATTGCTATTCGTATAAAAATGAATGACGTTGTAAACAACATCGAACAACACTATCAAAACAACGCTGCAAAAACGCTGTTTTTTGTACTTGATACTGTCAAAGTTCTGAAAAAAAACATGTACGGTCTTATCAACGACATGCTTCAACTCACCATGATCACGTCGGATAAGTGAGACAGCAATAGAGTGTAAACTCCTCCTGAGGCTCCTATGATTAAGTTTGAGTGAAAACAGGATGCGCCCAACACTGCAGTGATTCCCCCGAAGAAGTACAGAAGGAGGATTTTCAGTCTGTGGTGGCGGAGCTCGAGAAAATACGCAAAGAGGATTTGGAGGGACACGTTGAGAGAGAGATGGATGCAGTTTTCGTGGAGGAACATGTAGGTGATGAAGCGCCATAGTTGGGTGATTCTTTGGGGCGAGAAACGCAGGAGTTTCTGGAAGTCGGCCAAAGTGGCGAAGGAGAGGATCTGGAAATTTACATAACATAAAGACGTCATTATTTAACACTGGGATTACGGCAGATAATCATAATCCTCCGTTATAAAAATCGTTTTATTGACGTCAAAGCGGCTGTGGAATTTCATTGTCATTTGACGGTACTACCAACGTAACTACTAGTTTAAGGACGCACCTGAAGGAAGCTGATGGTGGCGATGCCGAACGGCACGTGTGTTCTTAGAAGTTTGGGCAAATTGGACCACGTGGAGTATTTTGGAGATTCTGTGGGCAGAAGAGTGGCGTGTGCGTTTTTTCCGTCTTCATAGCCATCTCGATTTGATTCTAACATCACTAATAGAAAAAACTTAGTTGGCGTCATTCAACTATTTCAGGTGTAAAGTTAACCATTCAATTGATTAATGTCAAGGGTAACACGATAATTTGGAATTTTTTGTACTTTTATTTATAATTACATGAAGACGTAATGATGGTGTTCAATAAACGTTCAAAACTGTTTATTTCTTCAACCACGCCAGACATGTGGGAATTCTCGGGTTTTATTACATCATGATACCAATGTAAGGAAACAAAAAAATATTTTACCGCCTCTCGCAACTTTTTGCACTGCCAATATGTGAAAATAAAAAGTAATAATGTTTAAACTGAACGTACCTGTTAAATATCTCACTCAGTACTTGGCGCAATAATTTCCAAGCAGAGTACATCTAAAACTGAACCAACTATTAATAGAAAAACATGAAGTATAAACTTATGAGATGTACCTAAAGTGTGTATTTCTTATCGTGTGCACGAAAACAGTTCGTCGACACGTTGAGACACACTAAAAACTTGCAATAATTAAAACACCTACAAGTCTAAGCTTACTCAATGGTTCTAATTGACGCGCTATCGCTTTGTTCTATTAACTGCGTTATTGTTACACGTGGAGCGATAATTTTTAGGCAAGATAAAACTTTTCGACAAACTGAATAACTTGGCCCAATTATGAAATCTCTCCACTTTTTTGCAAGCGCGATTAAAAGCGGTGGGAGCGGCTGTGCAATTTTTATTCAGTTGGTAGCACTTGTGTCACGCTTTTGATGCCAACTGTCACCAGACGATGCTGCCAACTTTACTTTTTAATAAAAGGATGGACAGGAATGAGCTCTCAATGTCGTTTTTCCTGCAGAGAATTTGCCGATTTATACAGGCGCAAGTTTAGAAATCAGCGGGATTTGAGAGGGATAAGTTAGATACCTGTAATACGGCCTGCTAGATATCTGTCATTCCCTCACATCTGTCAATTGTGTGAGGGTTTTGCCTCAAGTTCCGACATACGTTCACAAAAATAAAAAAAATGATTTGAAACGAAATGACGCTACTGAATACCTAAAGAAAGAATTTTATTAGGGAAAGAAACTCCATTATTTTAACCTATAATAACAGTGAGAAAACAGAAGTGCTATTTTTATATAAATAATACTTGTCGTTTGAACATCATTGTCATTGTCCCAGCCTCTTTCATGCCAACAGTCTTTTGGATGAGTAATGTAATAACTACAAAGTGAATTATTTATCTGAGTCGGCTAAAACCCAGCGAACGTGTGTCTGAACTTGCCCCAAAACCCTCACACAATTGACAGATGTGAGGGAATGACAGATAATAAGACATACGTTCACGGGTACGGCCAACTAGATAACGAAATGAATGAGCGATACCCGTGAGAGTTTACTGCAAAATATGAAACTATATTACTGTGAGATCAAGCTATTGCAATCTTTAAGAAACCGAATATTTTGCAGTAGAGTTTTCCATAAAAACGACAAGAAGCAAATGAGATCATTTTAAGCTTTCGTTGCAAAATCCGAGACTCAGCAACTAAGAGCCTTGCATTGCACCCCAATTTCCGTGCATTTGCACTCCAAGCAAGGGTTCGAGAGTTCGGAAATGATGCGCCCGACTCTGTACATCCGGCCGTAAATGTTACATCCGGCTAATTTGAGAATTGCGAGGGATGGAGCTAAGTCTGATCGGTCCAGCAGCGACTCTTCCTCCTCTTCTTTGTCTAGTTCTTTAACAGGTGGTGCCGTTGAGGTTTGATTCGTCTCTTGGTTGAAGAAGAGGAAATTCAGCACTTGGTCCACCGAGAAACCGCCCGGAGAGTCGCTAGAATCCTCTGCAGGTCTTTCAGTAGCTAGAGTGGTTCGATCGGTTAGAATCCTGGAGGAGTTTTGGGGGTGACTTAGACTGTCTTGGAGTGGAGATCCAGGAGCGTCATCTGCAAGAACCATCACAACTCCTTGGAGAGAAACGAACGATTCTTACCACAAACGTGACGTGGACAACAAGAAGAAGAGTCTTCTAGCGAGACGTGACACCCAAGTTTTGGCGAGGGACACTTTACCTTCTCGCACACCACGTTGCCGTAGAAGCACCTGCAGGTCTCGCAAGACGTGGCTTCGATGGCCTCTCCATGGGCAACCTCCTGGTCTTTGACCACGCAGCTCACTGCAAACTGCGATGTAGAGAAAGTAGCTTTATTTAACAATCTTACGTTTGATCTTCGGGATGCTCGTCGACGAAATAACATTTTCGTAGAAATTATCTAGAATCAAAGGTTCTTTTGGAACAAACCCACCTTCTGTCTCCACCGGCGGCGAGAACAAGTTATAATTAACACCATTGTTAGTTTCGCTCTCTTGGTACGCCACACTCTGTTCGGTGTTCTCTAAATCCAACGCATCTGCAGCTACAAAAGGAATAATGCTAAAAAAACATATTTGTCATACTTCTTCCTGGTTTAACATACCTACCTACCGCAAGTTTGGCAGCGAAGGAGGTAAAGAAGCTTCGTTATAGTCGTACTCGTAGTCGGAGTTGACCACCGCGTTCGTTCTTTCGGAGGTGTTAGCCGGCGGCACTGTCGTACTCTTGCTTTCTTCCGCCAAACTCGTCATGTCTTCTCTTGGTGTGGTACCATCTATACAATCCGTGGAGTTTAAAATGACCGTCACAATTTCCGGAGGTGTCTCTGTGGGTTCTTCAGTCCACCACGTCGAAGTACCAACCGTACCAACGGTCTCCGTCCCTCCTTCCTCCGTGGTTTCGGTGGTACCATCAGTGGTACTCTCCGGCAAAGCCGTCGTGTCAATTTTCCTATTAAACCGATCTTCAAGCAACAGACTGTTATCCGAAGAATCAAAGACCGCATCAGTGTTCCGTTGCGTCTTCGTGGTGTGCGGTACTTCGTTATGGAACTTCGCGTAGTCTTTGCTAATGGTGGGGAAGTCTCCGTAGTTTGGCTCGGCGTTGATTTCGATGACACCACCTGAAGATGTGGTCATTGAGGAAGAAGTGATTTGGGTGACTTACTGCAGTTGTAGCTAATCGCGCAGCAATCTCCAGCTCGGATGGTTGGAGAGCAGCCGAAGAGGGGCGGCGCGCAGGCCAAAGGCTCGCAGCGGAGGACTCCTCCGAGGCAGTAGCAGTTATCGCATTCAGTGTGGCCAGCGCCTAAGACTTTTGTGCCTTCTTCATGGTACGTCCCATCGACCATGCAACCTAATGGTACATTGATGGTGGTACGAAAGGAAGAAATGGGCTCTTAGAACCGATTTGTGAATGCGCACTATGTTCTTTTACATAACCGTGGAGTTATGAACGAACATTTTAGCAATCGCAAGTAAACTTTTATGACTAAACTAGTTCTGAGGTCGATATCTCGCTTTTTGTTGAAGTAAACTTGCTTTATTAGGGTTCATTTGACGCAGAATTTCACGCTGAATCCAAAACTGTTCTCATTTTTTCCATACATCAACAAATAACTGAATTATAAACGTTTAAAATTTGGATTAAAGTTCGAAAAAAAAAATCGTGATATAATTTTATAAATGTTCTTCGATTGATGTCTTCTTAATTTTTAAAGCAGATTTGAGTTATTGCGGCTCATTTAACGCAGAATTTCACGCTAAATCTAAAACTATTTTCATTTTTTCCATATATCAACAAATAAATGAATTATAGACGATTAAATTTCGGATTTAAAGTTCGAAAAAAATTTCGTTATTAAAATTTTGTAAATGTTTTTCAATGTTGTCGATTACTCTTTAATTTTTAGAGATAATTTGAGTTATTTCAGCTCATTTAACGCAGAATTTCACGCTGAATCCTAAACTGTCCTCATTTTTTTCATACGTCAATAAATAACTGAATTATAGACGATTAAATTTCGAATTAAAGTTCAAAAAAAATCAAATTCGTGATTAAAATGTTGTAAATGTTCCTCGATTGATGACTTCTTAATTTTTGAACCAAATTTAAGTTATTGTGGCTCATTTAACGCAGAATTTCACGCTGAATCTAAAACTGTTCTTATTTTTTCCATACATTAACAAATAACTGGATTATGAACGATTAAAGTTCGGATTAAAATTGAAAAAAAAAAAATTCGTGACCAAAATTTTGTAAATGTTTTTCGATCAATTTCTCCTTAATTTTTGGAGCAAATTGAAGTTATTGCAGCTCATTGAACGCAGAATTTCACGCTGCATCCAAAACTGTTGTTATTTTTTCCATACGATAACAAATAACTAAATTATGGACGATTAAAATTCGGATTAAAGTTCGAAAAAAATTTCGTGACTAAAATTTTGTAAATGTTCTTCGATCAATTTCTCTTTAATTTTTGGAGCAAATTTGAGTTATTGCGGCTCATTGAACGCAGAATTTCACGCTGAATCCAAAACTGTTTTCATTTTTTCTATAAGTCAACAAATAACTCAATTATGGACGATTAAAGTTCGGATTAAAGTTCGAAAGAAAATTTCGTGACTAAAATTTTCTAAATTTCTTCGTTCAATTTCTCATTAATTTTTAGAGCAAATTTGAGTTATTGCGGCTCACTGAACGCAGAATTTCACGCGAATCCAAAACTGTTGATATTTTTTCCATACGATAACAAATAAATAAAATATGGACGATTAAAATTCGGATTAAAGTTCGAAAAAAATTTCGTGACTAAAATTTTGTAAATGTTCTTCGATCAATTTCTCTTTAACTTTTGGAGCAAATTTGAGTTATTACGGCTTATTGAACGCAGAATTTCACGCTGAATCCAAAACTGTTTTCATTTTTTCCATACGATAACAAATAACTAAATTATGGACGATTAAAGTTCGGATTAAAGTTCGAAAAAAAATTTCGTGACTAAAATTTTCTAAATTTCTTCGTTCAATTTCTCATTAATTTTTGAACGCAGAATTTCACGCTGAATCCAAAACCGTTCTTATTTTTTCCATACGTTAACAAATAAATAAATTAAAGACAATTAACGTTCGGATTAAAGTTCGAAAAAAAAATCCTGATTAAAATTTTGTAAATGTTCTTCGATCGATTTCTCCTTATTTTCATATGAAAATTGAGTCATTGCAGCTCATTTAACGCAGAATTTTACGCTGAATCCAAAATTTAATTTAGTTAATTTAATTAGATTCAAGTTCGGATTAAAGTTCGAAAAAACTTTCATGGCTAAAATTATGTAAATCTTTATCAGTCGAATCCTCGCTCATTTTTGGAGCAAATTTGAGTTATCAACGCTCATTTTGCGCAGAATTTCACGAAGATTCTAGATCCGGGCTCAAAACCCACAAATAACACGGCCGTGTAGAAGAACATAGTGCGCATTCACAAACTAAGCTAGCAAAACCTTTCTTTCGCCGCTGATTGTACCTTTGAACCCAACCTCAGTCTTCATGGTAGTGGTGGTGGTGGTCGCGTTGGTACAATCGTACCGAACTGGACAACAACTGGAGGAATCGTACGATGGTACACAGGTGCTTACCGGTAGTAAACACTTGGGTTTGACACACACTTGCTTGCCACCCAAGCAGTAACAATATTCACATAAAGATGAGGAATCCATCGCTGAACCAGGTGCATAAACACTGCCGTTTACCACGCAAGCTGCCAACAGATTGTTAAAGAAGAAGTTTCCAATCCCCAACAAACCTTTTCCTGGGTTTATCTCGTGTTGGAGGAGGTTGTTGTCGTCAATGCTCGACCTCGCCTCGATGGAGTTCTTGTTGTTATCTGCAGAAACCAAACGCTCTGTAGGAGTGTTAAGCAGTGATGAAGAGTGGTACCTGCGCATATCAGCTCGGGGCAGCACGTGTGATAACGGTGCAGAAGAATGCAACCAGAAGGTGGTGGATTCGGAAGAGGTGGACAAACGCGCAAGTAGCAGAGAAGGGCTCCTCGGCTGCAAGTGCAGTTTAGGCAGGGTTCGGGGGTGAGGACTTCGAGGCCTTCAGGGTGCAGCTCATCGTTGTACCAACATTCTAGAAGAGATTCATTCACTTTGAAGAATCATATTCACACAATTCTTCTTCGACTTCCTCTGCGGCTAACTTCCCACAAGTTAACAAACGAATTGCTGGGTTAATCATCGCGGAATTTACGGTAAATGTCAACTGAATTGCAGTGTTGAAAAACCGGCAGCTCCTAATTAATTTCGTTAAGAAGAAAATACCGAAAACTCTCACACTGTGTTTAACACCACTTCCGTTCACAACATTTTACTGAATTTTTAGATATTCGCACATAATTATGGACTTTTATGGGCCTAAATATGCGGAGTTACTAATATAATGTTTAATTTATACAGAGACGATTTGAATTGCAAATTAGTTCAAAAACAATGAATGTCGGCACCGCAGTGTCTGAAGAGAACCAGACGATCTCATTTTAAGGCAATTTCAACGTCTGCAATGCGAGAATGTTAAGTAGCTTCAAGTACTAAAATCATTCTTCAGAAAATAACGAGTGTTCATTTAAACTTAACTTAAGGGGAAAATTAATGAACACCCGATACATTATTGTAATTAACTCTCAAGAATTAAACGACGCTAAACGAACCATTAAAAGAACCGCGAGAACTTATAAGGAATTCAAATTGCAGAAATGAGCAGCGAAACGTAAACACCTGGAAGCAGTCACTTCTGTAATTAGCAAAACTAATTTATTTCACACACTGGAAGCGACAAAGTCGGCTTTGGGGTTTGAAATCTGTTGGCAGCCCTGCTAAGGCCTGACAGTGTTTCACTTAATTAGAGTTTAGAAAAGGAGAAAATCAAATCTCACTCGATTATTTAGGCTTTATTGGGAAAGTGATTTTTTGCTTTCGTTTTTCGCTGCTTTCGCTCCAAAAAGAACCTTTTTTCTTCAATGTTGGTAACTGCGTGTCTGTGATTTGACGTTTGGGAATAATAAAAGGGTTGCCAACAGATTTTGAGGTGCTAAAGCCGGTTTGACAACGAGCATCGATGGGAATTAGCTTCGTTGTTATAATCTTATTAGTTTAATTAGTAGTTAAGTGGAATAACTACATTTATACCGCTATAATTCTCACAAAAGAATGATTTATTAGTCAACAGCGATTCTAGAAGAGGTTTTTCAAGATTCTAAACAATTCGGAAATATTAAAGAAATCGAAATACTTTTTGCATGGTCGCAAGTTAAATTTATAATTATGTTAAGGGCTGTAACTTTAGTAATTTTAACGCCAGCGCAATCAAATTTAAAGAGGTTGCTAATTAAGATTTGGTTTTTAAGTGCGCCAAATTACAAAATTATAGGCCACAAAAAGAAAAAAAAATGGGATTTTTTATTCTGAAAATGAATCGAAAATTTCAATTTTTTTTAATTAAAATTTGTAACTTTGGTAATTTTGGCGCCACGGTAATGAAATTTGGGGAGCTTACTAATTTAGACTTGCTTATTAACGCTGCTAAATTACAAAATGATAGGCAGCGAGGGTAAAATTTTGGAATTTTGTATTTTGCGAATAAGCAAACAAATACAGTTTTTTTTATTAAAAAACGTTTAACTCAAGCAATTTTAACACCAAAGTAATTAAATTTAAAGAAATTACTTATTTGGGCCTGCTTAATAACCTTGCTAAATTTCAAAATTATAGACCGCAAAGGACAAATTTTGTAATTTTTATTTTGGAGATGAACCGAAAAGTTCCAAAACTTTTAATTAAATATCGTAACTTTAATAATTTTAACGCCACGGCAATGAAATTTAGGTAGGTTACTAATTTAAACTTGCTTATTAATTGTGCCAAATTACAAAATTATAGGCCAAAAGCTAAAAATATTGGAATTTTTACTCTGGAAATAAAGCGAAAATTTCTAAAATTTGTAATTAAAACCTGTAACTTTGATAATTTAAACGCAACAGCAATGAAATTAGAGGAAATTACTAATTTAGATTTGCTTATTAACGGTGCTAAATGTCAAAATTATAGGCCACAAAAAATTTTTTTTGGATTTTTTATACTAGAAATTAACCGAAAATTTCCTTAATTTTTAATCTGTAACTTTGATAATATTAACGCCACGGCAATGAAACTTGAGGAGGTTACTAATTTAGACTTGCTTATTAATTGTTCTAAATTACAAAATTGTAGGTTAAATGGAAAAATTTTTAGAATTTTTTATTCTGGAAGTGAACCAAAAATTTACAAAATTTTTAATTAAAACCTAGAAATTTGGTAATTTTAACGCCACGACAATGAAATTTGGGGAAGTTACTAATTTAGAGTTGCTTATTAATTGTGCTAAATTACAAAATTGTAGGTTGAATGGAAAAATTTTTAGAATTTTTTATTTTGGAAGTGAACCAAAAATTTCCAAAATTTTCAATTGAAACCTGTAAATTTGGTAATTTTAACGCCACGGCAATTAAATTTGGGGAGGTTACTAATTTAGAGTTGCTTATTAATTGTGCTAAATTACAACATTGTAGGTTGAATAAAAAAATTTTTAGAATTTTTTATTCTGGAAGTGAACCAAAAATTTCCATAATTTTTATTTAAAATCTGTAAATTTGGTAATTTTAACGCCAAGGCAATGATATTTGGGGACGTTACTAATTTAAAGTTGCTTATTAATTGTGATAAATTACAAAATTGTAGGTTGAATGGAAACATTTTTAGAATTTTTTATTCTGGAAGTGAACCAAAAATTCAAAATTTTTAATTGAAACTTGTAAATTTGGTAATTTTAACGCCACGGCAATGATATTTGGGGAGGTTACTAATTTAGAGTTGCTTATTAATTGTGCTAAATTACAACATTGTAGGTTAAATAAAAAAATTTTTAGAATTTTTTATTCTGGAAGTGAACCAAAAATTTCCATAATTTTTATTTAAAATCTGTAAATTTGGTAATTTTAACGCCACGGCAATGAAATTTGGGGAGGTTACTAATTTAGAGTTGCTTATTAATTGTGCTAAATTACAAAATTGTAGGTTAAATGAAAAAAAAAATAGAATTTTTTATTCTGGAAGTGAACCAAAAATTTCCAAAATTTTTAATTGAAACCTAGAAATTTGGTAATTTTAACGCCACGACAATGAAATTTGGGGAGGTTACTAATTTAAACATCTTTATCCACTGTGCCAAATTTCAAAATTATAAGACGGAAGCAATTTCTTTTAGAAATTTTTATTTGCAGAACGACCCTAAAATTGTAATTTTTTTTATTAAGGGTACTTTTACTTTCAACTCTGGTAATCTTAGTGCCACAGTGATCAAATTTAGAGATGTTAGCAACTAAGAGGTGCTTATTAACTGTATTAAATTGCAAAACTGTAAGTCAAACAAGATCCACTTTGTATTTTTTTTTACCAAAGTTGAACCAAAAATTTTCCAAAAACAAAAAAATTAAATTAAAGTAAAAAAAAAAATCGAGCGTTAAAACGGGTGGAGATTTTTTCCAAAAGCGATTAAAACCTCGTCAAACCGTTTGACTCCAAGAGAATAGAGCAACTGTTCAATAAAAGATCCGATAAAGCAAGTACCGTAAAGTAATATTGTTAATTTTCGTCGTGTGAACAAAATTTGACCTTAGAGTAAACTCAACAATACCACCACTAGCGAACAGTACTTGTACTTACCTATACGGTATATGAACAGGCAGTTATCAGAATGAGCGTAAAAGACAGCTCGTGCATGCTCAAATACCCGCCACACGCTTTGTCTAAATATTTTGAATAGTTTTTGAATTTACGACCCGACTCGCCTCGAACGCAAAATACTGTTCGACACTTCGAAGGCGTCGCCTCTAATCTCAAGAATTCCCCGATAAGATTCCAGCGGTCGGACGAAATGAATAGCAACTTACCTCCGCCTGCAAAAAAAAACGAGTGAAAAAAACACAGCACAGACAGTATAAGTCGGCTACACCATTGTACGCGAAGCATGTTAGCGGAGATCCGCCGAAGAACTGATCTGTTGGAGGTCTTCCGATGACACGCGCTACGGAGATCAACTCACATACGTGCGTTGTGTAACTTATTATCAAGAGCGAACCGTTGCACAAATATCTTTCGATGGGACCGCAATGGAAATGGACTTTTTTCGCAGACATGTTCATTCTGTACCTTTTCATCGGAATGCGAGAATGGAATTTTAATTAAACGCGAAAATTCAACAGTTCGTTGTGTTAAACGGCGGTGTAGCTGTCGTCTTCTTAATACAGTTGCTGGGAAGAATGCGGTCGATTAACTATTGTAACTATTGTACGCTGGAATGCAATAATGTATTTACGCAGTTTCCACTTGCGCTTTAATTGAACGTACTGTATAGTCAAATAACGTATTTTCTAGAAGTTGTTTCGTACCGTTGGACGGCAGGAATAGCGATACAGGTGGTCTGGAAATGTCTCACCTAACTGGGAGATTTTTTTTGTTTGTTTACGAAGTTTTGTGAAGGTTGGCGGAAATTTTTGGTTTGTCTTGAAAATATTTTTTTTTAAATCGGTTGTCCATTGCTCTACGACTTTGCATTTTGGTTGAGTTAATACATGACTTAAGATTGTAACTTCCTTAAATTTTATTGTTGTAGAACTAAAATTACCAAAATTGCGAATTTTGGTAGAGAATTTCGACAATTTTTGGTTCGTCTTAAAAATAAAAAGTTCTAAAATATGATTTTTTCGGTCTACAATTTTGCAATTTGGTAGACTTAATTTACGGCTCAAAAATATTATCTTCCCTAAATTTCATTGTTGTAACACTAAAATTACCAAAATTACGAATTTTAATAGAGAATTTCGAAAATTTTTTGTTCGTCTTAAAAATAAAAAGTTCTAAAATATGAATCTTTTGGTCTACAATTTTGCAATTTGGTAGACTTAATTTACGATTCAAAGATAGTATCTTCCCTAAATTTTATTCTTGTAGCACTAAAATTACCAAAATTACGAATTTTAATAGAGGATTTCGACAATTTTTAGTTCGTCTCAAAAATAAAAATTTCTAAAATATGATTTTTTTGGTCTACAATTTTGCAATTTGGTAGACTTAATTTACGACTCAAAAATAATGTCTTTCCTAAATTTCATTGTTGTAGCACTAAAATTTCCAAAATTACAAATTTTATTGGTGAATTTCAAAAATTTTTGGTTCGTGTTAAAAACAAAAATTTCTAAAACTGTTGTCCTTCACCCTACGACTTTGCAATTTGGAAGCGTTAATACTCGACTCCAAAATAGTTACTTCCTCAAATTTAATAGTTGTAGCATTAAAATTACCAATATTACGAATTTTAATAGAGGAATTCGACAATTTTTGGCTCGTCTCAAAAATAAAAATTTCTAAAATATGATTCTTTTGATCAACAATTTTGCAATTTGGTAGGCTTAATTTACGACTCAAAAATTGTATCTTCTCTAAATTTCATTGTTGTAGCACTAAAATTACCAAAATTACGAATTTGAGTCAAAAATTTTAAAAATTTTTTAGTTCGCCTTTTAAATAAAAATTTCTAAATCTGTTGTTCTTTGCTCTACGACTTTGCAATTTGATAGAGTTAATATACGACTTAAAGATAGTAACTTCCCTAAATTTCATTACTGTAGCACTAAAATTACCAAAATTACGAATTTTATTAGAGGATATCGACAATTTTTGGTTCGTCTTAAAAATAAAAATTTCTAAAAATATGATTCTTTTGGTCTACAATTTTGCAATTCGGTAGATTTAATTTACGACTTAAAAATAGTATCTTCCCTAAATTTTGTTGTTGTAGCGCTAAAATTACCAAAATTACGAATTTTAATAGAAAATTTCGACAATTTTTGGTTCGTCTCAAAAATAAAAATTTCTAAAATATGATTTTTTTGGTCTACAATTTTGCAATTTGGTAGGCTTAATTTACGACTCAAAAATTGTCTCTTTCCCAAATTTCATTGTTTTAGCACTAAAATTACCAAAATACAATTTGAGTCGAAAATTTTAAAAAATTTTTGGTTCGCTTTTTAAATAAAAATTTCTAAATCTGTGGTTCTTTGCTCTACGACTTTGCAATTTGAGAGAGTTAATACACGACTTAAAAATAGTAACTTCCCTAAATTTCATATCTGTAGCACTAAAATTACCAAAATTACGAATTTTATTAGAGAATTTCAAAAATTTTTGGTCCGTCTTGAAAATATAAATTTCTAAATTTGTTGTCCTTCGCTCTACGACTTTGCTTGCAACTTGGTGGAATTGATACATGACTCAAAAATTGAAACTTCCCCAAATTTCGTTTTTGTAGCACTAAAATTACCAAAATTACAAATTTTAGTCAAGAATTTTAAAAATTTGTGGTTCGTCTTAAAAATATGTTTTTTTAAAACTGTTTTTTTTTGCTTTACAATTTTGCAAATTGGTGAAGTTAAAACACGACTCAAAAATAGAAACTTTCGCAAATTTTATTGGCGTTGCACTAAAACTACCAAAATTACGAATTTTATTTGAGAATTTTGAAAAATCTTGGTTCGTCTAAAAAATAAAAATTTCGAAATCTGTTGTTTTTTACTCTACGATTTTGCAACTTGGTAGAGTTAATACACCACACAAAAATTGTATCCTCTCTATATTTTATTCTTGTAGCAATAAAATTACAAAAATTACGAATTTTATTGGAAAATTTCGAAAATTTTTGGTTTGTCTTAAAAATAAAAAATTCTAATTCTGTTTATCTTCGCTCTACGACATTGCAATTTAGTAGAGTTAATACACGACTCAAAGATAGTATCTTCCCCAAATTTCATTATTGTAGCACTAAAATTACCAAAATTACGAATTTTAATGGAGAATTTCGAAAATTTTTGGTTTGTCTTAAAAATAAAAATTTCTAAAATTTGACTTTTTTGGTCTTCAATTTTGCAATTTGGTAGACTTAATTTACGACTCAAAAGTAGTATATTCCCCAAATTTCGTTGTTGCAGCACTAAAATTACCAAAATTACGAATTTTAGTGGAAAATTTCAAAAATTTTTGGTTTGCCTTATAAATAAAAATTTCTAAAACTGTTGTCTTTTGCTCTACAATTTTGCAATTTGGTAGAGATAATACACGACTCAAAAATAGTATCTTCCCCAAATTTCATTGCTGTAGCAATAAAATTACAAAAATCACGAATTTTATTGAAAGATTTCAAAAATTTTTAGTTTGTCTTAAAAATAAAAAATTCTAAAATTTGACTTTTTTGGTCTTCAATTTTGCAATTTGGTAGACTTAATTTACGACTCAAAAGTAGTCTCTTCCCCAAATTTCGTTGTTGCAGCACTAAAATTACCAAAATTACGAATTTTAGTGGAAAATTTCAAAAATTTTTGGTTTGTCTTAAAAATAAAAAATTCTAAAATTTGACTCTTTTGGTCTACAATTTTGCAATTTGGTGGACTTAATTTACGAGTCAAAAGTAGTATCTTCTCCAAATTTTATTACTGTAGCACTAAAATTAACAAAATTACGAATTTTATTGAAAGATTTTGGAAATTTTAAATAAAAATTTCTAAAGCTGTTGTTTTTTGCTCTACGACTTTGCAATCTGGTACAGTTAATACACAACTCAAAATAAATATTTTCTCAAAATTTCATTGCAAAAGCAGATGAATTTTCTCTTCAATCCGGTAAAAGGCGATAAAAAATTGGACTCCATAATGATTGTCATTCTGCCCACACAAAAGTCCCTCCAAAGAGTACCAACATAAATAATCTATTAATTTTTTTTAATTTTCCATTAGCAGTGTCCTTCCTTCTAAGTATTTGCACACATTACATCATGGGACAAATATTGATCGGTACCATAATCTCCACTGATTTATTGGTACCAACGTAAACAACCAAGTAGTACCTTTACATTAAATGTCGTAACCGCCTCTAACAAAACGGACAAAATGTCAGCAAATTTCCAAACCGAATTTTTTATTCCATTTGCATTTCAACACTTCTTTCACATTTCCCCGATAGAATCCAACTCGAACCGAAGACCACTTTTTAGTTAGAACAATATGAACTTAATTGCCATTGCGCAACTTGTGAATTAAAAACCTCCGCGACATCCATTGCAGTAAAAGCAAATCCGAGTGCTTGTGAGAATTTCCGGCCACTTTCATCGTATTCGTGACTTAAATTAATGTGTGACTTTCTTAAGTGGTAATTTTCCCGATTCCTTCATTTCTTGTGGAAAAATCGCTCGAAATTTTGGCATGGACTCTTCTAGAAGACCAGTTGGGCAACGAATTCGGTCATTTAAAAGATGTCCCCTGGACAAAAAACTCTTTAATTCAGGTCATCGTAATTTCAGAGACCCATCAGGAGGGAGGCGGTGGAGAGATGGAAGTCCTTATATAAGTGAAATATTAGAGAAACTGCTAGTATCTATCAAAGTTCATCGAAGAAAAATGAAGTTGTTCGTCCTCGCGGCTTTGGTGGCGTTCTGCGCTGCGTTCCCTCAGAAAGAAGGGGGCGCCTACACCAACGAGGCCATCCGACAGGCCCAAAACACGTTTTTGATCCCCAAAGACGCGCAGATCCAAAAAGTAAGTTCTTCGCCGGTTTTACCATCTAGTTAAGGGATTTTTCTAGGTGCAGGAAGGGATTGAGATCGGAGCGTATGAGAGCATTCCTGGGAACCAGAGGATCAACCTCTTCGAGATTTTGGGCGACCAGTTTCCCACTGAGGTTGTCAACAATTTGCAGCAACAGATCGATCAAGTTGGGCGGAATTAAGTGTCTGTCTTCTAGTTCTTTTCGCGTCTTTTCTTCACTTGACATTCTTCCGTTCAAAGTGCCAATGTAGTTAATGTAGAGCTCTATTTTTGATCTTTTCACGGACTGGAAGAAACACAGTGAAAGTCGAAGATTCATATCCTTGACCCGAGTTGAACGTGCGTTTTACTTTCTCTTTCCAAAACAGAATCCTGCATTAGATACGACGAATTTTAATGATGTGATAATAAAAAACGATCTTTTTTAACTTGTTTTATTTATTATTCCCATTCGTGCGGAAGTGACGTAAGAAAACAAATCAGGCTTTATCATTACGTCACGAAATTGATATGCAGCTTGAGAAAAGGACCTAGAAACCCATTTGAACGAAACCAGAACAATTATCGCGAATTATCTCTTATTTGTTCGCCGATTAACAATGAAAACTTTCTCGTTTTCGCTGCTTTTTCAAACGAAAATTCTACATTACGAAATATGTAAATACAAAGTCACATAATTCTTGTCGAAAACTCGTTTTTTATTTGTACTCTTGGAACTTTGTCTATAAATTCCTGCATTACTCAGGCGATGGTCGCTGCAGATACCGATCACTGAAACATGCAGACTTTTTAGATTTTTTTTGCGCCGCTGCATCATTACGCTGATTTTTGAGAGTGAGCGTGAGAAACTTGTGAAAAACGAAGGCTTTGGTTGCTGTTTTAAGGGGTGTACAGGCTGGATAAGTCGAATATTTTTGGAAGAAAAACTGAAGCGCTATTATAAGCAAACAAATCTTTCCACAACTTGAAAATAAAAATTTCTAGAACTGTTGATTTCCGCTCTGCGATTTTGCAATTTAGTGGAGTTAATCTACGACTCAAAAATAGTTTCCTCTTCAAATTTCATAGTTGTAGCACGAAAATTACCAAAATGACGCAGTTTAGTCGAGAATTTCGAACATTTTTTAGTTTGCCTTATAAATAAAAATTTCTAAAATTGTTGTCTTTCGCTCTACAATTATGTAATTTGGTAGAGTTAATACACGACTTAAAAATAGTCGTTCCTCTAAATTTTGTTATTCTACCACTAAAATTGTCGAAATTACGAATTTTAGTGGAGAATTTCGCAAATTTTTAGTTCGTCTTAAAAATAAAAATTTCTAAAACTGTTATCCTTCACTCTACGACTTTGCAATTTAGTAGAGTTCATATACGACTTAAAATTAGTATTTTTTCCAAATTTCATTACTGTAGCACAAAAATTACAAAAATTACGAATTTTAGTGGAGGAATTCAAAAATTTTTGGTTTGCTTTATAAATAACAATTTCTAAAACTGTTGTCCTTCGCTCTACGACTTTGTAATTTAGTAGAGTTAATATACGACTTAAAATTAGTATTTTCTTCAAATTTCATTACTGTAGCACAAAAATTGACAAAATTACGAATTTTATTGAAGGATTTTGAAAATTTTTGTTGTTATAAAAATAATTTTTTTTTAAATTTTAATCTTTAGCTCTATAATTTTGCAATTTGATGGAGTAAATATACGACTCAAAATTAGTATCCTCTACAAATTTCATTACTGTAATACTAAACTTACCAAAGTTACGAATTTTAGAGGAGAATTGTGAAAATTTTTGATTGCTTTCTACATAAAATTTTTTAAAACTGTAGTCCTTTGCTCTACGACTTTGCAATTTAGTAGAGTTAGTACTTAATTCAAAAATAATATTCACTCTAAATTTCATCACTGTAGTGCAAAAATTACTCAAATTACAAATTTTAGTAAAGAATTTCGAAAATTTTTGGTTTGCTTTATAAATAAAAATTTCTAAAACTGTTGTCATTTGCTTTATGTCTTTACAATTTGGTGAAGTTAATTTACGATTCAAAATTAGTATTCTCTCCAAATTTCATTACTGCAGCACAAAAATTAACAAAATTACGAATTTTATTGAAAGATTTCGAAAATTTTTGTTTCGTTTTAAAAATAAAAATTTTTAAAATTTTAATTTTTTGCTTTACAATTTTACAATTTGGCGGAGTTAATATACGACTCAAAATTAGTATCCTCTCCAAATTTCATTACTGTAATACTAAAATTACCAAAGTTACGAATTTTAGAGGAGAATTGTAAAAATTTTTGGCTTGCTTTATAAATAAAAATTTCTAAAACTGTTGTCCTTCGCTCTACGACTTTACTATTTGGTAAAGTTAATGTACAACTTAAAATTAGTATTCTCTCCAAATTTCATTACTGTAGCACAACAATTAACAAAATTACGAATTTTATTGAAGGATTTCGAAAATTTTTGTTTCGTTTTAAAAATAAATTTTTTAAATTTTAATCTTTTGCTCTACAATTTTGCAATTTGACGGAGTTAATATACGACTCAAAATTAGTATCCTCTCCAAATTTCATTACTGTAATACTAAAATTACCAAAGTTACGAATTTTAGAGAAAAATTGCGAAAATTTTTGGTTTGCTTAGAAATAAAAATTTCTAAAACTGTTGTCCTTTGGTCTACGACTTTACTATTTGGTAGAGTTAATACACGACTCAAAAATTGTATCCTCTTCAAATTTAATAGTTGTAGCACTAAAATTACCAAAATTACGAATTTTGGTGGAGAATTTCAAAAATTTTTGGTTTGCTTTGTAAATAAAAATTTCTAAATTTGTTGTTCTTGGCTTTACGACTTAACTATTTGGTGGAGTCAATTTACGATTAAAAATTAGTATTCTCTCCAAATTTCATTACTGCAGCACAAAAATTAACAAAATTACGAATTTTATTGAAAGATTTCGAAAATTTTTGTTTCGATTTAAAAATAAATTTTTTAAATTTTAATCTTTTGCTCTACAATTTTGCAATTTGGCGGAGTTAATATACGACTCAAAATTAGTATCCTCTGCAAATTTCATTACTGTAATACTAAAATTACCAAAATTACGAATTTTAGTAAAGACTTTCAAAAATTTTTGGTTTGCCTTATAAATAACAATGTCTAAAACTGTTGTCCCTTGGTCTACGACCTTGCAATTTCGTACAGTTAATACTCGACTTCAAAATAGTAACTTCCCCAAATTTCATAGTTGTAGCACTAAAATGACTCAAATGACAAATTTTATTCGTGCTCGGATTTTCGTTCAACAAAGACGTGCTGTTGTAACTCGAAATTTTCATGTATGATTATTAAATCTGCTAGGTAGGCTAAAAACAAGAATTTGAGGTAGGCAAACAATTTAACACCAAACGCACAGTAATCATACTCTGTAGTCAACATCAAAAATTTTAAATTTCGCGGGTAATTTAGAAACGTACAAAACCTCATTACAGATTTCTGTAATTCAATTGTAACCTCACAATCTATTGGTTGCTTATAATAAAATTTGTTTTTCTGTGAGTTTAACAAAGTGAAAGAAAACAAGAAAAGGATCCAACGGTAAGTAAGAACTTGTAAAAAAAAATAATAAGTAAACTCTGAACATTGCACGTCACGTCTGTTCTTAACTCATACGAACGTAATTAAAAACGTCACACAATGACAGATTATAAAAACATTTATTCAAGTTAATTACAAATTAAATTTAATTACACTGTTAACACCCAGTTCAGTCAGTTTAATTTTATAATAATAATAATAATTAGTACAAATTTTTCATCTCCCACTCAGTCTCTGGCGCAAATTAAACAAAGTAGACAAAGTCCCTAAAACATCCCCAGGATTCTGTCTTCCTCGAAAAACCAATTTTGCGATGCTATCAGTTATTAACTGAATCGTTTCATAATCTTTATCTTTCTTAAGAGATCTTGGAGTCGTCATCTCATCAACAAGTTCCTTGAAAATTCGATCAGATTCTAGTTTTTCCTCCAAGTCTGACTGTCTTCGTTCCGTGTTCTCCACGTTCAATTCCGACTCCAATTGCTTGAAAATGTCCTCTTCACCGAGCGCCCTTTTCTGGATTCTTTCTCTCAAACCCGTTAATTCAAAGTCTTTGATTGATGATCCTTGGTACATGGATGGTTCTAAGGAAAGGAAGAATGATGATAAATACAAAAACTAAGAAACTTACCTGAAAACGACAATTTCAAGTGCACGTTCAGAAAAAGGAGGATGGACCAGAAATTCGACATGCTCATCGTCTAAAAAAACTTTTTCACGTACGCACTTTTGCAGATTTGCGCTTTTTGATTCGGTAACTACTCTGCCGATCGTTTTTGTTCAATGAACCTACCAATGCGAGTTTTCTCTGTCTTGTTGACATGCGTAGACGTGCTTCTAAGGAAGAAGGAAGATAATTATGGGGATACTATAAAACAGTCCGGAAAAGTGCTTTTCGCGGCATTTTTATTTTTTAGTTTCCGATTTTGGTCGTTTTTACTGTTAAAAGTCGCAAATTTGTTGATTCAATAACGTAGAAAGTGACGGTGTTGTAAAGCAAGTTTCGTTTTTCCAGAACTTTCACTTAAGTAAGTGCGGATAAAACGAAGGGAATTTTTTATATTGTTTTTATAAAATATCGGAGGAATTTAATTTAATTAATTAAAGTAGATACATTGTTTTCAACGAAGATTTTTTTTTACATAATAAATTTTAATTTAGGGTCAAATAGACCCATCTCAGGAACTGATGGATTACTTTCTCCTGAGAAGATATTATTATGTAAACAGTAGAAAGTTTGTATCATTTGTGTTACTGCGTACTTAATAATGTCAAATTTAATCAATTAATCAAGTCTAGAGTGCTTTGAAAAACTAATTTTATTGTTTGACATGTTATTGACAGCTTAAAGAATTTTGTGGGGTTGGCTCCCCTGTTCAGTGATTCCGAACGTACCCTTGTCGGCACTATTTTACATAATTAGAATTAAATTTTTAATTTACCAAAATTACTAATTTTAGTGGCAATTTTTTGGTTCGTCGTACAAATAAAAATTGCTACAACTTTTGTTTTTTGCTCTACATTTTTGCAACTTGGTAGACTTAATTTACAACTCAAAGGTAGTGTTTTCCTTAAATTTCATTGCTGTAGCACTAAAATTACCAAAATTAGTAGGCAATTTCGAACACTTTTCGTTCGTCTTAAAAAAAAATTTCTGAAACTGTTGTCTTTTGCTCTACAATTTTGCAATTTGGTAGACGTAATACACGACTCAAAAATTGTATCCTCCCCAAATTTCCCAGTTGTAGCACTAAAATTACCAAAATTAGGAATTTTAGTAGGCAATTTCGAACACTTTTGGTTCGTCTTAAAATTTTTTTTTTCTAAAACTGTTGTCTTTTGCCATACAATTTTGCAATTTGGTAGACGTAATACACGACTCAAAAACTGTATCCTCCCCAAATTTCATAGTTGTAACACTAAAATTACTAAAATTAGGAATTTTAGTAGGCAATTTCGAACATTTTTGGTTTGTCTTAAAGAAAAAATTTCTAAAACTGTTATCTTTTGCTCTACAATTTTGCAATTTGGTAGACATAATACACGACTCCAAAATAGTAACTTTCCCAAATTTCATAGTTGACTAAAATTACCAAAATTAGGAATTTTAGTAGGCAATTTCAAACATTTTTGGTTCGTCTCAAAAAAAATTTTCTAAAAATGTTGTCTTTTGGTCTACAATTTTGCAACTTGGTACACTTTTCATTTACGACTCAAAAGTAGTATCTTCCTCAAATTTTATTGTTGTAGCACTAAAATTACTAAAATTACCAATTTTAGTGGAGGATTTCGGAAATTTTTGGTTGGTCTTGAAAATAAAAATTTCTAAAATTGTTGCCTTTCGCTCTACAATTTTGAAATTTGGTAGACCTAAAACACAACTAAAAAATTGTATCTTCCGTAAATTTCATTACTGTAGCACTAAAATTACCAAAATTACGAATTTTAATATAGAATTTCGAAAATTTTTGGTTCGTCTCAAAAAAAATTTTCTAAAAATGTTGTTTTTTGGTCTACAATTTTGCAACTTGGTACACTTCATTTACGACTCAAAAGTAGTATCTTCCTCAAATTTTATTGTTGTAGCACTAAAATTACTAAAATTACCAATTTTAGTGGAGGATTTCGGAAATTTTTGGTTGGTCTTAAAAATAAAAATTTCTAAAATTGTTGCCTTTTGCTCTACAATTTTGAAATTTGGTAGACCTAAAACACAACTAAAAAATTGTATCTTCCGTAAATTTCATTACTGTAGTACTAAAATTACCAAAATTACGAATTTTAATATAGAATTTCGAAAATTTTTGGTTCGTCTCAAAAAAAATTTTCTAAAAATGTTGTCTTTTGGTCTACAATTTTGCAACTTGGTACACTTCATTTACGACTCAAAAGTAGTATCTTCCTCAAATTTTATTGTTGTAGCACTAAAATTACTAAAATTACCAATTTTAGTGGAGGATTTCGGAAATTTTTGGTTGGTCTTAAAAATAAAAATTTCTAAAATTGTTGCCTTTCGCTCTACAATTTTGAAATTTGGTAGACCTAAAACACAACTAAAAAATTGTATCTTCCGTAAATTTCATTACTGTAGCACTAAAATTACCAAAATTACGAATTTTAATATAGAATTTCGAAAATTTTTGGTTCGTCTCAAAAAAAATTTTCTAAAAATGTTGTCTTTTGGTCTACAATTTTGCAACTTGGTACACTTCATTTACGACTCAAAAGTAGTATCTTCCTCAAATTTTATTGTTGTAGCACTAAAATTACTAAAATTACCAATTTTAGTGGAGGATTTCGGAAATTTTTGGTTGGTCTTAAAAATAAAAATTTCTAAAATTGTTGCCTTTCGCTCTACAATTTGGAAATTTGGTAGACCTAAAACACAACTAAAAAATTGTATCTTCCGTAAATTTCATTACTGTAGCACTAAAATTACCAAAATTACGAATTTTAATATAGAATTTCGAAAATTTTTTGTTCGTCTTAAAAATAAAATTTTTTAAAACTTTTGTCTTTTGCTCTACAATGTTGCAATTTGGTAGAGTTAATTTACGACTCAAAAGTAGTATCCTCCTTAAGTTTCATTACTGTAGCACTAAAATTAACAAAATTACGAATTTTAGTGGAGAATTTCAAAAATTTTTGGTTCGACTTCTAAATAAAATTTTCTAAAACTGTTGTTTTAACGACTTATAAATACTATTCACCTCAAATTTCATTACTGTAGCACTAAAATTAACAAAACTACGAATTTTATTGAAGGATTTCGAAAATTTTATAGTTTGACTTGTTTTTCATAGCTGAAACGTCGAAACAATTTTTTGGGGTTGGCTCCCCTGATCAGTGATTCCGAACGTACCCATTTATTGAGTAAATTACTTAATTTTTAATAATTTTCTGCTTGCTAGATGTTGGACTCGAAAGGACTCGACCTTGAGGTTTCCTTCCAATCGATAACCACATCCAAAATTCAAAAAAAGAAAATTACCGCCGAAAATCTAGATCTAGATTACATGAATCTCTTCTCAAAAGCAGTAGCAAGTGAACTAATGAAGGAACTAGAGGACTCAATCGAATATCTGGAAGGAGATTTATCGCAGGTAAGTTGTCAAAAAGACAGTGTTACCAACAGAAAGTCGTTTTTGTTTGTCCACAGGTAAAAGTTTTTGGAAAGTGGCACCAAATCCCCAGACAACAAGCGGCTTATGGGGACGAAGACACAGTCTACCGCTTCTCTGGTACCACCATACCATCCAAACCATGGACAAAACAATTAGAATTAGTTAGAGATCTCATCACCAAAGTGACCGGTTTTACGTACAATTTCGTATTAATTAACAGGTACGAAAAAAAAACACCACAGTTGGTAGACCTGTTTGAACTGTCAAAGACTCGCTCCCAGGACTACCAACCAACTGACTTCAAATTCGTTTTACAGATATAGAAACGGAAACGATCATATCGGCGACCACAAAGACAACGAATTGGAGCTGGATAAGACCACACCAATTGCGTCACTGTCTTTGGGGCAACAAAGAGTGTTTGTTTTGAAACATCAAGACACGCGACGAAAGCCCCCCGAGAAGCGCGACATTCCCAAAAGTAAGTTATAGAAATTTTGTGGTGATCAAGTCAATTTGTTCTAGTTCAAGTTGAGCTGCAGCACGGAAGTCTTCTTTTGATGAATCCTCCGACTAACAGTTATTGGTACCACTCTTTACCGCCACGGAAAAGCGCTCCTGGGGTCAGGATTAATTTCACTTTCAGAAAAATTAACGTGTGAAATTGAAGGTTTAATAATAAAACTTCTTCCAATCACCCTCTCCCTATATTGATACTTTTGATATTCATACAAATCCGTCTTACTTATGAAGCTGAATATACAGGGCGTTCGTGTAACGGTTGAACATCTCTGGAATTGCGTACTACAAGATTACCACGTTTATCTAAAATGTTAGTCAACGCGTTCAACTAAAACACGTCGAAGTTTAAAAAATCTAGACATTTAACTAATTTCTACTTGATACTGCGAGATGTTAGATGGCTTGGGAAAGACGTAGTAGATCGTATTTTGGTCACAATTCGGTTTAGTGACAGATCCTTGATAGTAGTAATAATGGGAAAGATCAGGTGGTAAAAAATCGGACAATAAGACAGGATTTCGTAAAGTGGTACTTGCAGGTTGCTCTGTCTTAGAAGCAATCATTGGAAGACTTTCAAGGATGTTATCAAAAGAGGAGTGACCTCCAGGTGACACCTAAAAATGCGTGTTTTTCTTAGTTTTTTGCAAAGAACTTACTGTATAGAATGAAGAAAACATAAGTAAACCATTCGCATACTTCACAGCTTCTTGGGGAAGTCCATAAAAAGTGTTAAAAAACACGAAACGCACCTCCAAAGGGTATCTAGAATACCAGCAATGATACCTTCGTAATCCAAAAATTAGTTACCTCCTGTTATTGATCATATGATCAGAAGGCCAGTGAAAGTTAAAAAACAGAAAAACGTGCTCATTGCGAAGACCTCCTCCTGAAACGGTGGCCTTTGCTGAAATATTCACTGCAACTACAAAAAAATTAGTACAAGCATGATAAAATTCACACTTAACTCGTATAATCATGATTTGTCATGATGGCTTGGTGGTAAGTTCGAAATTCTTCACTAAAAACGAAAGGACTTCTCTGTGTTTTAGTGGTTTGGGAATCTATTATGTTAATTGGAGACTGCGAGTAGCCTTTGCAGTCGATGGTCCAAGAGTCTTTAAAATGAGAAGTTTTATAGGATTTATGACGAAATTGGTAAGTTTAGACCTTGATTTGCGTAGGACCATTTGCCTTCCTCGTAGCTACCAGGAGCAGGTTGAGCGTCTAAAAACAAGAATGCAACAGATTTTTGTAAATATTTTATTTACCACTGTTGGGTGTTGCAATTGAGAAAATGCCTAGAAAAGTTTGCAGTTATTACACACCAAAATTCGTTGAGTTCTTACATGTCAAGAGCCAAAGCCAGTTCTCCATGTCGAGTAGTGAGTGGAAGTTTTACTTGTCGGTTGTAGTTATAAATAGTAAAATTATTTTTTTTGGATTTAAAAACCTTTTTTAGATATTGATATGCGTTATTTTATCTATGTATTTAGGTAAGTAGTATTTATGGTAGGTCTATTATTGTGTGATAAGTCTAAAAAGCCGTTTTGCATTTTTTAATAATTACATACATAAATCTTCATTTTTATCTGCCTTTTTTTAATTACACCATACATTATTTTCCTTTTAAAATTTGGCTTAAGGACAGGGTTGTCATACCGAGAAAACTACGAGAAGACCCTAACCCCCGAATTTTCATTTTAATTATCTTTTGAATGTCTAGGCAGTCAAATATCACATTTAGAATAGTTGGTTTTATTTTGCTAGTTGGCATTACTGCATGCATATCAGTTGGGTTAGTTTTTGTGCCATTAGTGTACGTTACATAACGAAAAATAACAAAGTATAGCATTATTGCTGTAGCACTAAAATTACAAAAATTACGAATTTTATTGGCAGATTTCGAAAACTTTTGGTTCGTCTTAAAAATAAAAATTTCTAAATCTGTTGTCTTTCGCTCTACAACTTTGAGATTTGGTAGAGCTAGTACACGACTCAAAAATAGTATATTTTCCAAATTTTATTATTGTAGCACTAAAATTACTAAAATTACGAATTTTGGTGGAGAATTTCTAAAATTTTTGGTCCGTCTGAAAAACAAAAATTTCTAAATCTGTTGCCTTTCGCTCTACACCTTTGAGATTTGGTAGAGTTAATACACGACTTAAAAATAGTATCTCTTCCAAATTTTATTGTTGTAGCACTAAAATTACCAAAATTACAAATTTTGGTGGAGATTTCAGAAATTTTTGGTTTGCCTTAAAAATAAAAATTTCTAAATCTGTTGTCTTTCGCTCTACAATTTTGAAATTTGGTAGAGTTAATACACGACTCAAGAATAGTATCCTCCCCGAATTTCATTGCTGTAGCACTAAAATTACAAAATTTTATTTTATTGGCAGATTTCGAAAACTTTTGGTTCGTCTTAAAAATAAAAATTTCTAAATCTGTTGTCTTTTGCTCTACAACTTTGAGAATTGGTAGAGTTAATACACGACTCGAAAATAGTATATTTTCCAAATTTTATTGTTGTAGCACTAAAATTACCAAAATTACGAATTTTGGAGGAGAATTTTTAAAATTTTTGCTCTGTCTGAAAAACAAAAATTTCTAAATTTGTTGTCTTTTGCTGTACGTTTTTGCAATTTGGTACAGTTAATACACGACTCAAAGGTAGTATCCTCTCCAAATTTCATTGCTGTAGCACTAAAGTTACTAAAATTACGAATTTTGGACAAGAATTTCTAAAATTTTTGGTTTGTTTTAAAAATAAAAATTTCTAAATTTGTTGTTTTTCGCTCTACAATTTTGAAATTTGGTACAGTTAATACACGACTCAAAAGTAGTATCTTCCCCAAATTTCATTGCTGTAGCACTAAAATTACGAAAATTACGAATTTTGGAGGAGAATTTCTAAAATTTTTGGATTTTCTGAAAAACAAAAATTTCTAAATTTGTTGTCTTTCGATGTACGTTTTTGCAATTTGGTATAATTGCTGTAGCCCTAAAATTACCAAAATCTCTTTCAGAAATACTAACGGATGAAATTAAAGATTTAAAAATGAAACACATTGCAATTACCTTCTCCCTATATTTAATTTTTTGTAGAAAACGTTATGTATTATACACGACGATAAAGTGTTTTGAAGCATCTCGTGAAATTGTAACTCTATTATCGTGCTTTTCTTGATATTATCAATCTGTTTTCGAAGCAAAATTTAAAAGGGAAATAGAATATGTTACATAACAAAAAGTAACAAAGTATAGTACCTAAATAAAAACAGAAAAAAAATAAAGATTACGGGTAATGTATGCAAAACCGTTTTTTTGTAACATTTACCACAAGTAGTACCATACAATATACCTATACATACCAATAGATAAAATATAAAGTAATGAGTAATTTCTAGAAAAGGTTTTTGATATCAGAAATAGCGAACTTTATTATTTATACAGCTTAAAAGTAAAATTTCCACGACATGGGGAACTTGCTTTGGCTAATTTGTCAGGTATTGACGTGTGAGTACTTGCCAGACTGTGATTTATAATTGTAATAATCACCATAGCCATAATTATAAACTTTTCTAGGTGTTTTTGTCGTGAACTCCATCGTAACGCCCAACAATGGTAAGAAAAATAAAAAAAAAATTGTTGCATGCATGTTTTCAGGAAACCAACAACCTGCTCCTGGTGGTGACGTGGGAGACGACTGGTCTTACGCAAATCAAGGTCTAATACCCACAAATTTGGTACCTATTTAATAAAATTCATTATTTTAAAGGGTCTTGGCCCGCAAGCTGCAAAGGCTACTCGCAATCTCCCATAAACATAATAGGTACCCAAACCATTCAAACGCAGAGAATTTCTTTCGTGTTTAGTCAAGAATTTGGGACTTATCATGAAGCTTTTATCACAAATCATGATTATACAAGTTCAGTTTGAAGTTTTACTTTGCCTGTGCTTATTTTGAGTAGTTGCAGGTAATATTTCAGCAAGGGCCACCGTTTCGGGTGGAGATCTTCAGAATGAGCACGTATTTCTGTTTTTTAACTTTCACTGGCCTGCTGATCATGTCATCGATAACGTAAGGTAACGAAAAAAAATTATACTGGAAAATTGGTTCTGATAAATTTCATCGAAAATTTTTCTAACAATGTTGCAGATTCCCTTTGGAGATACGTTTCGTGTTTTACAACAGTAAATACAATCTTCCCCAAGAAGCCGGAAAGTATGCTGATGGTTTAGTTATGTTCTCTTCATTCTATACAGTAAGTTTTTTACAAAAAACTGTGAAAAACACGCAGTTTTAGGTGTCACCTGGAGGTCTCGCCTCTTTTGATAACATCCTTGAAAGCCTTCCGATGATTGCCTCTAAGACCAACCAACCTGCTAGTATTTCTTTACGAAATCCCTTCTTGTTGTACAATTTTTTACCACCTGATCTTTCCCGTTATTACCATTATTATGGATCTCTAACTAAACCGAATTGTGACCAAAATACAAAGTACTACGTCTTCTCAACACCATCTTACATCTCGCAGTATCAAGTAGACATCAGTTAAATACTTCGATTTTTTAATCTTTGAGATGTTTTAGTTGAACGCCTTGACTAATATTTTGGATAAACGTGGTAATGAGTTTTTTTTGGGGTGTTAACTAAATAAAGTAGCAAATAAAGCAAAATTGGTGCTTAAATAAGACAAATACTACTTAAATAAATTTATTTTGGATACCCAAAAGGTATAAACCTGTTTGCAATGGCTGTTACAAACAGTTTTACAAAATACAGTCTAACAATTAGGTACAATATTGAAAATACAGAATTTTGGTCCTTAATCCAACTACATTCAAACGAATAACAAACTCCACGTTTTCTGAATAAATTTAGTCAAAAACTGAGACGAACAAATGGCTGTTTGTTCGTCTCTGGATGTAGTAAAGAACGAACTACTTATACCGAAAGAAAACCCTATTTACAAAAATAACATTTTTCTTTGGCATATTTTTTTCGTGTTCTTTTTGTACCTTTTCTATCCAAAAAACTGATAACAAAATATTGTATCTACTGATGGCTGTCAGTAGATACTTGCGCACGTATCAATCTTTGTATAAAATAGTGTTGGTACCATTGATTAATAACAGAACCAGGAAAAATTCAAACTTTGTAATATCAAATTGTAGGCCCTTTGATACAAAACAAGACAAATCTAAACGTAATATTCTTCAAATTTACAACTAGCTTGTGCGTTTCAGACTTCACATGGTGGCTGCACTGGAGTTTCAGGCGACGCTAAACGAACTCGATTGCTTTCAGAGCGAACAACTCCATTCACTTGCGAAGTTACTTGCGTGTCTCTCCAAGGAGTGGTCAAGATTTGAATGCGCTGAAATTGCAATATTCATGATAAATCGAATCATTACAGTTATTTTTTTATTTAAGGTTGCAATCTTGATGAGCAACTTTGGGAATTTTAAGATTGAAGGTTGGCACCATTGGCCCCTTCACAGAATTTGACATTTGTAAGTGTTGTGTTTAAAAACGGTACATAACAGAAGTTTTATGATTGTCTTTTGTTCCTCAAACCTCAATTTGTTATGCAGCATTTAAATTTTAAAATTTGGAAGCGTGGGTGGACATTTGCTACTTTAACCAACAATTGCACTGCGTAAATTTTCTCTTGTTTTTAAGTGAGCGCACTTTTTCAAAAAGTAGCGTCGAATCTCAACAAAAAATGGTTTTTTAGTTAATAAGAAGTATTTTTTTATGTAAGGTGGGAATCTTGGTGAGTAACATTAGGAATTTTAAGATTTGGAGGTTGCCATCATTGTTCCCCCCACAGAATTTGACATTTGACAGTGAAGTGAAGCCAAGTGTTTAAGAACAGTAACAAACGAATTTAATTGCGACGCATTACAATGATAGAAGCTTTATGATCGTTTTTTGTTCCCCAAAACTCAATTCGCCATTGCAACATTTGCAACAGGAACAAATTACACGATGGAAATTTTAAAGTTTGTGAGCGTGTGTGGACATTTGCAACTTCAACCAACTGTAAGTATGAAGTAGTAATAGCACTGCGTAAATTTTCTCTTGTTTTTAACTGAGCGCACTTTTCCAAAAAGTAGAGTCGAATCTCGACAAAAAACGTTTTATTGGTTAATTATAAGTAGTTTTTTTAAAGTTGGAATCTTGATGAGTAAGTTTGGGGATTTTAGGGTTTCAAGGTTGGCACCAATGCTCCCCCTATAGAATTTGACATTTGTGAACGAAGTGAAGTGTTGTGTTTAAAAACGGTAACAAAAGAATTTAATTCCGACACATTGTAATGACAGAATTTTCACGATCGTCTTTTGTAAGTTCAATTCACCATAACAACATTTGCAACAGGAACAAATTACACGATGGAAATTATAAAATTTGGGAGCCTGGGTGGACATTTGCAATTTTGACCAACTGTAAGTATGTGGTGGTAATAGCACTGCGTACATTTTCTCTTGTTTTTAACTAAGGCGCAATTTTTTTAAAAAGTACACTCGAATCTCGACGAAAAAACGTTTTATTGGTTAATTAGAAGTTTTTTTTTTATTTAAGGTTGGAATTGATGAGTCACTTTGGGAATTTTAAGATTGAAGGTTGGCACATTTGTTTGCCACCCTCAAATTTGACATTTCTCAGTAAAGTGAAGTGAAGTGTTTAACAATGGTAACAAACGAGTTTAATTGCGACGCATTACAATGACAGAACTTCCACGATGGTCTTTTGTTCTCCAAATCGCAATTCGCCATTGCAACATTTGCAACAGGAACGAATTACACGATGGAAATTTGAAAGTTTGTGAGCGTGGGTTGGCATTTGCAACTTCAACCAACTGTAAGTACGAAATAGTAATAGCACTGCGTAAATTTTCTCTTTTGTTTTTAACTGAGCGCACTTTTTCAAAAAGTAGAGTCGAATCTCGACAAAAAACGTTTTATTGGTTAATTAGAAGTGTTTTGGGGATTTTAGGGTTTCAAGGTTGGCACCAATGCTCCCTCCATAGAATTTGACATTTGTGAGCGGAGTGAAGTGTTGTGTTTAAAAACGGTAACAAACGAATTTAATTGCGACGCATTACAATGACAGAACTTTCACGATCGTCTTCTGTTCTCAAAGCTCAATTCACCATAGCAACATTTGCAACAGGAACGAATTACACGATGGAAATTTGAAAGTTTGTGAGCGTAGGTGGACATTTGCAACTTCAACCAACTGTAAGTACAATGTAGAAGTAAGAGCTCTGCGTTTTTTCCTCTTTTTATAACTGAGCGCAGTTTTTTCGAAAAGTACAGTCGAATCTCGACGAAAAAGCGTTTTATTGGTTAATTAGAAGTGAACTTTTGTCACGTTTAACTTTATTCTGTTGGTAAAATCGAGTTGTCGAATCAGTGGTAAGATACAGTCGAACCTCGCCACAAGTGTCATCGCATGAGCGCCACCTGCATTCTCACCTTAACAAACGACCCCGGCGTTGTAATCAGCTTGAAAAGCGCGACAAAAGGTATCATAACCACCGAAGAGCTCGCGATGACCCATCCCAGCACATTCGCCCATTCTGGGTAAACGTAGTCTTCGTAACTCAGAGGTTCGTACCCCAGCAGTCCATAAACGATGATGAAAAGTAAGAAGACGGGAGCTGCAAACTTCCAACAAAATCTCCAGTAGTAACCAGGTGCAAATCCAATCATATCTTTGATATCATCACAGAATCTTTGCGTGCCTGGAAAAGAGCTTTAGCACCAGGTGGAGGTGTTGGAAGTCGTACCGTAAATCCAAGAGACTGCTATCGCTTCGAAGAAAACCGCAAATAGCATGGAGTACCCAGCAGCGTACCGATCCAAGAGGTGGAAGAAGTAGAATCCACCCTGCGAACACGACGCCAATCCGACTATGAAGTACAAACTGAAGAGACACGCCACGAAGATTTCCCTGTGGCGCCCGATCCGCGGAAACTCGTCACTCAAGGCGGTGATGATGGCCTCTGATCCACCGAACTGGAATCGGATTTTAGTTGTGTTGAGGCTACTTCTTTGGTACGTACAGAACTGTCTAATCCCAGTGTTAGCAACATCATGAAGAAGATCAACGCCCAGAAGATGCTCCCAGGCATGGTGGCGATCGCCGCTGGATACACCACGAAGACGAGGCCGGGGCCCTCAGTGGCGACCTCTTGGATCGGACACCCTGCAGCGTGCGCCATGTAGCCCAGAACGGAGAAAATCACAAAACCCGCCACGAAGCTCGTCGCGGAGTTGATGACGCTGGTCAAGATGGCGTCTCTGCAAGAAGTGTTAAGTTTTGTACAAGGCAGCCATCTACTCACTTGTAGACGTTGTTGTGGTATTTGTTGTAGGAGGCGTAGGCCAACAGCACCCCGAATCCCGGGCCTAAAGAAAAAAACACTTGCGTCGCGGCGTCCACCCACACCTGAAATGAGTACAGTGCCGGCACAAAAATCCTGGGAACTCCAACTGCGTACCTCCGCCGAAGAAATGGCGTTGAAGTTCGGATTCAGGTAGTACTTGATCCCTTCGGCGGACCCTGGTAAGGTGATGCCGCGCACGAAAAGAATAAGCAGAACTGCGTAGGGAAAAAGGGCAGTGAACCAAACAACTTTCCCGGAAGTCGATATTCCCTTCCACAAAGAAAAATAACAAATGACGTAAACCGCCAGAAGACACAACGCCATGTCCCATTTAATAGCGCCAAGATCGTGGAGTCCTTTGCTTTGGTGCAGCTCGAGGATGGCGCGACTGTAAACACCCCCATTAACACCCCATTTGGAAAGTTGGCGCAACTTACTTAAAGTATTCAGAAGCTGCTGAAGCGAACCTCGAATCAAGTGCTGTCTTTGCTTGGACGGAGAGGGATGTCGTGTTGTGTTCGGAGAAGTTTTTTGAAGGGAAGTCAAACTGGAATTTCGTGTTAAGTTTTAAGAGCGAAGGCCAGCTCTGATCGGATCCGATATTGATTAATAATCATGTTAAAATGAGCATGAACAACATAAGATGGCTTTTAAGCGGGCCAACCCTCTAAATCGATGCCTAATAAAAAGGGCTCGTGGTTCTAATTAGTTCGATGAGGGCGAAATGGGGCGGCGGGGAAAGGGAGCGATTTCGTACATTTCTCCTTTATCTCGTCATTGCTGATATTTATTTCTTTGTTTCCCTTCTTTTTTTGTTCTTACATTATCAATGTTCATTGTCATGATCAACTCTGCTGTGGAAAACATATATGTACATGCAAGATGTATATTACTGTTTCTAGCATCAAAGGGGGCTGTGAAATGTCAAAGAAATTTGCCGCTCATTACAAAAGTGGGCTTAGATTTTTTTCAAATGACATTTATAATTGTTAACCTCAATCATGGAGTTGAATTTTAAAGCAGAAAAATCAAAAACTATGACTAAACCGAAATCGTCGTTGACGTGACATTTTAATTAATTTTTAACATAGTTACATTCACTTTGAAAACGCAAAAATCTCTGCAAGAAAAATTAAGTTAAAGTAAGAGTTGGCAGTGACGTGTCATGTGACATTCTGAATGTCCAATCACAGACCTGCATTAAAAAAAAAAACCCGCAGCAGGAAAAACAGAGTTTAGTATTTTAGAAAATGAAGCTGTCAACACGCCTACTAGACGCGTTTTTCACCGTATAGTTGTAAAACCCGCAATTTAAAACCTGAAGATAAATGAAAGTCCATTTATTCGACATAAATCCATCGAACTGCAATAAATTTCTTTTAAAATTACGTACCGGTCGGCAGTTGGGTGTGTTCCAGGGATTGTCGCACGTCGTCCATGGCAACATGTTTGTGAAGGAAGCAAAAAAAAATCGTAGAGCCCAGGCTATTATGACGTTGTAATAAAAGTCGACATAGAAGGCTATGAGCACCACAGCGTATCCGATTCCTACAAACAAAAACGGAGCTGTCAAATATACAGTGCTACCAACGTAACTATGTATCACAGCCGCCTGCTTTGATTATGTGGTGTCGAGAGTTCGTTTCTCTAGTTTTACGATCAGAGCCGAGAAGCTTCGTTCTTGTAAACTAAAATTGGGTATTTATGGCTAATTATTCGTCGCAAGTAAATAGTGAAGCCCAAATATAAAGTTTGGTGCTAAAAGGTCGTAAAAGGCGTTTCAGTGTGTCTCTATATCGCGACATAATCTTAAAACCCCGAATGATCATTTTTCAAGCACTTTACGTGGCTGTAGAAAATCCCGTCGAATATTAATGGTGAGTTCCGTCTCTCCAACTCCACTCTTTTAACGCAGGAAACAGCACAATGTCTTTTATGGCAAAGACGTCGTCACACACAATACGCGCTGCTTTTCACAGTTCCGGTCTGAGGCTTCCGGAGATTCACGAGAGTGGATAATTGACTTTGGCAGACTTGGCTCTTTGGATTCCCGACTTTTATATTATTACCTGAGTGTACTTTACGTAACGCGGATTTGCTGACACGGACGGGGAAAAGGGGCGAAATTTTAATTACCTTTGAAGAGCGGGCATAATCGTCCCCAACATGTAATTGCACCTTTTCTGTTGAACTGTCCCAGGGCTAGTTCCATGTAAAATAGTGGGATGCCTCCGATGATGAGCATGATACAGTAGGGCACCAGAAAAGCTCCTGGAAAAAAACACACGAAAAGGTGTTGCAGGGATTGGTAGCGGTGTGAATTGACGTTGACAGACCTACCAACATAATTAAAATTTCGGAGCCTATCGGCGCGATTGATTGATTGATTCATTTCTAAATAAATTTTTTTTTATAATTCTTCCCTGTCGGTCTATAATTTTGAAATTTGGTACAATTAATAAGCAAGTTTTATTTAGTAACTTGTCCAAATTTCATTTCCGTTGCGTTAAAATTACCAAAGTTACAGATTTTAATTAAAAATTTTGAAAATTTTCGGTTCATTTTCAGAATAAAAAATTCCAATTTTTTTCTATCGCGGCCTATAATGTTGCACATTGGCACAGTTAATAAGTAAATCTAAATTAGTAACCTCCCCAAATTTCATTGCCGTGGAGTTAAAATTACTAAAGTTGCAGATTTTAATAAAACAAAAATTGAAATTTTCGGTGCATCTCCAGAATAAAAAATTGCAAAATTTGTGCCTCTTGGTCTATAATTTTGTAATTTTGTACAGTTAATAGGCAAGTCTAAATTAGTAACCTCCCCAAATTTCATTGTTGTGGGGTTAAAATTACCAAAGTTACAAATTTTAATTTAAGATTTTGAAAATTTTTAGTTCATCTCTAGATTAAAAATTACAAAATTTGTCTCTTGCGATCTATAATTTTGAAATTTTGCAAGGTTAATAAGCAGGCCCAAACAAGTAATTCCTCTAAATTTGATTACTTTGGAGTTTAAAATGCACGAGTTACACGTTTTTTAATTCAAAAACTGTATTTTTTTGCTCATTCTCAAAATAAAAAAATTACAAAAATTTTCCCTCGCGGCTTATAATTTTGTAATTTGCCACAGTTAATAAGCAAGTCTAAATTAGTAACGTCCCCAAATTTCTTAGCCGTGGCGCTAAAATTACCACAGTTACAAATTTTAATTAAAAATTTTGAAAATTCAGCTCTAGAATAAAAATTTCAAAATTTGTGCCTTGCTACAGATAGTTGCTATTACTTGCTGCGGCGTTAAAATTACTTCACTTGAAAAAACGAGCCATCTAGACAGTTCAGAACTAACTCTATTAAATCTCTAAAGCTTCGACTGATTGAAAACATCATCACTTTTACTTTAGTTTTCCACGTGAATTTCCACGTGTCATCCTCATAAGCTATCACTATAGGTATATCGTTCCTCCAAAGCGAGCGACTCTAATGGCTCACAAAATTGAATTACATGATTATTGACACAGAAAGAGCCCAAGATTGGCACTTTAGTCTGACGGTCGTTTTATTACTGTGCTTCTAGCTAATTAACATCCCGACTAACTACATTCTGTCCTCTCATCTCTGGTATTTTAGAACGGGGAGAAAGACGTGTTTGTACCAACATAACAATGCGAGAGAAATTTTTTTATTTTAAATCTGCAATATGTTTAAAATTTCATCATAAAGATTCGTACTTTCCAATCCTCTTTAAAGCGATTAGAGGATCTATTTACGTACCTTCTTCGTCTTTGATCTGGCAATCGCTTTACTCTCTTAATCGAATTATTGCTATATTCTGTTACGACAAGGGAATAAATGACTCCGAGACTTAAATTAATACTCCTTGTTTTACATTCTAAATAATGTCAGAAATTTACGGGCGAGAAGTGCACGGTTTTCTTAAAAATCACATTTTTTTTCTGATTTTTTGACAGTTGACAGTTGGGCTGACTGCTATCTGGCAGCGCATTAAAAAGTTAAGGTGGCTGGTGGTCCTAGTAACTTTTGATATGCGGTTGGCAGTGTGACTTTTTGACATTGATGCAACTGTGATACTGCCGCATTTTGACAGTTATGGAACGGCACAGTTCAAGTGTCAACTATCAACAACTGACGTTTATTATTGGACCATCACCACCCTCTTAGTTTTCCAAGCAATTGACAGGAGTGCCAACTTACTCAACTTTAAAGAACCAAAAAACTTTTCATACTCACCGCCGCCATTTTTGTAGCATAAATAAGGAAATCTCCAGACATTTGCCAAGTCGACAGCGAAACCGATGACTGAAAGCAGAAAGTCGACTTTCTTGCCCCAAGTCTCTCGGTTGTCTGTCACGGATGCTTCGACGTTCCTTGAATTTTGCAAGATCTCCTTAGACAACATCCTTGAATGGAGGAGTGCCGTGAACACTGCGGACAATTAGATGGCTTTGGAAATTTATCAACGGTGCCAACCTACCAAAAACTCGCGGTTTGGCAGGGCTACCAACCCATTTTTTATTTCAAAGCTCACTTGACAGGCCGAAAATAGCGTGCGATTTTAACATGCAAACGTTTTAATTAAGTCAGTGACAGGTGATCGATTTATTAGGGGATTTGAAGGATACTTCTAATGCGTTAAGGACCTCTGCGGGCGACACATGTCATCACTGTAATCAACTCGCTGTTGAATTTACGCACTACGAGAACAAAGTTTTAAGGAAAATCTCACTTACAACTAAAAAGCTAAATTCCCACTGTTAGTTTAAGAGCGTCTTAATTGAAATTACGCCGCTAGACAAACAATTGTAATAATTCCGACTTCCCACCTAAACTATCAAAGAACTAAGAAAAACAACTCGCAGAAGTTGAAAAATTTGCACAAAAGAACTCACCAATGTGGAAGTGATGTCAGCATCTCCAGTTAACGCCACAAGGTGTAGATGAGGGCAAAACTGGAATCGCTTTGACCCATGTGAACGCTGCGCCGAACCAAAGTCTGCAACAGGAAAGCGCGCTCCCGAAGGGGCTGCTTCTTATATACTGATTGACCCCGCATGCGTAACCAATTGTAAAAAAGTCTTTTTAAGATACACCAAAGTGTAAATGCCAAGCAGAAAAAAGTTCATTCCGCTGATTGTAATTGGTCAGTGCGAGATTTTTCGTAAAGTGGTTTTACGTGCCACTGACTTCAGCAGGAAGTGAAGTTTCGAGCTCTAGATTCGTGTAGTTTAACTGAAAATCAAGAATGAAAATGTAATTTGAAAGGCGTCAGATTCATAATAGTTATTTTGGAGGCATTGGCGGGTCATGTCGCAACATTTTGCTATTAAACAAAATTGTTTGTCGCCAAATTTAAACGCTTCTAATTTGGTAATCTGTTGACGTACGTGAAATATTCGCCCAGTTTTGGATTCCGCGTGAAATTCTGCGTAAAATGAGCAGCAATAGTTTGAGATTGCAGAATTTTATGTGGCCACAACGAATCTTGCACATTTCGTGAAGATTTCTGCTGTTTTCTCGCGATTTATCCGTTGAATCTTGATAAAAACTGGTAGTTTTTTAGATTTTGAGCTCCACTCTGCGAATCCAACCCAGAAAATCCCCGAGTGCCGCGTGCTATATCCCGTTTATTCAATAATCCTGTTATATAGAACGCAGTGCCACTTTTGATTAATAACTAAAAGTGGAAAACTGTGTAAGTTTCAAGCGGTCCAACCCAGCGAATTCTTTATCATTATTGCCAACCACGTAAAAATACCTCGCCGCAAGTTTGCGATAAGAAAATTGTTTTTAAATTACGTACTATTGTTAATAAGTGTTGATTGGTCCACGTACCCACTCGAATCGACCAAACTACTAGTAAGGCCCCCTTAGAACACAACACGTTTTTAATGCATTTAGCCTGGTTTTCAAGGTAACTTTTGAAAAGATAAATTTTTTTAAAGAAATGTAAAGAAATTGCCCGGTTTTTCGAAGTCACGCTTTTAAAAAAAGTCAAAATTTTATGAAAGATATCCTGTTTTTCAAAGTAACTTGTTAATAAAGTTTATTTTTTTTCAAAAAGTCAACATTTCAAGGAAAATAAGGCCCGTTTAGAACACGAATTTCAAGGTTTTTCGGTCTGTTTTTAGGGTTGCACAAAAACTTATGACAATATAGGTAATACATATTTAATGTGTATTTAAGTACAAACATTAATGCATCATCCTTTCCCCATAGGGCTTGGGGTCCAGTTGGCGGATCTATAACAAGAAATCGGTAAAATTAATGTTATTATTCAACTAACAATGAGTGTTAATTAATTAATGTTATTATTATACTAACATATCTCGCATTAAAAACTTAAATTGGGCCTTACTAGTAGTGACCAATAATAGAAACGCTCCCCCCTCCACCCGTGTTTGTAAACATCTGACGGGATTACGCACCGTTCTGTCAAAATGGTGTCAGAAATGGAAAGATAAAGTCGTGTCAAAATAAAGTTTTGTACAACATTCGTTCACTTTTCAGTTTCCAAAGTTTTCAGTTCGTGACAGTACGTCCAACGTATTTGTTTCTCTTTTCAGTTGCCAACAAGACGAAATTACCGTTTGTACATTTTGTGTAGGTTGACATATTGGTGCCACCTTGATTAACAGCGAATTTTTAGGTGACGCACATAAAACTATGAGCGACGAAAACATGGATCTGTGTGAATGTCTGTGGAGCCACGAGCTCGCAATGCGGCGACTGTTGAACGTCGTAGGTCTTGACACGTCATAACATAAGGATCATTGCCATTGTTCATGTTATAGATTCGGAACTCTCAGAGTAACTGTGTTGAAAACGAATGTTTTGATGATGGCTTTCAGAGACAGAACGCGGACCCTAACATGTTGCTCATGACGTGTTTTATTGTGGCCGCCATGTTTCTTTACTATTTTCGCCCACGCACTCAAAGAATGAATGCTGATACAAAACCAGGCAACAATACTGTAAGTTAATCAACTAATCACAAGTGGGCTTTGTTGTCGTCACGTGTGTTGGCAGCACTGTCACAGCCAAAGCCTACTTCTGAGAATTGATTGTCTCCTACATTCAGAACAAGTAGGCTTTGTTTTCGTCACGTGTGTTGGTAGCACTGTACTGTCAAATCCAAAGTCTACTTCTAAGAATTGATTGTGCTCCTACATTCAGAACTGTTTAGGACCATCATGGAGCTCCACCAAGTCCTCCAGCTATGTCTTAATTCTCCACTCATCTCAACGTGTACATTTTAACATAAGTATCTGATATATCTGGGGAATATTCTATTCTTTCAAGGACATACAGCTGTTGGGGCGATGAAATGCGGGTCTGAACTCTCTTGAAATTAACTTTCTTTTGTACAGTTATGAGCAATAAAATTTGATCACTCTCTGTGCAAAAAAACATTCGAAATTATTATCGGTGTGGCTGTTTTATTGCTCGCAATTGTTTCTCTTGTCGGTCGAATCAAGTTGCCATGTCCATTCAAGGTCAACAATTGTTTTTTTATGTTTTTTGTTATCGCAGAAAAAACACTAATTACAGTGACGGCTAAAAGTATCTGGAATTGGAGGCCATTTTCTCAAAAATTCAGCTGTGTAAATCTGGTTTTTAATCACGAACGGGGAGTAGGCGTAATGATTATTACCGAAAACTTAACCTTGACAGACTTGACAATGCGTTATTCTAGTGTTTTACGAGGCCGTCTACTTTGTATTAGTAGTTCTGATGACCCCCTATTAATGCAGAAGTGTCCACTTACTTTTGGCCCTTACTGTAACATAAATACACACTGAATTTTACGTCAAAATGGACATTTGCATCCTGGGCCGACTCGATGTGGATAAAATCAATTCTATGGCTGTTTTAAAGTTACAAAATGGGCCTCAAATTCTGTTTTTAATTGATGCGGCAATAATTTGTTGGTCATGGTAAACGAAGTACAATCGCGGCTACAAAATTCTGGGCGTCAACTCATAGTGTTGTGTAAAGCACAGTTTACGTAACTTTGGCAAAATGGCTAGTACAGGTACGGTCATGGAACTTTGGGCACGTGAAACGACCTGTATGTGTCACTCGCGAAATTAATTTTGACATTTTGAAACATCGACACCGTTTGTTTTTTCGGGGAATTACAAATTACCAAAAAAGAAGCTGAAAAGTACAGTGTAAATCGGGTTTTACTGTCAGTCTTCCATTTATGTGTCAATTTTGAAACAATATAGTCGCGTATAAAGGATACTTTCGACATTCTGTCAGATCAATTCACCTGTCAGTTTTTAAAGTTTACTGTAGTCGACACCCTATTGACCGGAATTCAGTGGTCGCAACTGTACATAAAGGCCGCTCCACACTTAATACAGTCACGCCTATTCACCTATTAAATTTTTTTTAGTAGAGTAGAAAATGTGGCAACATTTATGGAAAAATTAGTAAGAAGTGTTACAGTTGCGACCTAAAAAATGACAACTGGCAGCTGACTTAAGAAATTTTCTAGGAGACACGTGCGCCAAACCGTTTTATGGAAAGTGTGACGTATTTCGACTTATTACTCGAAAGCTGTAAAATCTCTCTCATATTTAGTTTCCATACGTCAAAACTGCAGCGATGGTGTTAGCTACGACTCATTTTTTTTCCCGCAAAGCCAACTACGAATGGAAATGAATGCATCACACAATGTTAAGTTGGGAACCCATCATGGACCAGAACTAGGTCACGTGATTAGTCACATCCAATGGCGCCATCTCGTTCTTGCTCTCGCCATCAATTAACAACAGAAACGATTTCAAAGCTCGTCGCGGCCACAAATTTTATTGTAACTTAATCATTTTGAAACTTATTTACACTCACACACCAATTAAATAATTACGAAGGTCTTATCGATTTACTTTTGTTTCTGACATTAGAAAGTGATTAATCACTACAACTCGAGCAATTAGTCACATTCCTAAAGCTTGTTACAACGCAATATTGGTTTACAATGCTCAAATCTCAATTGTTTAAAGTACCTTTGTATAAAGATAATATAGAAATAAAATGTTTACACTTGTTTGAATTTTTTTGTACTTTCACTTCTTTTCAGCATACGTGACCTATTCCCTTTTGTTTGTAGGACTGTTTTTACCCCTCAGGCGTGTCAGTGGCGGTAAAAGTTTGGAGGTGGTTCCCGGCGCATCCACCAAAATTCTAGTTTTTATTCCACACTCGAAAAACACCACAAATATCGAAAATAAAGGAAACTTTACTTTTACTAATTAATTATTAATACATATTGCACCCTGTACAGTACATTCCAAAACTATAATCACATTTTCTAGATATGTAACTGCATTTAAATCACTGAAACATTTGAACCACTAGAAATGGAACTCAGTCAAGATTGCTCAGACAGACGCGACGTCAAATGCACTGTTCATTTTTAGCTGTCAACTGCTCTAATGAGGATGGGCGATGTTGCTGTACGTCTTATTCCAGCACATAATCCTGGACCAATTCCTCGCAAATCCGAAATTGTGGGGCCTCTTTGAACACAGCCCAAGAAAACATTTGGCGAAAAACGACAAATTTCGCCAGTCTTTACTTGTCATGCCCAGGGACACCAACAGAATTTGGTGCAAAAATAGAATGAACAGTAGAACTGCCAAGGCTAGACTATACAGAGCGGCCACGAAAGAGAGACCCAGTCTGGAACAAAAGAGTGAATATACAGAGTGTTTGGAGGGACGTTCGCGACTTACTCGAACTGCTCGTACACGTCGGAACAGTCATCTGGCAAGAGGATGCTTTTGTAGAATTCAAAAGGATGGCATACTGATGTTAGCGTTAGATTGGAGCTGTAGACTAGCGAAGCAATCGCGAAGAAAAGGGAGAGGATGAATAAGCACTGGTTGTGGCGCCCCACGCAGGAGTCAAACCTGGAAAAAATTAACGACAAATCGACTTGGCCAAGAAAATCAGAACAACTGAAGACTCAGATTTATTCAATAAATTATTTGTACTAAAGTAACTGGGACACTTGAGGAATTAGTGTCCTGTTGCTTTAGGCCATCACTGTATAACAATTGATTCTTACCATACGCAGTGGTGGTCTCGCTCCGGAACTGCGACCTGGCAGATGAAGCACCTGTTGTAGGTCCCCACATAGCCCCCTTCAGCCTCGCTCTCTCCAATCCTCCCCAGCGCGTTGTTCTTAAGTCTCAATAAATAGAAACACAGCAAAAACCCCCCAAATAAAAGACTCAACAAAATGTTTTCCTCAACTAAAATCTCCAACAAAGGAATAACGAGAAACTCAAAAATTACATATAAAACGATAATCGACGTGACAGTCCACACAACAAAAAACTTCGTTCTAGGAATCGTCCTAATAAAAAACCTGAAAACCGACATCAAAATCACCGTCACGGCAGTAAACGAGAAAATCGTCCACCACAAACTTATTGAAGCCAACAGAAACATCGTGGGGAGGATTAGTACAGGCAAGATAGCATCGAAAGCGACTTGTTTGGCGCCCCCACGCCAGGGTATCCTCAGTCGGTCTTGTAGCGTCGCCATGAGGCGCGTGCTGTTGTGTTCAGGAAAGCCCCGACCTGTGATCAAACTACAAAAGGGTTGGTACAGAAAGGGGTGCAAACTCACCTGTCAAAACCCTCATCTAAGTCGACGCAGTTGCAACAGCACGCTAGGATGTGATTGCGCTCGTTGTTGCCGTCGAAGTACTCGCAGCAACACAAGGGGGCTATATGGTCGTCCATGCCATGTTTTTAGTGGTAGGCCGTAAACAAACCGGTAGGTCAAAACGCACAGGGGAGATAAGAAAATTTGAACTACGAAGATCGCGCGGGTTTAAAAAAAAAGAGCGCCGGGGGGTCACAAACTGACGGAGTTTCACAGTCATGTGTTGTCTAGCCAACGCAATCATGAAGAATTATGTTGATTGACGTTGTATTGATCAACACGGGACATTGTATCTACTGGGTTACGTAACTAATGATCTACTGTGACATAACTGACATTTGACATCGCCATAACCCAACTTTTATGTTTCTGTGAAAAAATGTCGACTCAAGCGAAACTGGTCCTGGGGGCTGCCTGCGCCTTCTCGTTGGGAATCATAGGTTATGTTCACTACAAACAGCATCTGGATAGGTAAAACTTAACCTCAACAGCCCCACAATAAATGGAACTTTCAGGCAGCAGCTCCACCAAGGTGTCTTGATGGACATGGAACGCCGCCAACGCCGTAAACAAGAGAACATCTACGTGCTCCAAAAACAAATCGACTTGGCCAAGGAAATCAGAAAAAATGAAGACTCAGATCTCACATAATTTATTCAATAAGTTATTTGTACAAAGTACAGTGGCGACCACAAATAACGGGACACGTTTTGCCATGTTCTCATTTGTTTTATTAATATTGTTGAGCCTACTTTGCTCATGTTTGAAATCCCGTTTACACAACTATTTTTTTTATTGAGACATGGCGACTTGTCCTGTTATTTTCTGGAGTCACTGTAATCACGTGTGGGATCGATTGTCGGCCCAATGGACCCTCCGACTGTCTAAATTACTGAATCCGATCCCGAAATTCTTGTTTAGCTCTTCCAAGCTTTGAGTGGTGCTTTCATTTTCGTAGTACTTCTTGTATCGTCGGACCATGACGAGGCAGCAGACCACGAAAATGACTTGGATGAGGACCCAAGTCACCAACAAACCAACGAAAAGAGAGTAGTTCAAACAAACCTCGTCTGTGATGTAGTCTAGAATAAACCAGTTAAACTAGGAAGTCGTACTAAGTTGTTTTACCATAACCGGCGACTAGGATCTTGCCGTCGCTCAGAACCAGTCGCTCTGAGTTCGCATTGGGGCTGCGGACTATCATGATGTACTCCAGAGGCATTTTCACGGTCTTCTGGGGCTGAGGGTCCGTTTTGTTCACAGTGACGACTTTCGTTCCGTTAAAGGTCTCAATCGCCGAACGTTTGGTTCTGCGGCCTTCATTATTCCCACAGTTAATCTAAAGAAATTCTGTTAAAACTAACCAAAGAGTGTTGGAGTCTCACCGGAGGACACTTCTGCGGACAAAACTGAATAATCACACTAAACCTGACAATCGGCGACGTGGAAAACTTAAACGCTTGAAACGCCGCCACCAAAAGCTTCGTATTATTCGTGACAATCTTCGTCAGAGCCGGGAAAATATTCAAATTCGTTGGACACCCCCGATCATCCAATAGCAGGATCGATTCGGAACTGTCTTCGGTCATTGCGACGAGATGCCCCGCCCACATGTCGTACGAGCCTATAACAGAGTTGCACAGTTTTTTGTTTTGCGTAACGACCAATTACCGTCGTCTGGTTTGAGTTCGATGACCAATTGCAGTTCTTGTCCGATTTGAGTACTGCTGATTTCTTGTTGCGAGAACAAATCGACGACGCGCATTTCGACGCCGGGGGCGGACACCGCCCCCGTGGTGTTGATGAGGGGGCTGCCGTGGCTGGGGGCTCTGCAACAAGGCGATTGTATGGCGGTTTTGTTAAATTCTTGACTTACGTGGTGATGGTGATGCCGGTTCCAGCGAGCACTTTACTGTCGTTTCCGAAGACACAACCGACTCGGATGAGACGGTCGCCTTGGGTCTGGACCAATGGGTTGTACTGGAGGATCATGGTACCCGCCATTAGAGTCCTAAAAAACCAGTAGTACCTAAAATTCGAGGATGGGGTACTCACCTGTCATCCGGCGCGCTCGCCTTTATAATCCCACACTGCTCGGAAATTAGCTGCAATTTCAGTACCACCGCGTTAGCTCCGTTTCCTTTGGCGAAGCACTTGGGCTGGTCAGAGTACCCTTCCATATACATCCGCCCGGTGAAGCCCCCATTGGGTTTGTACCGCACCGTCATGTAAGTCTCTGTGCACGTGATGGAAACTACAATACTAAATTAGGTACCACCACATTTTAAGTTGGTACTAACTGTTCAAACAAGGCGTTCGCTCAAAGTACGTCCCCGAAAAGTCCTCACGAAGGAGTTTCGGTCCGAAAACTTTCGTGTCTTCGCTGTGAAGATAACAGGTACTACCAGAGATTGTGTACCCGCGGCAATTAAAGTTTTCCGCGGTTTCGCACAGCTCCTGGCACTGCTCTTTGGTTTTGCCTTGGTACCCAACATCCGTGTGTAAAAGAGTGGCGTTGTCGTACTCTTCGTACGTGCAGAACTCGCCGGTACTCTCTACAATTCAAAGTTGCCACTCTATACATTCATTGAGATAAGTACCTTGTTGGTCCTCCTCCTCTTCAACGCACTGGTTCTCGAAGTACTCATTGGCGAACGACGAGGCTCTGAACGAATTGGGCAAGATGTGTCTATCCGCATCGCTCAAGACACACGTTCCGGTGATGTCGTCATCAGGGCCGTACTCGGTGTTTTGTATTCTAAATTTGGCAGCTCTGCAAACGAAGTCTTTTTCGTTGAGACACTTGAGTTGGCACTCGGTGCGAGTGTACGTCTTTGGCAGTACTTTGGTGCTGTTTCCGACTAGAGTGGCGCCGGGGATGCGTTCGAAGACCCACATGTTTTTGCAGGGGCGGGCTTAAAGTACAGTCAGCTTTGTTGTTGGGTATATGTTAATTTGTGAATGCGCACTATGTTTTTTACACGGCCGTGGCGAAATAACTCAAACAGCGAGAAATCGACGGTTATGTAAAAAAACATAGTGCGCATTCACAATTTTTTTTGCTGCTGCTTGATGTACCTTTATAACAAGTTTTAATGAACCACGCCACGTTTGTATCTAACTCATTTTCGAGCTCCCGCGCCCCTTGTATGGCAGTGTTGAACCAGAAGCAGGTACTAACATTGTAGAAGATCACGAAACTAAGACAGTCCTCTTCCCCATGGCAGCTATTGAGACACGTACTGGTGATGCCAGTTTCATTCTTGGCGCCCCTGTATAACAGGGCAGGACGGTGGTGGGTGGCCGGGCGAAGCCCGAGGACTTTTTCGAAGTTTTGGTCGTCTTGGTCGCAATGGGACACCTTGGCAGCTGCAAATTTAGACATGTTATCAATCGTCTATGCGTGACAATTAATATTCATGAAAGAGGACCGAAACAATGCGCACTTTGTGTTGGCCAGAAATAGGAATTTACCTCAAACATCGAAGTATTGTTGTGGTTTTAATGAGGTTATTAGCGAAGGAAAAGTGTTTTAGCGCGTCGTTTTCGTTGACCCTGACCTTAATGGCGAAAAAAGTGCCTTCGTTGAAAAAGTTCGCGTTCGTTTTCGCGAGCATTTTACTGCAATTCCTGTAAACTCGGTGATAAATAAACATGAGTCATTGGTGCAGCAATGACGTGTTTTCCTATTACATTTTGAAAAACACAGGACTTTTGTGCTGTTTATTTTCAACCGGTAACTTCAAGGTCGTGCAGTTGAGAGCGAAAAAAGCTGACAATTTTTGGTTGTGTAACGAAGAAAATTTTTAGCTCGCGACTGTAATTCGTCAATAATTTGGGACAAATTTTGGCCCTCAATCGGAAAATCGTGTTTTTAGAACTGTGTATGTAGGTGGCCTTCAGTGTTGAAGTCTAATTTATTGCTATGAACTATTTTCATGTCATTTTAAAATGTTTAAGTCGCGATAACTTCATATTTATTTTGTCGTAATTACGTTTTGAATTTTTTCAAATTTAATGAGTTTGGACTGTGCTTCATTTGGAGAGGATTGATATGTTAAATTTTTTGTAATTCCGGCAATTTTAACGCCACAGCAACAAAATTTGGCGAAGTTACTAATCTAAACTTGGTTATAAATTGTATCAAATTTCAAAATTATAGCGTTTATGGTACTAAAGTTGAAAATTTTAATTTTGAGGTTGAACCAAAAACTTCTGAAAAAAAAATTAAGGGCTTGTAACTTTAATAATTTTAACGCCACAGCAATGAAATTTGGGGAGGTTACTAATCTAGCCCTGGTTGTTAACTATGCTAAATTTCAAAATTATAGGGCGTACAAGACAAAATTTGAAAATTTTTAATTCGAGGTTGAACCAAAAACTTTTGAAAAAATCATTAAGGGCTTGTAACTCCGGTAATTTCATAGCCACAGCAACGAAATTTTGGGGCGTTACTAATCTAGGCTTGGGTGTTAACTGTTCCAAATTTCAACATTGTCGCGCATACGAGACTAAATTCGAAATTTTTTATTTTGCGGTTGAACCAAAAATTGTTGAAAAAATAATTAAGGGCTTGTAACTTTAATAATTTTAACGCCACAGCGATGAAATTTGGGGCGGTTACTAATCTAGCCCTGCTTGTTAACTATGCTAAATTTCAAAACTATAGGGCATACGAGACAGAATTTGAAAATTTTTATTTTGAGGTTAAACCAAAAATAAAAAAATATATATTAAGGGCTTGTAACTTGGGTAATTTTAACGGCACAGCAACGAAACTTGGGGAGGTTACTTGGGAGCCTTGGTAGTGAACTGTGTCAAATTTCAAAATTATAGGATGTACGAGACAAAATTTGATAATTTTTATTTCGAGGTTGACTTAAAAAAATTAAGGGTTTGTAACTTTAATAATTTTAACGCCACAGCAATGAAATTTGGGGAGGTTACTAATCTAGTCTTGGTTGTTAACTATGCTAAATTTCAAAATTATAGGGCATACGAGACAGTATTTGAAAATTTTTAATTTGAGGTTGAACCAAAAACTTTTGAAAAAATTATTAAGGGCTTGTAACTCCGGTAAATTTAACGCCACAGCAACGAAATTTGGGGACGTTACTAATGTAGTTTTGCGTGTTGACTGTGCCCAAATTCAAAATTCTAGGGCGTACGAGACCAAAGTTGAAAATTTTTATTTTGAGGGTTGAACCAAAAACTTAAAAAAAAAAATTAAAAAAACCGTTCGGTTTTCGGAATTGTCACCAGTTTATCTCAAACTAACTCTTCCAGCGACTTCTGAATTTTGTAAAAACGAAGTTAAAGAAAAAAACTGTAATTGCAAGTGCAGCGCTTCGCTGCCCCTTTGAATATTCCCATCAGATAAGTGTTTAATACAAGACTCCGAACCTTGAAACTTACCAATAATTACATCGATTAGAATAAAAAACCAAACAACTCGTAGCGTCATAACAAAAACTGAACTTTACACATAAGTATGAAAAATCGGCGTTGTCGCACATGAACGATCACCCGAAGCTGTCGAATGCAAATTGACCATCGTTTATCGTCTAGCCATGAGTACTACCGAATAGTCGTCGGGGTACTATCAAGTTGGCTCCCGATGATTGACACAGAATGTGTTGGGTGCATTACGTAAGCAGCCTTGGACTATATTAGCGAGCCCTATATGCAACTGGTGCATCTGATGCAACTGTCGCAATGGAGTTTCTATTAAGGGCTTGTAACTCCGGTAATTTCAACGCCACAGCAACGAAATTTGGGGAGGTTACTAACCTAAACTTGGTTGATTACTGTGCCAAATTATAGAATTATGTGGCGTACGAGACTAAAGTTAAAAAAAAATTATGGTGCATTTGATGCAACTGTCGCAATGGAGTTCCTCTCGACTTGACATGAAGACTGTCATTACGTTATGTTTGGAAATAGGGAAATCGGTGTGGCAATAAACAAAACTCCGTTTTCTAATTGATAACATATCGAGGCCTCTTCAAGGTAAGACGAACAAAGAAACGGAAAAAAGATTAGATTCCGATTTTGGCCACACTTAAATCAGGCCATGTTCTGTCCCATTGGTTAATAATGGTTCAATTTGCATTACGCATCCATGCACGTCTAATTTGACCATTGTATGTGCAGAGTGCGATTGTTGCAATTGAAAATTTTACATGGCTGGGAAGCTGACTGGTTGAAGTAGAGCGCGTTTTCTTATCGCGTTACAAAAATTGCAGCTTTACATCACAAAGAGGCCTTTAAGCGGGTACCAACGTGGTTGTGAAAATGTGGACTGTGATAAATCGGGAGATACGGGCTGGAGGTGTGGTGAAACGGAAAGCGGCCCGCTCTGGGATGTGCAAAATTGATTGAAGCTTTTTTTCAGATTTTTTTTTGAATTTGTTATCTGAAGTTTTGTTCGTATTTTTTTCTGAAAAGTACATTTCAAAACAAAGGTTTTGAAAAGAAAAACGTCCCAATAAGTTAATTTTTGAAAACGTTATGGCTATTTGAAAATACTGGGTCCGGCAACACTTGTGTCCACCCCCAAAATCGTCTTTAATTTTAAAGATAAAATTTTTAAAATTTGCATACGCTCACAGTTGAGAAAGCTCTAGAAGCTGACGCAAAAATTTGTTTTGTATCACTGATAGTTTTGGCGTCGCGACGCCTTAAAAATGTAATTTTTAGTTAATTGTGAGAGTTTGTGTTATCAACCCCTAATTTAATTTTTTTTTTCAATATAAATGTGTAAAAAATATTTCAGCTGTTATTTTAGAAATTGCAAATTGTCTTCAACATTTGAGAAAAAAATGCGGTTTTATCAAGTTAGTTTCCAATTTCATTACGTCAAAATTGGGAACTACGTTTACACCCATCTGTCAACATCTTGTGTCACAAATGACATCTATTCTTTGGCTCGCTTTAGATTGTAACAAAAGTCTTAATTGGTGAAATTGTCACTTTGTGGATGTAAATTAACGATTTCTGGTGTCCATAAAGTGCAACATGCCCGTGTTAATCAAAATTAACCTTTATAAGAGTGAATGAAGTGACTTGTGAAATTTTGGTGTAAACGTAGTTTGCCGCTGCGCTGTCAGAATTTTGAAAACTAACTTGATAAAACAGCGTTTTTTTGCAAATTTTAAACACAATTGACATTAGATTTAAAATAAAAACTCAGATATTTGTATCACAGTTATGTTGAAAAAAAATTGAAAGCAAAAACCCAAAAATCGCTAAAAATTATACTTCTTAGGCGTCGCGACGCCAACCAAACCGTGATAAAAAACAAATTTTTGCGTCAGCTTCTAGAGCTTTGTCAACTATGAGCGTATGCAACTTTTCAAAATTGTAACTTTAAAATTAAAGACGATTTTGGGGGTGGACACAAGTGTTGCCGGACCTGTATAAAAGGCATTTTTTGGAAAAATTCGTAACTTTTTTTGGGTAGGTAACAAAAATTTGAAAAAAATCCCAGATCTGTTTTTTACAGGGTAGAAAAAGATCAAAAACTTTCAGCCAAATCGAAAGGAATCTGGGTGTAAAGTGGTCGATTTGGTATGGAATACCCCATATGAAGGTCGATATCTCCGAAACTATGACATGTATCGAACTGCGGTTTGGAAAATCGTTTTTCTCGCACCTTTTTACATAAAAAAAGTGCAATACAAAAATTCGAAAAATTTGGCTAATAATTCGAAGACCAAGGGTAGCTCGCCCCTATAATGCAAAACTTCATTCGGTCGCTTATTTTTGGGGCAAATTTGAGTTATTTGGTCTCATTTTACGCAGAATTTCACGCAGATTCCAAAAATATGACCAAAATAAAATAACACAGTTATGGGCGTTTAAAATTTTGGATATTTTTAACTCGATCTTCGGTTCTAATCTTTTCAAACCCACTCGTCAGCTGTATAATTGGTTGCCTACATTTTCTTCTCTCCGCGCTCCATTGAAGATGGTAATGAAGCCACACCTAATTGAATCCCGCGACATGGTACAGTTACCTTATTATGTTCATCAGACATCGACCCGTCCCATTTCCAACTCATTTGCAATTTCAACCTGCCTCTTCCAATCAAAGATTGAAACTTGCTCCATCGTTCACATTACATAAGAATTATCATAATCATAATTTCGACCCACATAGTCTGATTAGACAACCCACGCCTGTGCTAAATTACTTGAAAAAATCTAAACATTTGTCTTGTTTCCTCCTACCTACATAAATCCCATTCAAATAACGCACGGCGTTCCATAAAAAATGAGCAAGACATGCGTATTAACTTATCTCGAAGTTGAGTCACTCCCTCCTCTAATATAGCATACTTACAAAACGGAAAAAGAAAGATATCTTTAGATTTTGTTGTCAGTTTGTAACTGTGAACTGTGTAGTGTATAGCAGCGGCTCGAGGGGATTAAAATGCGCCGGTAAAAGGACACGTTATTGCTACTTTCACCGCACCTTTCAGCCTTTTGTTAGGTGAGGAAACACGGTTTTTGCCAATTTCGCGATTTGGGCCCCTACGCCCGATACGCCACTGCTAATTTGCGGTTAATTGCTGATAATTTAACAATGACGTGATGATTAATTCGCTTTGTTTACAATTACGCGCATTTTAATTGTTTTTGGACAAACAGGAAAAAATTCATGGAAGTTTTTCTCTCGCAGCTTAAGAACTTTCGTTAGCCTAAAAATACGGTGATTTATGGTGTACAAACACGAAGAGACTGCTTGTAAACACACCTCAATTTAACTTGATATCGATGAATCGTACCAAGAAATTTAGGGATCGAACGATTGTTATCTAAAATGAGAGTTTAATAAGTTTGTTTAGCTTAAACATCAATTAATATATAAACATTCTAATCGAGGGCCTTGTTGAACATTCTAGGATTGTAAATAAAATTCTTAGTAATCCGCGATAATCTTATCATTGCCATTCATTTCCGTGATAAAAGAAATATAAAGAGAAATTTTTTTGGATTGTAAAAACTCCAAGATTCGTGTTTTTCGTTGAATTTCCACAAAACAAAAGTTTTGCGCACAGGACCGTACTGGGAATATTACATCCAATCCCTTTTGAAGTGGTGAGACACAAATTTGTTGTGTAAAATTTAGCAATTTTTAAAGAAAAAATCGGCAATTTGGTGCTGTAGCTCATCTCCAAAATCCCCAAATTCAAGTTTCGCATTTCTACCAAAATAATAAATCCAAAATCTGAACGGTTTTCGTTCACAGACATTTTAGGAGCGCCAGATTTAAAATGCAGCTCTTCGATTGGTCATTAGGTGTCGCTACGTCGACATTTGCAACCTAAACCGACCAATAACAGAGCCGCGTTTTGAATTTGGCGCCTACAAAAATTCTCTCTAGAAAAAATAGTCTGTGGGCTAAAGTTAACACAAATGAAGAGAATTGACAGTTTTTTAGGTACTTTTGCATGTATAAGCAGCTTAGTAGTTCTAATGACATCATATTAGTAGTCTAAAACGTATAAATACAAGTAATAACAATGAAATAACTGTAACTTGTTTCCAAAATTCCCAAATTCAAGTTTCGCATTTCTACCAAAACAATAAATCCAAAATCTGAACGTTTTTCCTGCAATACAAACATTTTAGGAGCGCCAGATTTAAAATCCAGCTCTATGATTGGTCAGTAAGTGCAGCTACGTGGACATTTGCAACCTAAACCGACCAATAACAGAGCCGCGTTTTGAATTTGACGCCTACAAAAATTTTCGATAGGAAAAATCGCTTGTAACCTAAAGTTAATAAAACAAATGAAAAAAATCGATAGTTTAGTTACTTTTGCTTAGTAGTTATAATGGCGTCATATTAGTAGTTCAATAGTTTATTCTTTCATTGATAAAAGTGGATAATAGTCAAAATAGTCATTTTAGCAGCGGCAAATTTTAAGTCCAGTTTTGTGATTAGACATTTACAACCAAAACCGACCAATAACAGAGCCGCTTTTTAAATTTGGCGCCTACAAACATTCTTTGTAGGAAAAATGAACTGTAGGCTAAAGTTAATAAAACAAATGAAGAAAATCGAGAGTTTAGTTACTTTTGCATGCATAAACAGCTTAGTAGTTCTAATGACGTTGTATTAGTAGTTTAATAGTTTATTTTTTAATTGATAAAAGTGGATAATAGTCTAAGTTGAACCACTTGACGGATAAATACAAATAATAACTATGGTATAACTGTAGCTTATCTCCAAAATCCCCAAATTCAAGTTGCGCATTTCTACCAAAATAATAAATCTAAAATCTGAACGTTTTTCCTACAACTGACATTTTAGGAGCGTCAGATTTAAAATGCAGCTTTGTGATTGGTCATTAGGTACAGCCATGTGGACATTTGCAACCTGAACCGACCAATGACAGAGCCGCGTTTTGAATTTGGAGCCTACAAAAATTCTCTGTAAGGAAAAATGAACTGTAGGCTAAAGTTAATCAAACAAATGAAAAAAAAACAATAGTTTAGGTACTTTTGCATGCATAAGTAGTTCTGATGACGCCATATTAGTAGTTCAAACGTAATTTTTTCATTGATAAAAGTGGATAATAGTCAAAATTGGGCTGAGCCCCGACCTGCGTCTTTATTTATGTTCTGTCCGAAGAACCCGTTCTTCACCGTCTTCTCAAATTCCCTCCCAGAATAGCAAAAATGCAACAAAAGTCTTATTTATGTTAAGCCGGCGATGGCACCTTTCTATTTCCATTTTTCGTCACAAATCCGTTGATCCGGTTAGAATAATATCCATAATTCATTATTCAATTAATTAAAAAAACAATAAACTCGTTTCAGTCATGAGTCTTACAAACGGAAACAGAACTGCAACGAAGTTAAATGGAAATTCAAACATTCCATTACGCAAATCTTCCTTAAACAGAGCGAACTCAAATTCCTCAACTCCTCCGTTGTCGCCGTCGAAGATTCCCGTTAACAATCCAGAGGCGCTGAAGTGGAAGCAGAAGTACGAAGATGCGGAGCAGAAACGCAAAACGATTCTTACGGAGAAAGAAAAAGGTAAGTGCCTTGACACGAGCCTAGTAATCCATATTTGGAGGTAAGCGCGCACCTGTTGCTGACCACAAAGTGTAATTTGGGTTAGCGATGGAAAAAAAAGCGGAAGCAGAGGTTCTCGAACTGTGGGACTTCTGTTGTGAATTTTTGCAGTCGCTCGACAGTACAATGACATGCAAAGGAAGCACTTGGACCTACAAATCAAGAACGAGCTGTTGGAAACCGAAGTCTTCGAGAAGAACGAGAACTACTCGCGCCTCTCCGAAGCCTCCAAGAGCCTCTATAAGGAGTACGAAACGCTGAAGAACAAGTATGAGACCGAGACGGGCGCCATGTCTAAGTAAGACTGATTTTTCAACGTCTTTGTGGCTTCGACGTCTTTTTTTAGGGCCCTCCAAGACGCCTCCAACTGGTACAAAGAAAACAAAGAACTCAAACGCAAGACGATGCTCCTGTTCGACGCCGACGTCGTGGACGAAGGCGTCGACGCCGGAGACGCCAACGGAGACTCCGACATTCAAAACTTACAAAAAACAATCCAACAACTGAGTTCGGAAGTTGCAGAGTTGCAAACTGAAGTCGATACTTTGAAACACATCGAATTCACCACCTCGGAGTTGAATGTTAAACTATCCGAAGAACTGGAGGACGAGCGGGACAAGAACAAGAAGCTGGAGCGCGATTTTCAGGAGCTGAAACGAAACCACGAGCAAATTATCCGAGTCTCCGAACTCATGAAGAAGGAGCTCAGCAATCTCCAGGAGGTCGAGCAGAACCAAAGAAATAGCGTAGTGATCTTGAAGTAAGTGGGGATGTGAAAGTTTTGACTATGCAACCAGTTATGTCCAGTTGGTTGTGGAAATAATAATAACACTGAATACTCGACGGATTTCACAGTTTCCGGGTAAGAAACCGACACACGTTCAAACTGTTTTAATTGTAGGAAAGAAGCCGATGGTTACAAGAAGGAACGGAACGTTCTCGCCCACCAAAGCACCCTCCTCCTCCAAGGCCTCAGCACCGACAACCACGAAGAGTTCCTCGTCCTCCTCCAAGACGTGGAGCAACTCAAACGCGCCCTCGAAGACGAACGCAACAAGCACGAAGAAGAGCTCGCTTCCCTCACCGAGAAACTCGAACTCTTCGAGAAGAACGACCAAGTGGAGGTTCTGGAGGAGCGGCTCAAACTCGCTGAAATCGAGCTCCAGGAGGCGTTGGAGCGAGCGGAGAAAGCCGAGGAAGCTCTGAAGAGGCCGCCAGCACCGCCGCCGCCACCTCCGCCGTTGTTGATGAGTGTGGAGCCTCCGGCGGTACCTTTGAGAGTGAAGAGGAGATCTAAAGCGAATATTGCGGACCTCGCAGATGCTATCGGGGTGCTGGAGAGTGGAGAGAAGAAAGTGACGCCTGGGGTTAATGATAATATTATTAATGATATCAAATCGGGGAAGTTCACGTTGAGGAAGGTGCATAAGGATTCAAAGAAGGAACGCGAAGGGACCAAGGCGGTTTCCGAGCTGCTCAATATTCTAGGGAGTTTGAGGAAAGCACCAAAAAACAAGGAGCCTGTTAGTTGAGACAGTGTTGCCATATATCTAAGTTGATTTGAAATACATTTTATATTTTGTTAAGTAACAAGTTTTCGTTTTTGACCGCCTTTCGTAAACTACTGGTCCTGTCAATTTGAAATTTTGACAGATGATGGACCTGTAGCTCCTCTTTCGATTGATACATAAATCAAAGACATTGGACGTCATTTTCGCCCTGAAAAACCTCCTTAACAATCACACAAAAAAAACCTGTTTTGGTCATTATGTAGTTATTTGTTAAGAATAGTTACGTCGATTTCTCCTCAATTTTTTGAGCAAATTTGAGTCATTGCGGCTCATTTAACGCAGAATTTCACGCTGAATCCAAATCTGCGCTCAAAGTCCTCGTACGTCAACAAATAAGGGAGTTATGGCTGATTAAAATTTCGGGCTGCTCAACATTTTAGGGAGTTTGGGAAAAGCACCAAAAAACCAAGCGACAGTACTGCCATGCCTACCTTGATTTGAGACACCTTTTATATTTTGTGAAGTAAAATCGATTAAAAACAAATGAATTTTTCGATTTTTGACCGCCTCTCGCGAACTACTTGTCCTATAGATCTGAAATTTTGATAGATGATGGACTTTGAGCTCCTCTTTCGATTGATACATAACTCAAAGACATTGGACGTCATTTTCGCCCTAAAAAACGATCTTAAAAATCAGACCTATTTTGGTCAATACCTAGTTTATTTGTCAAGCAAACTAACGTTACTGCGGCTCATTTTGCGCTGAATCCAAATCCGTGCTCAAAATCCTCGTACGTCGACAAATAAGGGAGTTATGGCCGATTAAAATTTCGGGATGTTCAACATTCTAGGGAGTTTGAGGAAAGTACCAAAAAACAAGGTGTCAGTACTGCCGTTGCCTCCTTGATTTGAGCTAGATTTTCTATTATGTCAAGTAAAAACGATTCTACGAACTGTTCATTTATTTTAGAAATTAATGTACCTACAGTGTCACTTTTTCTATAACTATCATGACTTATCTCTTGTAAAAATAGGATCATTTTATGGTAGGGAATCAAACGATGACTACAAAGTCCTGACTTTATTTTTACAAGGATGTTATTAAACCTAACAAAATTTGTACATCGCCTTAACGTAGCTCTTAAACTAATAAAAAAAAAGTTAAATATAGTACAAAATCCGACGGACACTTTTCGCGACTTTAAAAATAGTCTCTTTTGTCCTTAAAAGTAATCCTAATTAGAGACAGACATTTTCGAGACCCATGCATGCACACCTTCGTCAAACTACGCCTTCGGACAACCGAAAGCCCAGTTTAACAACTCTTGATGACAATAAATAGAACGAAATTATCACATTAAACATAAAAAAAACAAAATAAAGTGCGAACTGGTCCCACCAAGAGGAAATACAGAAGTTTGGAGCAAAGGCACGTTTTTTTAATAAAAACAAAACAACTAAGCTTCGAGTTTGGATGTGCCTACATTCACGCTTGAAGCACTGCTCTACTTCCAAATACTGTCTTGGCAAATTCAAGATTTACATTACACGATTAAAACAAAGTGTCGATTCGTTGCTTCATAGAAATATGATTAACGCGACAGGGGCAGTCTTCCGGTATGAAACAAAGAATCGAGGTGTGATGGTCGGAGGGCCCATGCTGCCCAACGATGTCTAATCGATTCTAGATCTGCCATTTCCACGGGGATTTCCCCAGGGGCGCATGGGCGCCCGGACCAAGACACAAACAGGCAGGAAAAGTTACAATTATTTACAATTATCACCAATCTTACACAGCTTCACTTGGAGATGTTTAATTCTGGATTATGTACGTCCTCCGCCTCTTGTTGTTGACGGTCTTCTCGTACTCCATCAGTTCCTTCTGGGCTAGAGCCATCTCCACTCTTAGCATCTCTTGGTCTTCTTCGATGTCTTCGTACATCCCGTCCGACACCTAGAAACAAAACTGTTAATTCAATTCGGATGCGCGTCTGTTTTCGTACCTCTATATCCAAATCGCTGCCAACTTCGATGTCCAGATCGCTCCCTTCTTCGTTCTCCGTCTTGATCGTCGTCTCGTTGACGTAATCTAACGCTTTTCCTCGGATTTCCATCTCTAATTCGTAATCAGAGCCTTCTTCGCTCTCCGCGCTTCCGCAGGAATCCCCGAAAGTGTCCCCTTCGTCGTAGCTGCAGGAGAACTTCAACTCTCCCCGTTCCAGCGACTCCAGGTTATCAGGATTGATCATCGCTTTCCTGATGGCGGACGGGTCCTTCCGTGACCACTTCTGCACCTCCTCGTCCATTTTGCTGATCTTCGCCGGGTTCATCGCCCATAAACACCCCTTCCGTTGCGCTCCATTCAACGCCGGTTTCTCAATCTTCTCGAAGCATTTGTTCAGCGATAAGTTATGTCGGACTGAGTTCTTCCAGCCGTTGGGCGCCGTTATGAAATACGGGAAATGCTTGCACATGAAGTTGTAGATTTCCGACACCGGTAAGCTGCCAGATCTGCTGTTTTTCAACGCCATCGCGATCAAACAACTGTAACTATAAGCGGGTTTGGGGTAAATCTTCTCGCTCTCTTCGCTAAACCGCGCGTTGTTGAGCTTCCGGTTCGTCGCCGACACCGTTCTGATCGTATTCACACTATTAACCTGAGCTACTGTAATCGGCGAGTTGATTTTACTAACGGTGTTCCTAAAAGTCAGCAGCGTCGGCGTCTTCGTCAACGTCTTCGGCGCCGGTTTCAAAATCGGCGTTACTTTGCTAACAGTCTTCAACACTGGCTTCTCATCATCGTCCAACCTCTTCAACAGATCCTTCTTCACGTGATTCGCGTCTTTTATGTTCGAGATTTTGATGGTCGACGGCGAGAACGTCAAATGGCTTTCGATCAACGCTGGTGATGGCGACCGGATGCTCTGCGCCAAAGAGATCGCCGGCATCACAGCGTTCGGATTCACCATCGTCGTGCGGTCTTCGCCGTTGAAATCTAAATTCAAGCTGGAATTCGAGTGATTCGAGTTGGAAGAGAACCATTTTATGTCGGACACGTCCTCCAGTTCTAAAGGTGGGAGTTCGGAAAAGTTGAAACCGGAGAAGTCGTTGTGGCCACCGACCAGTGACTCGATCTCCGATTTTATGTCGATGTCCAGGATGTCTTGGAACGGCATTGAATCAGACGCGCTCAAATACATGTCCATCACGGCAGACATGGCGGTAATGTGCTGGAAGCAATAAAAAGAGTTGTAGAAAATTTGATGGGACGTAAAAAGTTGATGATTATTGGAAGTGTAAATAAACAGTGGGGGAATAAAGTGGGCTGTGTTACGAGCGCGGCCAACGCGTTTTTATAGAGGCGCGAGTGAAGCGAGCTTCGCATTTTTTGTTAGAATTTCGTCTCACTTCAATCGAAATCAAACGGAAACACTCAAAAAAAGTAATTTTTATGTAATAAAGACAAAAGGCGTCTTCGGGTGGATCAGTATCATGAAAGACAATACTGAAGCGGTTTCGTAATGAAATATTTTTGATAAAATACCACAGTATCATGTCGCTAGTGATAGTCAGAGAATCTATGAAAAATTTCGGTTTTTTTTAGGGGCCCTTCATTTCCACAAGCGGCCGAGGCCTCAACCGACCTGAATCCGCCTCTGTTGTTACGTCCACAGACCACCGGGGTTAACTTCCTTGGGAAATCGGAGCATCAGTTTTGGGAAATCACTAGTAAATCAGGGGAAATCGTTAGGAAAACTGGGAAATTAATAGGGAATCACCAGAAAAACAATGGAAATCATTGGAAGATCGGGGGAAATCAATAGGAAAATCAGAGGATATTACTAGGAAATCTGGGGAAGTTAGAGAAAATAAAAAGGAAATCAGGGGAAGTTGGACGAAATCTCAAGAAAATCAGGGAAAGGTGGACGAAGAAACAAGGAAATTAGGAGGAATTGGAAAAAATCACTAGGAAATTAGATGAACTTACAAAAAGAAATCAGGGGAAATTGGAAGAAATTCCAAGGAAATTAGGGGAATTTAAAAGAAATTGAAGGAAATCCAGAGAAATTGGACGAAATTCCACGGAAATTAGGGGAAGTTCGACGGAATCAAAACGAAATCAGGAGAAATTAGACGAAATCACAAAGAAATCAGGGGAAGTTGGACGAAATCTCAAGAAAATCAGGGAAAGGTGGACGAAGAAACAAGGAAATTAGGAGGAATTGGGAAAAAATCACTAGGAAATTACATGAACTTACAAGAAGAAGTTAGGGGAAATTGGACTAAATTCCAAGGAAATTAGGGGAATTTACAAGAAATTGCGAGGAAATCCAGAGAAATTGGACGAAATTCCACGGAAATTAGGGGAAGTTGGACGAAATCGCAAGGAAATCAGGGGAAGTTCGACGGAATCGCAAGAAAATCAGGGGAAGTTCGACGCAATCAAAAGGAAATCAGGAGAAATTAGACGAAATTACAAGGAAATCAGGGGAAGTTGGACGAAATCTCAAGAAAATCAGGGAAAGAAAGGTGGACGAAGAAACAAGGAAATTAGGAGAAATTGGAAAAAATCACTAGGAAATTAGATGAACTTACAAGGAGAAATCAGGGGAACTTGGACGAAATCTGAAGAAAATCAGGGAAAGGTGGACGAATTACAAGAAATTGCAAGGAAATCCAGAGAAATTGGACGAAATTCCACGGAAATTAGGTGAAGTTGGATGAAGTCGCAAGGAAATCAGGGGAAGTTCGACGGAATCAAAAGGAAATCAGGAGAAATTAGACGAAATTACAAGGAAATCAGGGGAAGTTGGACGAAATCTCAAGAAAATCATAGAAAGTTGGAGGAAGAAACAAGGAAATTAGGAGAAATTGGAAAAAATCACTAGGAAATTAGATGAACTTACAAGAAGAAATCAGGGGAAATTAGGGAAATTTACAAGAAATTGCAAGGAAATCCAGAGAAGTTGGACGAAATTCCACGGAAATTAGGTGAAGTTGGATGAAGTCGCAAGGAAATCAGGGGAAGTTCGACGGAATCAAAAGGAAATCAGGAGAAATTAGACGAAATTACAAGGAAATCAAGGGAAGTTGAACGAAATCTCAAGAAAATCAGGGAAAGTTGGAGGAAGAAACAAGGAAATTAGGAGAAATTGGAAAAAATCACTAGGAAATCAGATGAACTTACAAGAAGAAATCAGGGGAAATTGGACGAAATTCCAAGGAAATTTGGGGAAATTTACAAGAAATTGCAAGGAAATCCAGAGAAATTGGACGAAATTCCACGGAAATTAGGGGAAGTTGGACGAAATCGCAAGGAAATCAGGGGAAGTTCCACGCAATCAAAAGGAAATCAGGAGAAATTAGACGAAATCGCAAGGAAATCAGGGAAAATTGGCCGAAACCAGAACGAAATCAGCGAGGAAATCAGGTGTGTGCCCTGGACAGAACACAGAAGTCGCATTCATTCCGAATGGCTTCGAAGTTAGAAAATGTGTCAAATTCAACACTGTACAAGAGATAAAATCGAGTTTTATTGTACCTCGCGCTTTTATGTCCATTGGAATAGAAACGTGAATTTGATAACCACGTGCAGGGGATTTGAGACTTTTGTAAAAAAAAAACGAAGAGCGCCGCTCCACTGAACCCTTTCAATAGTCATTCATGAAAAATGCATAATTATAATATTGAATTCCATCCTTTGATTCCTTTCAATCAATAATATAAAGTGTAATTAGTGGAGCAGACCGGCGATAAAGACGAGTTTTATTGGCAAACTGTACCCAATTCAGGCAGATGGCCATCCATCCACCACGAGGGGTGAACAAGAGGAGGGTGAGAACCGCTTAATCACCTCTCAAAAAAATAAAAATTGCTAATGTATTCTTAGCCGAAGTCATTTACCTCCACACTAAAAAAATCTGCATAATCTTGTCATCATTGTTAACATGATTTGCCGAAGAATACCGGTTTGTTAAAGGCGACGTCTGGTGCCCCCGACAATCTTAACACTTTTCTTCACCCCATTGACTTCGAACAAGGCAACAAAAGGGCGCTTACAATAAAATTGAATAAAGCAGGCCACGAGAAGGAAACCTGTCAGAAATCACCTGTGGAAACGTAAAAATGTAAATTTTAAAAATACTGAGTACATTGCTTCCAGCGATTGTTATCAAAACTGATTTCCCCGTGACCTTGAAGTGTGAAGATCGTCTTCCCGCCTTGTTGATATAAAAATAAATGATACAATTTTAATGCAGACGGTCCGATTTTGGCGAAAACTGCAGACTTTCCGGTGGAAATCCCCAATTTCGAGTGAAAATCGCAAGAAATTGGAGGTGTGGGTGTACCCCCGTCGCTCTCTTGTTTACCCGCCAACATTGTAATTTCGGCGTAAATCATCGCAGCGGCTGTGTTTTCTGGCAAACGGCAATAAATGAACGTCAATTCCCAACAATCAATTAATTATTGTTGTTTTCGATTAGATAACACACGTTTGCACAAAAGAGCGGGATCTGAACGTTGGACGAGTCCATTCCGCGCCTAGCACACGAAATTTCCAATTTATCCCCATTTTGTAACAGAAAAGTAGCAAAAAAACACCCGAAAAACCCCGAAAATACTTACTGATGACGAATTCGACGGCAGTTCGTTGTGTCTGGTTGTAATTTTGTTTAAATCATGGATAAAAAGATATTTAACACTGACAGCACTTTACACCCAACGAATGTATACAAAACTTGTCGTCATCCACAAAGAACGAAGAGGGAATTCAAATCGCGCGCTGTCCATTGGTCGGCGCAAGTCACGAGTGTTTCCCGCCTCGCTCTCATTGGCCGAGCGAAATCGCCGGAACGCCGACTTTACAATCGAATAACGATACGCGTGGTAATGGGTTCTTGACATTTAATTTAACCTAAGTTTTTTCGGCAATGGCGAAACTGCGCGGGATATGACATGCACGAGATTTTTCAGCGTTTTTCGCCCGACATTTCGATGGGCGGATTATGGGGGTACGAAGTCGCAGCGTGGAGATTTTGAGCGACTTTTCGATGGTCGTTTGGGGAATTTGCCGGGAACGTCGTTTAAAGGGACTGTCATGGCAGCTTGATAATTTCCGACAATAAACTTAATATTGAAAAAGGGGGCTGGTTGGGGGGCCTTCGGGGCTGTTTCGAGCGGGAATACGTGGGGGGCCGTGAAGACTACTTTGTATTATATCATTTATCCATTATCTGTTTAATTAGGCACCGGCTGCAAAAATCGATTACTGCGGGCGAGTCCAAATCGGCGAGGGGAGGTCGGTGGAAACAAATAACTCAAGCACAAAAGGTGCTTTCATCAACTTTGGATATAAACAAGCGATAATCTATCAATTTCTCTTGATTGTAGCCTCCAATCTTCATTCAACAATAACCAATAACGACAAACAATTCATTTATTGCACTTCTTTGTCTCAACAACAATTCCAATCACCCAGTTTTGTCTTCAACATTACCAACACTCGTTAGAATGCGGCAATAAATCTCAATCCCTTTTAAAAACGTCTCGACTCCTAAATACTCATCATGGTCGTGTAAAAGAATCTGAGTGCGGTTAATAGGGGAAAAACCAAGAGCTGGTATACCTACACCTCTGACGTAGCGGCTGTCGGTACCACCCGGAAAAATCTGGGGGTTCACTGTTAGACCCCTACAAACAACTATAACTTCGTGGTAACCAACCCATGGTACTCACATTTCGTCCATCGCCCCCTTAAAACCCACCCAGAATGGGTTAGATTGGTCGACTCTAGTCGGTTTGACCTGGGGCAGCTTCTGCTTGAATTCCACCCAGACTCCTGAACCGGCTTCCTTACACCACTCCTCCAGAGTTTCCTCCCATTTCGTGACATCGAGAGTTGGGGGGAGGCGGCAATCGATCGCCAAGACGAACTCTGGGGGCACCACGTTGTTCTGAACACCCCCCTGTAAGAATTTTGGTCAAAACGGTACCTTCCTCGAATCTAGTTGGCAAGAAAAATTAAGATACTCACTCTCATCTGAGTTAGATTGACGCTGACGACATCTCCGATGAGACAACGTGACAGCTTCTCCACCTGGAGCCCCCTGAAGTGGAAGAGTCGCCGTAAAAATCTCGCGACTTTCTCCCCAGCTGTCTCTGCAAGAAGTAGGGATCCATGCCCGGGAGTCCCAGGACAATGGACGTGCAAATCTACGAACTCTACCAGTCATGTAGCCCCTTTCAACCCCTTTTCTTACACCAAATGCACCTCTCTCCATTAAAAAGAGCGAAGTCTTCGTTTGGACTGGCCATCCCCTCATCCAAAGCAAATCCAACGTTCAAACTCTTGAATTGGTTGCTGTGGACGAACTGTCTCATTCCATCACCTCCCCCAATCTCCTCATCTGCTCAGAAATGTTACAATAAAGAAAAGCGTCAACAAGGGGGTACCTGGCATGAAAGACAGGTGGAGAGTACGTTTCAAGACCTTTCGGTGTTTGAGGCGCCGCACGGCTTCGAGGTATTGGATACCAACACTCTTCATGTCTTGGGTGCCTCTCCCGAAGATTTTATTGTTGGCGGTGTGGGCCCCAAAGGGGTCACAGCTCCACTTCTCTGGAAAGACAGGAACCACGTCCATGTGGCTGTTGAGGAGGATGCTGGGCCAAGTGGGCTCCACTCCCAGCCATGTTAGAATCACGATGGGTTTGTTGGGGACCATGTGGTGGACTTCCATGGGGAGGTCCAGGGAGGCTGCTTGGCGCTGCAGGAAGCTGACACAGGCTTCTGGAAGAGGCAGATTCGGAATTACGTATGGTAAAATGGGGCTCAAATCAATTAGAACGAATAATCGAGAGGTCATTCGTTAAATCCCGGATAATTCTGCCCCCCAGGTTCCAGGAACGCAGCCCCCAACCCCCCAAAGGCTTCGTACAACCGCCCTAAGACCCGCGTCGTTGGAAATAACACAAAGAACCACATCCGGGCAAAACCCCCCCAACTTCCACCCAACTCCCCGGAAATCCTGGAAAACCCCCAATTTTCCCTCCCCAATGCTATTCTCGCTGAATTTTCGCGAAAAACCCCCCGAATTCCCGTTTACTCACTCCACACCCAAAAACCGAAGCCAAGCCATGTCCACATCATGACCTGTTAAAATTCCTGGATATTTCGCAACCCTTGCAGTTAAAGAATCGCGGCGAAAACAGCCCCCAAGGAAGAACAAACTTTAAAGAACAACTCACCATAATTAACATCCGGATGCACCGAAGGAATTCGCAGATATTCCCGAAAATTGTTGACAGCTTGCGTGTCCAACGCGTCTTGCTGAACAGCTGACGACGAAGACATCTTACGACCAAAATTCCAAAGTAAAACCGTCGCGACGGCGGTTTTATAAATACACGAGCTCGAAGGGAGACTCTTATTTTTATTATGGTGTTCAAGGCTGCTGGAAATGTTTATTAAAACTAATTTGCTTGGTTAAATTTATTACTGTGGGTGGCTAAATAGGACGGAAATTGTCGGCAAAGACCCCGAAGAGGACATTTTAATGACGGGGGCGACGTTGTAAAGTGGGGGCGCCACATCTTGGGGGGTTTTATCCAAAGTACGGGGGCAAACCCGAACTTGAAATTTTAAAAATTACTTTCCCGCCTCGGTTTAAAAAAAATTGTCAGCTGTTGTTGGCACGCATGCGGCTGAGCGACCAATGACGCGCCAGCGATTTGAAGTTAGGCACGTGCGGGGTTGTTAGTGAAACTTTCGTTTCGAGTTTTTGTGTTAAAAACTCAGTTTTTTGTTAGTTTTGTGACCGGAAACGGAAAGTGGTGAGTTTCCTCTCTAATTTGACTAAATTGCGCATTTTATTTCAAGAAAAACAACGAAGTAACCATCATATAAATTTATTGCATTTTATGTCCACGACAACTTGATTTATCCGGTGCGCTCCGCAACGTTGCCCACAGCCCCCAGGATCTTGTAGTAAATCTCAATGCCTTTTAGGAACGTATTCACCCCTAAATACTCATCGTGGTCGTGGAGCAGCACCGGCGTGTTATTAATAGGGGAAAATCCAATCGCCGGAACGCCAAGTTCTCTAACGTAGCGACTATCGGTACCCCCTGGGAAAATCTGTTTCTTTAATTTGAGCCCTCTGAAACGCCACGTTCCTTATTTTGTCACTATCGCAACAGAGTCTTACAATTTATCAGTGGCGGCTTTGAAAGCGAGCCAGAAAGGGTTGGAATTATCCAGTTTAGTGGAAGGAACTTGTTTTTGTTTTTGCTCGTACTCAATCCAGATGCCTTCGCCGGCTTCTTTACACCACTTGTTAATAGTTTCTTCCCATTTTTTGATGTCCACGGTTTCAGGGGGGATACGAATATCAACTGCTATAGTTAGTTCGTCGGGAATCACGTTGGTTTGCACCCCACCCTAAAGAAATGACTTAAGTTCGTGTCTTATAACTGTTTGATTATTTTTTTACCCAATCACATCTAGGTGGCATGAAAATTAAACTGACTTAAGAATGAACCAATAGCATTGCGTCTTTACGTTACTTACTCGAAGTTGAGTCACATTCACTGTGGTGACATCGCCGACGGTCCAATTGGGGTTGTCTTTAAGTTTCTGCTTTTCTTGTCGTCGGAACTCGTAGAATTTGTTCATGAGAAACGCGACTTTTTCTCCGGCGGTGTTGTCCAGGAGTAGGGAACCGTGTCCTGGATGTCCCGGACAATGTATATGCAAATCTGGAAGAGTTTGATAATCGGGACGTGTCCCTGGAAGAAGTGTTACATACGCCAAATGCACCTCTCTCCGTTGAACAACGCAAACTCGTCAGTGGGGCTCGCCATCCCTTCATCCAGGGACACCCCCACGTTCAAACCCTTGAACTCCTTCGTGTGGACGAATTCCCTCATTCCATCCACTCCTCCGACTTCCTCCTCTGAAAGAAAAATCCCAGTTTCTTTAACAATAGGAATGAATTATTTACCAGGAACAAACGACAAGTGGAGGGTTCGTTTCAACGTAACGCCTTCTTTCTTCATTCGTCTAACAGCTTCCAGATATTGGATACCGACGCTTTTCATGTCTTGAGTTCCACGCGCGTAGATGTTATTCTGCTCGTCTATCTCGGCATCGAAGGGTTTGTGAGTCCACTTGTCGGCGAAGACAGGCACCACGTCCATGTGACTGTTGAGGAGGACGCTGGGCCAGGTTGGTTCGGTTCCGACACATGATATGACCACGATGGGTTTGTTAGGCACGACGTTGTACGTCTTGATGGGGAGGTCGAGGCTTTTCGCTTGTTTTTGCAAGAATGTGACACAAGGACCTGCAAATTAGGGCTTCGCGTCAGTTTTTATCCGCTTCTGTTTGATTGTACTGCGGAAAAGCCGCCCAAAACTTGAAAATTGCACTGAAATTAGGAAATTGGTGCCCCCTTAAAATTGAGGTTAGGTTTCCGGAAACGACCCCGCGACGATGAAATTCACATTCAGACGTATCTTGGATATGAAACGTCGGTAAAGCTTGACCCGCAGTCCTCAATTCGCTCTAAAACATCGTAATTTCGCGAATCGTAAAAAGTGAGGTTATACTGTCAAATCCCGAAAAAAAATTTTTAGCGATTTTTTCTTACCATAGTCGATGTTAGGATGTACGGAGGGGATCTTCAAGTACTCGCGGAAGTTTTCCACGGCTTGGACATTCAGCGTCTCTTTTTCTGTGGGGGTCAATGAAGACATCTTCAAGTTTTGTTTCTACGGTTGTACTGACACTTTCTCAAGGTTTGTTTGGCTTAAATGTGGTCTTAAATAGACAAAAGGTGTTTACTAAGTGGCTTTTGATAAGATCTTTGATAATAAGCCACGTCCGGCAAACATGTTTTTTGTTGTTGGGGCCCCAGGACAATAAAACGCGGGCTTTTCAGATTAGAATTGTATTTTACACAATTTTGTTACCAAGGACAATAAGGATTTCGTAATAAATATCAATTCCTTTGAGGAAGGTATCAACGGTGATGTACTCATCGTGGTCGTGGAGCAACACGGGAGTGTTATTCATGGGGGAGAAGCCCAAGCATGGGATTCCGACGCCGCGCACGTAGCAGCCATCAGTAGCCCCCATGCAGATCTGGGGTTTTAGTTTCAACCCCCTAGAAATTCCGTTATTTCAATTACAAGCTCCTGAGTTACTTACATTTTATCCGTGGCCTCCTTGAACGCCACCCAGTAGATGTTACTATCATCCAGTTTCGTGGAAACGACAGGGGGCTTCTTATGATCGTATTCTATCCAAACTCCAGGACCGGCCTCCTCACACCATTTATTCAAAGTTTCCTCCCATTTCCCCAAGTCGGTGTCTGGAGGGATGCGACAGTCAAACGACAGAATGAACTCTGGAGGGATGACGTTGGTTTGAACACCTCCCTGAGGAAGATCACGTATTAAAGAGTTTACAAAGAACGACTCACTTTGACTTGGGTCAGATTAATGGAAGTGACATCCGCTAGCTGCAAGGAGGGATTGTCCTCCAGCAACTTCTTTTGGAAGCTTCGAAACTGATACACGCTCTGGAGGAGCTTTGCGGCTTTCTCCCCAGCTGTGTTATCCAGAAGTAAAGAACCGTGACCGGGTTTCCCAGGGCAATGAATATGAAACTGCCACAAACAACGCTCTCCATAGAAGACAACGAACTCTTCTTTGGGACTGGCACAACTTTCATCGAACGCCGCTCCGACGTTGAACTTCCTGAAATCCTCAGTTTGGACGAACGCCTTCATGCCATCAACACCGCCGATTTCCTCATCTACAACCATAAAACTGACGAGTTCTTAAAGTTGATGGTTCTTACCAGGGACAAACGAGATGTGGATGGTTCGTTTCAAAACAACCCCATTCTGCTTCAATCTTCGCACTGCTTCGAGGTATTGGATCCCAACACTCTTCATGTCTTGAGTGCCGCGTCCATAGATGCGCTTTTGGGAGTCGATATGAGCACTGAACGGTTTGTAAGTCCACTTGTCTTCGTACACCGGAACCACATCCATGTGACTGTTTAGGAGAATTGATGGTAAAGTCGGATCGCTTCCCACCCATGATAACACAACGACTGGTTTGTTGGGAACCATGTAAAAGACTTTGATGGGAAGGCCCAAACTGTGGGCTTGTTTCTCGAGGAATTTGAGGCAACCATCTGAAGAGATAGAAAGTTAGTTGGGGGTCGAGGTACAAGAGCTTACCGTAGTTCACGTTGGGGTGAACCGAAGGGATTTTTATGTATTCCCGAAAGGTCTCTAGGGCTCCAGTGGCGTTTTTGTCGGACATGATAACAATGGAATGAAGGAGTTAAGTGGTAAAGTGTAGTTTTGTTTGTTTATGTTAAGTTTGTGTCCTTACTGATAAGAATTCTACATATTAATTACCTTTTGTAATTATAATTAAGCCTCTGTATGTTAATTCTTGCTAGATTCCCCCAAATCCTCCAGATTTTCTAGATCCTTTTTGGACTTTCCACAGCTCTTTTTACGTCAAAATTGCCAGACTTCAAATTTTAGGGGGACAATGCGGCCAACTTCACCCTCCTAAAATGTCTTCGATCATCACTGTAGCAACCCCAAAACAAGCGACGCACGCTCCCTCCGCGCACCGATCAATGTCATAATCACCTGTCACAAAATGTTGGCAAAAATCGCCCTCGTCTCTTTGCTAATTTACCACATCAACGCCGCTGTCTTCTTGTGGAGCAAGAATGATCTCAAGGTTTCACCTCTCAACGTCTTCACCGACGACACTCTCGAGGATTTGGTGAAGGCGCTGGGATACCCCGAAGTGGCAATCTACAAGAGCTCCCCGTCACTTCTCCAGGAGTTTGAGCGGTTGTCGGAGGGCTACCATAGAGCGTACAATCCGAATGGTGACATCACCATTGAGAATGCCACAGGTTTGTCTTAGTGACGAGTAGTGACGAGTCTTCAAAAGGACAAGTGTTGTTTCAGAGATTACCAACGTTGAAGATGTCGCTCTGGTGGAGACGAAACAGCGCGTGGATATGTCGAGAGGGTCTGACATCCTGTCGGTGTTAGTTTTTTACAGTGAGAGGCAGAAACGGGAGGTTGAGGAGAGTACGGAGTCTCCGGATCTCCCGAGGGATTCGGTGTTGTACCGCGCCAAGTCCCCGAAGAATATTTACAGTTTGTTGTACTCGCCTCAGAACCTTCTGCTCAAAACCGGAAACTACTCCATCGAGTTCGGGAATGGGATCCAAGTGACTATTGATAGTAAAAACTCGTCGTTCCGACTCGACGCTCGTGTCCCAGTGGGCGACGAAGAAAAATACATCCTCCAGTTCTTCTTCACGTGGCAAAATACCTACTGGTCCTTGGCGACGGTCAAAGTTAAGAGCATCACCAGCAACTTTTCGAGTACTCTAACAGTGACGGAGCCCTTCAGCGTCCCTGCTCACTTTTCGTACCATTGCAGTGGCGTCACTGTCTTCGCCGACGCCGATAAGACAATTGAGTTGCTCATTTTCGACATGCAGGTGCAGCCTGATTCGAAAAATGGAGACTTCGGGGATGTTTACGACTGTGTGGACTTCACCACAGTCCCCATTTGGTCGGGACTGTTAGTGACTGGGCTTCTAGGGCTCGGTTTGATTGTCGCACTCATTGCAATCAGTGACATAAAAACGATGGATAAGTTCGACAATCAGAAGACCAAACAACTCGCGATTACCGTGGCGGAGTAGAGGGGGAGTTGCGCTATGAGGTTTCAGCGCGAGTGCTGTTCATTTTATTGGTTTTATTAGAAAAAATAATTTACTTAACTAGGTATTTACAACAAACTCCGATTTTCGGGACGGCTTTTTACGTGTGGTAATACAGAGAGCTGTAATTATTTTCAACAGTACGAGGCGATCATGAGTTTCGGTTGTGCCGTTTGAAGAGGTTTCCCGTCTTTCGAACAAACTGTGATGCTGAAGAAAAAGAACTAAGTGGCGACACTCTGTATATTCGTAGTTTTACCTCTGTCTGATTTCGAGAGCGTCCACGGAAACCTTGTCGACGTAAATCATAGGCACGGCGAGGATCCTCCAGGTCAAGGGGTTGAAAACGCTGCTTTGGTACCGCCATTCGACTTCGACGGCTTTGAGTTTGGGGATTTCGTTGGTGGGCACCACCGCCGTGTACGTTTGGCCAGGTTCGTGGAAACCACCACTGTTGAGAGCCACTGGTTTGCTCTTGGGGCCTTTGCCGTCGGTGGTGGAGTGCATCGTGAGGAAGATTTGGCCGATTTCGCCCCCGTGGCGCACGCTTTCGTCGGAGTTGGATATTTTCACTGTTATCTTGTAATGACCTCCTGTAAAGACAGTAATAAATGTGGTTTTAAGGCGACTTAAACTGAAAACGGAATTTTAGGCCTCAAAAGCGGCCTAAAAGTAAGTCTTCTGGCCGCAAACATTTTCGGATGGTGGCGCCATCTATCTGTAGTTTTGCATATTACATCAAGATTTTCTCGAAGCCATAATGGAGATAAACCCTTATGCTTCTGAGGTGCCGAGTTGTTACTTACTGCAGTAGGGTTTTTGGTCGCCTGTGATAAAGTAGGTGGCGATGTTGGTATTCGGGGCCACAATCCGTTTCTGGACGAGATTCTCATAGTCTTTTCTCCCGTGGAATCCGAACTGGATGCATCGCTCGTTTCTCCATCCACAGTCGAAGCATTTTCCGGCCAAGAAGTCCTGAAACCCCCAAGTTAACTCTCGTTGAAACTACAAGAATACCAACCTCATGACTCGAGCATTTGACGGTGGTAAAGGAACATTTCGGATTGGGGTTGATGCTCTCGACGAAGTACTCGTGACTCCTTAGGTGGTTGCACCCCAAATACCTCCTTATCCCCATAAAGAAGCTCCCTTGCGCATCCGAAATGTACTGCGCGACACTTTTCCCACACCCCGGTTGGTTGGTCCCCCCATTGGGGTAATAATCCACGTGTCCAATCTTCTCGGTCATCCCCAAACCCCCTCGAATAAACTGACTCGCGTCAGTATGCACCACATCGACGTACTGAGCAGCCGACTTGTCTAACCGCACCGGCGGTTTAGCCTTCGCGAAATGGGGCTCCGCTGGATCGAGCCCGGTGATGCGTCCCAGGGTCAACTTGAACTTCTTTTGTAAGGTGTAGCCGACGTAGCCGCACATGTGAGCCCCCAGAGAGTGGCCGATGCAGTGGACGTGGTCTAGTTTCTTCGTTCCGGTGTGGGTGGAGAGGTCGTAGATGAGATGGGAGGTTATCGCGCCGACAAGGCGGATGTTTGCAACGGCTTGAGTGTAAGGGGGGCCGGAGCCGCCCGCCCAGTCCACCACGATGACCGAGCTGTCTTCAAGGCGGAGGAGCTCAGTCACGGCTTCTTGAATCCAGTAGACGTGGCCGCCCTCTAGGTACCCATGGGCTATAATATAGACGGGTTTACGGGGGTCGATGGCGATGGATCCGATGACATCGGGCTCGTTGAGGTCAATGAAGAAAGGTGTCGTGGGGTTGGCCCTCGTATAGTAGGGATATTTCGGTTCTATCTGAATTAATTTGATAGGTACGACCTTGGAGTTTGATGGGTGATTTTACCTTGGAGAGTTCCTCAGGGAAGAGGGAGACTGGTCGATGCTCAGAGGTCCATGGAGGAGAGAGTTGGAAGCACCCGTAGCTACCATAGCACTTGGTGGTGTTGTGCGCTGGAAGAGGACCTATAAATGAGTGTTTTCCGAGCTCAGCGACTTACCAACTTTTCCCAATTTCCAGAAAATAGTAATTGTAGGACTCGTCCACGTTCTGGTAGTTGCTTTGGTTCATGACAAACATGAGCGTGTGCAAGAAAACTGATGCATTAGAGGCGTTCATCTTGATTCTAGTACGGATATCGAACCACGAGTGTTATAACGGAACTGACTTGTTATCAACAGTCAAAGTCCGGAGGTCATTTTGGTCATTTTTCACATATTTTGTCTAGACTCGTTCTTCGTTTGACGCAGAGAAACGAACGGTTTCGTAATGGATTTATTGTTAATAAAACTGTGTTTACAAACAAATTCAACATCACAAAATCAATGTAAAGTTTAGGTTCGATTTTGATAAAAACAATCAACACTTTATTAACAAGGAAATTATTGAAAGGGACTAACATGTAGAGAGAAGTACATTGAAAGACAAACGATAGAAATATCTATGTTGTAAAAATCTAAATGCCAGAGCGTGGAAATGGGGCAACAGCGCCTGGATTCTTGGGATCCACTGTCTAAACAAACAGATAAATCTTATCGATGTTTTGCAACTCTGCTTTGTCTAAAATGAACTCGAAAAGTTGCCACACACGGTGCGCCGAAAGAGAATTTTATTCGAAGAAAATTGCTAATGAAAACAAAAAATAAAACAAATTTCAAATCATCGTAGGTTGAATTTTTCTTGGTTTACCATTTATGTCACACAACTCTAAAAGCAAGACAACTGGGTAAAAAATTCCAATAACGTAGTTATAAATGAAATTCTCTTCCGCCGAACTGTGCAGATTTCTTCGAGCATCATGGCCCACCTCGTCTTTCCCAGACTGACCTTGATGGAATCAATGTTAGGACCGGATGATCCGAGGAGCGACTAAAAACTATCGTACTGTATATTCCATAGGAATTTCTAGCATTTATTCTACCAAGTGACGTCAGTCTTTGTTGTATTGGTACACTGAACGCAAAAACTCAAGTTTGAGCTGAAGAAAGAATTTTGTTGAGTAAAACGAGAAATTATCTACAAGTATACAAATGTTTTTCAAGTTCACTATATTAATAACAATTTACTTGGCGAAACGAAAGTCACCTTTCATAACAAAAGTGGTTTTCGTTGTGGCGCTGCTAATAAAAGCGATTTTTCCAATTTTACGCGATAAATGTAGTAAAATGGCTTCTACCGAGCAAAGTCAAAAGTATTTTGAGTACATTTCTGCTACGCTATTTTTAGTTCTTTATATATTCGTTGCATAAATACGTTTATAAATCGATCACAATTGCAGTTCATATAGTGAACACTATAAAGCGTGAATAACAAATATTAATAACACGAACAATTTTCTTGTAGCTTTAGCACCCAGTCTAAAAATGTTTAAAAGTGCCATCAAAGCAGTTCAAACGCGTGTCGAACAACTAACTGGTCCGCTCTAAATGAAACTATCACATAACTGGGGATCACAAAAAAGTCTGATGAAATGCTTTGATGGGTGCACCGACTATGCTTATAATGAAATAGCAACCTACCGTTAAACTACGACTTATGATATGCTATTGTGACATGTGATGTGTAATGTTTGCACAAATTCTAGCTTTTTTCGTATTTAACAATGATGGCTGGACCCGACTGCGTTGTTTTTTTATTAACAAAAGACGGTAGAACGGTGCTGCTCCTTGTCGCAAACATCAAACGATCAAACCAAGTGCCAGCAGTCGGCTCTTAACAAATTAGGGACCGAGCAAGTGAAAGAGTGCGCTTATTTACAGGACAAAAACACGTAGAGTAGCTAATATTGTCCACAGAGATGGGCACTTGTTCGGTTAACAGTCAACAGCAACGGACCACTTGCCCGGTCTTTAAAGCTTGGTCAGGTTAACAAGACGTTTTCGTGATATTTACAACATGTAAAACTATTCACGACGGCCCCTCATCTTACATCAGTTCGCATTTGTCTTTGGCGACGCGGCTGTTGGCTTTACCTCCGATTTGCAGGCTCACGTTGCGACCTTTTTCCAGGTTCAACAACTCCTGAAAGAGCTGCTTCACGTTGTGGTTGGTCTTCGCGGACGTCTCCATGAAACTTACGCCCCATTCGGCCGACTGCGCTTGGCCCTCCGACGTGCTCACCTGCAAAAACAGTTGTAAGTAACTAGTGGGTTCAATTCTTTCGTTTTCCAGAGCACACTGGTATGTACATCAGACTAGTTAAAAGAAACAAAAGAATGTTTCTTCAATCAGAGACGGTCTTTGAAGAAAATATTACATTTTTCAGTCGATATCTCGCTTATTTGTTGGAGTAAACTTGACTTATTATACATCAGTGTACGCAGAATTGTCCGCAGATTCCAAATCTGGGATTTAAATTCAGATCCGGCAACAAATAACTGAGGTATGGCCGATCAAAGTTTCGAATAGTTGATTTTCATTTTTTCTCATTTTTCGTAATTTTAAAAGTTAAATATCTCGGAAACTATTTGAGATATTGAGATGCGGTTTGCGCCATCGTTTTTCTCGGCTCATTTTACGTTAGAAAAAGTGCTTAAAAGCCCAAAATTCGATAGTCGATTTTTCGCGAAAAAAAATTCCGACTCAAACGATGAAAATTTTTCATTTTTTTAATTTTTGGCCATAACTAGCAAACTATTTGTCCGATAGATCTTAAATTTGGCCAGTAGATAGATTTCGAGCTCCTCTTTCGACTGATGTGTAATTCAATGCTATTAAACGTCATTTTCATTTTGAAAACATTGATTGAAAATCATCCTAAAATGATGTTTTCAAAACAGTTTTGGCCAATTCCTCGTTTATTTATTAAGCAAACTCAACAAATTTGGGTCTCATTTTACGCAGAATTTCACGCTGAATCCAAAATTTTTTAATTTTCGTCAACAAATAACCGAGTTATGGCCGTTTGAAATTTTGGGTTGTCGCCAGAGGGCCAAATTTTTGAAGGTTTAAAACAATTCGTGCTCGATATCTCGGAAACTGTTTCAGATATTGAGATGCGGTTTGCGCCATTGTTTTTCTCGCGATTTTTTACATAAGAAATAGTTTTTAGATTTTACAAAATTGGAAAGTTGCAATTTTTCGCAAAAATTCATGACTAAAACTATACCATAATTCCGATATCGATATCTTGCTTATTATTTTTGAGTAAACTTGAGTTATCATACATCAGTGTACGCAGAATTTTTCGCAGATTCCAAAAACATGTTGACAATCGTCGTACAACAAAAACTACCCTAGTTATACCCGTTTAAAATTTTAGATATTGGAGAGCTTGTAAATCGCATCAGCTCCGCGTAGGCCCCTCGTGACGTCCACGCCGCCTCGCGTGAATTTTTCATTGACGCATTTTTTCGTCCGCATCGTTTCCGATCTGTGTTAATTACTTATAAATCCGCTTTGACGTTGTTCTGATAATACCGCGCTGATTACTTCCAGCATTGTCGAACGCGTGGGAGGCGAGAAAAATCGCGTGTTTTTCCTTGACTTACTTCTCTCAGTTCCGCGCTTTCGTCGCATTTATTCCCCACTAACATAATGGGGATTTGGCTGAGATCCGGCCCTTTTAGCTCCCGTATGACCTCCATAATGGGGCGCAGTTCCTCGAGGCTTTGCCTGCTGCAAACGGAATAAACCAGGATGAAAGCGTGTCCTTTGCTTATTGAGAGCCTTTGCATTGCTGGAAATTGATGTGATCCGGTGGTATCCGTGATTTGAAGAGTACATATGTTTTTGTTGCAACTTATTACCTAAAACCAATCAAACGCTGCAACAACTCCAACAAACTCAAAATGAAGAGGTCAAAAACTTACCAAAAAAATAACAAGCAATTACATCAAGCAACAAAAACTGAAAAAAATTGAAATGAAAATAAAATAAAACGGGGCAACAGAAACGACACTCACTTGTCTGTAGGTGTCTTCGATGGTGGGAATGTAGCTTTCTCTGAAGGTGCCTTTGACGAACCTCAGCACCAGCGAGCTCTTACCGACACCTCCGGCGCCGAAGACCACAACACGATAATCATTGCTTTGTTCAGGCATTTTTCGAGACTTGGAAATACTTGAAAGAAAGAGGTTATATGGTGATCTCTCGGCGGGTGATTTTCACTGCCTCTTGTTCCATTTCGTTGAATGCGTGACGCGAACCACTTTCGAGAGATGAGTTACGGGAAATGAACTTGTGTTTTCGTTATTTTTGCAATAAATTTGACTAAAATTATGACGTCATTCTTAAACTAAAAATTGTATTGATTGGCCGACGCGGTGACATCTCGCGGCAGGAAGAGCGTAGTGAGAGCGCTACCCGCATAGCGCTGCATTCGAGGGAGAAAACTAACCTCGAATAGTTTGCACTTGTCAGCTTGTCAGATTTTTCGTTCGCTGATTGGCGCTTCCACCATTTTTCAAAATTTTAGCGCTTCCACCATTTTTCAAAAACTTAGCCCCTCCACCATTTTTTAAAGTTGGCGCATTCACCATCTTTTTAAATTTGGCGCATTCACCATTTTCCAAAATTAGGCGCTTCCACCACTTTTCAAAAGTTTGGCGCGTTTACCATTTTTTAAATATTTGACGCATCCACCATTTTCAAAAATTTGACGCCTTTACTATTTTTAAAAAAAATTGGCGTTTCCACTATTTTCAAAAAATTGAGTTTTCACCGTTTTTCAAAAAAATTGGCGCTTTCGCCATTTTTTTAAATTTGGCGCATTCACCATTTTTTAAAATTAGGCGCCTCCATCATTTTTTTTAGAAATTTGGCGCATTTACCATTTTTCAAAATTAGGCGTTTTCACCGTTTTTCAAAATTAGGCGCCTCCACCATTTTTCAGAAATTTGGCGCTCTTACCATTTTTCAGAAATTAGGCTAATTTGGCATCTTCACCATTTTTCAAAAATTTGGCGCACCCACCAGTTTAAAAAAAATGGCGCATTCACCATTTTTCAGAAATTTGGCGCATTTACAATTTTTCAAAATTAGGCGTTTCCACCATTTTTTAAAATTAGGCGTCTCCACCATTTTTCAGAAATTTGGCGCTTTTACCATTTTTCTAAAATTGGGCGAATTTAGCACCTTCACCATTTTTCAAAAATTTGGTGCATCCACCAGTTTAAAAAAAATTGGCGCATTCACCATTTTTCAAAAATTAGACAAATTTGGCACTTTCATCATTTTTCAAATATTTGGCGCATTCACCATTTAAAAAAAAATGGCGCATTCACCATTTTTCAAAAATTAGGCTAATTTGGCACTTTAACCATTTTTCAAAAATTTGGCGCATCCACCAGTTCAAAAAAAATAGGCGCATTCACCATTTTTCAGAAATTTGGCGCATTTACCATTTTTCAAAATTTGGCGTTTTTACCATTTTTCAAAAATTTGGCGCTTTCACCATTTTTCAAAAATTTGGCGCTTTCACTATTTTTCAAAAATTTGGCGCTTTCACCATTTTTCTTAAATTGGGCGCATTCACCATTTTTTAAAATTAGGCGTTTCCACCATTTTTTTAAAATTTGTCGCATTCACTATTTTTCAAAATTTGGCGCATTCACCATTTTTCAAAATTAGCCGTTTCCACCATTTTTCAAAATTAGGTGCCTCCACCATTTTTCAGAAATTTGGCGCTTTTACCATTTTTCAAAAATTAGACGAATTTGGCATCTTCACCATTTTTCAAAAATTTGGCGCACCCACCAGTCTAAAAAAAATGGCGCATTCACCATTTTTCAGAAATTTGGCGCATTAACCATTTTTCAAAATTAGGCGTTTACACCGTTTTTCAAAATTAGGCGCATTAACCATTTTTCAGAAATTTGACGCTTTTACCATTTTTCAAAAATTAGGCTAATTTGGCACCTTCACCATTTTTCAAATATTCGACGCATCCATCATTTTCAAAAATTTGACGCCTCCACCATTTTTCAAAAATTTGGCGCTTTCACCATTTTTCTTAAATTCGGCGCATTCACCATTTTTCAAAATTAAGCGTTTCCACCATTTTTCAAAATTAGACGCCCCCACCTTTTTTCAGAAATTTGGCGCTTTCACCATTTATCAATTAAACATGTAAATAAATTTTAGATTTTATTCCTTTTATTCGAAATACAAAATTACACATTTTTTTTACAATTAGGCACAAAAATAACTCACTCGTGACCTTCGGACGAATCAGATTCGGCGCTCTCCTCTTCACTCTTCTCGCTCTCCACTTTCTTCGGTCGCCGCTTCTTACTACTGGATGAAACGTCTTCAATATAAGCTCTCTCAGATTGAACACCTCCTACCTCTCTTCCACTTTCAATTCTTTTTCTCTTCTTTGACGGTTTCCAAGTGACCTGTCGTCTGCTAGGACTCTGTATTACCACCGGCACTTCTGTTTTTCCCAGCTCTATAGAAAACAAATGGAACAAACTAACTTTGAAGTGCGGCTTGGTGATGAAAAGGAACAGAATGAAGACAAGAGCACAAACTGTGACTAGCATCACCGGGAAGATCACCACGTTGAGCCCCCATGGTAACGACGCTGAAATATCAAATTAGAGGAGGAGGAGAGATGGGGGCCACTTACTAAACATCCCTCGACCGAACTTTCCAAAGGCTTCGCCTACGTCTCCACAGGGCTCCACGATGAGGGTTCTGAACTGGCGGGTGAAGACACGCGAGGGGGCGATGACGAAGACCGAGTTGGGGTACGTGGCGAGGTAGTACGCCTTGCAATGGCTGTCGTCTAGAAACAAAACTTGCGTTTGAATTTCGCGCCAATGTATATTTATTTCTGGGGATATTTCGTGTTGGCAACACCCAAATGTCAACGTCAATCGCATCAAAACAAGTGGAAGTTTGGCCCCGTTTTATGGTCTTCAGAGCGTGTCTCAATGGACGACAAACGATCGGGGCGCCTCCAGTCGCTGAAGATCCCTCGTGACCTGAGTATGGGGCTCCCGCGCACGAAAAAACAGTACGCACCTAACCTCAATGTTGTCCGCAATAAAGACAAACCGAAGGAAATCCTGAAGAAGATTGACCAGAAACGTAAGGAGAAAACGAATCGTATTGACAAGAATGAAAGTCGCTACATTCAATCATCGGGAGTTTTCTCTCAAGGAGCTGGAGAAACCAAGAAACCCGGGGCTCACTTGGAACGGGCTACTCCATGGAGAGAGAAGAGTGTAAGCCACGTCGCGCCACCCGTTAAAAATCCTTGGGCCGTTAATAAAAAGATTGAAGATGGGGTTTTGGAGAACCTAATGAACTGTGATAATGATAGTGATGAAGATGAGAAGATGTCATTTGAGCCTTTGACTCTCTCTGACAAAGTGAAGAAGGAAGTAAATGTGAAGAAAGAGGAAGAGGACTTTCGTTTTCTTTTACCGGAACCTTTTAGTAGTGAGCACAATGAAGAACACCCAGCGTTGGCTCTGGTGAAATTACCGGATTCTTTTGCGGGGAAGGGGCTCAGTGACGATCCCAACGTCAAAAAACTGTTTGATTACCCCTTGAAAGACATGTTGGAGGGGCAGATTGGGAAACTCGTCCTACGAAAAAGCGGCAAAATGGAGTTCCAAATTGGACACTTTGTTTACGAATTGAGCCCTGAAGACACCTACGAATCTAAAGAAGAACTCGCCACTATATCAGAGGGGCAGAATGGGGAGCACGTCATCGCGAAACTCGGCAGTGTGACGAGTAATTTTATTATGTTTCCAGATTACGACTGTCTTTTGAAGAAAAAACGATAATAAACTCACCAATTTGCGTTTTTATGAAGCCCCACCAAGACATTTTCTGGGGGTCGCACTCCGGGGGCGCCGTCCCCAGTTTCTTGATGTTGACCAAGTTCTCCACTTCCTCTTCCTTAAAAAGTCCAGAATTACCTTAAAGTTCGTTCAAGACAGCCCCACTTACTCTAACTAGATGAAAATAGGTGATCACAAAATCAAAGATGTAAGCCAGAAACAAGAAGTACTTCAAGATGGACCTCCAGGTGAACTGCGCCCTAATCAGCCTGTAGGCCACAAACAAAACCGTGCAAGCCCCAACCAGCGCCCCCGACATCTGATTAAATAAAACGTAATACATTCTCTCTTGAATCGTCAAAGCCAGGTCTTGGTAGCGCTCCCCGACTGTCTTCTGGAAAGCCTTTTCGAAAATCGTGCTGACTTCGTTGAAAACGTCGTCTTCTTTTTCGGTACTTTGCGAGAAATTGATTAGAAGTTGGTGCTCGAGGGGGCCCAGTTTGATGTTAATGTAACCCTCGCCCACGTCTTTGTCCAAATATGCGTTGTTTAGAATCAAACGGACGATCCGCCGCAAGTGCATGTCTGAGACACATTCTTTCGCGGTCGCAATGACACAGTGGGGGTTGTCAGGGGGCGCGACATGAGGCAGTTTGGCTTTGCGGCGAGTGTCCATGCTGTGGGGATCCACCCATTGGGCGGCCGTCACGTAAAGTGTCATCAAAACTACAAGTATAAGGTGCATCTAAAAGACAAGGATTAAGACACGGCGGTGGTTGTCAGGGGGCTTACTTTCTCCTACAAGTGAAAAAAAGGGTTAAAACTGACAGGTGGCCGTTGAGGTTAACACCTGTCACCACGTTGTGATGGGTGTCAGTCACATTTAAAATCCAACGTTTTTTTGGGTATACAATTCAAATTATCGTGTTTGTTTACAAGCAGTGATTAGAATTGCGACTTGTTGATGATGAGATAACGATTTCAAATTCCACTAGAGTTGTGTTGTCACCGGCGGCGTTCTATTGGTGCGTTTGAAAACGGCGCGCGCGTGTTGTTGTTTTTGGATGCACAAGTGGCGTGGAATCCCCTCCACTTGGGGATTTTTTTTTCTCACCACTCCACATCAGCTGTTCTCGAGGCCACTTCAGTCACTTTGACATTTTATTTATGTTTTTATTTCCACTCCAAAATGGCAGACCTGAAATCTCTGGAGCATCCCACGTTGAAGGTAAAATTCCTAGAAATTCCCGCATGACTGTTGACGGTTTTCGCCAGACATTTCGCATTTCTCCCCGAAATTTGCGCGATTGTGGCGATAACGCGACATTTTAGATTCGTAGGGCGTCGAATAATCCCCGTCATTGTTGATCGCAGGTGCCGTACGAAATTCTCAATAAGAAATTTCGGACGGCGCAGAAGACTCTGGATCGCGAGGCCTCGCATGTGCAGCAAGCGGCTAGAGAAATAGAAGACAGCATCTCTTCCGGGGATGTAAAAGCGGCGGATATTACGTCACTGCTCGGAGGGATGGTGGAGAAACTTCAAGTGCTTAAGCGCAAAGCCGAGGAGAGTATTTCCGAAGAACTGGCCGCTTCGAACGTCTGCAAGAGGCGGCTGGAGCACCTCAAGGAACGAGAGACTCTCACTTCTACAGGGACCATTTCTCAGGGGGCTGTCAACCAGTGGAAACGGAAACGGCTGGATAGGATGATGGTGGAGTATTTTCTAAGGAACGGGTATTACAACGCCGCGATTACTCTTGCGGAAAAGAGCGATATTAAGGATTTGACCAATATAGAAATCTTTTTGACTTCTCGCGAAGTTGAAAAGTCCCTTTCGAGCCACGAGACTGCGAAATGCCTCATTTGGTGCCATGACAATAAGTCCAAGTTAAGGAAATTAAAATCGAACATGGAGTTCAATCTGAGGATCCAAGAGTTTGTCGAGCTCATCCGAGCGGATAGAAGAATGGACGCCATCAAACATGCCAGGAAATATTTCCCCAGCTTCGAGGAGGAGCATCTCACCGCGATACAGAAAGTCATGGCTTTGCTGGCTTTCCCAGTAAACACAGGTAAATTTCCAGTTGGCAGTTGGCTGTGGGAAAAAGTCATGTCGTCACTAACACCATCGCAGCAGGTTTGACGTATAAAAACCTAATATTTGGGGAATTTGATAGTTTTCGATCAAAAAGACGACGTACGTTCAAATGCATGCCCTGCCTAGAATGAAAATTCACTTGGACGATATTCACATTTTTTCCTCCAAGTCTGTTAATTCGTACCATGGACTGAAAAAGTGTCTTTTATAGAGATTAGTCCTTACAAGGCCCTCTTCGACGAAGGCCGGTGGGACATCCTCATCGAAGAGTTCCGCCAGGAGAACTACCGCCTCTTCCAACTTGCGTCTCAATCCGTTTTTACCGTGGCTCTCCAGGCTGGCCTCTCGGCACTGAAGACACCATATCCTTTAATACAGTCTTTGGAATTTCTGTTTTGTTGTTGGTAGTACTGTTTTTCTTAACTTTCCGCACTCAGTGTTACTCCGATAATAGCGAGAACCGAAATCCATCGTGTCCGGTCTGTCAACCATGTCTCAACCAATTAGCCGACGTTCTACCATTCGCCCATTGCTCACAGTCACGTCTTTATTGCCATATTAGCGGATTACCATTAAACGAAAATAATTTACCGATGATGCTACCCAATGGGTACATTTATGGAGAACAAGTGAGGATCGCCAAAGTCGGGTTCTTTTGTTAAAGGAATGTTTGCAGGCTCTCGAACAGATGGCGAAGGACAACAACGGGCAGATTATCTGCCCTAAAACGAAGGAGATATTTCCGTTTAAGAAAGTCGAAAAAGTGTATGTTATGTAAATGTGATATTGTCTTTTTTTTTCTTTTTTTTTTTATAGTATTCATATTCTTTACGTCTAGGTTTTGTTAAGTTGATTTACTCTCAGAGTTAGTTTTATTTTAGGCTTCTCGAAATAAAGTACGGTTGAATAAAAAAAACTCAATCCCCCTCTGGCGACGTCTAGTGACCTTCAGCTTGTCTGGTTGGTAGCACGAAGTGTCATTAAAATTTTGAATAAGTACAGTAGAACCTCGATTATCTGGGTGCGGATTATCCTTGCATTACAAAAAACGCACAAATCGAAGAACAACCACAAGGTGTTTATAAATGTTTCTAGCATCAAGGGTGGCTCTGGAATTACTGTCGTACACGTTAACGTTTACGTCAACGACGTTTCAGTTACAGTTTTGTGTTAAAAGTTTTGATTTTCAGGTTTCAAACCATAACTAAAATCATAATCGATAATCGAGGTTGTACTGTATTTGAAACATTAAAAAAATATACAAATGGTAAGAGAATATTTATTAAACAGTTTCATAATCTTTTTGATTGGATTAAAACTACATTAATTATTGCAAATATTATTATCCAAACGACTTCGATGCTTAAACCGTTCCAAACCTGGAAATTCGTCAATGACCACCCTTTTTTCATCACATTGCGGAAAGAGTCCATGACGATGGTAAACGGGAGGCATCTGGAGATGTACTGCAGGAATATAGGCATTCCTTCTATAGGCCACAAACAACCTAAAAAACGGGGAAATAACAACATTTTTTTTTTGGTTACAAGGGGTCAAGAAATAAAGTTTTGAGTTGGAAAGAGCTCCAAGTAATTATTTTCATTGTTTTTCTTTACCCCGGTGACTAAAAAGGCACTTCGGTTACGGTCAGTTCGGATCGTAGAAAAAGTATAGTATGTAACACCAACTTACCGCACAACAGAATCATGATGTAAAAACTTCCAGTGGTTATAATATTCGCCATGGTGACGTTGTACGACACTATAGATATCCAGAACCCTAAAAAACTCCTGTAGGTACAGTCCCCACTTTCATTCCTTACCAAAGCCAACTCCGTCAAGTCCCTGCAGGAATGTCAACAGCGCCAGAGTCCACATACTCCCGGCGTATCTCAATTGGAAAATGCCAAAAGTAATAACTAAAGTTGTAATGGTGTAAACTGCGACAATCCCAGTCTGTATGACCAAGTGGGTTAAACAGATCTCTGTGGATGACACTCCCGCTATAATGGATCTGTCCCAGAGTCCTTCAGACCGATCGGTTACTATGATCTGTGACGTCATCAGACACATCAGGAAGAACATCATCCTGGAAAAAAATCTGAAAATTTCGTCTTATTATTGAGGTAACTAACGTGATGACGAGCCCTGGAGTCATATAGTCGGTGAAGGTGTCGTCGTCGTCTCCATAGAACATCGTTATCTTCATAAAGTCCGCCATTTTCGGGTCGAACTTACAGTCCGTCATAAGATCCCGTTGGAAATCCAGGAATAGTGACAGGAGTTTGTACTTGATGGTCGCTCCGACCTGCCGATCTAAAATCGCAATGACAGTCAAAGAAAGAGAGGCTTTAATGCGTACTTGACATATCCAGCCAGACTTTGATCTCGCTGAAGGACAACACCTCCTTGTCGACGCTCCTCCCCAGCTCCACTCGATCCTCTAAAGACTCGGTAAAGTTGTCGGCTAGGAACATGGCCCCGACGACTTCCCCATGTTTGATGGCGTCCAAGGCGTCCGGTAAGGATTCGTAGTAGATTTTGTGGATCATTGGGTCCTCCACGTAGGCCAGAAACCGACAGCTCATGTTCCTGAAGTGACAACTGGAGTAGTCGTACGGAATCGCCGTGTTCGTCGGAAGGAAGCCGTGACAGAGAGTCGTCATGCTCTCCTGGTTCACCACCGCGAGGTTGATGTTCTTCGGGTCCGGACCCACCGCCAAGAGAAACGCCACGTTTTGCACTACAGGAAACAACAAAATGAACACCATTCCGCTGACGTTTCTATAGAACTGCTTCCAGTTCTTGTCAAGCAGCGCCGTCATTCGCTTGCCGTTAAGTCCGTACCCTCCCATCTTCTTCGGTTTTTTCTTAGGGGGTGGTGGAGTCAGGATCTGAAAGATTGAAGTTACTTCGGTGGGGTTTTAGGGGTGATAGTTACGTCAGTGGAGCCTCTGGTGGTGTCGAACGACGCTAGACTTATGTCAGTGTTGGAGTTTTGGATTGGGGATGTTGAATTCGGGAGGGCGTCATTGAGGCGACCTTCGTTTTGTCTTTGGCTGAGGATGAAAAAGACTTCTTCGAGGACTTCGGTGTGGAACATGCGGAGGAGGGTCGCGGGGGACTCTTCGGCGATGAGGCGGCCGTTGCGCATCAGGCCGATCTAAAAATCCCAATTGTGCTCATAATGTAGTTTTTATACTCTCTTGTTTGAGGCAGTTAAAGTGTCCTGTTACTTCCGAGGGAGGATAAAGTAAAGTTATGTCACATGATTTTCTAAATGCGAGTAAATTTGTTATTGTTGCCACTTCGTTCAATTCTTTTAACACCTTCATGACAGTTGTAGAGGCTCTGGATAAAATATTGTATTGTATTCGAGTGCGACAGACATGTTCTTTGACAATAACAAAAAGTACATTTTTCGTTTGTTTTTTTACGTATGTATTCGATTTTTAAACAAGCTCTTCATGACTAAATTTCTCCGCCAACTGTTTATCGTGCGATTAAATTAAAGAAAAAACATCCTCAGTTGTCTTTGGAATTCCATAGCCTGCCCGGATTATGTAAAGTTATGTCACATGACTTTTTAAATGCGAGTAAATTTGTTATTGTTGTCACTTCGGTCAATTCTTTTAACACTTTCATGGCAGTTTTATTGGCTTTGGATAAAATATTGTATTGTATTCAAGTGCGACAGCTATGTTCTTTGTCAATAACAAAAAATGTCACAAAAAGTACATTTTTCGTTTGTTTCTTTAGGTAGGTATTCGATTTTTAAACAAGCTCTTAATGACCAAATTTCTACGCCTACTGTTTATGGTACAATAAAAGTAAAAAAATCCTCAGTTGCCTTTGGAATTATGTAGCCTACCCGGATAAAGTAAAGTGTCACAAAAAATACATTTTCGCTTGTTTTTTCGGTACGTATTCGCCTTAAACAAGCTATTGTTGACCAAATTTCTACGCCAACTGTTTATCGTGCGATAAAAAGTAAAAAAAACATCCTCAATTGCCTTTATGGTTCCACAGCCTGCCTTTAATTGTCAGTTTGACAGCTGCAGCTTTGATGATATTTTGACATATTTTATTGACGAAAAACATCGTAAACTTTACAAATAAATAAAATGACGTATTCGAATATAATACAAAGTTTTATCCAACACCGCTGTTGGTTGCAATTCCAGCATTAAAAGAACATACGAAGTAACAATCATGTCTGCATTGGTTACTTTATCTCTCTAGAGAGTTTTTTGCGTCAAATATGTGAGTCACTGACCACTTTATTATGAGTGCATTTCCTATAAAAAATGTTTAGCATCTGATCAATGATCATCGCTAAAGAGAATGTTCGCCATGACATGCAAGTCTGCAAATATTTCTAGTTTAATCAATTCATACTCTTTCGCATTCAAGGCTACTCTCACTGCCATTCTCAGGTTGCGATTTTTTCTATTATAAAAACAATTATGTAGTAAACCTAGATTTATTTACGTAAGAAATCCGACTTTTATTGATTGTTTTTTTGGGGACTCACCACGTTCGCCTGCCGAGCCTCCTCGATGTAATGAGTGGTAATAATCACAGCCATACTTGTTTTAGTCGTTATTTCGACCAAATAGTCCCAAATCCTGGAAATTTTCGTCACGTTGGCATTGTATCAATTTTTTTTTGTTTTTTTTTCGTACCTTTCTCGCAAAATGGGGTCCACGCCGACGGTGGGCTCATCCAGTATGAGCAGCTCCGGCATGTGCACCATGGAGGCGGCGAAAGACACCCTCCGTTGTTGCCCGCCGCTGCAGTTCCGGACAAACCTGTCGGCCGGAGGCAGATCTAGCAAGCTCGACAACTCGTTGAAGCGCTCCTCCAGAGCTTTATCGGACATGTTGAAAATCCTCCCGAAGTAATAAATGGCGTCTTTGACAGTAAACTCGCCGACTAAAGCGATTTCTTGCGGCATGTACCCCACTTTGGGGCCGGGGACTCCGCTTTCTACCGTCCCCGGTTGGCCCCCGAGGACCCATATGTCGCCGGAGTTTAAGGGGCGGCGCCCCACTATGCAACTTAGGAGGGTTGTTTTGCCGCAACCGCTCGATCCGAGGAGACCGTAGCTGGGGGAAATATGTTAAATTTGGATGGGGGGCGCTGGGGGTACTTACATGCTGCCTTTGGGGACGTGCATGCACAGGTTTTTTAACACTTCTTTTTTGCCGTAGGATTTGCAGGCGTTTTGCACGAAGACAGCTGCTGAGATTGATGCCATCGTGACATCACTGAAGGAGAAAAAAAGGTGATTAGTTGTTTGTCTTCACCTACATCAGTCAAGGTGGAAATGATCGAAGCTGGGAGATAATCGAGGAATTTATACCTTTTCTGGAAATAATGGTGAGTGAGATTAATAATTAATTTCACCGGTCATTGCTATGGCTATAGCTCGGTTTTTGGTAATTTGTTCGTTTTTATTGGGTCAATTTACCTAAATATTAGATCAATAAAACTTATGATTGATCGGTTTTCAAGGATTTGGTTGGTTGGCAACTAGAAGTCTTGGGTCTTAAGGGTCATTAATTGGTCGAAAATCGTTGATTAATGACACCCATTAATCAACGAATTTTTATAAGTTGCTGCTGACAATAACTGAACTATAAACTACGTTGTGTCGCTTTGCGCGAAGTACCAAAAGTAAATTTGACAATAAAAATGTAAAAATGATGCCAATCTTGTCGTCTAAAAATTTCCAAAGTTATTTCATCAAGATTCCAGTAGGTTTAGGTTGCAAATGTCCACTTTGACAGTAATTTTTTATTTAAAGTTGGAATCTTGACGAGGATGTTTGGAAATTTCAAGATGACAAGATTGGCAATGCTATCACCCAGAATCTGACATTTGTCAATTTTGACATTTTGACATGAAATAGTACTAAAAGTGTCCGAATTTCGCATTAAAGCTTGTAGCTTCGGTAGTTCTAATGAGATCGCAACGAAATTTAGACAGTTTCTAGCTTTAGGCTCGCTTAATAACTCCACCAAGTTATAAAATTATAGAGCGTCAACGACGAATTTTAGAAATTTTTGTTTTTGCGCCAATCCGAAATTGTGAAAAAAGTTATTTCTGCTTGTTACTTTGGTAGTTCTATTGTGGTCGTATTGAAATTCGGGGAAATAGTCGGGTTTAGCTTCTTTGTCAACTCTACCGAGTCATAAAAGTATAGAGCAAACGATACAAATTTTAGAGAAAATAATTTTTATGACCAACAAAAAGTGACCGATTTTTTAATTAAATTTGTAATTTTCGTAGTTTCTAATGCGATTTCAACGAAATTTATGGAGCTTGTGGTTGTTGGTTTGCTTTTCAACTGAGCTAAGTTATAAAATTATAGAGCTGAAGAGACGAATTGTAGAGATTTTCTATTTTTATGACGAGCTAAATTTGGCCGAATTTTGTATTAAAGCTTGTAGCTTTGGTAGTTCTAATGCAATCGCAACGGAAATTTAGACAGTTTCTAGTTTTTGGCTCGCTTAATAACCCCACTAAGTTATAAAATTTTAGAGCATCAGAGACGAATTTTAGAAATTTTTATTTTTACGCCGATTCGAAATTGTGAGAAAAGTTATTCGTGTTTGTCACTTTGGTAGTTCTATTGAGATCGTATTGAAATTCGGGGAAATTGTCGGTTTTAGCTTCTTTGTCAACTCTACCGAGTCATAAAATTATAGAGCAACGATACAAATTTTAGAGAAATTAATTTTTATGACCAAAGAAAAGTGACCGATTTTTTTATTAAATTTGTAATTTTCGTAGTTTCTAATGCGATTTCAACGAAATTTATGGAGCTTGTGGTTGTTGGTTTGCTTTTCAACTGAGCTAAGTTATAAAATTATAGAGCTGAAGAGACGAATTCTAGAGATTTTCTATTTTTATGACGAGCTAAATTTGGCCGAATTTTGTATTAAAGCTTGTAGCTTTGGTGGTTCTAATGCAATCGCAATGGAAATTTAGACAGTTTCTAGTTTTTGGCTCGCTTAATAACTCCACTAAGTCATAAAATTATAGAGCAAATAATTTTTATGACCAACAAAAAGTGACCGATTTTTTAATTAAATTTGTAATTTTCGTAGTTCTAATGCGATCTCATTGAAATTTAAGGATCTTGTGGTTGTTGGTTTGCTTGTTAACTGTGCCAAGTTATAAAATTATAGAGCTGAAGAGACAAATTCTAGAGATTTTTATTTTTATGAGGGCTAAAAGTGGCCGAATTTTGTATTTTAACGCTTGTATCTTCGGTAGTTCTAATGCAATCACAACGAAATTTAGACAGTTTTTAGGGTTTAGCTAGCTTAATAACTCCACCAACTTTCAAAATTATAGAGCGACAGAGACGAATTTTAGAAATTTTAATTTTTACTCCAATTATGTGTTAAAAAATCGGCCGAAAAACAAAAACAACTTTGTAACATTTGACTATCAAATTGCTATTTAAAAATAAACATTGACATAAAAACAGAATAAATAATTTAAAACAACTTCCTACCAAATAAATTGATAATAATTAATAAATTAATGTAAACTTGGAAAATATGAGTAATTTTCAAATGGGTGTTTTCCTAGCCAATTAAACATTAAAATTTTGATTATCGTACTGAATAATGGTGAAATAAGATAAGGATTAAACTATTTCTATGTTTACCTGCCTGTAAATCAATTACGCCCTCCTATAATTACCCGCTTCCTACTCGAACTTTGATCGACACTTTCAAGTTTAATTCCAAGGATAAACAATGAAATGTGCAATTTAATTATAATCGTAATTAATATAAACTCTGCAACTTGCCAAATAGACGCACTATTGTTTAACTTTGTTGCTAAATTGTACGAACTGATATTTTTCACGGTGGGAGACGATAAATATGCAAATTTTTAAACCTGTTTTGGGTAATTTGGAAACGCACAATGATAACAAAAATCCGTTTATTTCAATTGTTGATTTTTCGAGTTAGAAAATCACATGCCTACTTGTAGGTACGATTTGTAGGTCATCAACTTATCGTCCTTGATCTTGTCTAGACGCACTTCTTCACGTTCAAATTTCAATGGTTAAACTCCACGTCGGAATATCATCAATTAGATTAATTTAAATTACGAAATTAACATAAAAAATTACATGTTTTTTCCCAAAACAAAAAAATCGATCGCTCGATTTCCAAGAAAGTGGAAAACCTTGATTAGTATGATTGCATAATAAAAATTTTGCATGAAAGTTTTACTCGCTCATAAAAAAGAATTCGTCGATTTCAATGTCAAAACTGTTTTATTAGATCATGTAATTGTTGATTTTACAAAGCTGCAGGTGAGGATAATTGCTCACTCATGCATTCATTTTCTTGCTAATTACAACCGTTGTGCGTTGAGAGAAAAATGCCGTGGAAAGACAATTCGATGCGGTTCTTTTGGAAGTCGTTAAAATATTCACGTTCTCGCACAAAAACCATGTTTAAAGAGGTTCAAAGTTGACAAAACGTCATTTTATGAATTTGCGATGTTCACGGAAAAGAGAAAAATTCAAGTCGCATTTCTTAGAACAGAAAAATCAGCGATTTATCGACTCTACATGTTCCTCTCAGCCTTGTGCGAAGTCGCAGGGTCGAATGAAATTAATTATGCGAATTTTTCGGCGCTTCCTTGTTAGAAAGGTTAGCAAATGTGGCCTAGAAACGAAATCTTACTCTTAGACCAAGGTAAAACGCCAATTTTGTCGGTTTCGCAACAAAGAAAAGCACAAAGGAATTTTCCGAAATAGAAAATTAGTTCATTGTCACCACAGAACGAAAGATTCCGCACACACTTTGTTTACAATTGACATAAAATCGGTAACTTGCCTCGTTATGAATATCCAGCTTTTGTCACTTCAGCACGTTTCACCAACTCCAACGTCGCAACTGCAGCTTTCAGCAGGAAAATGGTGAAGTTATCGGGCTAGCCTTGAATTTCTGAAGGTGTAAAACCCCCATTTGAGTAATACAATAAATCGGGCAATTTGCGTTATAATCATTTAGATGTTTTGTTTTTTATGGGGACATATAAAGAAAATTTATGGGTGAAGTGCAAGTAATGGAAGTAAAGTTCGACTTTAACTGGCGGCGAGGAATTTTGGTCGAGGTTCTGGACATACCGGGCGGTCTAATTAAAAAACTGCAAGCCGTTATTTCAAGATTGGCTCTCGTTTTTTAAATACCGACTACTTTTGATCTGAATTAAATTTAATTAATTGTTAGATTTAGTTGTTAGAAAAGTGCGGTTGCTTTAATTGTAGATTATATTTATATCGGACGTGTATTCATTTTTATAATTGGCATTGTCAACTTTATTTTCTATTAGTCATTGTTAAATTACACAACTTACCTTTAAATGTTGACAGACCGCATAATCACAGGTGAAATAAGTAAATGTTCTTTCCTATCATTTAATTAACAAGACACGTTTTGTTAACAGCAGTTCACAGTTTGGTTCAATAAATTTACTTCACGTGTTCCTGGAGACTCCAATTGAATGGAGTTAAACAGATTAAAAATGCCATTTGATGATTTTTTTTTGTATAAATATATTCAAAATTTGGAAACGGGTGTTACAGTCACGACCGAAATAAACTGGAACACTTTTTTCTCATTGTAACGGGTTTAAAACTAATTTATTGAACTACTAATAGGAGGTCATCAGAACTATTGATACGTTGATAATTAGGTGATTAAAAATGTATTGGTTTTTCTTAAATATTTTGGCGAAATTTGGCTTTTCCGGCGACTTCTGTAGTTCGTTGGGAAGCTTATTTAATCACCTTTCCAACGATGTGTTAGTTTCATGACTTGCAAGTTGTTAAGCCAAATAAAAGTGAACGCGGTGTACTAAAACAAATAAAATTAACAAATATCTCCGAGTCCTGGCCTGATTGGACTAGCAATTTTAATGTAAATTTTTGTAAAAATTAGCTTTCAAAACCAGTTAGGTTGGCCCGTCACTGTTATTTATAAATGTAAAGTTTGTGGAGTCTTGGGGAGTCGTTTCTCGTCGAAGCTATTCTTGCCCTCTTATTAAAAATGAGCAAACATTTGTGAAAAACCCCAACAAAAGTGAGAAAAAAATCTTGAATTCCAAACGTGGTAAAAGTCTCGACTGAAATGGTTAGTTAAGTTTCGAATCAAAAGTTTAGTCCTCTGGTGAGAGACCGAGTGAACTAACAACTTCGGCGTTATTCCGCTAGGTGGCTTTCATAAAAAATCTTTTCTTTCGTTTTTTTCAATCGATGTCTCGCTTATTGCCGGATTAATTTCAAACGATTGGTGCTTATTTTACGCAGAATTTCGCGCTGAATCTAAAACTACCCTTGTTTTTCTTAGTCAGTCAGCAAATAACTGAATTAGAGGCGTTTGAAATTTCGGGTTGTCACCAGAGGGCCAAAATTTTGGAGGTTCAAAAACGATTTTGCTCGATATCCCCGGAATTAAGACAAACTTCAAAAAACCGTTTTTGAAATCGTTTTTTTCGCAATTTTTTAGCTAAGAAACCGTTCTTTGATTTTTCAAAAGTCGAAAGTAGGAGTTTTTCGCGAAAAGTCATGACTTTAAAACTATGCCAAACTTCTCATATCGATATCTCGCTTATTTTTTTGAGTAAACTCAAGTTGTTATACATCAGTGTACGCAGAATTTTACGCAGATTCCAAATCTGGGATTTAAATTCAGATCCGACTGCAAATAACCGAGTTATGGCCGATCAAAGTTTCGGATAGTTGATTTTCATTTTTTCTCATTTTTCCCAATTTTCAAAGTTAAATATCTCGGAAACTATTAGAGATATTGAGATGCGGTTTGCGCCATTCTTTTTCTCGGCTCATTTTACGTTAGAAAAAGTTCGATAGTCGATTTTTCGCGAAAAAAAATTGCGACTCAAACGATGAAAATTTTTCATTTTTTTTAATTTTTGGCCATAACTCGCAAACTATTCGTCCTATAGATCTCAAATTTGGCCAGTAGATAGATTTTAAGCTCCTTTTTCGACTGATGTATAATTCAATGCTATTAAACGTCGTTTTAATTTTGAAAACATTGATTGAAAATCACCCTAAAATGACGTTTTCAAAACAGTTTTGGCCAGTTCCTCGTTTATTTATTAAGCAAATTCAACAAATTTGGGTCTCATTTTACGCAGAATTTTACGCTGAATTCAAAAACATGATAATTTTTTAATTTTTGTCAACAAATAACCGAGTTATGGCCGTTTGAAATTTTGGGTTTTCGCCAGAGGGTCAAATTTTCGAAGGTTCGAAACAATTCATGCTGGATATCTCGGCAACTATTTCAGATATTGAGATGCGGTTTGCGCCATCGTTTTTCTCGTGATTTTTTACATAAGAAACAATTCTTTAATTTTTCTATAGTCGAAATTTGCAAATTTTCGCAAAAATTTATGACTAAAACTATGTTAAACTTCTGATATCGATATTTCGCTTATTTTTTAGAGTAAACGTAAGTTATTATACATCAGTGTACGCAGAATTTTACGCACATTCTAAATCTGGGATTTAAATTCAGATCCGACAACAGATAACTGAGTTACGGCCAATCAAAGTTTCGGATAGTTGATTTTCATTTTTTCTCATTTTTCGTAATTTTTGAAGTTAAATATCTCGGAAACTTCCTTTTCACAACCACGTTAGCCTGCTTGGTGTTGACCGTGTCGTGGTTCGTTCTTCTTTTTGACCGCAACATCAACGTGCTAACTCTTTACTATTCTTTCTTCTTGCGATCTGTTATTCTGTCCATCTTGTGCATTGAGGACTACGGTTGATTTTTTTTGAATGATTTTCCATCTGTTTACTTACCGTTTGCTTCATTTTGCTAGTCTTTACGATCACTTTCATTCTTTGTTCTGATTCCGATAACCCCAAATTTTCACCTGTCAAGGGGTCACCTTCTCGATGACGAAATGTGACGTAGAGCCGAAGAAGCGATAGCAGCCATTCTGGTTCGGGTAGATCACTTGCGGTTTAGATTTCGAGTCATACGGAACTCCAGAGTTTTCCGATCTTTTTGAGTTTTTGGAGAGTGATTTAGTGGCCTTTTTCCTTGGTTGGTACGTTGGTACGTTGATGGGTCAATAAGGTTCCTGGAGGAGACCGGCTTTCGTCTGGGCTCGAAGCGAAGTAAATCGACCACGTGGTGAACCGCGTGTAGAACTTTAAGGCCGCTTTCCATCGTTGTAAGTAAAATATTCCGGTGAATTCATCTTCCTAAGGGTATTTTCCACCCTAGGGCGTTTTTTTCCTTTTGTTGGGATTGCGGATTGAATCCCGTAACTTGGATTCACATTGATTGATGCCGCCAGAGGGCCAATTTTTCGAAGGTTCAAAACAATTCGTGCTCAATATCTCAAAAACTATTTCAGATATTGAGATGCGGTTTGCGCCATCGTTTTTCTCACAATTTTGACATAAGAAACAGTTCTTTGATTTTTCTATAGTCGAAATTTGCAAATTTTCGCGAAAATTCATTACTAAAACTATGCCAAATTTCTTGCCCTTCAACTGGAATTTACAAGTTATTGTAATCAGTTGAAACTAGAGAAATAATCAATGACCATTAATTAAGAATGGATAGTTTCATCCATTTCACAGATTTTTTGCCACGTTTTTTTCTGGTAAGTTAAATATTATTCTATTCCTTATGAAACTTTTTCAGACTGCAGGAAGGTGGGAGAGATTTGAGTTTGAGTTTTTCTATTTTAATTACATTTATTCAGTTTAATTAAGTTTTTTCTTTTATCATCCTTCCTTATTCCTGCAGATGGTTTTAATTCAAAAATTGTAGTACAAATCCGAGCTAAATCAGTTAAATTTTAAACCAAAAGTTTAGCCGCCTGGTGAGAGGATGTTTGAACTATTAACTTCGGCTAGAGTCCGCTAGGTGGCGATCATCTAAAAAATGCGAAAATTTTAAATAAATTCGTTTAGCCAGGGACTTTTTATTTAAGAAAACAATTAATTACATACAAACATGAAAGTTTCGTACAGCGTAAGTGCGTAAATGAATATGCAAACAACAATGCATCCGATTTTGCTTGTGTGCCGTGTGTCTTAGCTAACAGCAGGAAATCCCGCGCTAACCTTAATCTTTGAAATCTTTTTTTAGTGACTCCATCAACATGTCTGTGACCATTATAAAAGGCATCCCGGTGTCGTTCCCGTTCCCCCCGTACGACATCCAGGTAAATTACATGGAAAAAGTGATCGAACGCCTCCTGGACCGCAAAAACGGAGTCTTCGAGTCGCCCCATCCCTCCTCTGCGCTTCTTTGGTGTGGTTTGAAGCCAAGAAATCCAAGAAAGAAATTTAAGTCCCACGAGAGTCTTTTGGTATCCTAGACCAACTGAGGTCAGTAGGGGGTGCAACCAGCACCGAGAGAGTTTCCTTGGGGACTCCAACGATTATCTATGCCTCCAGGAGTTGAAGAGATCGAACTACAATAACGTCAAAGCTTCGGTTATTGGATCTCGTGAGCAAATGTGCGTTCAAGAAGAAGTGATCAATGAGAGAAATAAGATGATGGAAGGTGCAATTATGTCGAAAGAAAGTCAAAGAGGAGTCGTGCTTGTATTATAATAAAGTCGAAGCGATGAAAACGCATCCGAAAATCACGAATCTCAACGTTACAGACATAGAATATTTGGTGAAATTGGGGCAAGAGCACTGTTTTGTCCTTATTACATGGCAAAGACATCATTTTTGCACCATACAACTATCTACTTGATCCGAAAACTAGAAAAGCTTTAGGTCTAGAGTTGGCTAACAATATCGTGGTTTTTTATGAAGGTCACAACATTGAAAAGGCTTGTGAAGAGTCTGCATCCATCCAGTTTAAATCCTCTGATGTCACTCTTTGTGTTGAGGAACTAATGTCGGCAATGAAAGCCTTCAATAATGCGCCAATTTTGGATTGTAACTGGAGAGAAATCCCTAAAGACTTTCACGCTGTAGAGCTTTCCGCCCTCAAAGACATTTTTCTTAATTTCGAAAAGGCTCTGAACGCCATCGTAATCAAGACTTCGTTTAATGAAGGCACATATTTTGAAGGATTTTACATTTTTGAACTGTTGGCAAAAGCTGGGGTAAGTCAAAGAGTCTAGGACCACATTTTTTTTTTTAAATTGCACTATGTAAAACCGGCTTTCAAAGTAGGTTTATAATCGTTAAGTGCCTACTATTAGTAGTTCAAGTCTCCAATTTGGCCGCCACTGCACAAAAAATTCATTTTCTTGCAGATCACCGACAAAGAAAGTCAAGGAGGAGTCGTGCTCGTATTATAATAAATTCGAAGCGATGAAAACGCATCCGAAAATCACGAATCTCAACATTATAGATATAGAATATTTGGTGAAATTGGGGCAAGAGCACTGTTTTGTCCTTATTACATGGCAAAGGAACTGAAGTACGACAAAGACATCATTTTTGCACCATACAACTATTTACTTGGTCTGAAAACTAGAAAAGCTTTGGGTCTAGAGTTGGCTAACAAATATCGTCGTTTTTGACGAAGGTCACAACATTGAGAAGGCTTGTGAAGAGTCTGCATCCATCCAGTTTAAATCCTCTGATGTCACTCTTTGTGTTGAGGAACTAATGTCGGCAATGAAAGCCTTCAATAAGGCGCCAATGTTGGATTATAACTGGAGAGAAATCCCTAAAGATTTTCACGCTGTTGAGCTTTCCGCCCTCAAAGACATTTTTCTTAATTTCGAAAAGGCTCTGAACGCCATCGTAATCAAGACTTCGTTTAATGAAGGCACGTATTTTGAAGGAATTTACATTTTTGAACTGTTGGCAAAAGCTGGGGTAAGTCAAAGAGTCTACTATTAGTAGTTCAAGTCTCCAATTTGGCCGCCACAGCACAAAAAATTCATTTTCTTGCAGATCACCGACACGAATTTAGTCTCAATTCGTACCCTAATTGACAAGATTGTCCAATTTCTAACAACCGTAGATGAAGGTCCTATTGGACGCAAAGGCGCTGGACTGCAATTATTTGCATGGCTTTTGCGAGCTCGTCTGCGGAGTTTAGGGAAAACGTCCGCCAGTAATATAAAGTGAGTTGAATTTTCGTTGTTTTGTGGTAATCTCACTTTCCAGGTGCACGTTGGTTATGAGGAGGGCTCACCTAACGCAACTTTTAAAAACAAAGTTTTGAGCTGTTGGTGTTTTAGCTCCGGATTTGGGTAATCTCTCAGATGATAATCCCCATTTTTAATTTTCGCTTTTAGGATGAACATGCCAATGGAGCAAGGAGTTTATTGTGTGATTGTCACCAGTGGGACTTTGGTCCCCTTGAAACCATTAATTTCGGAGCTGGGACTCCAAGTGGACGTGTGGATTGAAAGCCCACACATCATCCAAGACGATCAAATCTGCGTCAAAGTCGTGTGACAAACGATCCAGGTGGGGGAAGCGCCACTTGCGACGGTTTGCCAAAGGACTAGCACCTCACGTTTTGGATTGCCATCAAATGGAATTTACAAGTTATTGTAATCAGTTGGAATTAGAGCAGTAATCAATTACCATTAATTAAGAATGGATAGTTTCGCCCATTTCAGATTGTTTGCCTCGTCTTTTTTAGGTAAGCTATCAAACATCTATCTTAATGAAACTTTTTCACACTTTTTGCAAGAAGGAGGGAGAGTGTTGAGTTTGTGTTTTTTTATTTTAATTATATTTACTCAGTTTTATTTGAGGATTTTGTTTTTTTTATTTTAATTACATTTCCTGAACTATTAACTTCAGCGTTATTCCGATAGGTGGCTAATCTAACTATTATGCGAAAAATAATTTTGTACGAAAGGTTCTTGCAGAACTTTGTTAAAAAATACATTAAGAAACTGTTATTTATAAACGTTACGTCATGTTTTTTTAGGATCTAACTAATCGTCTTCTTTTAGATACAAGAACAGAAGTGATTGCAAAAAGCTGTAGAAGTTAAAGAAGGCCAGTACAAAGTCGAGTCAGTCTGCCAACGTGTGAAGGAAATGCGAGATGTCAATTCTTCCTATTTTAACAGGGTGAGGAGTTTCAAGAATCATTTTAGGTTGTGTTGCTAAAATTTGCACTTTGAATTTCCCTCCTTTGTGTTCAGCTTCCACTAGACTTGCAAACGTCAAACTTGCATAATTTTGATTGGCTGAACGATTAGTGCAAACTGGCATCAACCTAAGAAAACCAAAGTTACGACGAAATTACTAAAGTGTACTTATTTCCAGAGTACAACAAATGATTAACAACGATCCTGCTTGCACAAGAGACTACCAGAATTCTTTACTGTTTACTTTCTCGTTCTTCTGGGCATGGTAGCAAAGAAATTACACAAGTTAAGAAGTTCATTTGAAGCTATTTAGAGTTGGAGTTGATTTGCAACAAATTGATGGGTCTTTATTGAAATTTTTAAACGCAGGTAAGCTGAAAACTGTTTGAATTCCAGCCTTGAAATGTTTCGTGGTATTTCCAGGTTCCAACTTCATTACCAGAGTTTATTATTAAAGAGACTGAATCGATGGATGATACCCATAGCCTAAGATGTCGAAAAGGCGGTTGTCGTCGCTCAACGCTGAAGGACTCTGCAAGTTATTGCACAGAATTGAAGAAACCACCCATTCAGTGCTCCCAGAGTACAGTGAATTGATCCATCACGAAAAAGGTGCTGCTTTACTGCAATATGGATGAAAAAGGTTAAATTCAAAGTCAAATGTTCTTTTTCCAGTGGTTGAAGATGTCGTTCAGTGACTGGGAGATGTTCAGAGTGTTGCTGATTTCATTGCGGGAGCACGAAGTTTGCAACGTTTTCAAATCTGATGAGTCTACGAGCAGAAAACGAGGAGTGTTCTTTTAGAGAAGACCCAAAGGAACTCAACCAACAGAAACGACTGTGGAGGACACCTGCTGTCTTGTGAGCTGTTTTGTGAAGTCAAGAAAACATCAGGGAATGGAAGGAAGTTTATGGAGAATTTTCATTGGTTTCTTGAAAACACGAGATCTAGAATGCTGAATGCATCGTGCTTGTTCAGGAAGGATGGAAGGTTTGTTTGTTTTCTTTTTATGGTGTCATCTTAATCTCTTCGTTGCAGCTGAACACGACTTTGTTGTCCCTTCCTCTTGGTCAAAGAAGCAGGCGCAATTGAAAGCTTTGTTCCTGATGAAACTTTTTTACACTTCTTGCAGGAAGAAAATGGAGGGAGGAAGAATGAAGACATGGGCACAGTGTAGGAGTTTGAAGTGTCTTTTTTTGCTCACATTATTATGTTGTTATTCAAAATGATGTAATTTGCTATGCTCATTTGATTACATACATAAAGTTTAAACTCTATGGGTTTTGTTTTCTTTCCTTTTTCCGGTTTGGTAGTCGTTTTCATCCAAAAATTTATCCAATTTGCAAAAAAATGCTTGAATTAAGTAGTTCGGCATTATTCCACCAGATAGCGCTTCACTCAAAAAAAAATTGGTAAAAATCCGGGCTAAATCCATTAGCTAAGTTTCAAACCACAAATTTAGCCCTCTGGTGAGAGAATGCATGAACTAAATGGTTTGGCATTATTTCCACCAGGTGGCGCTTACTAAAAAATTTTTGGTAAAAATCCAAACTAAATTAAATAGCTAAGTTTCAAACCACAAAATTAGCCCTCTGGTGAGAGAATCTATCAACTAAGTAGTTCGGCATTATTCCCACCAGGTGGCGCTTACTCAAGAAAATTTTGGTAAAAATCCGGGCTAAATCGATTATCTAAGTTTCAAACCACAAATTTAGCCCTCTGGTGAGGGAATGTGTGAACTAAATAGTTCAACATTATTTCCACCAGGTGGCGCTTACTCAAAAAAATTTGGTAAAAATCCTAGCTAAATTAATTAGCTAAGTTTCAAACCACAAATTTAGCCCTCTGGTGAGAGAATGTGTGAACTAAATAGTTCGGCATTATTCCCACCAGGTGGCGCTTACTCACGAAAATTTTGGTAAAAATCCAGGCTAAATCGATTATCTAAGTTTCAAACCAAAAATTTAGCCCTCTGGTGAGAGAATGTGTGAACTAAATAGTTCGGCATTATTCCCACCAGGTGGCGCTTACTCAAGAAAATTTTAGTAAAAATCCGGGCTAAACCGATTAGCTAAGTTTCAAACCAAAAATTTAGCCCTCTGGTGAGAGAATGCTTGAACTAAAAACGACCCACAAAAAAATAGGTCAAAATTTGAGAGGCAAGTTTCTATTGTAGAAAATTTTTCAATTTCCAAAAATGTCAAAAAAAACAATTGAATGCCAGAAAAAGCCAAAGTCTCAATAAAAATTCCTACAATGATCACAAAAACAATTGAATGGCTACAAAAACTATAAATCGAATACCATGGTAAAAAAAAACCTAAAATTGACTTCTAAATAAAGGAAAAGATTCATCCAAGACCCTAGATTTGAATCAATCTTCTCGTCTGACAGCTGTCATCGAGGCGATTGCTTAAGTCCACTTGGTCTTCAGACTCAGTCTTGTGTTCACATCCTTGTCACTCTACACTCTTTCATGTTCTTCTCTTCTTCATTCTAGTTCCTACCAGAAAGAAGTATGAAATAGTTAAGTTTCATGAAGAACGTGTTTGTTACCTCACCTGAAAAAACTCTTCAATTTACGTATACTTTCTCATTCTGTTCAGTTGCTGGTTCTTCACGTTAGGCGAAGCTTTCAATTGTTTGCGCCTGTTTCTTCACCAAGAGTAGAACAAAGTCTTGTTCAGCTGCAACTGAAAGATTAAGGTGAGACCATGAATGGAGATAAAAGAAAACAAACCTTCCATTCCTCCTGAACAAGCAGCAAAGCATTCAGCATTGTAAGATCGCAGGATCTCGCGTTTTCAAGAAACCAATGAAAATTCTCCATAAACTTCCGATCCCTGATGTTTCCTTGACTTCACAAAATGGCTCACAAGACACCAGATGACCTTCAGAGCCTTTGTAGTATTTTCTTTCTTGACAACTGCATCTCGATGATACTTTGTTTCCGTTGGTTGAGTTCCATTGGGCCTTCTCTGGAGAAACACTCGTTTTCTGCTCGTAGACTCATCAGGTTTGAAAACGTTGCAAACTTCGTGCTCCCGCAATGAAATCAGCAACACTCTGAACATTTCCCAGTCACTGAATGACATCTTCAACCACTGGAAAAAGAACATTTGACTTTGACTTAAAACATGTTTAAATTTAACCTTTTTCATGATGTTATGCTCCTTGATCAATTCACTGTACTCTGGGAGCACTGAATGGGTGGTTTCTTCAATTCTGTGCAATAACTTGCAGAGTCCTTCAGCGTTGAGCGACGACAACCGCCTTTTCGACATCTTAGGCTATGGGTTATCATCCATCGATTCAGTCTCTTTAATAATAAACTCTGGTAATGAAGTTGGAACCTGAAATACCACGAAACATTTCAAGGCTGGAATTCAAACAGTTTTCAGCTTACCTGCGTTTAAAAATTTCAATAAAGACCCATAAATTTGTTGCAAATCAACTCTAAATAGCTTCGAGTGAACTTCTTAACTTGTGTAATTTCTTTGCTACCATGCCCAGAAGAACGAGAAAGTAAACAGCAAAGAATTCTGGTAGTCTCTTGTGCAAGCAGGATCGTTGTTAATCATTTGTTGTACTCTGAAAATAAATTTAATTAGTAAAAACTATGACACTTGAACATGCAGAATGTAGGCAACCAATAATACACCCTTGTAATTTCGCAGTTACAGAGTAACTTTTGTTTTCTAAGGTTGATGACAGTTTGCACTAATCGTTCAACCAATCAAAAATAAGCAACTTTAAAGAGGGAAATTCGAAGTGCAATTTTAGTAACATAACCTAAAATGATTTTTGAAACTCACTCTGTTAAAATAGAAAGAATTAGCATCTCTCATTTCGTTCAGACTTTAGCACTTAGGAACACTGACTGTGCATGTCACGTTTCTGCGTCCACATCCCAATCATCCCAAATTCTGCACTCTTCCATGTTCTTCTCCTTCCTCCACCATACAAGAAGTGTAAAAAAGTTTCATTAGGAACATGTTGTTAACTTCCCTGATGAAGATTTTTCAATGTAAATGCAGCCTTTCTTGATTTTTATGCAGAAGCAGCTGCACTTCTCTCACTGTGTAGTTGTTGGTTGGTTGTACATATCAGGCAAAGCTTTCATTTGTTTGCCTCTGCTTCTGACCAAAAGTACAACAAAGTCTTGTTCAGCTGCAAGAGAAAAATAAAAATGAGACCATCAATGAAGTGAAAAGAAAACTAACCTTTCATCCTTCCTAATTAAGTAGCAATGAAAATTTTCATCGTCCACAAACTTCCACTTTTTGATGTTTTCATAACTTCACAAAATAGCTCAAAAGCTAGTAGACTTCCTCCACAGCCTTTTGCAGCATGCATTTTCTTTCTCGACAACTTCAACACTCCTAAAATACCACAAAGCATTTTAAAGCTGTGATTCCAACAATTTTCTGCTTACCTGCATTTAAGAATTTCAATTAGGACTCATAAGTTTGTGCAAACCCAGTTTCACCAACACCAACCTCAAGTGAAGTTAAGTTCTCAACTTGCTAAGTTCTGTTGTACCATTCCCAAAAAAAAATTGACAGTAAAGAATTTTGTTGGTGTCTTCACGCAGAGGCGGTTGTTGGTTGTTTACGTAAGGCTTTACCTTTAATTGATGGCGTCTGCTTCTGACCCAAGTATAACAAATTCTTCTTCAGCTGCAACAGAAAGATAAAAATGAGAGGATGAATGGAGAGAAAAAAAAACCAACCTTCCATCCTTCCTGACCAAGTAGCGATTCTCCACAACCTTCCAATTCCTGATAAATTCCTAACTTCAGCAAATGGTCCAAAAGATCCTCCACCTTCTTTGGAACATTTCTTTCTTGATTTTCTTCAACATTTCGAGAACCAGAAAACATTTCAAAGCTGCAATTCTAAAACAATCATTTTGTACCATGAAAATAAATCTTGATTAGTATAAATTTCGACCCCTGAACATCCAGCGCATAGGCACCCAATAATACACTTTAGTGACTTTGTGATGTAGTAATTTTTGTTTTCTTAGGTTGATGAAAAGTACGCACTATTCGTTGGACCAATCAGAAGCAAGCATGTTTTGTCTACTTCAAGTCTAGTGGAAACCGAACAAATGGTGGAAGATTCAAATTGCAAATTTAGTACACTTAAAACACTTAACACTTAAAATTATTCTTGCAACTCACCCAAGAAAATTGGTATCTTGCGTATTCTTCAGACTTTAGAGCACTCACGCGACTACACTAGAAAGTGCTTCTTTACTACTGCAACTTTTTGAAGTCACTTCCGTTCTTGTCCCTAAAAACAGTAGATTAGTTACATCAAAAAACACCTAACGTAACGTTTACAAGTGGTAGTGATACAAATTAATGTTTTTCTTAATAAAGTTATGCAAGACTTATATAAAATTGCTTTTCGTAATTACTACAATTAGGTTACATCACATCACCTCGATCGCATTTAGAAGACTTGGGAAAACATGAAAAACTTCCACAAAACTCACACAAAAGCCCCAACAAGACTAAAACGACTTGAACCCTGCACTCAAACTTCCAAATAAACATCGGCAGAAGCACGTTGAAGTTAGGTGCGAATAAAACTTGAAATCAAGCATCTGATTGGTGGTTGTCCCAGCTGTCACTTTTGACTTTTGACATTTAGTTTATTTACAAATGATGGCTGGAGTGGTGCCGAAACGATCCACATCTGGAAGAAAACAATGGACAGTACACGGTAATTCACCCCCGAACCACCCCCAACCACGCGTCTCCACCCCCCTTTCGCTAAAATCACCCATTTTGTTGGAGGTTATGTTTATCAACAATCGTTTTTAGACGGGGCCCGCAGTTCTTTGAAACGGCTGAGGAGCCAGATGGCCACCGACGGCTGTCCCGAGTCTCAGGTGGTGTTAGCTAAACAATTACTAGACGACAAGTGTGGTATGTGGAGTTTATACAATCTCAACACCCATTAAAAGTCGTTTCCAGAAATAGAAACTGAGACTAAAGAAAATGAGAGACTGGGCGTGTACTGGTTGATTAAAGCGTCGGAACAAGGCAACACCGAAGCGACGGATTTGCTCAAAACCTGTCTCCAGACCGGAAAGGGGATCACCGAGTTGAATTATTTAGACGTGAAGTCCTGCATTGGCATGACCCAACATGAGAAATTGGCGAGGAAAGCCGCCAGAGAAATGTTCGCGAGTTTGTCGAATGGGGGCGACTACATCACTTCCGATCAACTCCAAAAGAAGATCCTGGCGATCGATAGGGAGCAAGGCGTGGGGAGTCTTCATATCCACGAAAATGGGATCAACGGGGAGTTGATGTACGAAACGGAGTCCGACGAGGACACGGATTGGTGCCAGAAATCCGAAGTCAACGAGAAATTGACCGAGGATCATTTAGTATCCGCCGCGGTGGATTACTCTCACGGACATTTACCCATCGTAAATCGCGCGTTGTGTTTATCCAGTCCTGATCTGAAGGCTTTGGATCACATCCCGTTGGTCCAGAGGTCGATTCTCCACCCCCATCTAGCCCTTAAGATCTTGTACTTGAAGTTGGTACGGTTCCTAGCCCGCGAGTTTACGTTCTTCTTCCCTTTGGCGAAGTCAGAAACGCAGCTGCTGGTGCTGATGCTAGTCTACGCTCTCGTTAGTTCCGACAACATCCTTTACTTTTTCCCTCTAGTTCTCTACTACGTCACTTTCATCATCATGATCGTTGTCACGTTCCAAATGCTGCAGGTGAAGCGAGAGTTCCACGACTTCCGGTTGTGGTCCGGCCTCTTCATCTGTTACTCCGGGGGTGATTTGAACCCCGAAGACGCCGAATTTCAGTACATCCGCAACAACCTCAAACCCTACGGTTGGTTCTTCGGGTCTCTCCTACTAAACCTCGTCATCTACCCCGTGATAGTCGAGCAATGGATCCCTCAATCCGAGCTGATGATCATCTCCTTCTGTCTAACCTTCGCCACCCTCCTGGGGTTCATGTATAAAAAGCGCGGAAAAACCATCTTCGACCTGTTGGTGTTCTTCAGTTTCGGCATCAACGTGCTGGCGAAGTACCCCTACGAAACCGACCCGGTGGTGGCTCAGGGGTGGCGCTTCCTCGACTTGAAAATCCCGACTTTCGCCAGCTACGTCGTGGGAAACGGGATCGAGTTCTGCATCAACTTCCGCCTGTTGCTCTACCTGTGCATCCCGGTGCTCTTAGTCCGCATAGCGTCGCGTCACAACTGGAAAGGAACCTATCAAGTCTTGATCCCCCATTGCGTGACGTTGAGTTGGCTGCAAATCTGCATCATCAGCTCCCAAGGAGCGACAATGTTCGGGTTACTCCGCGGAAGCTTAGCCCTCGTCGGCGTCGTCTTATTCCTCCCACTCGTCGGTCTTACCAGCATCGTCCTCCCGGCCGCCGCTCTAACAAAATTCTTCGTCTCCACCGACCTCATCTTCAGCCTCTGCCTCTTCGTCGTCCTCACCGGTCTGTTCTTCGCGCTCTGTTTCCTCACCGCCCAGACACGGTACAAGAAACTCACGGCGTTCATCCAAGTCGTCTTCTCGGTCCTCGCGGTCCTAACCCTCCTGAAATCCACCCAGAAAACCGAAGAATACTACGAGAAGAAGCTCCCAGAGTACCTTTCCTGGGACGTCTACCAGCGCTTCTGCCACCAACCCGTTTGGCAAGAAGAGAACATCGCCGTGGCTCAACTGAAATGCTCGCAACTCCACCACGCGCACATCCACTGGGACGGCTACATCAACGATATTAAAATCCGCTCGGTTTCGAACAGTTTTCGCACCATCTTCGATCACTTACCGGCGTCGTTACGCCCCCATTTGTACTGTTTCTACGGCCACGAAACCACGGAGGATTGTTCGTCGTTCCCGCAAGCAGTCCGCGAAGAGTGCAGCTCGTTTTACAGCGCGATCAAATCGACAAGGGGTTGTTCGCTCGAAAAGTACAACACGTACACGTTCGAAATCACCACGAAAGTGCAAGCGGGGATTTGGGGGAAGAGTCCTGAGGTGACTCTCGTTGTAGATCACGCGTTTAAGAACTTTACGTTGAATTTGAAGCCGAACGACCACGTGTGGTTCAAAGGGACTCTTTTCAACAACGAGGCGGTGGGGTCAGATGGTATCCTAGGGGGGTTTAAAATACACGTTCGATTAGACGAAATCGGGTGTCTCGCTTGTAGTAACAACAATTTAACGACGGTCAAAAGACGCGAAGAAACGAGATTTAATGTTAGGAGTGTAGTCGAGGCGGTTTTGGTCGGCCTGAAGTTCGTTTTGAACGTAATTCTAAGTCCTGTTGTAGTTTTTAAGTAGAAACTTTGTACTCATTAATTTATTGATGTTAATGTTCGTGTTATTAATAAATTTATTTAAATTTGCCGGTTCTTATTTGGGTTGTGCGGTGGCTCTCGTCGAAGACAGACGTGTTAAGTGAGAAGTGAAGCGACTTTGGAACTGAATCGTTGCCGGGTCAGTACTAGTTTTAGTAGTTTTTCATTTAAAAAGAGAATTTGAAAGAAAGTGGGTAAAAGTTTATAAAAGTCCCAAAAAGAATTTAAAACTTACCAACTAAATCAAATAACCCAAGAGGATCGTCTCAAAACACGAAAACTCATTATATCACTTGTGAAAAATGGTGAATGCGCCGAATTAATTAAAACAGAAATTTTTTCCCAACCACCATCAAAAACGCACAAAACTACTGCCAACCTCAGAACAAAAATCCCCAGAATCTCACCATAGTTTTCTTTGATTTTGTGGTTGTACCAACCTGATGAAACGAAAGTCACCAAATTCTGGTTTGACGAAACACGTGTGTAATGTGCCGTTTGAGAATTTTCCTTTAGTTTTTGGAGTTTTCTAACTGAATTTAAAATGGTGAGTTGCAAAAACGCTCGTTTTACCTATTACTAACGATTGGGACGATTTTCCGCAAAAACATGGCAATGTTAGTAAACATAACCTCACTTTTTGCGTGGCGTTTTTCATTGAAATCCACTTTCCAACCCACACAAACTTAATAGACACACTTAGTAACCCTAGAATCTTTGATATTTCTGCAAGTTTGCCCTTCTCCCCTTGTTTTTACAGTTTTCTGGAGTTTGTAAACATAACCTCACTTTTATCAATTCTCGTTTTCAGTCCAAACTCTACATCTTGTTCGAGCACGCCGCCGGCTATGGCGTCTTCAAAGTGCAAGAATTTGAAGAGATCGGCATGCTGCTCCCCCAACTGGAGGCCGCAGTCCACGAACTCTCCCGTTTCAACAGCGTGGTGCAGCTCGTGGGCTTCTCCCCCTTCAAAACCGCAGTTACAGCCCTGGAAAACATCAACGCAGTGTCCGAGGGAGTTTTACCTGAAGACCTACAAAACTTCTTGGACATTACCATCCCGAAAACCAAGAAAAAAAGTAAAATCACTTTGGGCGTGAGCGACCCGAAACTGGGGGCTGCCGTCACTGAAGCGCTGGGGATTCAGTGCAGCCATGTGGGGGCCGTACCGGAAGTTATCCGAGGTTGGCCGAGAAGGTTTTTAAACGTGGGGGCTAAAGTACTGTTTTTTAGGTATTAGACACCACTTCCCCAATCTTGTGAAGGGTTTCACTGCAAAGAGCTCGGCGGTGGCGCAGTTGGGCTTGGGGCACTCCTACTCGCGGGCTAAAGTCAAATTCAATGTGCACAGAGTTGATAATATGATCATCCAATCCATCGCTTTGTTGGACCAGTTGGATAAGGACATCAACACGTTTTCGATGAGGATACGGTAATATACCATACTCGTTTGGGTTAAGAGAACTTTTTACTGACTTGGCCTTTTGTTGCAGCGAATGGTACTCGTACCATTTCCCAGAGTTGGTGAAAATCGTCCCAGAGAACTACACCTACGCCCGATTGGTGAAACTGATCAAAAACCGCAAAGAGCTAACTGAAGACTCCTTGGAGTCTCTCGAGGAGATAACAATGGATTCGGGTAAAGCCCAAGCAATCCTCGACGCCTCCAAGTCCAGCATGGGCATGGACATCAGCGTGGTCGACTTACTAAACATCGAAATGTTCGCAAGTCGCGTGACGGCCCTAGCAGACTACAGAAATCAACTCTCTGAATACTTGAAATCGAAAATGGGCGAAGTGGCTCCAAATCTGGCGAAACTCATCGGCGAACAAGTCGGCGCTCGCTTGATCGCCCACGCCGGCTCGCTAACAAACCTAGCAAAGTACCCAGCGTCGACTGTGCAGATCCTAGGCGCGGAAAAGGCACTTTTCCGAGCGCTCAAAACGCGAGGAAACACTCCAAAGTACGGGTTACTCTTCCATTCCACGTTCATCGGGCGAGCGGGGGCGAAAAACAAAGGACGCATCTCGCGGTATTTGGCCAACAAATGCTCGATTGCGTCGAGGATTGATTGTTTCACTGAAACACCCACGCAGATCTTTGGAGAGAAGTTGAGGCAACAAGTTGAAGATAGACTCAAGTTTTACGAAACTGGCGACGTTCCGAAGAAGAATCTTGAAGTGATGAAGGAGGCGATGGAGGAGGTTGAACAGGAGGCACAGAGCCAGGTCGAGAAGAAGAAGAAAAAGAAGAAGAAACACAAGTTGGACGACACGGCGGAAGAGAACGGGGTGGACAAAACGAATGGGAGCGTCGCGGAAGACGAGCCCCCGAAGAAGAAAAAGAAGAAGAATAAGAAGAAGAACGAGTGAAATTATTGCCCGATTTCTTTATAGTAAGCTTGAATTTATAAATATAGAAATGTGGTTTTTATATAAAGGCCTTATTATACCACCTCACTGCTAGATAAAATAGTGTACGTTACACGTGGGTTATGGCACATTATGTCATGTAATAAGAACAAGCGTAAATATTCACAACAGTTTATTTTGGGGGGTTTTTACAGTAACTAAATGAGCGGAATGTTGCAACAATTACACATCTATTTATCGTAATAAGGCACGATGGCTTTTCGTAGTTGCTCACCAAAGAAAAACTATCAATGAAACGAATTTGTTTTATTTTCGATAGAAAAAGATTAACAGTACGATATTGCTATTTTCTTGTTTTTCTATGCAGGGCCGGATCTCCGACTCCTACAATGAATGATTATAAATAAAATTGCAGACTAATAAAATAACCAGAAACTTAAGTTACCCAGCACCTTGAATGAGCATTGTAATATAAACAAAACTATACAAAAATATGTGCAGTTGACTTTTAACTAAAGCAAGACCAAATGGCTCAAATACAATCTTTGGAATTTCGCGAGTTTCTTTCGATTTTAAGAGCTAGGAAACAACTGTCTATTTGGCTGATTGAAGCTGTTTTGCGGGAACCCTTGAGCATTGAAATTCATGGCGTTGTATTGATTCATCAACTTGGGCTGGTTAATGGGCGACGTTGGATTGCTGGCCAATTGGTTCATGCTCGGTGAGACCCCCTGTTTAGGCTTTGCCACTAATAAATTGTCTAGATCGATATTCAAATTCCCCGAATTACTCCACGTCGATCCTACCGGCGGTTGGTTTTTATTTGTTGGTGTTTTCTCCGTGTTGTTATTGGACGAAGTGGAAGACAGCGGTTGAAGTGGTTGAGCGGATGTTGGGGTTAAAATCGAACCTAATTAAAATTCCACTTTTAGTACACCATCAATTAGAGACATAGTACACGCAGCTAAACTCCTACATTCTAAATTTGGTTCGCCCCGAGCAACATTAACACTAAGAAGGTCGCCTAGCCACAACCGAAACTCCACGAGCTCGTCTATGAAATCCGCCACTAGAATATCTTTCGGAGTGTTCAAAACCGCCGCCGCGATCAAACTTATGATGGCCATCCGCACCTTCACCTCTTTATGGAACCGCAAGAACCAGGAGAAGTGGAGGACCTCTTTGGCCATCCGTGGAACAATGGCGCAATTCTGAGACGCGCACAGCACCACAGCCAAGGTCCGAACGTACTCAACCAACAAAATACAATCGTCGTCTTGCGGCAACGAAATCATTTTATTTTGGTTATAACCGTACAAAAGAGGGAAGAAGAAGTAACCGGCCACATCCCCAAATCTGTTCAAACTCTCAACTCTGAACGGTTTGTGGGTGTGGAAGTAACGAGTTTTGGTTTCTAGACGCTTTTTTATCACTTCCTCTGCGGTGGAGAGCTCGCGCGACTTCACCACCCCCACTGAAGGAGGTTTGAGTGCCGACAACGTCTGCGCCGCCGCCTTCAACACATCGAGAATAAGAATCCTGTGGGCGATAGAGTACGTTCCGATATCCGCGTGAAATTGTCGAGTTAAATACTCTGCAGACGCCGCGGGATACACGCAGGTGATGGCCACGCAACTTCTGAAGACTTTAGAGTCGAAATCCTCAATGAAGAACCTCTGTTCCAAACACAGGAGTAATTGAAGGAGTTCGACACCTAGAGAAACGTCGTCATCCGGTAACTGTTTGATGATGAGGTCTTCAGCGCTGGCGACGCTCTCCGTGAAGACGTCGCAGTTTTCAGTCTCCAACAACCCTTCTTTGAGGTCGCGCAGATACCTGGGGCACTCCTTCGTGAGTTTAACATCATTAGACACGTCGTACGGTTCCAAATCATCGTCGGAGTCAAGGTCAAAGTCCGTACCGTCGATGATGGTAACCAAGCGGTTTTTTGTCTGAAGCGTCTCCACAGTGACGACGTTGTGGGGGTCATCTCGTCGCAGTTTACGAGGAGGTGGAGTGTACACCACCTCCACCTTCGTCTCCAGTAAGCCACGGAGGAGCTCCACGAGATCACCGACACTCTTACTTTTGTAAAACTCCCCCGAGTCTCTATCGTACAACTCTTGGAGGTGGTGCGCGATTTCCTTCGCCTCCGCTGGTAAAGTTTCGTACTCAAACTTGAGCACCGCGTCCTCGCTCTCTTCCTGAAGGTGGTTTAGAACGATCTCGGTGGCTTTCATCCCCATGATGCGGATCTCCACTATCGCACTCTGGAGGTGGTTAGGAACGGCGGCGTTCATCTTCTCCTGGAGGATTCTGCGCTCGCGGTCACTTAACCCAATGCTCTTCAAACTGTTCATGATGGAGACGATCAACTTGGTGATGTAGAGGTGGTGCTCCACGCTCGTGTGGTTCAAAGCAGACTTATCCGACCACACAGTGACTAAATCCACCAAAAGCGCGAACAAAAGGTGCTCAGATCTGCTGATGCACACCACCAAGTTCGCGATGAGATTCTCATCGTCGCAGTAAGTCAACAACGGGAGTTTCTTACACAAAACGAACTTCCAGTTTTGGGTGTGCAGCAACTTCGGCCCGAACACGTCAAGGACGCAAAAGAAGCGAGGATCGAGCGTCTTTAGAGTCATCGTGGCGAAGACTTCGATGGCCGCGCGCTCCAACTTCTCCACCACGCTCCAGATGATCCTCCGGTAAACGTGTTTTTTTCTAGTTTGGTTGCTCAGCACCCCCATGATGGTGATGAGAGTTTTTAGCCCCTCCGAGCCGTGGTGGTCGTGGAAATTCGTCACGGTTTTGCTCAGGAGAAAGCTGAGAGCCTCATAATTGAATTCGTCGGGTAGCTCCGACAGAAACTCCACAACTTTAATGAAGTTGAAGACCAAGAATTTACAGTACTCGCTGGGTTTGAAGAAGGAGTTGAATTGTCCGCGCGTGGCGTTGGACACCCTGTTGGGGGCCGAAACGAGTATCTGCACTCTTTCGCTCCAGAGTCTCTGGTTTTCTTCGCGTTCTATGTCGCTCGGTGGATTGGTACAACTGCGGAAGATGAGGGCGAAGAGGCCTTCGCTCCTCAAAACAACTTCCGCTAACAAAGACAGGGTTGTGTTGTGTTTGTTGTTTAAGTTGTCGAAGACAACATCGCAAGCAACAACAAAACAGTGCTCGTCTTCGAGTGAGAAGACCTTCGCGACATCCGCACGCAGCTGTCCGTTGGTCACCGGGAAAGAATGGTCAAAGAGTGAAATCAAACTCTTGAGGAGTTGTCGGTAGTCGACCTCTGCGAATCTCGCTAGATCTGTCTCGTCGATTTTCAACAGCTTTTGGACTGTTAGAGTCGGCAATAACTGAGTGAAGCCCTCGAGACTCTCGGCGATCAAATCGATGTCGTTTTGCGAGGAGATTTTCTTGATCGAGCTCAATGTTTTCGTTACGCCTCTGCAGGCCTCTCGCAACTGGTTTTCGACGGTTTTTCCTGGTTTTTTTAATGCTTCACGATTGGTATCTGCAATGGGAACGCTCAGGTGAGTTTCCCGTTTGCTGGAAAGGCGTGTCTACCAACTGTGGCGTGTTAAAATGACCGCAAATTTCGATTTTTGACTGTTGGTACTGTTGCGTGGCGCCGTTCGGAAAATCGTTAAACTAATCCCGCCCAAGAGACTGGATAAGCTAGAGTACTCACCTCCATCCAGTAGGCTAGGCGCGGCCCCTTCATTGTTGTTTGGAACACCTGCGAATCCGCCCTGTGGCTGCACAGTCAAGTTACTGAACCCCGACAAGTCTCCCAACAAGTCGCTGTGGTTTTGCGTCGCCCCCACGATCTGCGGTCCGGCTAACAAACTCGCGGGACTCTGTTGAGGTGCCCCCATCACATTCGTGGTATTGCCGCCCACGAAAGGCACCCCCATGAGATTCCCTGCGCCCATCAAACTCTGTACGTTTGGTGGAGGCGCCGCGAACAAATTCTGATTTTGCGGCGGGGCCCCCTGTGAGAACGCCGAACTGAAATCGGCAAAGTCGTCTTCGGTTTTCTCGGGGGCCGGAGCCCCGAAAGCTGCCTCAAAATCGCCGAATTCCGTCGGTTTTTTCGTGTCTTCTTCAGACGCTCGCGGATTGAAATCGTCATTAAGAAGATCGTCGGATTGGGGTAAAGGGCTCTGACTAGCATCTCTTCCAAAGTTCGCAGCTGCTCCTAGATCGACTTTCTTCAAGGGCTTGTTGGTTTTCTTCGGCGAGTTCGTTATCGCCGAGTTGATGTTGATATTAACTCGCTTTTCCGTAGAAGTGGGGCTGTCATCTTTGTATTTTCTAGTGTTTGTGTTGTTACGCGTGGATTCGGTGTCGCTGTCTTCCTTATCGAACTCGTACTCGTCTTCGAAAGTGCGGTCGCGATATCGACTGGCTCCGCCGGATCCGGAAGAAGGTTCGTCCCAATCGCGGTCGGCGTAGTCTCGAGAGGGGCGTTCTTCCCACCGCTCGTGACTCCCTGGAAACGGTTTGATTTCAATCCGGCTCGCAGGACCAACGGTCCTGCGAGCCGGATGTTACTCAACCAACCTACTCTTGTGCTGACCATATCCGAGCTCATCCCGATGTACTTGTCTTTGTTCTTCTTCGCCTTTTTTCGCTCCTCTCGTAATCGGTCGTCGTCTTGGATGAAATCAATGAGCTCCTTGACTTTGTGACGAATGTTGACACCCTGATCTTTGCCCATGTCGTCGATGAAACTGAAGTTTTCTAAGGATCGGAGGTCGTAGATGTGCTCCCGGGCTGAGGTGACCACGCGCTCAGACCCGTTTTTTATCAGGTAGTTCAACAGGAGTAAAGACTGAAAATTGAGTTTATTGGGGGGTACTTAAATGAGCGTGAGCACCTTGTAAATCCGCCTCCAGTGTTGCTTATTGTCCTGGAACATTCTCTTCCACAGCATGGACATGACCTCGGGGAAATGCTCGTACGTAAAAGTGGAGTGCGCTAATTCCTGCATCATTTGCCCCGTGGGCCCCCATGGCTCGTCGTTTGTTGCCTCTCTAACTTTGGCCTCTATTTCCGTGTAGTTCATCACAACGTTGGTTCTGCAAAGGGGAATTTGAGCACGAAAGGAAAAAAACATGAAAAAAGATAAACATCTGGAGATGCACTTACACTTTATCGGCGATCTCTCGCACTTTCCACATACTAAATAAATTCTCCATTTTCGCCGAAGTGAGATCTTGACTAATACCGAGCGATTATTGCGGTTTTTGCCACCGATTTATCTAGAAATGGTCCTGAGATGACTTGGCGATCACTCGGCCATATTTACATGAGTGACATCAGCAACGGAGTACCAACGTGGCGACAAAATCACCAAAACGAAAAAGCCAGATTGCGAGTGCCTCAATTTCCAACAAATATCTCCAGCGATACGAGGGAGTTTACACACCCCCAACATCCCTTTCGCCTCTGTTTTCTCTCGTTATTTTCGATTTTCCTTCTCATTTTAGTTCCTGTTTGTGCCGTTTGGTTGCCAGCCCTGCGCATTGCTGAAATGTCATACCAGTGATGTCATCCGTGTTTTTTCCACCGTAAAATCAGTTCCGTGTACCCATGGCCCCCATAAAAGTGATTTTATTAGCCTGTGGGTCCTTCAACCCCCCCACCAACATGCATTTACGGATGTTCGGTAAGTAAACCTCCCCTCGATTTCTTAGGTTAAGATTTTTTAGAAATCGCAAGAGACCACCTTCATCGCATGGGAAATCACGTCGTTATCGGGGGGCTGATATCACCGGTCCATGATGGGTACGGGAAAAAGGAGCTGGAGGCGGCGACCCATCGCTTGAATATGACCAAATTAGCCCTGCAGACTACAGATTGGATTAAATTGTCGGATTGGGAGTGCAAGCAGGAGACTTGGAGTCGTACCAAGCAGGTGCTGCAGTACCACCAGGTAATCTCAGAGAGAGTAGAGACAGTCTTTTAAGTCTTTGTTGTAGAATCACGTCAACGCGCTTTTACATAGTCGAAATAACGATAAGATCAATGAAGAGGACGTTCTGTGGGCCCCAGATAACGTGAGAAGCTACAGTGGGGAGGCTGTTCAGATCAAGCTGCTTTGTGGGGCGGATCTGTTGGAGTCGTTCGGGACTCCAGGGCTGTGGGCTGATGATGATGTAACCCCTCCATACAGTTATGACCAGTTGATTCTTTATTTTCAGTTGTAGATTGAAGCAATCGTAGGGCAACACGGTCTAGTTGTTATAACTCGCTCAAATACCAACCCCAATGAGTTTATCTACAATTCAGATGTTCTCACTAAATACATGGTGAGGTTTCATTTGTCCCAACTTTGTCTTGATTGTTCGTTTTAGTCAAACATCACTCTGGTGACTGAGTGGATACAGAATGAAGTTAGCTCAACCAAAATCCGACGCGCGTTAAGACGCTCCGAATCCGTCAAATATCTCATACCTGAGAAAGTAATCGAATATATTCACAAAAACGGGTTGTTTGGAAGCAAAACCACGTGAGTATGAAATAAAAAACTTCTCATTAGACTTGTGGCCCCAAAACGTTGTCTTTAACTCGTTTTAATTTATTTCCCGCTGCCGGATCAGTAAGTACGAATTTAACTCCAATTTCCTAACTCCTTCTCCTTCGGACGCGGCAATGGAGTCTCCTAGCCCCACAAAATGCATGATTATCTGTAACAACACTCTGTTCGCTCGTAACTACGAGAAACGCATGTCGATCGACACCGTCGACAGCGTCACCAAAGCAAACGCATTGAACACGACCCGTCATCCGGGTCAAGCCGTAAAAATCATCACTGAAAGTAACGGCGACCATAAAATCGTCAAAGACGCCAAAGAGGTACGTAAAGAAGACACCCAATTAAAAACCTCGAAAAGCTGCGCTAATATCGACGAATTGCACCAGAGGAGTTCGGTGAAAGGCAGCAAATCGAACGCGAATTTGAAAGAGTGCAAAAGTTGCGACGAGAATTTGATAAAGTTTATTTTTACGAAACATGGAATTCAGGTTATTAGCGATGTTGAAACGATTGTTTAATTGCATGGGGGAAAAACGGCGGGAGGCTGGGGAGTTAGTAAAGTGGTGGTAGCACTGCTCTTGCCGTTTCTTAACTGTTGGCTGTGTTTTCGTTCACTCTCAAACAATAATAAAAGCTCTAAAGTCAATGTTGTTCTTCCATTTTGAGTATTGCATGTCTTTACTGTGATGTGTAGCATGTGATTTTCTGTTTCAGGCATCTCTAGTCCGACCTGCATGCCTTCTATAGTTGGCTCGTTGTAAGGGACGTTGTCCCAAAACTTAAATAAATCTCAAAAAAACATTCCTATTAGATTTTGAGATTTATCCTTGAGTGATATTTTTACTTGGTAGTGCTGTATAGAGTTTGTTAGTTTATATTTATTTTACGAAATGTTGCTTAGTTTTCTATTAATGTAAGCCAAATAAAGTCTTATTTATAAAAACGACTATATTTCTTCGTACAAAATTAACAATAAATAAAGGAACGGCGTCATCAACTGTTTTTTTGAACGAACCAATCCGGAGTCACGTCGCTGATCACGTGAGTACTACTAAAAACACGTCGCTGCCCACGTGGCCTGTTCTAACCAATCCGGGCGCTACAGTCTCCAATCACGCATTATGGCACTAAGTTTGAAGTTTCTTGGGTTTAACTTCTTCGGCGCAGGTGCACCAGGGGGTTGTCGCCTTGTCACAAGTTAACTGGATGTTGACCACCGTCAAGGGGGCACTCCCAATCGTCATAGTTTTATAACTGATGATTTTATACGTGACGTCATGTAACCCCGTGTGCCTGTCTCTCCTCCTCGTCACTTCCCTCTGGTTGTAACACTTGGCAGTGTCCCTCTTCCTGTCCTTCCCATGGATATGTCTGGAAGAAACAGAATGAGAGGTGACCACAAAGGGGGTGTTATCACCTGAAGGTGTTGTTCATTCCCGTGGTGATGTTCTCAGGACGCGTTATGTTAAGATTGGCGTCTTTCAAGCGCACGTAGAATTCGTCGTCTTCCAGCCCCCAACCCCAGTAGTTGTTTGATAGTCCGTTCACTAAACCAAAGTGCCCCCTAAAACCACAGAGGGTGAAAATTATCGACAGGAGGAGCACCAACCTGTTTATTAGCAAAATTCCCCCAATGAACTTCTCGTAGTGATAGCGGGGGTGCAAATGGGGGGCAGCAACATGGAAGGGTTGCTGGGGGTACGTGTAACTCAAATTCTTATTTAGGGGTAACAAATCCACGTCGTGCATCGCAATGTAATCGTAATTGGACCGCGTTTCTAAATACCCCACGTTTATTAAAGACGCGCGGTTAAACCGGAACGAGTCCACTTGATTCAGAATAAAGATGTCGTGGTTTATCTTCTGACCATTCAAAAAGTCGTGGATATAAGGGGCGAACTCCAAGAGCTCCTCGAAGCGGTTTCTGAACGGCACCAACACCGCGAGTTTGTGGTTGGATTCGTAACCTTGATTTGTGAAGTGTTTGGGTTTTGCTACGTATTGGATTACTGTTTCTTGGCGGGGGCAGTTGCAGTTTTCTACAAGAGACGTGAAGAATTGGGGCCCCATAGTACAAACTTACCGTTTGTTAGCAGTTTGAAGGATAAAAAAGCGGTTACGATGAACATCACAGTCAATAAAATGGCGAAGAAATGAGTGAAGGTACAACGGAGCAGTTTGTGTCTCGTTGGGGCCATTTTTTTCGCCCGTGCATTTTAGATGTCACAACTCGAAAAGTTAGGTTAGATAACCTCACTTTTTGATAAGACATGACAGTTCGGCTACTTTCGTGTAACTTCAGTGACTGCCGGACGAACCAGGTTTTACTGATTGCCTAACGCGCAGGAGTTCTTTTACAGGAAGGGTCGAAAGTAAAGGTTTTTATTTAGAGAAAAAAGCTTTAATTTATTTATTTATCGTTTTTAATTATTTAATTTATTTTAATTTGGCATTGATGATGTTCCCGAATCTGAGGACGTGGAGGTTCGTCAGCTACAAAAAGCATAAAAAATCAATAAACCTTTTATATATTATGTTCTTTCTCCCCTAAACTCTAAAAATTGTCTTAGAGACGTTATAAAGTTTCGTTTTTCTAGTAGGGTGGCAAACTCCAATGTTAAAGTTTGTTCTGCTTCGTAAAGTGTCAACGTTGCTATTGGAGTTGGTGCTTGATCTTCCTCACCAGGTTCTGGTTCACCATTTTCGTAGACGACAATATCCGTATCATACAGAAGAAAAAAACCTTTTCTATGCCGGTCTAAAAACGTCAGAACTGCACCCTGGTGCACCTTTACAATTACGTTTGATTTTTCTTCCAACAGACGTTCATCAGGCTGGGCCGTTTTTCTGCGGAACATCAGGACGTTGAACTGTACCACAGCTTGGTCTGCCATCTTATTTTTCGATAGTTTCGCCTGCCGACGATCACGTTGTAGATGTCGAAAATCTCTTATCAGCGTTTTTATATCCATTTTATTAATAAAAACTATCTTGTCAAATTGACAATTCACGAAAATGAAATGCGCACTCCTGATGCGCACGAAATGCTTCCCAACAAGAAACGCGCGCACTTATATGTATGTATAAATAGTTGCATACGTTGCATGCAGTAAAATCTAGTCGGGCAGCTTTTATGTTGCTAAATAACATTCCTATGAGCTTGCTTTGTTTTTAAAAAAGTAGAATATATGCCATTTCATAACAATTTTAAACAAATTTTAAGAATTTATGCACATGTTCTGTCACTTCTTCTGGAGATAACTTTCTGACAGCAATTTTTCGCAACAATCCAACTTCTTCATCTTCGTCATTTGATAAGCAACAAACTGTCTCTTTCAAATTTATAATTATGTTACCTTTCATTTACATAGCCGAAATATTTTCTAAAATATAAGGGCACAGCTAAAAGTACGCAAATTTGAGGATCACAGATTTATTTAAAATTTTGTTACACTTAATTACGTCAAACTCAGGCAGTGTAAATACTATCAGTACATTGATAACGCTCTTATGACACGAAAGTCGAAATGAAATTACACTGACAGCACCCGTTTGAGTGCACATTAAACTTAAATAAACGATACATTGCGTGTATTGCCAACATTAAAAAGCTGGTTGTAATGGAAATTACATCAAAAGCTAACATAATTTGTTAAAAAACAACCAAATTTGAGCTTCATTCCTAATATCGGGACCCCGAAACGGGAAAAAACGCTAATAAATAGATATCAAGATATAAAAATATAAATAGGAATGGTGATGTGGATAGAATAGATATCTGAAACGCTATCTACAGTAAAAATTTCCCTACGTTTTATATACAAATAGTCTGTCTCTAAAAACCTAAACATACCCTAAATAGAAATCGTATTTACATAAAAATCAATCCTAGAACATAGTTTTAAGTCTTTAGTTGCGAAAATTTGATAATCACCTATAATAAACAACACTAGCTGAAGTACATCAAGTAATAAACCGATGAAATTATCAAATTTTCTTTGAGATATTCCGATTAAACAAACGACGAAAACCCGGGTAAAGGAGCCCGAGACCGCGCCATATTGTTTATAATAATTTGTCCGCCATTCAAACTCGCCGAGCCTTCCGGCTCCGAATCCGTGTGACTCGAGAAGTTCCTCACCGGTTTCTGCCTCTTCCAGGACGGTCTTAAAGGTTCGTTCACATTAGCGTAGTGATTAACAAAAGAGTGCGAATTGGACAAAACACTGTCGTGGTCACTCTCCGAGCCCTGTTAACAATAAAAAAGTTATTTGTGTAACCAGCGCGACAAATGAAACTCACTTGTGATTCCGACGAGCTCATCTCCGACGGTTTCTCAGTGACGCTGCTGTCATCAGGGTTCTCGTCGTACCCTTTGAGACTCTCTTCGTCCGAGTTGTAAGGAACGGAGGCTGGGGATGGACGTGGGGGCGATTTCCCCACCATCGGAGGCGGTTGCTGCACTGGTTTGCGCGATAACGTGCTGCGTTTAGATAACGTCGAGCTGAGGTTGCCGTTGCCGTTGCGGGAGCGGTAATAGTCGATGGACATGTCTTGTTGGTCTTCGCGGGACATTGCCATGAGCTCCCCTAGGCTGTTCTGGGCGCCCTCTTCTACAAAACTCAGGATAAAAACACACCAAAAGAGAAATTTACGTACGTTTGTATTTATAGCTCTTGCTTTTCACGCAGAGGATGGCGATGATCATAATGATGATGATGATGGAGGCGGCGGCCAACGCCACCATGAACCACGGCTTCCGGTAAAAAGGCTCGTGTTGCAGGTAGCCGTACTCCAGGTAAAGCTTTGAAGGGGTCAAAACCGACTCCTCCGCGTACGCCGGGAAACTAATCCCGAATTTATTGTAAGAAATCACGCGGAAGGAGTACTGGGTGGATGGTAAGAGGTTTTGGTACGACACGGTGAATTCTTGCAACGGCCCGTTGGCGGATTTTGTCACCGTCTGCCACCGCATCTCATCTAAAAAACCCTCTGAAGATGGTTCGTTGTTTGATCCACACTCACCTTTCTTCTTCGCTTCGATGTGGTACCCCAAAATGGGGCCTTTCCCCGTCAACCCGTTAATCCAATGCAGCTCCACACTCGACGGCGTCTTAATCAACGTGAGTTCTTTCGGAGTGTTTGGAGAGCCTTCCTGGGGGCCCGTCGTGACATTACTCGAGATTGAAGGGCCGTAATCTATGGTTTGGGCCCGGACAGTGAAGGTGTACGTGATCTCCTCCTCCAGGCTCTGGAGGAGGAGCTCCGTCGAGGTCACCTTCTGTTTGACCTGTTTGCTGAACTTTTCGTTTTCCTCCGTGGTCTCGTAGCTGACTATATACCCGACAATCTCCCCGTTGCGCTTCTTCGGAGGATCCCAAGACACCAGAAGACTGTTCATTGTTATGTCCGAGAAACGGAGATTAGCAGGAGGTCCGGGAAGCCCCGGAAGCGTCTTCACGGTGATTGGGACAGACCGCGGCCCATCACCTGCAGGATTAAACGCCAAGATCTGAATTCGGTACTCTGTGTACTTGTCGAGGAACACCAGACTGTGGGAGGTCATCGACGCGGCAATCACTTCGATTTCTTCTTCGAATTTGTGGCCTTCCTCAAAGTCTTGAGGGGAGTCGGTGACCAAGTAGAAAATCTGGGGGGGGACAAACGAGATAAATGCCTGAAAATGGAGGAGTTGCTCCTCACCTTGTACCCCAAGAGCTCGCCGTTTTGTTCGTGGTGTTGGGGCGGCTTCCATTCCAGGCGCACTTCCGTGGAGGAAACAGCTTTTCCTTCCAAATCGCGGGGTTTTCCGGTAGGGACAGCTTCCCCGACGTAGACAGCGACGGGGGGAGTCGCGGGGCCTTCCCCCTGGGAGTTGAACGGTACGACGACGATCTCGTAGTTTTTGTCTTGGAGGAGTTCGCTCAACACCATCTTCTTGGCCTAGAAAAAGTGTAATAACGGCAATCCCAGTCCTTTCCGTTCTTTTACCTTAATCCCAAAAATCTCTTCCTTGGGGATTGCTTGCAGGGCGGTCGGGTACTCCGAGTACTCCGACAATTGATAAGTCACTCTGTACCCCCCGGTTTTAACATCTCCACTCCAAAACTGTTCCTCCACCGGCTCCCAATACACCTCCACGCTCGTCGTCGTGATGGGCACCACCTTCAAACTCGCCACCCCTTTACTGGGGGCTGCCGGCAACGTCCTCACCTCATTCGACTCGCGACTGAACGAACTGGGCCCTATATCATTAGTGGCCCGGATCCTGAACCTGTACCCCGTGAAGGGCTTCAGGTTTAAGACAGTGTACGATGTGAGTTGCGGGTCCACTCGTTCACTCAGCGACTGCCAGGGGCCGTTATTCTCCATTTTCTGCACAGTGTAGTACCGCAACGGAGCAAACCCGTCTCGTCCCGGCGTCCAATTAAACGTAATCTGTTTACTTTGGACTTGACTCCTGCTAATCTGCGGCATCGATGGGGGCTGCGGAATATCGCGGTTATTAGTCGTGAAAACTAGAGCGTGCGCTGTCTTCCCCCATCCCAGGCGAGTTTGCGCCGTCACCGAAAACATGTAGTACTTCTCGGACTCGAGCTGCGTGAATCTAAAGGTGCGATCAGACGGCGGGAACTCCTTCGAGTACTTGTTGTTGACGTTGGCGTTGTTAATATGGTACGTCACTTTATAAGCGAGAATTTCGCCGTTGGGCTCCTCAGGCACGTCCCAGATGATGCGCGCTGAAGACACCGAAACGTCCGGGAAGGAGACGTTGGACGGCGGTCCGGGCACGTCTTCAAACGTCCGCACACTAACCGCCGGTTTGCTCGGTTGGCCATCTCCCAATCTCGTGTACGCTAGAACTTGTATCCGGTAAACAACGAACTTCCGGAGCTCCGTCAACGTCGTGGTGAACGTGGAGTTGCTGGCAATGAGTTTGTACTGAACTGGAGACTTAGACTCCGCGGCGTAGTAAACTTTGTACCCTTCAATCAACCCGTTCTGGTGCTCCTTGGGGATGTCGCCCCACGTCACCACGACGGTCGTCGACGAAGTCGCGTTCGCTTGGACGTTCAACGGGCCGAAAGACGGCACGGCTTCCCGGGTCCGTTCCAAGGCTATCGGTCCGGGTAGAGAACAACCCACGTCGTTGCAGGCTTGCATGGAAATCTCGTAAAGCGCGAATTCCTCCAACCCCACGATAACGTGGGAGTTGGCGGTGTGGTCGTCGATCATCGCGGTGTTGCTGTCGCCAGTTCGCATCTCGATGTAGTTGATGTGGTAGCCTTTGGGGTTGCCGAACCACTCCACTTGTTGCAAGGGCTGGAATCAAATTCAAACATTTCAAAAATTCACATTTTTTTAATTTTGACGAAAATCGATAGTTTTCATGTCGTATAATAGGATGTTGCTAGTGGAAAAATTGCAAAAAATATTTTTTTAGGCGACTTAAACTGAAAGTGGAATTTTTAAGCCTCAAAAGCGGCCTAAAACTAAAACTAAACAGTTTTGGCCGATATATGGTGGCGCCATCTATCCATAGTTTTGCATATTACACCAAGATACCTACATTACCGCCAATTTTATAATTACAGTAGAACCTCGATTATCCGGACTAATTATTGCAGAAGACAGTTTTAACCCAAAAGCGTCAAATTTGGAAATTTTACTATTTTCGACATGTTTATCAATTGGGGGGTGAACTTACAATCCATCGAACTCGCAGCTCGGTGGCGCTCATCGCCCTCACTGTAACATTCTTCGGGGGATGAGCAGGAGGCGCTTGGATCGTCTGGAACTCCTTGGATGACTCCGACGGCACCGACGCCCCCACCACGTTGTTCGCGATCAGTCTCAACTTGTACAACGTGAAAGGAACCAAACCGGAGACAGTGATGGTGGTGGCGTCCGGATCGCTAATCTCAAACACGACGAACCAGGAGGCGTTGCGTGCAGTCTGTGCCTCAACAGTCCACTTCGTGATGGACGAATTCCCATCGAAGCCTGGAGTGAATTGCAAGACCACCGAAAAGGCTTCGATGTTAGACAGGGCAAGTTTTGACGGGGGATGAGGTAGGACGGGCTCCACCCCCGACTGGATGATGGCAACTTTCGGGGGGCCCGCACCCACGGCCGTCCAAGCCGTCACTTCAAACTTGTAATGCGTGGTGGCTTGGAGGTCCGTCACTTTGAGGCTCAGAGTGTCGGCAGTCAAGTTCTTTACTTTGATGGTGTCGGGTTTGTCTTTGATCTGGTAGAGGATTTGGTAGTTGGTAAGAATGCCGTTGATGTGGCGAGGGGGCTGCCAGAGCACCTTCACGGCGCGGTCACTAATATCGTCGAACTGCAGGTTGGTGACTTCATAAGGGACTGTAAAAAATAGACTCACAACTCCTGGGAAGTGTCAAAGGCAACTTACCGTCTTCTTTGGTTTTGATCGGTTCGAAGTCGCTCATCTCGCCGTCTCCAGGGTCCGTGAAGCACAACACGGAGATGTTGTACTCGGTGAACTTCTCCAACCCCTCCATGACCGCCGTTTGTTCCGCGTTCGGATTCAGCAGGTTCGGATGGACGGTTTTCACCTTCGCCTCGTAAATTTCTCCGTTCTTCGCCGTTTGCCACGCTTGGATTTTGTAGCCTTGATTAATCCCGTTGATCTTCTGCGGATCTGGCGGAATCCACCGCACCTGAATGGCGGTGGAATTGATCGCTTTGACCTTCTGGATCACTGGGGGCGCTTCTGGGACTCCTTCCTTCGTCTTGATTTTCGCACCGTCCGTAAACACCCCCACGCCTTTGTTATTGTAGGCGGCGATCTGCACCATATAGTCTTTCCAGGTGATCAAATCCTGAATCAGATAGTTTCTTTGGGCTTCATTGGTGATGTTCTGTATAGTCCAGGGGCTGTGGTTGTACCCGAAGAGCCGATACCTGATGATGTAACCGAGGATTTGACCATTTCGGTGTTCTTCAAGTGGGGGCTGCCATTGCGTGATGATTTCAGAGGAGCTCCGCGCCGAACCCACGAAGCCCACGGGGGGCCCAGAGGGCGCTATAAAGGGTAGTTTAGAGGTTTGTTCGCTTCAGAGAGACACAATGAAGACAAGTATGTACACAGTGTCGACACAACACATGCATAAAACATTAATCCCACCTTTAAATATAAAGTCAAGTGAGCTGCCTGCACGATAAAAATTAATACAACAAACAATCGGCTCAACTGTCATTGCTGAACTTTTAAAAATACAGTGAGGGCCGAAAGTAACGTTAAAAAAGCGTCCCGTTACTTTGGACCGTGGTTATAAAGCAGTGATACCAACCTTCTTGCGGCAACATGACTTGTTTGCTGGGCTCCGAAGGGCTTCCTTCTCCGACACTGTTAACGGCGCTCACTCTAAACTGATAGGCGGCGGCGGCTTTTAAATTTGTTAACAAAACCCATCTCTGATTGGCCGAAACGTTACTCAGTTCCGTTACCCAGTTGAGTAAAGGATCAGGAATGGGGCCTAAAATCGGAGGAACTAATGGAACAAAATAAATCTGCTTTTCGGTAGGAATCGGCGAAGTTTAACCGAATTTTCCGATGAGCATGCCTCGAGTATGTACAATTTATTTACAAAAAAATAAAAAAACTAATACAATACCACCAGCCACATGCTCATGCTGAAACTATGTTTTTGTGTTATGCGGTCCAAGTCGTGCGGAAAAAAGAGAATGACTTCGATGGCCACGTCATTGGATTTAATTAATGGAGTTTCAGTTTTGCGGTTAGAAGACCATTGTGTTAGTTTACAAAGCTACGCTTCATCGAAAGGGGATCAAAGATGCGCGGCTCGCGATGGCTACTTTGAATGCGATAAAAATTAGTGGGAATTTCTGGTGCGCTCTCCGAATGGAAATTTCTAAAAATTCAGTATGTTGCTCTAAAATTTTGGGATTTAGAATTGAATGCGATTACCACCGGTCTGCGCTTCCTTAGTACGTGCAAATTTAATCAAAATCGTTAGATAAACTCGTCGGTGAGCCCCCGCGACGGCCGCACTACGTCCATGCACCAACAAACTAAAACAAACCCATAAAAGAACCCACAACAAAAGCTCCTACACCATCAAAGTTCCATAACACAAAAACAAAGTTGTCGCAGGTGAACAAAAACTGTACATACCAAGCTCTGGAACTTCTCTTTTTTGAATAATAAATTGTTTTATTGGACTATTTCCATCGAATCCAGGTATCCAGCTAACATTGACGGCTCTTTGTGAGGCAGTGTCTAGCCTTTGAGCTTTGACATTAGTCGGCGCATACGGGAGTTCGATAACGCTCAATTTAGCAGACCTCGTCTCGTTACCACCAGGTGATTTAATCGAACACGTGTAATGTCCCACGTCCGCTGCTCGGACAGCCTGAATCTCCAAAGTTCCATCTTCTAGAATGTTAATTCTAGGACTAGAATTCGGGTTTATGACACTGCAAACAAACGTTAAAAACTGCACGAGTTAACAATTCAACGCACTGTTTCTCCTTCTGCCAATGAAGCTCGTATTTAACAGCGGGATCTGAAGAGATTTTACACTGGAGAGTGGCGGTGTGCCCGAGGAGCACCCTCGTATCCACCGGCGGTTGAATTATCTGGGTGCGAACTGCAAAAACACGAAATTTGATTGATTGGGTTTATACAGAGTGATCAGAAAACCATGCGCGCGGTACTGACCCAAGACTCCTAAGTGTGCGGACCCGCGCACTTCCCCAGCTTCGTTGGCCCGGATGCAGGTGTATAAACCCACGTCTGACTCTTTGACTGCTGCTATGAGCAAATCTCCAGTGTCCAGGATCTGGACTCGGCTGGACGTCTCGATTTTATGCTCCCCTGGAAAATTAGTAAGCACACGGTCATGCAGCGGAGTTAAAACACAGCGAGCAGTGCTACCAACACACTTCTAAACTCCAAAGCTTACCGTTGTAGATCCAGGTGATGTCAGGAACGGGCGCCCCCGCCGCTCGACACGCCAAAGTCGCGTCTTTTCCGTCCAAGACAGTCACGTTTTGGGGAGGAATCTCCATTACAGGGACGGCGGCTATAAACGAGGAAAGTGAGACAGTGGCGCCGTTAAATAGTCCAGGCAAAATAAACATGAACTTGGAAATAATTCGCATAAGCTGATTTTTTGAGTGGACTTTCATTTTATTGTTAAAATTGTTAAAAGTCTCCATTGATAGGTGCGCTGCTAAAGAAGTTACGCGGTAGTAATTGCCAAAGAAAATAATTAGCAAATATCTTAGCACGGATGATTCCAAGGGCAAAAACACCTATAATAAAAATTCTACTCTATGTGTTATCAAATTTGCAACAAAAAAAAACTAATCGTTTTCAAGATATTTTTGAGAATAAAATTGCCAAAGTTACAAAATTTAATAAAAATTATTGGAAATTTTTCTCTAGCTCTAAAATTTTTAAATTTAGCACAGCTGTTAAACACGTCGCAATTATTAAAACCTCCAAATTTCACTGTTTTAGGAGAAAAATTGACAAAAGGTACAATTTTTATAAGTATTTTTGTCATTGGAACCACAATATATTTGCACAAATTTGTTTTCTTTGACATTGACCACCGCGTAACTGTTTTAGCAACACGCATAACAATGGGAACTTTTGATATTTTTTTTGAACAATAAAACAAACGTCCACACAAAAAGTCAGCCTTATGGAAAATTCCCGCGTTCTGTCTATTTTTTGCCTGGACTAAAATGATTACAACATGCAGTGCAACACAAATCGTACGATGCTAAACACACAACTACGTGCAGTGTCCAAACAAGACATTCCATGGTTTCCCTTACATGGTGTGATAAAAACAAAACTCTTTTTGTTATGTCGTTCGCCGGAACTCCTCAACCTGACGAGTCTAGCTCCTAAGCTTCGTATTTTTCTCCGCTCTGTACAGTGGCAAAGTTTGTTTATTTCGTTTTTTTGGTTTTTCTTAATTATGAGACTTACTTTTGACCCGGAGCCATGTGGATGCGGAGGTTTCGCCGGCTTCGCTTTCGGCGAAACATTGAAACATGCCGTTGTCGTTGATGAGGATCTTTTTCACCAGCAACGAATTGTCTTCCTGGAGGACGTATCTGCAAAGGGAGTTTTCATTTCGGAGCGAAAATTAAAGGATTTTTCAAAGTGGTAATTATTATCGCCCATGGGCTTATCGCACACATCACGACAAGGCGATTGTTAGCGTAAAAACCCTATTTGCATTGATAAAACTATCGATTTTATATAAACACGAGATTATGGATTTCCTCGGCACCGGAATCTCCCAAATTGAAACAACGCTTGCAGCCCTCCAGCGGTCAGAAAAAATAGTTTCAACAACCACCCCCAACAGATTCGACACATTTTTTCATTCACTGTCGTCCCCATTACCACGCGTGAATAATACAGTGAAGTAAATGTCGATAATTTTATAGGTGATGGCCTGTAATGATCTGATTTAAATCTCTCTGGACAATTGAGGGCTCACTTTCGCCCCGTTTTTTTTCCAGTTCGATTAATTTGTTGTTCGCATTGCGGAGTAGCTTTTCGGGTTTTGTTGTAAAGTTATCTGGGGAGTGCAAAATAAAAAATACCACAATTACCGTCGGATTTATACGTCAGGATTTTTACGAAATGTAAACTGTTTTTATGCGCGCTTTTGTGAGGTAAAAAGGTAAAATGTGAGATTTTGCAAAATTGGGTGGTGTGGAATTAAAGCGGCGGAGGCGAATTTCAGGAAGCGCCACTTTACAGCGGTCCAAAGTTTCGTACTTATTAACACGGAAATGTTGAAAAAATAAGAAAATTTGCACTAATAAAGAGAGATTTAAAGAGTTTTGAAAAAATGACAAAAATCGGGGGAATTTAATGACAAATTGTCAAAGTTTCGAAATTTAATAAAAATTAGTAGAAATTGTTGATGCGCCCTCAGAATAAAAATTTCAAAAAAGTCAGTCTCTTGCGCTAAAATTTTGAAATTTAGCGCAACTGATGAACAAGTTGCAATTATTAAGACCTCCAAATTTCACTCCTTTGGGAACAAAATTGACAAAACTACGGAATTTAATCAAAACTAGTGAATTTTTTGGAGCGCTTTCAAAATAAAAATTTCTAAAAAATCAGACTCTTGCTCTAAAATTTTGAAATTTATCAAAGCTGACAAACACGTCGCAGTTATTAAAACCTCCAATTTTCACTGTTTTTGAAATAAAATTGTCAAAGTTAAAGAATTTCATAAAATTAATGGAAATTTTTGGTGCGCAATTATTAAAACCTGCAAATTTCACTACTTTGGTACGAAAATTGACAAAGTTACGAAATTTAATAAAAAAAAATAGTGAAAATTTTTAAAGCGCCCTCAAAAAAAAAAATTCTAAAAATTCAGCCTTTTGCTCTAAAATTTTGAAATTTAGCACACTTGATAAACACGTCGCAATTATTAAAACCTCCAAATTTCACTCTTTTGGGAATAAAATTGTCAAAGTTATCAGATTTAATAAAAATTAGTGAAATTTTTCGGAGCGCCCTCAAAATTAAACTTTCTAAAAATTTAGCCTTTTGCTCTAAAATTTTGAAATTTAGCACACTTGATAAACACGTCGCAATGATTAAAACCTCCGAATTTCACTACTTTGGTACTAAAGTTGACAAAGTTACAAAATTTCATAGAATTTAGTGTCAATTTTTAAAGCGCCCTCAAAATAAAAATTTCTAAAAATTCAGCCTCTTGTTCTAAAATTTTGAAATTTAGCACACTTGGTAAACACATCGCAATTATTAAAACCTGCAGACTTCACTACTTTGGTACGAAAATTGACAAAGTTACGAAATTTAATAAAAAAAAATAGAGAAAATTTTTAAAGCGCCCTCAAAAAAAAAAAAATTTCTAAAAATTCAGCCTTTTGCTCTAAAATTTTGAAATTTAGCACACTTGATAAACACGTCGCAATTATTAAAACCTCCAAATTTCACTCTTTTGGGAATAAAATTCTCAAAGTTATCAGATTTAATAAAAATTAGTGAAATTTTTTGGAGCGCCCTCAAAATCAAAATTTCTAAAAATTTTGCCTTTTGCTCTAAAATTTTGAAATTTAGCACACTTGATAAACACGTCGCAATGATTAAAACCTCCGAATTTCACTACTTTGGTACTAAAGTTGACAAAGTTACAAAATTTCATAGAATTTAGTGTCAATTTTTAAAGCGCCCTCAAAATAAAAATTTCTAAAAATTCAGCCTCTTGTTCTAAAATTTTGAAATTTAGCACACTTGGTAAACACATCGCAATTATTAAAACCTGCAGACTTCACTACTTTGGTATGAAAATTGACAAAGTTACGAAATTTAATAAAAAAAAATAGAGAAAATTTTTAAAGCGCCCTCAAAAAAAAAAAAATTTCTAAAAATTCAGCCTTTTGCTCTAAAATTTTGAAATTTAGCACACTTGATAAACACGTCGCAATTATTAAAACCTCCAAATTTCACTCTTTTGGGAATAAAATTCTCAAAGTTATCAGATTTAATAAAAATTAGTGAAATTTTTTGGAGCGCCCTCAAAATCAAAATTTCTAAAAATTTTGCCTTTTGCTCTAAAATTTTGAAATTTAGCACACTTGATAAACACGTCGCAATGATTAAAACCTCCGAATTTCACTACTTTGGTACTAAAGTTGACAAAGTTACAAAATTTCATAGAATTTAGTGTCAATTTTTAAAGCGCCCTCAAAATAAAAATTTCTAAAAATTCAGCCTCTTGTTCTAAAATTTTGAAATTTAGCACACTTGGTAAACACATCGCAATTATTAAAACCTGCAGACTTCACTACTTTGGTATGAAAATTGACAAAGTTACGAAATTTAATAAAAAAAAATAGTCACAATTTTTAAAGCGCCCTCAAAATAAAATTTTCTAAAAATGGCTTTTACTCTGAAATTTTGAAATTTAGCACATCTTATAAACACGTCGCAATTATTAAAACCTCCAAATTTCACTCATTTGGGAATAAAATTCTCAAGGTTACGGAATTTAATAAAAATTAGTAACAACCTTTGGTTCGTCCTCAAAAAATATATTTTTTTTAAATCTGTTTCTTGCTCTAAAATTTTTGAATTTGGCAGATTGTCAGTATTATCGACGCGCCTACCTCGTTTTGCGCCATTTCTTAATGAAAACCTTAAAAATCCTAAATGAATGTCTTGGTAAAACCGCCGCCCGCAACTATCCAAGCACATCCAGACATAAAATTCCAGAGAATTCTTTATTTAATAATTTCATTAGTACAGAATCGGGACCCTGCAGCGTCCGCAGTCTCGCCATAATTACGACGCTCTTAATTACTAAAAATGTTAAAACACGCCGTTTTAAAGAAACTCGTTTTTTTCTTTCTATCACTACTATTTTTGTACCCGCGCGCAAAAACCAGTAATTAACAAAGTAGGCGTGAATTTGCATCTTTCACAATGTTGTCACATCAAAACAAAGGAACAGTTGTAATCAAGAGAATTACAGGCGTTACAAAAACACGATAATAGTAATTATGGCGCGTCATATCGGCTTTTTGTGCGGCTACAATAGCGCTTATCTGCGTGTAACACGTTCCAATTAATTACCGTTAGAGGACGCGTGGAAAACGATGGGAAAAGGACCTGTCACGTGATGGTTACCTTTTATCCGTTAAATTCACCGGTTGGCTGTTCTTGTACCACGTGACGTTGGGTTTGGGGATTCCCACCACGTCGCAGGGTAGTTCCACGGGCATCCCGTACTCTCCAAGCGTTTCGGCTTTCGTCGCGCTGACAAACCTAGGCTTCTCCAGCACCTTGACCTCGGCCTGGGCGGTGACGACGTCGAACCTCTCCGACCTCAACCTCACTTTACACTCGTATTTCCCGCTGTGGGTGTTGTTGACGGAAATCAAAGTCAAACTTCTGTTCCAGATGTCGTTCAAACTGTACATGGCGTTGTTCTCTATCAAAATGTCGTCTTTGAACCACAGCGTCTCCAATTCGTGCAACGGCCGAGCGTTGGCTATGCAATCCAACGCCACCTGCGAGGTTCCCTGGACTATCTTCATGTCTTCAGGAGGAACTATAATCTGCGGCTCTCTCTCGGCGTTATCGTTGCCGTCTTCAACGGTCAGTCTTATGAAGGCGCTGTTCTCTTCCTTGCCTTCTTGCGTGTTGAATGCGCGAGCCCTGTAGGCTTTTTGGTCGGATTTGTCCGTTGATAGGATGATTAGTTGGTTTGATTTGGATTTGGCGTATTTTTGAGCGTATGGTAATTGGCCGTCGACGGTGTGCCAGGTCACCTCTGGAGGCGGTTTCGATTCGATTGGGGGAAGATCGAGGATTGCAGCTTGCCCTTCGCTGATGGACACGGTTTTTTCAGTCAGATCTTCGAAACGGATCATATCTGGAAAAGGAAAACCGATAGAAATAGTATAGTACTGTCTATGACCTGATCGGATTAACTGTACTGTCTTTCAGTCGATATCTGGCTTATTTATGAAGCAATCTTAACTCTTAATTGGTGCCCATTTTACGCAGAATTTCACGTACAATCCAAAAAGGCAAAATTCGTTAAGATCGGTCAAAGAGTAACTGAGAATGAACTAGATTCACGCATTAATTTCATTTTTATAGTGTTTACAACTTATTTTAAAACAAACCATCAAAGCGAAACGTTTTGAAACGTGACAGTTTATTAAAAATAGAACTTTACGAGATGAAACAGTGAAAACACAGCCTCCTGTGATTAACGAAATCGGTCGTTCCAAGGTTAAACAACTGCAAGACACATCCATCATCATCATCATCATTTCCACGCAATTAGAGCGACAATAAATTTCGCATTCCGCCAATTTTTTCTTCTTTTATTTTATTTTCTTTGGTTTCCTGTTTTTTACTTACATGCTACCAGTATTTTGATTTCTTCGCTGAGTATTGAGCCGATCTTGTTCGACGCTGTACATCTGTAGCTGCCTTCATCGTCCTGATCAGCCGAGATGATCTTATAATACGCGTCTGTGGAGAATTCGGTTATCGGCACCCCATTTTTGAGCCAGCGGAACTGTGGCGAGGGATTCCCTGAAAAAAAAAACAACGAAAAAACATGAAAATCGAGTCAAGTTGACCGAAATTGCTTTCAATATTTCAGGAGTCTCCTCGACTTAATAATTTGTCGACAGCTGCTGCAACGTTTATTGGAGAAAAATCGTGATAAGCGCCCTTGGAGTAATGTAGTATGTTAATGGTGGCTTTATTAAACTATAAAATGCGACGACCCTGAAAGCAGAAAGTGTTACTTTCTTCTTTTCCTGGGTTTTTTTCAAGTTTGTTATTAAAGTCGCGGCGGAGGCAAAAACTTCGGACGCGTTTACAGGCAATCGCATTAGCGTCGCGTTGAATTATATCTAATAACAGAGGTAATGCTACTGATATGTAACATAAACACATAGATAAATGACTGGAGGGAGTGGGTTGGCAACCCTGGGCAGTTACCTGGTATGAAAATAACAAAAAAAAAGCAGCGTTGTGTCACTCGCGCTGATCATCAACCAATCACAAAGGCGCATTTTAAATTTGGCGACCAACTCATACCTAAAGCTAATTGTACTAACATCGTGTAAATAAAAAAAATAAATATAATTTTAGCTCCAGAGGGTCAAAATTTTGAAGCTCCGGAAATGATTTTGCTCGACATTTCCGGAATTAAGACGAATATCAAAAAACCGTTTACGCCATCGTTTTTCTCGCGTTTTTTTACATAAGAAATAGTTCTTTTACTTTTCAAAAGTCGAAATTTGCAAATTTTCGCGAAAATTCATGACTAAAACTATGCCAAACATCAATATTTCGCTTATTCTTCGAGTAAAACTCCGGATCATTTTTTCAGGGTTAAGCCAACTTTCTAGAACCACGCATGCCAACATTAACTAACCAAATTGCAGTTCTGTGGTTTCCTGCAATTTGTCGTAAACCTTCAAACGGAATGTGTTCATTGGTCCGTCGTGCAAAACACCTCAAATCGTTCGTTAAGAATGCCTTTGTGCCGGTAAAGTCCGAATCCTCCGCTCCGCACTGAGTAATTTGATAATAAATAAACTCAAAATGAAAAGAAGAGGAAGTTCGTTCAAGCCTAACAAGTCCATGAATATTTTCTCCGGTCAACAGCGATTTGCAAACGCCTTTTTTTCCTTCCATTATGTCCAACACGAAAGCAATGCAAACCGTGTTGAAAAAGATGGTAAGATGACACGGCCGCGCACTCCAATAAGCAATTACAACTCCATCTACTCTGAAAGTTTCGAAACGCGTCGGAATTATTTCGCCCGGTATTACAAATTCATACATTCCACCATAATCGCTGCGGCATCTGGACAATAGGGAAAAAACCGCTTTTTGTTGCGTAATAACACCAGATAATTACAGAGCTTCGACGAGGGAAAAAATGTTATTGGTCGAAGTCAATTAAGCTCATTTCTTTCAGCAGGGAAACCATATATGAGGTTGGTAACGCGATATTTCCTAGGGAAGCGCGCGGTTGGAGACAGGGCTGGAATTACACGGGAATTTTTAAGGTCGCGGTGTGCTATTCCACATTACTATTAATCGTAATTTACCCCCGAAACTACCCACTTTGGCTAATCTGGAGTAATCACACGATGTCACTTGTCGGCATTGAACTCGCCCCATTAATACTAATAATAACAGGTACAAGGGCTAATTTGAATAAATCAAATTTACATTAATGAAGATGTTGCATTAGCAACGGATAAGATGTCCCCAGTCCGGTTAAATATTCACAATTTGGACCGGAAAGTGACAGGGAACCCTCCAAACTTTACAATACCAATTGGCTTTTTGACGGTTTCAATGAAACTTTGATACGACTAAATGGTTAAAAAACATGTACGTACTGTCGCGTAAAGCTCATAGCGAAAGCTCGAAATTAGATTTATTTCGTGACTGCAGCAAACTTGCTGTAAATTCCAATTTATGATGATGTAAAGAGCTCGTCTCACATTTGTAGCTTAAGCTTTCCAGTCTGGATACCCTTTAATACAGCCTTTAAGCCAACAATAAGCCCTTTATACGACCTCCTCTACAACGAAAATTAAACTGAATTCCTAGTAATCGAGTTTATTCCCGGAGCGAACGATGTTTTGATTTTTACACCACTTTCAACAAGTTTCTCAGGAACGTCGATAATTGTTTATTAATTAATAAACGTGAAGGTTTTCATTTAAAAAATTCGAGGAATTTCCCATCTGCTTTGTCGCGAAATTAACACCGCGAATGAGATGAAAGAAGCTAATTAAGGAGGAAAAATAAATGGTACAATGGAGAGAATCAACGGAATTAGGTTAAATCAATAATGTCCACAAAATCTGTGTTTGCCGATCCTGAAATTGTATTGATAATTTCAGGTAAACGCGAGGTGTCCAATATAGAACCCATAGAATTTGATTAGATGGAGATTGATGGTGTACAGAGGATTGATTCTCGGTTTGGGCAATTTTGGTGGCTCGGTGTCAATTAGGAAAAGGCTTCAATTAATCAAACCACTTAAATTACTCAGGATTTTGTTATTAAATAGTTTTAATGAATTCGTTTAAAGCTTTACGGTACGGGATCAACCAATCAGAATTTACTTTCAAAATTTGCCTTTCGGTCTCTAATTCAGAGTCGCTTAATAGGCTACCGGACACCAGAAAAATCCATGCATTTTATTATGTTTATGAGTTACGTATACGCATGAATCAATTACCAAACAGATTTTTTGTTCTCCAAAGGTCGGAATTATTAGCTAAATATTCGTTTGAAATCCAGCTTCGCGCTGTTCGTTTAAATAAGTCTTCAGTGACTACGTCATAACTCCTTTCTATGCATATGAATTGAGAAAACGCATACGTCAATGGAATGTTGCATTGGTGAGAGTGAGATAGAGTAATCGTTATGATTCCTAACTGGTTTCCGGTTTATAGCACACTTGCGTCAACCAATCAGAAGTTTTGTTTTTATAAGTCAGCTGTACAGAACGCCATCTGTCCATACAAAAACTACAGCAATTCACGTTCTGCACACACATTTGATGCATTCATAACCTCAATTCAAACTCAACTTCATCATTTTCACCAATGGCCTCGGCATTCCTGTAGCCAATAGGCGTCGACTAAGAAGTTGTTACGTCACCAAGGCGCGTGTTTGAAACTATTCGTTTTTTAAACTTTTTTTTTGTATAAATAAATTGCGTAAAAAAATTGACACTGATTTTTAATGTTTTCAGACTAGACAGATTTATTTTTGAAATAAAAAAAAAACAGTCCGGTAGCCTATTATGGAGCAATATTAAAGTACCTGTACTCATTTTACGCAGAATTTCAAGTAGAATTCAAAAATGTAAGGTTTTAACAAATAACTAATTTATGAGCGAATATTGTTATTGAATTTCAAATACCTCGCTTCGCTCGCGCCATAAATTCGAAAATGCCAAACAAAACTTGACGAAATGCAGCAACCGAGGTACGTTCATAAGAAAAATCCCATTTTAATCAATAAAACTGGAAATTAACCCGATTTTCCTGACGTCTGGCTCAGCGAAAATCTCTTCCCTTATGAAATTTTCATCGAGTCGGTTGTTAGCGGGATATAAATGTTTGTTACGGAAGCATAAAGCTCATCTTTTACAGCACATATTCGCGTCGGACATAATTTTTAAAATTCAACAACTAGCCCGCATTCGCCGTGCTGGTGGTCTCGACTAATCCTGAAAACTTTATCGTTAGATGAAATTGCGTCGGTAGTTGTCGGTTGGTAATTTATAAAAGGTTAAAAGCTTCCATTCATGGCGCGCATACTCATTTAAACCGGCTCTTTATACATGGAGCTTTTTTCGCTTTGTGTCAATTTTTCGAAAGAATGGCGGAGCTAACTAGGGAAAAAACCCCAACGCGAAATGATGTAAATAGAATGGAATTTAAAAGTTTGACAGGTGTAAGTTTCGTGCGCGATTGATCGATGGAAAGTCTGTTTCTTTTGCCGTTTGGGACAAACAAATTTTTACGTAGGCAATTTCCTCTTTTCAAGTTGACTTATTGATTTTATCGAGTGACATTAATTGGGGTAATTTCGTTCTGTCTTTTTGTCGCGCAACAATAAGGTTTATTGTTATTTCGCATGTCTGAGCGTATTTAAATTTTAAAATGATATCAACGACAAATGAGGAGACTATTGAAATAAATCTCGAGAAAACTTGTTTTAATTTCCGCTCCGCTCGTCGCTGGAAACAACTTTTCTTCTTTGTCTTTATCATTTATTCTCATGTTTATTGATTCTAGAAAAGCGCATTTTCAATAAAATATGTTGTTTATAGATCTTAAGCAAATGGCCTGGTTTGACACCGATCCGTACCTACGTACGTATAACTTTTATTGATTTTCAACGAGGTTCAACTAATTAAGAGCAAATTAGTTTATATTATACAGCGCTTTTACTTCAATTTTCCTGTATCGGGTTTACCGATTTGTGTTGTGGAACGCTAAATCACCAATGGCAGAGATGGTTTTCAAATTTGACAACTACAAAAAATCCGCTACAGGAAAAACTAAGTATAGCAAGTGCATTTTAACGCGATGGAATTTTGTGCGTTTATCATCCAAAGGTCATTAATTAAGTGTACTAAATTTCATAACTTAAAATAAATATTTTGTGAATTTTTCATTTCATGGTCCAACTTAAAACCAAAAATTTTCTAAAAACATTTTGCAAATTCGACAATTTTAACAGAAACGCAATGAAATTTAGTTTGCTTACTGCTTCAAGGTCGTTTATTAAGTGTACTAAATTATATAATTTTAGAAGAAGAAATAAACATTTTGAAAATTTTTCATTCCATGGTTGAACCTAAAATCCAAAAATTTTTCTATTAAATTCTGCAAATTCGACAATTTTAACCCAAACGCGATGAAATTTTGTGCGATTATCATCCAAAGGTCATTAATTAAGTGTACTAAATTTCATAATATTAAAACGAGAAATAAATATTTTGGGAATTTTTCATCTCATGGTCCAACTTAAAACCGAAAATTTTCTGAAAAAAATTTGCAAATTCGACAATTTTAACAGAAACGCAATGAAATTTAGTTTGCTTACTGCTTCAAGGTCGTTTATTAAGTGTACTAAATTATATAATTTTAGAAAAAGAAATAAACATTTTGAAAATTTTTCATTTCATGGTCGAACCTAAAATCCAAAAATTTTTCTATTAAATTCTGCAAATTCGACAATTTTAACGCAAACGCGATGAAATTTTGTGCGATTATCATCCAAAGGTCTATAATTAAGTGTACTAAATTTCATAATATTAAAACGAGAAATAAATATTTTGTGAATTTTTCATTTCATGGTCCAACGTAAAACCGAAAATTTTCTGAAAAAAATCGACAATTTTTACACAAACGCAATGAAATTTGGAGTGCTTATCACTTGGAGGTCATTTATTAAGTGTACCAAATTACATAATGTGATAACAAGAAATAAGAAATCTATAATTTTTTGTTTGTAGGTCAAATTCAATTTCAATTCAACAATGATAGAGGAAACGTAGTCTAGATTTAACGAATCCAACAGTACCAAAGTTTTCCGGAGAATTTCGTGTTTAAGTTTAATTTCGCTGTGAGTACAAATAGAAGTTGCATCTTATATTCAAAATGGAAATACAACTCAACTTTGAAAGTTCGACAACAAATTAAACAAAAATTGTATTACGGAGCGAAGTACTTGTCGATAAAAATTTCCAGAAACATTATAAATTATGAATCATATTTGGTGTTATCGATTTCTCAATAATTCCGTCTTGGTCGCAGCAAAGTTTGACACCTCGACATTAGAAATTTAATTCGCATGAACTTATTTATAGCACTATTACGCTCGTATCTAATTAAAGTGAGCCATAACTGCAAGAAGTTAAATTCTTGAATTAATAAATAAAGTTCCCGTAAGTTAATATAGCTCACGTCTATCAACAGCACTCAATAAAGCCCCTATTTTTAGACGAGATTATCCAAATATTGTTGTGAAAGAAAAATTCTCAATTAAGACGCGGCTAAACAGAACGCCAGATCTATGTTGAATATTTCTTCAAAACGACATCAAACGATCAAATATTTACACGACGAAACCGGTATTAGAGCTCCCGGACGATTATTTAAATTATGTTTATAAGCTAATGCAAACAGATGGTAATAACTTCGGGGACTGGCGAGAAAAACTGCCGATACCATGGGAGTTCCAGCGGGCTCAGATCGGGCCGGTGCACAGGAAATCGAAGGCGAATGAATGCAATTACCTAACGGTTGTCGTCGTTATTTGCAAAACAAGGCGAAACAGACAAAACGTTTCACGCCTGGTACAATTTCCTCGCAATTTCCGCTTCTTGTAGCCCACTTGATTAACTCAACAATGTGCTTGTTTTTCGGTCCATCTCTATAAATTTTCCAAGAGCTCTTTTAATTCAGATCGCGCTTTCGAAACTCTCCAACTGTCAAAGTTCGGCGGTAACTTTTCATAAAGTTCATGTTGGCCGTCGTCGTAAAAATTTCACGAGCTTTCATAGTTGATTTTCTACGAGTAGTTTTGTTCGCAAAATAATCAAATCGCACAAAAGGTGCAGTTTGTGGAAAACACGGCGCGGATTCTCAATTCATAATTCACAAGTTTGATTTTTCGTAGTGATATTACAACTTGAATTATATAGGGGGAGTAATAATAGTTTGATCGAGTTTTTTTAGGGGAGAAAACAGTAATTAAATGGTATCGATAAAAATAGACGGGGATTTGTAATTGGGGTCGCGAGTTCTATCTTTTATTTCAAATTGTCAAAATTCGCAGAGTTGAAACTTTTGCGGCACCAGAGTTTGAGCTTTTTTGAGTTGTCACTGTTTTTGAGTGCCAGAATTCGAGCACGTCTGAGTCAATAATTATGAAATTTGCACAAATTGTTCCCTGAAAACTGCTTCTTGTGGGTGCCAAATTTGAAAATTGTAAACAGAAAAATAAATTTTCTAAAATTTTTTAAATTTTTAATATCCAAAAATCTCGAAAATGCCACTCTGAGTGCCATAATTCGGGTACCTCTCAATCGATACCTGTAAAATTTGGTAAAATTATTCTCTTCTAACTGCTTGTGGAGAGCGCCAAATTTGAAAATTGTAAACAAAAAAATTCATTTTCTACAATTTTTGAACTTTTTTATTATCGAAAAATCTCGATAATGCCACTCTGAGTGCCATAATTCGGGTATCTTTCAATCAATTATTGTAAAATTTGGTGAAATTGTTCCCTTCTAACTGCTTGTTAAAAGCGCCAAATTTAAAAATTAATAAAATAAATTTTCTACAATATTTTAAAATCCAAAAATCTCGAAAATGCCACTCTAAGTGCCATAATTCTGGTACCTCTGAACCGATAAATATGAAATTTGGGAAATTTGTTCTTTACTAACTGCTTGTTATGAGCACCAAATTTAAAAATTGTAAACACAAAAATAAATTTTCTACAATTTTTAAAATTTTTTGATTTCCAAAAATCTCTGAGCGCCATAATTTTGGTATTCCACTGCACACTTACGAAATCTGCTAAATTAAAACCTCCAAACTAAACTAGCATTAAAAGTAAAAACTTTCGGAAATCTAAACAGAGCTCACCAAATTTCCAACGCTTCAAAAATGGTGGATGCGCCAAGTAATTTAGCTCCAAGTTTAAAATAAGTATGAAAAACCGTGAAATTTCATTGTCAAAGTCAAAGCCGCATTTACGACGCTCTTAAACTCTTGTTCTTTTTCCCGTCTAATTATAATCTTAGTACTCACCAAAAGCTTGGCACTGCAAAATTTTCGTCGTTCCTAATCTAATAATACTACTGCTAGCCGACGATGTCGTGAACCTTGGAGCTTGCGATGAATTTTCTGCAACAAAAAAAGTAACAGTTTATAGTTGATTGATCGACTTGTTTGAACTTGTTAGTAATGGATGAAATGCCACGTAATAACCTGTCTTCCGCGTTCTATTAGAAAAATAGCTTTCTTTGTACTTTCCACTATGAAGAAAAATCGCTTCAAAACATATTAATTGAACTGAAATCTGCACGGAAGAAAAATGGGAAATCACGGGAAATTCCACATTCTGTATCGATTATTGCAATAATTTCCTACATGATATAATTTTCTCCGACACACCACAAATTCCGTGGAGGTTGAAACGTCCGAAAACCCATTTTTCCTTTTCGCTTTATTCGAGACAAATTGCACGGAATTTGATTTTTCGCGCGGGAAATTTTACCCGGAGATAAATATTTTATTACGAGTTTTTTATGGGGGTGACATTGCATTATCGAAGGGGCCACCTAAAAACAACATTACTCTTTTTCTGGGGATATTTATGGCGAAATAATCGTGTCACGGGGTCAGGAGAAGATGCCCAATTCCCTATTTGCATCCGTTATATGCAGTGGAGAAATGGGGCAAAAGCAACTGCAGTGGAAATAAATAAAGTTCTTTTTGAGGAGGTATCAAGTTTGGGTGTCGCATAAAACCCTGTTTATCACAACGTGTCTTTTCATTTGTCCCTCGTCGTCATCATCCACAAATAATTGTTTCAACGTGTCATAAAAGCCCCATATTTACATATGTTTCACTCGAGGAATGTTGTAAAAGCATCAGAATGAAAAGCTTTCCGTCAAAATCCGCATATTTTATAATAAAGGCTCGGCATTAAACCCGACTTTGTAATATTTCGTTATTTCACCATTTAATGCCTCGCGATAAATTACAACAATAAAACCCCAAACCTTTGATTAAAAAACTCGCAGTCTTTTTCTATAAATCCACTACTTTTCGCATTATCAAGTCATTATCAGTTCCATAAATAAATTTGTTTTCAAACAAATTACACAAATTGCCAATAAAAGTTCTTGATAACCTATAAACCCGATCCGGCAATTAGAGGCGTCGTTAAATTTAAAAAATTCGCCATCCAGCGATAAATTTTACACGTGATCACTTGACGTGGCGATAAATTCCGCTGGATGGAAGACACGAAGGGGTTGCCTCAACAAATGGGGAGTTTCGATCGCTAATGTTGGTAGCTTGATTATAGCTTTTACAAAACTTTTAAAATTATACCAATGACAGGTCGTTACAAGTCATGAAACAAAACAATTTCGTTTTGTACGAAAACAACAGGGATGCCAACACAAAATTACTAAATTAACACCCAATAAACGGAGGTTTGACAGTAAAAAGTGCCAACCTGACATAAAAATTACTAGGAAATACGGTCTTTTCACTGCTGCGAGAATTGCAACGCCGACTTTATTTATAATAAAAAGAGGAATTGTAGTAAATAGACCACAAATTAGTGGGTGACGTCAGCTCGCTTGATAAAGTATTTTCATTTGTAACGAATTTTGTTTGAAGCGAAACTCAATTTACACTAAATTTTTGTGAGGTGGAGTAATTTGAAGCAGTCGCAGGTGCTTCGTGCGGACGATTCGGAATTAAAAGATGTTAATAAAACTGTGGCTACCGTGACAACGGACGTGCAGTATGCAGAGGCGGATTTAAAAGGAGCCCTGCAAAATAAGAGGACAAAAAAGAAAATCGAAAGTGCCATAATTCGGGTACCTCTTTGTCTGTAAATATGAAATCTGGTGAAACTGTTCCCTAAAATCTGCTTGTTGAAAGCGCCAAATTTAAACATTGTAAAGAGAGAAATAAATTTTTTACAAAATTTGTTAGCGCCACAATTCTGATATTCCACTGCACAATTACGAAATCTGCTAAAATTGGTGCCTTAAAAGTAAAAATAAATCTCGAGATTCAGATGAAAATGTAAGGAAAATTCAAACAGGGCCGGGCCGGCAACTAATTCCCATTTTGTTCTCATCCGTTCGGGGCCTGAAAGGGCCCCAATCCACCCCTGCACCAACAATAGCGCTGCGAACGCGTTTTGTCCCAGTAAAACAAATACAAAGAAAACACACAAAGTGAAGAAACGCTTCAATGAAAGAGCCACATAAAATCTCGCGGAATTCCGAAAATGCAGCTGTGTGTAACGTAAACAATTTGTTCGTTTGAATCGCGGAAATTATGCAACCTGAAAACTCCACCCAGCTTGTGATAACTCTTATCTAGCCTTGACACATGATGGATTTTACCACCTGTCCCTTTCATATTCATAACAATAGTCAAACTGCCCTCGCAGGTAAAAATCCCAATGAAAGGAAAGCGTTCACGCGAGGTTGGCGCATTGTTCCACCCATCAAACATCTGTAAAGCAGAAAAGTGGTGGATTCGAAAAAATAGACGGGGAATGCATAAAAAACCAGCATTGTTGCTACGGCGTAACAACCTATAAAAGTAGAGGGAAAAGATTGCAAGTTGCGCAGGTGTATGCAGTTGGCGACACTGGAAAACAATGAAAATGACACGACACCACAATCAATGTTGCCAAATGAAAATTATGATTCGTGAATTTTGTCGGTCCGGTGATGTATGGAACATACATTTGCGGAGACACGGCCTGCTATTTAATTTTATTGGAACGGGAAGGGAAGTCCGGTGGAAAGTTACAAACGGTTCGAATAAATTTCGATTTTATTTTATTCGATTTGAGTTATAACCGAGTCGTATCTAATAAATTTATAGCAAGTCGTTGTGCATGCTCATGATTTCCCAATTAAAATGCGCCACAATTTTCCCCGCTTGCAATAAAAAAATTACAATGTAAACGAAACGTTTTATCCCAAATCGAACAGCGTTAGGGCAATTTTTATGTGAACGGTAGACTGTGTCGGGTAATATAAATCCAAGTCTATGTATATAAAGTCGTTTTAAAGTTTTATAACCCGGGCTAAGATGCGATTTTTCCGCGAGACAGAAACATTATTTTCGTTCGAACTCGGGGGAAAAAATCTGATGTTATAATCAAGTGGGCGTGTTTTTTAATTGTCGATCAAGTTAACAGTGAGATTGACATTGTTTTGGAGTCACGCACCCTTAAAATGCGCAAAGTGTGTTGTAAGTAAAAATCATAATTGTCACCGATAAAGTAGGATAAAGTTTAAAGCTTCCAAGTCACCTAGAAAGGTCACGCGAAGCCCTATAAACCTCCCGATATAATCGCAACTACACTTTTCTGCTTATCGTCCATTGTTATTTAACTCGTTCGACCCCTAAACTACCTTTTTTCCACAAAAGAAACAGTCAAACGCTCAATCTGAGCACCCTTAATTGAAACAAAGCACATTTCAATTGAGTTAATTAGTATTAACGGAACCGCACGACTTAATGTTACTAATCACATTATTCTCGGCCGCTTTTATTACGATGCCTGCGACTGGGAGAGCTGGGGGATTTTTCACAATTGGGGAAATGAATTGTTTCTTCTGACGTCGAAGGGAACATTGAAATGCGGCTGACCTGTCCGACACTATATGACCACCTGTATCTTCCCAATCCCGCTGTCAACATTAAAATGTGATTAAATTGTTGCGTCCCTCCCACGCAAAAAACTGAAACTGAATTTTCGGTAATTAAATTTTGCGAACGTTGCCGATTCTTAGGTCTAAATAAATGGAATATTTAATGAAATCTCTGCTAAATTGGGAAAAAATTCCATGTTTTAAGAGCTCCTTAAAAGGCTCAAAAAACTTCTTTGTGAGTTGATGCTTACGTCATTTATTGACAAGTGAAACTTGAATGACAATTGAATCTTACAAAAAAAGGGTAATCTAATGCTTCAACAGAAAAAAATGACAGTTGGCGCCGAGCACAGGGATGGATTAAGGTCGGTTGGAGCCCGGGTCCAAGAAAATTTAGGCCCATTGTAATAAACATTCTTAACATTCTTCCTATCTTCTTTAGTAATGCTTTCTTGGATCTCGGTTTTAGAACCTTTTATAGCCTTAAAACGTATTCAATCCTTAAAAATCAGCAATTCTTGTATTTTATTTTCATGGATTCTTTATTATTCTTCCATTTTAAAAATTTTCAATTCATGGTCGAACTTAAAAATCAAAATTTTCTATTAAATTCTGCAAAATCGACAATTTTAACGTGAACGCAATGAAATTTGGTGTAAAGGTCATTTATTAAGTGTACCAAATTTCATAATTTTAGAACAAGAAGTAAATATTTTGAAAATTTTTCATTTTTAAGTCAAACTCAAAAAACCTAATTTTCTAATTTTTCATTGGATTTCCAAGATTCCCTGTAATTTCATTTTAAATTGCCTTTAAAACTCTTTCGTTCTTTTAGATTCTTTTGATATCAGTAAATTCGCTGAATTTTCTTAAAATTCACCCCAATTCTCCTCCTGTGCTCAAAATTTTTTGAAATTTTCCTCCTTTTCCCTTTTAAATTTCCTCATATTTTCGATCGCTTGAACGGTTTTCCTTAGTTTCTGTTTAAAATCTTTATATTTTCTTTGAATTTGTTCGCAAATTCACTTTCGATTTTGCTCAGCTTCTCTAGATAATCTCCCGGATCTGGTTCGGGATTTTTTTTAGATTCTCTTTGGTTTTTCTACATTTTCCCTTTAATATTTCAAATTTTCCTACGACTTTGTTCCCACAACTTTTAAATTTTCCCCCGAAAAGTTTTCTTTATAATTTCGAGTTTGAATTTGATGCCCTTTTAAATTCGCCTCTGGCCCAACCCAGATCTTCTGAAACTTGTATTTACCTACATCGAGTGATCCTTCAAAAACACAATGAGAAAAAAAAAATCATGTCGTAGCTAACACCACCGTACCAGTTTCGACACACAAAAACTGCACATTCTTAGAAATTCACCAGTTTTCGCGCAAGAAACCGACACACGTCCTAAAAACTGTCCTACCTAGAATGGAAATTTAATAATCCCACGAAACTATTGTACGACAATTGGATTAGAAAAAAGACGTTTTTAAGCGTTTCACAAAATAACGAAAGCGCGACTGATTTTATCACGAATAGAGAAAATTTCCACTGATAATTCACCGTATCGGATTTCAAACAAAACGTAATCAATTCGAACACGTTCGGTAAAAATGCATGTGATGCATCTGACTTGCATGCACTTTGCGCAACGGATGCCTTCCGGGCATAACTATATTGTTCGCTAAAAGCTGCTTAATATACAGAATGTTCGCAAATTGTCCATTGGGAGCGTCAAACGACTATTAGTTTCACAAACGCTCCGCTCGGAATAATTTTACAATTTTTCACTCTTCGACTGATAAATTGATTATTACCAACCTTTAACCTATGACTGCCAATTCAAATTCGAAATTGAAATTCCAAATCCAACTATTTATGTATTTAACGCTTTTGAATAATGTAAATATTTGTTGGGGGCGGCGCATCCACCATTTCGTCTAACAACATGATTGCATGTCCAGATGGAATTTATTTCGCTTGTTTGCCTAATTCATGCACTTATTCGTTATTAGCGCACAGAAACTTCCACTTATTTGAGCTATTAAACCGCCGGCAAAAAACCCATGTAAAGTCTAATTAAAAGAGGTAAATCCTCACTTCAGGAAGTTGCTGAACTTTGATTGCCGCCGCCGAAGTTCCAAGCGATATTTCAGACGCTTTAAGGAACCAGATCATGTGGAAAGGTGGGAAACTATAGCCTCATTGTTGACTCGGAAAATACAGTACCGAACGAAAAAAATCCCATTTTAAGTTTTAATCGTGTCGTGCCAAACTCCTGGGCCATCATAATCAATGGAAGGAACTTTTAACTTTCGACACATTAAGAAAACTGATGATCGCACTTTACAGTTTCTGAACGAGAGCTTAACAATTCGTAGAGGAAGAAGTCGAACTTTTCGGAAAACTTCGCAGTACATTAAAGGCGACAAAAACTCGCAACAAAGATTAATTTGCTCTTCTGAGTGCGTTCGACACAATTAGACATTAATTAGATCGGAATGTCGACAAGTGGCCACGCAACTTTGGGGAGCAATTGTTTAGGTAAATACTACAAGACCTTAAGATCGTTGCACTCACGCCACGTTACGATCGATAAATTGTGACGATTTTCTTGATTTCGGACTTTTGTTGGTAGCACTGTTGCCCGAAAAAATCCCCTAGTTACTTAACTAGCACGAAACAGTCTATTCTTATTAATTTGCCTGCAGGTGTCTGTTATTCGTTTCGACGGAAATTGTGTGAACCGAGCATTGATACCAACATCTGCTACACACGATTTATTTTAGCAAACATTTGATTTCATTATTTACGGTTTTCGTTACCGTCGTTTGTTAAGCGACGACGGACGCGAAAACTACTATTCTTATGCGAGAGAGAAATGATGGGAAAAGTGTGAACAATGGAGACGAAGAGTTTCCGGTTCTGGCGAGACAATGGTAAGATGGTCGGGAACTATCTAGCTACGTAATTTCATCCAGCGGTTGGTTGAACTATCGCGACTCTTAATAAAGCTGGGGGAATAATGTTTTTTGAAAAATTCAATTGTTTGTTGAAGGTGGATTTTGAGCTCGGATTTGGAATCTGTGCAAAATTCTGCGTCAAATGAGCCCCAATAACGCAACTTTGCCCCAAAAATAAGTACACGTTAGTTAATAACTATAGTATCAATCCGCGACTCCTAAGGCTGTAGAAATAAAAGAGTGCGCAACGGAAAGATATTTGCGTCGGAATGCGAAATTCCGCGTTGTGCCTCCGTTGGGGAATTAGCACAGTTGCAATTTTCCTTTTGGTGTAACGAGCAATCTTAAACCATTTTGTTGATTCTGGAGCTCCTTTCATTATGTCGGTCGCAAAGTTCCTCCATACATAACGCTTCAATTAAGTTTATCGTGTCGGCGACGCTTTAGTGACTGGACTTGAAACTAATTTAATTTAATATTTTTCTAGGTTAACATCGCCTTCGTCTTTTTATCCATCCACCCGATGACCGCGTCCATAAATTTCCAGAGATTGTTTCAACGAGGCTTTGTGATGTAAATACCGTCGCATGTGTAATTCCAATATTCGCGATAACAATTGATGATAACATCGTTCCAATGACTTTTCTCCACTTTAACGGGAAAATTAACGTTCGCCAAGCAATGCGTTACGAGTCTTAATGTCGACTTTACATTTGCATGCCGACTGCATTCATAATTATAAATTTTAATTATAATAAATTGCAACGAAACACGATCGCACCGACGGTATGTTTATTTTACTCCTATCACATGCGGTGGTTAAATGGGAGCGTTTCGAAATTGGGTTAAATTAACCGGATTCGGAGCCCTCGACAACTACTGACAACTACAACTAGTTATGGAATATTAAAACAATAACTGCTTTATCTGGTCAGCAGGTTTATCGAAGTCGTGATAACCGCGGTCAATAGACGGAAAAACCACGGGAAAAATTATTAAAATCTTATTTCGTTTTCTAAAATTATTTAATCAAACCGTTTTTAATAACGCCCTGAAATTTCATTCCTCTGACATTAAAATCCGCAAAGTTACAGAATTTTGAAAAAAATGAGTCGCGCCAAAAATAAAATTTTCTAAAATTTGTGTCTTTTGCTCTAAAATTTTCTAATTAAGCACAGTTAATTGAAATGCCTTAAATAGCATTGGCCCCAAATTTTAGGTTCTTGGTACCGAAAATGTCAGAGCTGTGAAGAATTTAGAAACAATTTGTGCTTTTGAGGTCGTTCCAAAAATGAAAATTAATAAAATTCTTATTTCGTGTTCTAAAATTATGTAATTTGGTGGAGATAATAATCAAAACGTGTTTAATAACGTCGTGAAATTTCATTCTTCTAGCATTAAAATCCGCAAAGTTACAGAATTTTGAAAAAAATGAGTCGCGCCAAAAATAAAATTTTCTAAAATTTGTGTTTTTGCTCTAAAATTTTCTAATTAAGCACAGTTAATTGAAATGCCTTAAATAGCATTGCCCCCAAATTTTAGCTTCTTGGTACCGAAAATATCAGAGCTGTGAAGAATTTGGAAGCAATTTGTGCTTTTGAGGTCGTTCCAAAAATGAAAATTAATAAAATTCTTATTTCGTGTTCAAAAATTATGTAATTTGGTAAAGATAATAATCAAATCGTGTTTAATAACGTCGTGAAATTTCATTCTTCTAGCATTAAAATCGGCAAAGCTACAGAATTTTGAAAAAAATAGGCCGCGCCAAAAATAAAATTTTCTAAAATCTGTTTTCCGTTTTCATCGTCCTTTTGTCGCGGAGTTGCAACCACAGCTCGCTTCGCTCGCCTCTAATTTTTCACCCCCTTGTCAGCCCGCTAATAAAACCCCGTAAATTATCGAGGATTTCGCTGCTCTCGAAATCGTTTTTTATTGCGTCTCATCCGTCCGTTGTTTCGTCGCATTTCTCTCACTTCCGAAGAAATGAAATTTTATTAAAGGTGTTCAATACGTAAAACCAAAACGCACTGAAACCTCCGGATTCGTCGCCGCAGAGTTTACTCGAGGTCAGTTTTTATCTGTGACTTTATGACACCAGATAACGGTGTCTAGAAAATTATATACAAAGTTCCCTTTTGATCGCTTCTCGCCCTCGAAACAGATGGAGATCGTTAATTTAAACGCTAAAAATAACGAAGAGGAGTTTCTGTAGTTAATAATCGATGCAGGAAAAAAGTTGGAATTTATTCAAGAGACGGCGAGGGCAGAGTTCATGAGCTTTCGTAAATTCTCGATATGGGACAGTCGCTATAAATGAGTGGATGATCTTTGTCATTTTTATTATGTGAAGTTCGCGCGGTTTGTGGCGTAAATTTCCAAACTGGGGCAGGAGTAAAGAAGTAAAACAAACAATGCGCAATCAGTGATTAAAACGCATATTATTAAACTGACAAAGCTTTATTGGTGGTGTGTCCATTGATTGACAATTACTCGACAAGATCCACTGGTGTACAAACAACCCTCGAATGGGGCTCATATGCATAGACATCAGGCACATTTCCATAATGCACAACCCTCATTATCATCCCTCAAACACATGTTCCACCCCTTCTTTAATTTCCAATTGATATTACATCCCCCAAGGCCGGTGCATCAACTCACATCTGTGCATGCACTTGTGTTAAAAATAGCTACTATACGTTACATCCGGTGTTACACCCTCACCCTTAAATAAACCGAGAGGGATGACAATAATCGACTTAGTTAGTGATTTAGAAGGGTGGATTTGTGGCTCAGAGATCGTATATAGTGAAAACGAGCTCGCACCTCCCCTGCAATCCGGAATTTTGATTAATTGCGCTGTGGTGCATCGTTCTTTTACCGATTTACATTGTTATTCCAAGTTGGTTTTTATAGCACTGTTAGTTTTTCCAACGAAATGTTTTTATGACCACCAGTAACTAAAACTATTTTAAAAAACGAAAATGTGTGTGTGCGGGCACCCCCTCTTCTGGAATTCCACAGGGTTTGTATACTATTTTTTCCCCGGCTAAAATTAACCTAACCCCACTAAAAGATCCGGTCACGTGACACTCCAAACAGCTAATAATCCACTCGGCGTTATGTGCATTTTGTTTGAGTAGGGCATGCATTGAACAAGACCACAAGTGAGCGTGACGTCGGTGGTTTACCGGAACAATAGGACGATCGTGTTTTGTCAGGCGTCCTAAAGCCTCTCGGATCTAACATACGCAGATGTTCACGTAGGGATGCACTCTTCGCGGCTCATAATTGGATTATCCTCCTCTTAAAACAAATCTCGAATTTTTCCAATCCAACCGCGTCGTTAACATTCAAGACTTGACTAGAACACGACAAGCGTCGCATTGACGTGTAATTAATTCTCGAAACATAACTCGTTTCCTGTTGTTTGAAGACGGCGACTATTAAATATTTACGTTATTTCATATTTGGCGTCCAAACAGATGAAGACACTTTGATGCTCCAGTTCTGGCAGTGGCGTAACCGGAATGTAAAAACGTGCGGGGGAGAGTGTTGCATTTTTAATTGAGGATTTTTGCTTCCAGGGCGCTCCTGGCACTTGTCCAAGGATTATTAACGTCCCGTTGCAATCTGCATGTGTTGATCACTTTTTACAATGAAGTTAGTTGGAATTCGTTCCAGATCGTTGAACCACTTAGTTGTAATTAAGTAATGGCGGCTCGAAACCGCGGAACGGAATATCGAGGAGGAACGAATGCAAGATGGAGAAATGGCCGCTGGACGGAGGTTTACTCTTCAGATTTGATTACATAGACATGGAGGAAACGCGAAAAAGAACTTAAATTCATCAAATTTTGAAATTGAAGAAATTAAAATTTTATAAATTTTCATTTTTAGACCTCAAAAGTACAAATTGCTTCTAAATTCTACAACTCTGTAATTTTTAGTACAAAAAATCTAAAATTTAAAGGCATTGCTATTTAAGGCATGTATATTAACTGTGTTAAATTAGAAAATTCTAGAACAAAACCCACAAATTTTAGAAAATTTTATTTTTGGCGCGGCCCATTTTTTTCAAAATTTTCTAACTCCGTCGATTTTAATGCTAGAAGAATGACATTTCAGGTCATTTTTAAAATCGATTCTATTATTATCTCCGCCAAATTACATAATTTTAAAACAAGAATTTGAATTAACTGTTACAAATTTTACAAATTTTTATTTTTAGAAAGACCTCTAAAAGCATAAATTTCTTCTAAATACTTCTCAACTTTGACATTTTTAGAACAAAAAATCTAAAATTTGGGGGAAATGCTATTTAAGGCATTTGAATTAACTGTGCTAAATTTGAAAATTTTAGAACAAAAGACACAAATTTTAGAAAATTTTATTTTTGGCGCGGGCCATTTTTTTCAAAATTCTCTAACTTTGTCGATTTTAATGTTAGAAGAATGACATTTCAGGGCATTATTAAAAACGATTCTATTATTATCTCCGCCAAATTACATAATTTTAAAACAAGAAATACAATTTTTACAAATTTTACAAATTTTTATTTTTAAAAAGACCTCTAAAAGCATAAATTGCTTCTAAATACTTCACAACTTTGACATTTTTAGAACAAAAAATCTAAAATTTGGGGAAATGCTATTTAAGGCATTTGAATTAAATGTGCTAAATTTGAAAATTTTAGAACAAAAGACACAAATTTTAGAAAATTTTATTTTTGGCGCGGACCATTTTTTTCAAAATTCTCTAACTATGTCGATTTTAATGTTAGAAGAATGACATTTCAGGGCATTATTAAAAACGATTCTATTATTATCTCCGCCAAATTACATAATTTTAAAACAAGAAATACAATTTTTACAAATTTTACAAATTTTTATTTTTAGAAAGACCTCTAAAAGCATAAATTGCTTCTAAATACTTCACAACTTTGACATTTTTAGTACAAAAAATCTAAAATTTGGGGGCATTGCTATTTAAGGCATTTGAATTAAATGTGTTAAATTAGAAAATTTTAGAACAAAAGATAGAAATTTTAGAAAATTTTATTTTTGGCGCGGACCATTTTTTTCAAAATTCTCTAACTTTGTCGATTTTAATGTTAGAAGAATGACATTTCAGGGCATTATTAAAAACGATTCTATTATTATCTCCGCCAAATTACATAATTTTAAAACAAGAAATACAATTTTTACAAATTTTACAAATTTTTATTTTTAGAAAGACCTCTAAAGGCATAAATTGCTTCTAAATACTTCACAACTTTGACATTTTTAGTACAAAAAATCTAAAATTTGGGGGAAATGCTATTTAAGGCATTTGAATTAAATGTGTTAAATTAGAAAATTTTAGAACAAAAGATAGAAATTTTAGAAAATTTTATTTTTGGCGCGGACCATTTTTTTCAAAATTCTCTAACTTTGTCGATTTTAATGTTAGAAGAATGACATTTCAGGGCATTATTAAAAACGATTCTATTATTATCTCCGCCAATTTACATAATTTTAAAACAAGAAATACAATTTTTACAAATTTTACAAATTTTTATTTTTAGAAAGACCTCTAAAGGCATAAATTGCTTCTAAATACTTCACAACTTTGACATTTTTAGTACAAAAAATCTAAAATTTGGGGGAAATGCTATTTAAGGCATTTGAATTAAATGTGTTAAATTAGAAAATTTTAGAACAAAAGATAGAAATTTTAGAAAATTTTATTTTTGGCGCGGACCATTTTTTTCAAAATTCTCTAACTTTGTCGATTTTAATGTTAGAAGAATGACATTTCAGGGCATTATTAAAAACGATTCTATTATTATCTCCGCCAAATTACATAATTTTAAAACAAGAAATACAATTTTTACAAATTTTACAAATTTTTATTTTTAGAAAGACCTCTAAAGGCATAAATTGCTTCTAAATACTTCACAACTTTGACATTTTTAGTACAAAAAATCTAAAATTTGGGGGAAATGCTATTTAAGGCATTTGAATTAAATGTGTTAAATTAGAAAATTTTAGAACAAAAGATAGAAATTTTAGAAAATTTTATTTTTGGCGCGGACCATTTTTTTCAAAATTCTCTAACTTTGTCGATTTTAATGTTAGAAGAATGACATTTCAGGGCATTATTAAAAACGATTCTATTATTATCTCCGCCAATTTACATAATTTTAAAACAAGAAATACAATTTTTACAAATTTTACAAATTTTTATTTTTAGAAAGACCTCTAAAGGCATAAATTGCTTCTAAATACTTCACAACTTTGACATTTTTAGTACAAAAAATCTAAAATTTGGGGGAAATGCTATTTAAGGCATTTGAATTAAATGTGTTAAATTAGAAAATTTTAGAACAAAAGATAGAAATTTTAGAAAATTTTATTTTTGGCGCGGACCATTTTTTTCAAAATTCTCTAACTTTGTCGATTTTAATGTTAGAAGAATGACATTTCAGGGCATTATTAAAAACGATTCTATTATTATCTCCGCCAATTTACATAATTTTAAAACAAGAAATACAATTTTTAGAAATTTTACAAATTTTTATTTTTAGAAAGACCTCTAAAAGCATAAATTGCTTCTAAATACTTCACAACTTTGACATTTTCAGTACAAAAAATCTAAAATTTGGGGGAAATGCTATTTAAGGCATTTGAATTAAATGTGTTAAATTAGAAAATTTTAGAACAAAAGATAGAAATTTTAGAAAATTTTATTTTTGGCGCGGACCATTTTTTTCAAAATTCTCTAACTTTGTCGATTTTAATGTTAGAAGAATGACATTTCAGGGCATTATTAAAAACGATTCTATTATTATCTCCGCCAAATTACATAATTTTAAAACAAGAAATACAATTTTTACAAATTTTACAAATTTTTATTTTTAGAAAGACCTCTAAAGGCATAAATTGCTTCTAAATACTTCACAACTTTGACATTTTTAGTACAAAAAATCTAAAATTTGGGGGAAATGCTATTTAAGGCATTTGAATTAAATGTGTTAAATTAGAAAATTTTAGAACAAAAGATAGAAATTTTAGAAAATTTTATTTTTGGCGCGGACCATTTTTTTCAAAATTCTCTAACTTTGTCGATTTTAATGTTAGAAGAATGACATTTCAGGGCATTATTAAAAACGATTCTATTATTATCTCCGCCAATTTACATAATTTTAAAACAAGAAATACAATTTTTAGAAATTTTACAAATTTTTATTTTTAGAAAGACCTCTAAAAGCATAAATTGCTTCTAAATACTTCACAACTTTGACATTTTCAGTACAAAAAATCTAAAATTTGGGGGAAATGCTATTTAAGGCATTTGAATTAAATGTGTTAAATTAGAAAATTTTAGAACAAAAGATAGAAATTTTAGAAAATTTTATTTTTGGCGCGGGCCATTTTTTTCAAAATTCTCTAACTTTGTCGATTTTAATGTTAGAAGAATGACATTTCAGGGCATTATTAAAAACGATTCTATTATTATCTCCGCCAAATTACATAATTTTAAAACAAGAAATACAATTTTTACAAATTTTACAAATTTTTATTTTTAGAAAGACCTCTAAAGGCATAAATTGCTTCTAAATACTTCACAACTTTGACATTTTTAGTACAAAAAATCTAAAATTTGGGGGAAATGCTATTTAAGGCATTTGAATTAAATGTGTTAAATTAGAAAATTTTAGAACAAAAGATAGAAATTTTAGAAAATTTTATTTTTGGCGCGGGCCATTTTTTTCAAAATTCTCTAACTTTGTCGATTTTAATGTTAGAAGAATGACATTTCAGGGCATTATTAAAAACGATTCTATTATTATCTCCGCCAAATTACATAATTTTAAAACAAGAAATACAATTTTTAGAAATTTTACAAATTTTTATTTTTAGAAAGACCTCTAAAAGCATAAATTGCTTCTAAATACTTCACAACTTTGACATTTTCAGTACAAAAAATCTAAAATTTGGGGGAAATGCTATTTAAGGCATTTGAATTAAATGTGTTAAATTAGAAAATTTTAGAACAAAAGATAGAAATTTTAGAAAATTTTATTTTTGGCGCGGACCATTTTTTTCAAAATTCTCTAACTTTGTCGATTTTAATGTTAGAAGAATGACATTTCAGGGCATTATTAAAAACGATTCTATTATTATCTCCGCCAAATTACATAATTTTAAAACAAGAAATACAATTTTTACAAATTTTACAAATTTTTATTTTTAGAAAGACCTCTAAAGGCATAAATTGCTTCTAAATACTTCACAACTTTGACATTTTTAGTACAAAAAATCTAAAATTTGGGGGAAATGCTATTTAAGGCATTTGAATTAAATGTGTTAAATTAGAAAATTTTAGAACAAAAGATAGAAATTTTAGAAAATTTTATTTTTGGCGCGGACCATTTTTTTCAAAATTCTCTAACTTTGTCGATTTTAATGTTAGAAGAATGACATTTCAGGGCATTATTAAAAACGATTCTATTATTATCTCCGCCAATTTACATAATTTTAAAACAAGAAATACAATTTTTAGAAATTTTACAAATTTTTATTTTTAGAAAGACCTCTAAAAGCATAAATTGCTTCTAAATACTTCACAACTTTGACATTTTCAGTACAAAAAATCTAAAATTTGGGGGAAATGCTATTTAAGGCATTTGAATTAAATGTGTTAAATTAGAAAATTTTAGAACAAAAGATAGAAATTTTAGAAAATTTTATTTTTGGCGCGGACCATTTTTTTCAAAATTCTCTAACTTTGTCGATTTTAATGTTAGAAGAATGACATTTCAGGGCATTATTAAAAACGATTCTATTATTATCTCCGCCAAATTACATAATTTTAAAACAAGAAATACAATTTTTACAAATTTTACAAATTTTTATTTTTAGAAAGACCTCTAAAGGCATAAATTGCTTCTAAATACTTCACAACTTTGACATTTTTAGTACAAAAAATCTAAAATTTGGGGGAAATGCTATTTAAGGCATTTGAATTAAATGTGTTAAATTAGAAAATTTTAGAACAAAAGATAGAAATTTTAGAAAATTTTATTTTTGGCGCGGACCATTTTTTTCAAAATTCTCTAACTTTGTCGATTTTAATGTTAGAAGAATGACATTTCAGGGCATTATTAAAAACGATTCTATTATTATCTCCGCCAATTTACATAATTTTAAAACAAGAAATACAATTTTTACAAATTTTACAAATTTTTATTTTTAGAAAGACCTCTAAAGGCATAAATTGCTTCTAAATACTTCACAACTTTGACATTTTTAGTACAAAAAATCTAAAATTTGGGGGAAATGCTATTTAAGGCATTTGAATTAAATGTGTTAAATTAGAAAATTTTAGAACAAAAGATAGAAATTTTAGAAAATTTTATTTTTGGCGCGGACCATTTTTTTCAAAATTCTCTAACTTTGTCGATTTTAATGTTAGAAGAATGACATTTCAGGGCATTATTAAAAACGATTCTATTATTATCTCCGCCAATTTACATAATTTTAAAACAAGAAATACAATTTTTAGAAATTTTACAAATTTTTATTTTTAGAAAGACCTCTAAAAGCATAAATTGCTTCTAAATACTTCACAACTTTGACATTTTCAGTACAAAAAATCTAAAATTTGGGGGAAATGCTATTTAAGGCATTTGAATTAAATGTGTTAAATTAGAAAATTTTAGAACAAAAGATAGAAATTTTAGAAAATTTTATTTTTGGCGCGGGCCATTTTTTTCAAAATTCTCTAACTTTGTCGATTTTAATGTTAGAAGAATGACATTTCAGGGCATTATTAAAAACGATTCTATTATTATCTCCGCCAAATTACATAATTTTAAAACAAGAAATACAATTTTTACAAATTTTACAAATTTTTATTTTTAGAAAGACCTCTAAAGGCATAAATTGCTTCTAAATACTTCACAACTTTGACATTTTTAGTACAAAAAATCTAAAATTTGGGGGAAATGCTATTTAAGGCATTTGAATTAAATGTGTTAAATTAGAAAATTTTAGAACAAAAGATAGAAATTTTAGAAAATTTTATTTTTGGCGCGGACCATTTTTTTCAAAATTCTCTAACTTTGTCGATTTTAATGTTAGAAGAATGACATTTCAGGGCATTATTAAAAACGATTCTATTATTATCTCCGCCAATTTACATAATTTTAAAACAAGAAATACAATTTTTAGAAATTTTACAAATTTTTATTTTTAGAAAGACCTCTAAAAGCATAAATTGCTTCTAAATACTTCACAACTTTGACATTTTCAGTACAAAAAATCTAAAATTTGGGGGAAATGCTATTTAAGGCATTTGAATTAAATGTGTTAAATTAGAAAATTTTAGAACAAAAGATAGAAATTTTAGAAAATTTTATTTTTGGCGCGGACCATTTTTTTCAAAATTCTCTAACTTTGTCGATTTTAATGTTAGAAGAATGACATTTCAGGGCATTATTAAAAACGATTCTATTATTATCTCCGCCAATTTACATAATTTTAAAACAAGAAATACAATTTTTAGAAATTTTACAAATTTTTATTTTTAGAAAGACCTCTAAAAGCATAAATTGCTTCTAAATACTTCACAACTTTGACATTTTCAGTACAAAAAATCTAAAATTTGGGGGAAATGCTATTTAAGGCATTTGAATTAAATGTGTTAAATTAGAAAATTTTAGAACAAAAGATAGAAATTTTAGAAAATTTTATTTTTGGCGCGGGCCATTTTTTTCAAAATTCTCTAACTTTGTCGATTTTAATGTTAGAAGAATGACATTTCAGGGCATTATTAAAAACGATTCTATTATTATCTCCGCCAAATTACATAATTTTAAAACAAGAAATACAATTTTTACAAATTTTACAAATTTTTATTTTTAGAAAGACCTCTAAAGGCATAAATTGCTTCTAAATACTTCACAACTTTGACATTTTTAGTACAAAAAATCTAAAATTTGGGGGAAATGCTATTTAAGGCATTTGAATTAAATGTGTTAAATTAGAAAATTTTAGAACAAAAGATAGAAATTTTAGAAAATTTTATTTTTGGCGCGGGCCATTTTTTTCAAAATTCTCTAACTTTGTCGATTTTAATGTTAGAAGAATGACATTTCAGGGCATTATTAAAAACGATTCTATTATTATCTCCGCCAAATTACATAATTTTAAAACAAGAAATACAATTTTTACAAATTTTACAAATTTTTATTTTTAGAAAGACCTCTAAAGGCATAAATTGCTTCTAAATACTTCACAACTTTGACATTTTTAGTACAAAAAATCTAAAATTTGGGGGAAATGCTATTTAAGGCATTTGAATTAAATGTGTTAAATTAGAAAATTTTAGAACAAAAGATAGAAATTTTAGAAAATTTTATTTTTGGCGCGGACCATTTTTTTCAAAATTCTCTAACTTTGTCGATTTTAATGTTAGAAGAATGACATTTCAGGGCATTATTAAAAACGATTCTATTATTATCTCCGCCAAATTACATAATTTTAAAACAAGAAATACAATTTTTACAAATTTTACAAATTTTTATTTTTAGAAAGACCTCTAAAGGCATAAATTGCTTCTAAATACTTCACAACTTTGACATTTTTAGTACAAAAAATCTAAAATTTGGGGGAAATGCTATTTAAGGCATTTGAATTAAATGTGTTAAATTAGAAAATTTTAGAACAAAAGATAGAAATTTTAGAAAATTTTATTTTTGGCGCGGACCATTTTTTTCAAAATTCTCTAACTTTGTCGATTTTAATGTTAGAAGAATGACATTTCAGGGCATTATTAAAAACGATTCTATTATTATCTCCGCCAATTTACATAATTTTAAAACAAGAAATACAATTTTTAGAAATTTTACAAATTTTTATTTTTAGAAAGACCTCTAAAAGCATAAATTGCTTCTAAATACTTCACAACTTTGACATTTTCAGTACAAAAAATCTAAAATTTGGGGGAAATGCTATTTAAGGCATTTGAATTAAATGTGTTAAATTAGAAAATTTTAGAACAAAAGATAGAAATTTTAGAAAATTTTATTTTTGGCGCGGGCCATTTTTTTCAAAATTCTCTAACTTTGTCGATTTTAATGTTAGAAGAATGACATTTCAGGGCATTATTAAAAACGATTCTATTATTATCTCCGCCAAATTACATAATTTTAAAACAAGAAATACAATTTTTACAAATTTTACAAATTTTTATTTTTAGAAAGACCTCTAAAGGCATAAATTGCTTCTAAATACTTCACAACTTTGACATTTTTAGTACAAAAAATCTAAAATTTGGGGGAAATGCTATTTAAGGCATTTGAATTAAATGTGTTAAATTAGAAAATTTTAGAACAAAAGATAGAAATTTTAGAAAATTTTATTTTTGGCGCGGGCCATTTTTTTCAAAATTCTCTAACTTTGTCGATTTTAATGTTAGAAGAATGACATTTCAGGGCATTATTAAAAACGATTCTATTATTATCTCCGCCAAATTACATAATTTTAAAACAAGAAATACAATTTTTACAAATTTTACAAATTTTTATTTTTAGAAAGACCTCTAAAAGCATAAATTGCTTCTAAATACTTCACAACTTTGACATTTTTAGTACAAAAAATCTAAAATTTGGGGGCATTGCTATTTAAGGCATTTGAATTAAATGTGTTAAATTAGAAAATTTTAGAACAAAAGATAGAAATTTTAGAAAATTTTATTTTTGGCGCGGACCATTTTTTTCAAAATTCTCTAACTTTGTCGATTTTAATGTTAGAAGAATGACATTTCAGGGCATTATTAAAAACGATTCTATTATTATCTCCGCCAAATTACATAATTTTAAAACAAGAAATAAAATTTTTACAAATTTTACAAATTTTTATTTTTAGAAAGACCTCTAAAAGCATAAATTGCTTCTAAATACTTCACAACTTTGACATTTTTAGTACAAAAAATCTAAAATTTGGGGGAAATACTATTTAAGGCATTTGAATTAACTGTGCTAAATTTGAAAATTTTAGAACAAAAGACACAAATTTTAGAAAATTTTATTTTTGGCGCGGGCCATTTTTTTCAAAATTCTCTAACTTTGTCGATTTTAATGTTAGAAGAATGACATTTCAGGGCATTATTAAAAACGATTCTATTATTATCTCCGCCAAATTACATAATTTTAAAACAAGAAATACAATTTTTACAAATTTTACAAATTTTTATTTTTAGAAAGACCTCTAAAGGCATAAATTGCTTCTAAATACTTCACAACTTTGACATTTTTAGTACAAAAAATCTAAAATTTGGGGGAAATGCTATTTAAGGCATTTGAATTAACTGTGCTAAATTTGAAAATTTTAGAACAAAAGACACAAATTTTAGAAAATTTTATTTTTGGCGCGGGCCATTTTTTTCAAAATTCTCTAACTTTGTCGATTTTAATGTTAGAAGAATGACATTTCAGGGCATTATTAAAAACGATTCTATTATTATCTCCGCCAAATTACATAATTTTAAAACAAGAAATACAATTTTTACAAATTTTACAAATTTTTATTTTTAGAAAGACCTCTAAAGGCATAAATTGCTTCTAAATACTTCACAACTTTGACATTTTTAGTACAAAAAATCTAAAATTTGGGGGAAATGCTATTTAAGGCATTTGAATTAACTGTGCTAAATTTGAAAATTTTAGAACAAAAGACACAAATTTTAGAAAATTTTATTTTTGGCGCGGGCCATTTTTTTCAAAATTCTCTAACTTTGTCGATTTTAATGTTAGAAGAATGACATTTCAGGGCATTTTTAAAAACGATTCTATTATTATCTCCGCCAAATTACATAATTTTAAAACAAGAAATACAATTTTTACAAAATTTACAAATTTTTATTTTTAGAAAGACCTCTAAAGGCATAAATTGCTTCTAAATACTTCACAACCTTGACATTTTTAGTACAAAAAATCTAAAATTTGGGGGCATTGTTATTTAAGGCATTTGAATTAACTGTGCTAAATTTGAAAATTTTAGAACAAAAGACAAAAATTTTAGAAAATTTTATTTTTGGCGCGGACCATTTTTTTCAAAATTCTCTAACTTTGTCGATTTTAATGTTAGAAGAATGACATTTCAGGGCATTATTAAAAACGATTCTATTATTATCTCCGCCAAATTACATAATTTTAAAACAAGAAATAAAATTTTTACAAATTTTACAAATTTTTATTTTTAGAAAGACCTCTAAAAGCATAAATTGCTTCTAAATACTTCACAACTTTGACATTTTTAGTACAAAAAATCTAAAATTTGGCGGCATTGTTATTTAAGGCATTTGAATTAACTGTGCTAAATTTGAAAATCTTAGAACAAAAGACACAAATTAATTGAAACCAAATTTGGAATCTGCGTGAAATTCTGCGTACAATGAGCTCGAATGCCGCAAATTTGCTCCAACAATAAACGACCAATTTGACCAAACAAAATTTAGTTGCACTTCATTTCGAGCTCATTTCTTGTGCTGACTGTACCACTCACAACACCTTTCATTGCGACCCGGCGCGACGGGTGTATAACAAACAAGGAATTTTCAATTTTCCATCATCTCTAGTTCCGAGAACTACACAATTAGTGTCGACAAATTAGACCACCTCACATCTCCCTTTTATCATTGATTTTGAACGTTGAAAAAGAGGAAATAGAGCATGCAATGATCTCCTATTATTATTGAAGGTAATATATGAAGTCGGCTTTATCTATTCAACGCAACGGAGCATAAAATTGCATTTACTTTTCTTTTCTACATTGGCTCGGTCACAGAACCTTATAAGTTCCGAACACGATCTGAAGCATCTTGAAAATGCAGTTATGGAGGTAGAAAAAGCGGCTCGAAGAACAAGTTATGTCACCAAACAATGAATGTTACGAAGAAGTGCAATTACCATAATGAACGTCTAACTTTTGTTGTAATTGATCGAGTATACTACACCTGATTCTGCAATAAGACCAAATGGCTGCAAAGTTTGCAGTGCTATAACTCAATTTCCATATTAGTTGAGCTGTTGGAACAGCTTCAAGGAAACGAAGTCGCAGAAGTGGCTTTACCATCAATAATCATAAACAAGTGCTTGGAATTAAAGTAGAAACCTTTTATTGGTTTATTGGGTCATTTAATAACCGCCAAGTTCATCAAGTTGCAGTTAAGACGGAATTACAGACGTAATAGCACTCAGGATGGAATTTTGTCTTGCTGCCACTTTCACCAAGATTACTCATTTCGTTGAAACCGTTAAATTTTAACCTCCACTTTAGCAGCAATCAACTTTATCAAAAGTTTGGAGTAGCTGATGGCTCTTAATCTAATCGATGACGGAAGAGCACAAAAAAGAGTTACCTCATAATGGCTACGTGCTACGTTACGGGCCGCATTTTCATACGTTTTATTCAAATTGAATCGAAGAGCTCCTTTCGATGCATTAACGTTATTAAATCCAATTTTTCGAGTTTCTCCTAACTTTTGTTACCATTCTTATGTAACGGTTATAAAACGTATTTACACATCCTGTCGTAGACAAGGCAGGAGTGCATCGCAGTCGTCGTTGAGTGTGCTTGACCTTTCAAGGCCAAGCCTCAAAGAGTTCGCTGACAATCTGTTAACCCCACAACTAAATTAATTCATCTTGCATCGTCTTAAGTAGTTTTTTTCGCGTCCCCCCACTACTGCTAAACCACGCCTTTGCAGTTTTTCACCGACTGCGAGATTTGTTATGGTTAATTAGCACAAAAACGGTTTTGGTTTTAATCGGAAAATTAAATATTGACACAAACTGCAACTGCAGTGCCAAAAAGCGTAATATTGAATTATTCATTTGCAATAATGCTGTTAATTCCGTCCTGAATTTATTTCGTTGAGGAAAAAACGATGGAATTACAGTCGGCAAATAAAAATTATGCGCATTATGTAAATACCTGGAAGAGGCTCATAAAGTTGGAACATGGTGTTGAATGGTTTATGTGGCTGTATAACACTTATAATTGTGTGCAGGTAAGGCAAAAAATTATAGTATTGGTAAAGGAATAAAACAGAAAACGGTCGGCTATCAAAAAAGAATTAATTTCTGCAAAAAGATTTCGAAAGAATGGCAGATCAACATTCTAGATTCGGTTTTAGATGGTTTAGCGGCCAAAAAACTTTTGTCTCTCCAGCAAATGCCGCACTGTCGAGCTGTCAATCTTATATCGTCAAAATTAAGTAAGTAAGAACAATAACAGGGCAATTACAATAACGAGGTAAGTGGAATAATGGGGTAAAAACTGCCTTGGGTTTCAGCCAATGAAAATGAAGTGACGTCATTACTCAAAACGGAACCGCGTTACCGTCAAATAATCACCCAACGTCAAAACCCCGCACTCCTTTGTTTTTCTCCTCCGCGCCTACTAGTGTTACGTGAATTTTTCTCTCGGCCTGCTTTGAATCGACCAAGAAGCTCACTTTACCGTTTAACTTCTTACGACAATTATGCCCGCATGAGACTTTCCAAGGAAGAGTTAAAGGTTAGCGACGTGTGTGAAGAGGGGCAATTAATACGTTGAGCCAAGACGCAATTCAGTTCGTGAAAAGGCTGAAATTAAATGGCATTCATCATCGTCTAACAGCGCTATAAATTTGTACAAAGTGCAACAGTGTCAACAGATGTTTCGTTCGGTTTGAGGAATTTCGTCTTTATCGATTCGCTGGTCGAAATCTCGGTTATTTTCCCTCGCATTTTGTTAGTTAAATGATTTACGGTAACATGCAGCGGTCAAGCACAGAAACAGTTGATCGAATGTGGAAAAAAAGCGGCTGAAGGAAATTAGGAGAGAAGGCGACTTTATCGTGGTTTTATTATGCGTCTGTTGGTTTAGGACAATTTGGTGTTTATATTTGCGGCTTGCGGGTAATTTTAACGAGATAAAAATGGATCGTTATCGGAAGTAGTCTAGTTTTTATGGTTATAATATTCCGGTATTTTTATAGAGCCGTGGTCTTTTGACCGCTTTGACAATGTGTACATTGAAAATATCGGATATTTTCGGCTCGCGTGTTATAACACGGCCAACTTCATGCTAAATAAACAACAGTGGTGGATTTTATTCCATTTTGCCGAGTGTTTATATGTAAAAAATAAGCAAACTCACTTCATAGTCTGTCCATAAATTAGGCAAATGGACGCGAATTACCAGCCAGGTCAGTGTCAAAGCGCAGTTGCACAGCTAATTATGTGCAATGGCGATGCATATTGACCTCACTTTACACTCTAAATTAACGCAGACATTCGTAATTAAATTAGTAAAGGACCGACCTACATCTAGTTGGCAAAAAACGACGCAAACTTGTTTGTTTTCAAAAGTTTATAGTGTATTTAACGTTGTTAGCGGAAATCCTTTACTAGTGTAATTTGTCTTAAAATACAACAAAGAGAATTATGCATGAACAAACGTGATGTAATTTTGTAACTGATAAATGCGAAAACTTCGGTCTTCTTTAAACATAACTATTACTGAACTAGGAAATTACAATTCAGATCTCTTCTAATGAAATTTATGTTGATAGAAAAGGAAATGACTCGGTAATTTTTGAGAAATCGCGTGGCCTCGTTGCTCATCCTGTGACGGCGAATTACGTACAGGTCAAACTTTTAACAACAACGTAAGAAATCACTTTTTCGGCCCATTTATCAACTTTCTTAAATACATTTGGTTATCAAAAACCGTCGAAGCGCAAAAAAATAACATAACGCTACGGCTACAAATTCAATTTCCTCATAGATTTGATCTATTTAAGCGTTGAAAAGCGTCTCAAGTGGCTTTAAAATTAACAAAAATACAGTTGTGAAAATGGTGGATGCGCCGGGACCAACCCGGAATTTTAAGGATTTGTAATTCGGTTATTTTTAGACTTAGAGCGATTTAGAGCACAGTTTTGGATTCAGAATGAAAATCTAGTTAAAATGAGCTATAATATTTGACTTTTGCATTTCAAATAAACAAAATATTAGCATAATTGTCAATATTTCTTTATCTAAAAATATGTAATTTGGTGGTGATAATAATCAAATCGTGTTTACTAACGTCCTAAAATTTCATTCTTCTAGTTTTAAGATCGGCAAAGCTACAGAATTTAAAAAAAAAAATGGACCGAGCCAAAAATAAAATTTTCTAAAATTTGTGTCTTTTGTTCTAAAATTTTCAAATTTAGCACAGTTAATTAAAATGCCTTAAATAGCATTTCCCCCAAATTTTAGATATTTTGGACTAAAAATGTCAGAGTTGTAGAAAATCTTGAAGCAATTTGTGCATTTGAGATCGTTCTAAAAATAAAAACTTCTAAAATTCCATCCCCTCGTAGATTTGATCTATTTAAGCCATAAAAAGCACCTCAAGTGGCTTCAGAATTAACAAAAATAGAGTTATATAAATGCGCGAAAATGGTGGATGCGCCGAGCCAACCTGATCGATCATTTTTCTTCCGTCCTCACGTGTTTCCTCCTGAATAATTTCCCCAATTCAGAAGCCCCTATAAATCATTCCAGGAAGTCATCCAGCGACTCGCGACACCTAATTAATTCACACATGCTAAGGGAGACATCTATGCAACTTCAATACAGTTCATGATGGACTATTCATGACGAATTAAGTATTAATTGAATAAAATATGGCGCGTCGGGGAAAATTAACCTCCATTGTCACGCGCGAAAATCCACATCGAGTTTTTAGGAAATGGAGATTAAATTTGTCGCTACAAGTGTGGCCGCGGCGGTGTGTCAATCCCGGAACAAAAGGTGTCAGAATTGTACTGAAGGGAGCGATTCCAAAGGGCACCTTTTCAGGCTCAAGCCACCATAAATTCGCTTTTTAAAGACGCAAGTCGGACAATAAAGTCGTTGACACTGTCTTAATTTACAAGTGTGGGAGGTGGAAATTGCTTAGTGGCTTGAATTAACGAGTTAAAAGTTCAAGGATTCCAAAAAGAGTGATAAAAATTACACCGCCGAATTTTAAATATGAAAAGAGGTAATACGCTTTACGACAATCTATAAAAAGAGTTATTGTGCGAGTGCTAACTACCACTAAAAACTCAATTTCATTAATCCATCTAGAGGTGGCTGATATATTTCGAAACTTTATTAAAGCTAGTTGGCTACTTGAACTCGTAAAAAACGTGCGATCTAATCATTTCAATTCGCGACACATTTTGTTTTTAATTTCCACTCAATTTGTTTGGAAATTCATTATTTTTCGTCGTAAATTAAACACTTCGTTCCATTTCAGGTACAAAAACATGAGATCCACCGCAATTGGCGAATTTAATTAATAAAAAATAATTGCATTTTTGACAGGAGATAACGCGCGCTGCAAATATTTTTCCCGAAATCATATTATTTGTTGGTTTTTTAGGTTGTCATAATAATTGCGCAGTAACCATAGAAACGCCTTTCAATTTTTGTTACTGCATATACAGGGTGATTTTTTAAAAACGGCAGGCGTTGTAGAATTTTTATTTATGAACCGATTTCAAAAATTTTATAAACAAATTAAATGGTTTTTAATTTCCTATAAACTGATGATTTTAAAATTTTTCTAAAAGTCTTAGTATCTTTTGGGCGATACTCAACTTTCTTATTTTAAATTGACACCCATATTTTTTTTTCATAATTTAGAAGATATTAATTTTCTTGATTCAGAAATGTGTAATATGTTCTACTTTTACAAAAAATATTAAAAAAAATATCAAAAATGAAAAAATTTAGGCAATAAAAGTTAATAAAATGTAGGTGCGCGGTGTCAAATAACACAATATCGTTATTGTAATGTCAAAAAGCAGCAAATAACAGAAAGAACAAGTTTTCTTTCAACAAGATGGGGCTACACCTTACAATGCACAATGCTTTTCTCGTAGGTGTCAATTGTGCAATAAAAAAAACGGATGGCGTTTCAACAGTATTTTAATTAAATTAGGTAGTTGTTTTTTCTGATTTGTAATTATTGTCTTTTATTATTAATAATTTCAAAAAAAATGCCAATCCTTTCTGTTATTTGCTGCTTTTTGACATTACAATAACGGCATTCTTTTATTTGACACCATGCACCTAGATTTTATTAACTTTTATTGCTTATTTTTTTTTCAATTTTGATAATTTTTTAAAAAATATTTTTGGTAAAAGTAGAACATATTACACATTTCTGAATCAAGAAAATTAATATCTTCCAAATTATGAAAAAAAAATATGGGTTCCAATTTAAAATAAGAAAGTTGAGTATCGCCCAAAAGAAACTAAGACATTTAGAAAACATTTAAAATCATCAGTTTATGGTAAATTAAAAACCATTTAATCTGTTTTTTAAATTTTTGAAATCGGTTCATAAATAAAAATTCTACAACGCCTGCCGTTTTAAAAAAATCACCCTGTATCATGTGATCCACCAAATTTTTGTTTAGCGTAGGCCATGGAAAAGAGAGACACGTTGGAGTGAAACTTTTGTTTTTGACGTAACCTCAATTCCTCGATTACGACTATTGAAAATAAATCAAATGTCAAAATACTGTCAAATTATTTCTCGTGAATTTTCTCAAAGGCTACCTTAAATAAAAATTAATTCTCAGTTACCCTTGAAACTCCATGGTGTGTCTTTAATTGTCACTGTCAAATTCAGGTTATTAGATGGAAAGTGTCAGTTTGACAACGTCAAATTGCTTGACAGAAACAAACGAGTGTTGCTTCAATCAACGATATGACTTGAAATTTCAAAGCCAACTGAAGATTACTTTTATATCGCACGGTACCGGCCCGGCCTACTCGTTTTAAAGTAAATAAATGTGCAATAAAATATTTTTTTCATTGCTTTACATAATGAGAATGCCATGAATGCAATTGTTTCTAAGGAAATGATACTAATGATAAGTTTGTTTTCTTTAGTTTCTCTATTGTCATTGCTGCCTTCAAATTTGTTTGATAGCTTTAATAAATAAACACTCTTTGATGAACGAATGGAAAATTGTTACACTTTCTGCTCGGAGCAGCTTAGTGCAGACATACCAAATCAAAATGTGAATTTATGTCAAATGGACTGATCTACAAAATTTTACAAAAAAAGTGCAATTTTTGAAATATTTGATCTTTGTGGTGTCAAACATTTCTCCAAAAAACGTGGTCGGCATGGAAGATTGCAGTTTTCGATAAGCCCTGCAATAGTAAAATTTCTTTTTGTAAAGTTGGCGCTTCATAAACACCCTCGCTTGAATTTTCCATGTTTATCTTGTCAAAATTTGCATCCGATTAATAACCGCCATGTAAACGTATCATAATCTGTCATTTTGCCTCTGAAAAACTCCGCATGCAAAAATAAATGGATCATCCCCTGAGTTTATTATTAACATTTCATTCCATTGAAAATCTTTTGTCGGACAAACCGCTTCCATCCTTTATCCGACGAAGATAATTCCCGTCTTTTGTGTCGTGTTATCTCTTAATTATATAATTTTAATTAAACTTGATCCGCGAAAGAATCGGTCGGTTATTACGTGAAAAATAGTAGCAAAACCAATTACCCTAAATAGTCGCGTATTTACCAAAGGTCGTGAGCTGCTTTCAAGTGAATAATTTAACCAACACAATCCGATTTTAACGCCACACGAAAACGAGTCGATTTGTGGAAAAATCGATCTTGTTCCATTTCATTCAAGCTGGAATTGATTTTTCCGCGACACAACTGAGATATTACATAAATATTTTCGGTGTAATTCCCAGAGACGAAATTTCCGCTTAAAAAATGTAAAACTACCTGCAGTCCCTAATCTGATTTAGACACGTCAAGAAATACACAACGTTTCGGCGATAAAGATGAAATTTTCAGAGTTTAATTAACCTCCTCTTTTGAGACTTTGCGATCGTTAAATTGAATGTCACTATTTTTTGTATGGAAACCTTGCAATTTATTTCGGCTTTTAAACGCAGTAATTAAATACCGGGGAGAAAAATGGCGGAATTATGATGCTGGCATAAATATTTACGATGGAATGAAGAGAGTGAGGATTGGTTTCGACAAAAATTAACAATGCAAGAGGCGAGACAGTTTATTAATGGAATTTGGTGAAAAATTCGTGCTCTGGTCGGGGGTTTATTAAAAAACAGATGCTCCAAACACATTTGTCAATTGCGAAACCGGCGCATCCACCATTTTCACCAAATTCGAATTTTTTTAAGTACGGTAATGTCGCCTAATCCGGATCTTCTATAATCCGAAAAGCCCCCAAAATCCGTTGAAAGATACAGGCAGTTCGAAAATTGCCACACTATGGAAACGAAGCCACTAGATTATTCGACGTAAAATTCCCATGTAACCCCATGTAACCGTTCCTTGGCGCAAATGGCCCACTAGGTCACGTGTTTAACCCAGGCGAGTATCTATTATTAAAGTACTCCACCGCCCTTGATAAAAAGGGGTGGAAGAGGAACTAGGGTTGACTAATTTCGCTTCGACAGCTGTATGTCTCTGTACGCAATGAATTGTTAATTTCCGTCGGTATTTTCGTTGTTCTTTTGAATTGATTAGAAACGTAACTTAACATCGATTTATATGTCTAATCTAAATGTGGCGTGCGACGCGAACTTAATCTTAATTATAGCCAAAGACATGGAGACAATCGGAGGAATTTCCAGCGAGGAAAAATGGAAAGCCGGTGTTTGTTTAGAGCGGTGCGGTTTTATTGCATTTTCGCATGACCGTTTAATTTTCATTGTCATAATTACTCCCTTAATTATTGCGTTTTTGTCCGGAGCCCTCGGATTTATTGGCAATCTGCCGGAATTATCCGTGAAAATTTCACACCCATTTGCTGATTAACTATTCTTTATTCATTACATTTCCGTGAATGCAACTTACAGACTGGAAACTAACTGCTCGGTAATTTTAGCTGTTTTAACGTGCTGAAACGATCTTTTATCAACACTATTTATTCACTGCGACATAATTATTTACTTTTCCAGCGCTCACGATATAATGAGATGATTTTAGAGTCTGCAGATGAAGTCAGAAAAGACCTCCAAAAAACTTATTTATTATGGCACTGTGGGTTATGCACGGCTGCAACCGAGTCGGACGTGTCAAAAAGTATACAATTCCAGAAAATTGCATTGTAAACAAAGGAGATAATGCGGTATTGATCTCGGAAATTGTTTCAAGCAATAAACGGTAATCAATACTATTTCATCGTTTAAGTGTGATAAATATACCTTCAAAATGCGTCTAATCCAATAAAAAAAAAAGTATCGCAGTTGGCTAGCTTGATTTGACACATTTCACCTTACTGTGGTTGTGGTTCTAAAAAAATCGTAAAATTCGTCAGTTTTGTTCTAAAATTTTCTAATTTAGTACAATTGATAAACGCATCTAAAGTAAAAATTCCACAAAATTTCATCGGTATGACGTTAAAATTATCGGAACTGGAGAATTCAATAAGAAAAATTGAGTTTTTAGTTGGCCCCCAAAAAATCTAAAATTCTGTCCTCTTGTTCTAAAATTTTCTAATTTAACACTCGTGATAAACGTTTTTACAAGAAGAAGACGTTCAAATTTCACAGCTTGAACATTAAAACTGTCGAATTTACAGAATTTACTGTAAAAATTTGAATTTTTAGTTGGTTGTGGATCTAAAAAAATCGTAAAATTCGTCCGTTTTGTTCTAAAATTTTCTAATTTAGTGCAATTGATAAACGCATCGAAAGTAAAAATTCCACAAAATTTCATTGGTATGACGTTAAAATTATCGGAACTGGAGAATTTAATAAGAAAAATTGAGTTTTTAGTTGGCCCCCAAAAAAATTCTAAAATTATGTCCTCTTGTTCTAAAATTTTCTAATTTAACACACGTGATAAACGTTTTTACAGGAAGAAGACGTTCAAATTTCACAGCTTAACATTAAAAAACATTAAAAATTTTTAGTTGGTTGTGGTTCTAAAAAGATCATAAATTTGTTCGGTTTTGTTCTAAAATTGTCTAATACAGAACGCTCAATAAACGCATCAAATTTCCTTGATATAACGTTAAAATTGTCGGATCTGAAAAATTCAATAAAATAAAATTGAGTTTTTAATTGGCTCTAAAAAAATTCTAAAATTCTTTCCTCTTCTAAATATTTTTAATTTAACACGTTTTTTAATTTTATCGTTTTTAAAAGAAGAGAACGTTCAAATTTTACAGCTTGAGCATTAAAACTTTCGAATTTACCGAATTTATTGTAAAAATTTGAACGAATTTTTAGTTGGTAGTGGTTCTAAAAAATCGTAAAATTCTTCCGTTTTGTTCTAAAATTGTCTAATTTAGTAGACTCGATAAACGGATTCAAGGTAACAAGTCGACCAAATTTCATTGACATGATGTTAAAATTGTTGAGCTTTTATAGTCAGAATTTTGTAACTTTGGTTTAACTCCGCCTACCTTTTGGGCCAATTGAATTTTAGCTGAAAGTCTGATTCACTCTGCAAAATTTTGATAGTTCGTCGATATTTGCTAAAAGTCGGGGTAGAAATGTCCACACATTAGAAGATGAAACACCATCAAAATCGATGAAACTTTCACGATTAATTGAATTCTGGCAAAACCGCACATCTTCTTGACATGTGTAACACTTAAGCCGTCAAATTTTTGATTATGTTGAGTAAAGGAGGCTAGCCATTTCTTGATTCGACAAATTCAAATCGTCATTTGTTCATGTGGGCGGGGTTAAACCAAAGTTATAAAATTCCGACTATAGTTGGAAAAATTCTTAGGTTTTGTTCTAAAATTTTCTAATTTAACACACTTGATAAACGATTTTAAAGGACGACGACATTCAAATTTCACAGCTTAGACATTAAAACTGTCGAATTTGCAAAATCTACTGTAAAAATTTGAATTTTTAGCTCGTTCTGGATCTAAAAGATCATAAAATTCCTCCGTTGTGTTCTAAAATTGTCTAATTTAGTACAATCAATAAACGCATCCAAAACAACAAGTCCACTAAATTTCGTTGATATAAAGTTAAAATTGACAGATCTGGATTTAATAAAAAAAGGGTTTTTACTTGACTCTCAAAAAAAATCTAAAATTCTTTTCTCTTGTTATAAAATTCTCTAATTTAACACACTTCATAATGGTTTTTAAAGAAAAACTGTCAACTTTTAGAAAGAAAAAAAAAATTAAATTTTTACCCATTTTCTAAGCAGGCTTTGGTAAAGTGACAATTCGTTAAATCGCACAAATTTTAATTTTACGTGATCTGTGATAAGACACAGTGTGTTCCATTTGAAATAAAAAATGTTTTCGAATCACCCTGTATATAATTTTCCTAATAAATTGTCGATTTTGAATAAATCATAGCCCACTTATCTCGCAAATAAAATTCGACTTTTTCGGCGTCAAATTTGTCACTTGATTTTTCCCATTTGAGTGAATAATCAGGTCGTAATCCCTCTCAGCTTTCTCCAAATGCCACCCACATGAGCCAGCAATCCACTAAATCGTGTAAACCACGCTTTAATTGCACCATAATTTCAAAATAAACAATGTTGAACAATTTATTGCCCAGTAGTGAGTTTGTTGGTTCAGTCTGGATGTTATCTTCCATGTTAATTTAAGTGTTGGTCAATTTATTTACGTTCGTGTTGTTAACTCGGCCACGAAATCTGCATCGAATGAAAACGTAACGAAAGAAAATTTCAAGTCGAAAATGCGTCAGAGTGTGACGTTGTCGAGGTGATCTCAGTACCACCTAGTGCAGTCTGAGAATGAGGTGAGCGGCCACAAAGGAAATACCTGCAACTATGGAATGTGACCAGTCACCGAGACCGAGCCAACTTGGATTACGATTCTGCCATCTTACGACCTTCGGTTTTTATTACAAAACCTACTGTTTATAGGGGATAACATCCGTTTTGATTTGAGGCTGAAATAGCTCGTGATCAAATATTTATTAATTCGCTGACCTGGACTTTATATTTTAACGCGGGAGGTAATAATGTGCTGAGTGGAGATTAACATCTTTTTTCCTTCAATTTCGATTCTTGCGGGTTAATAATTTATGGGTACATATTTAGCTTTCAACTTATTGTGTCCGGGCGGTTATTACGTGACAATCGAAAGCATTATTTCATTTCAGACGCTGCCATTTATCAAATATCAACACGCTTCAAACGAGGCTTAATAATGCAACGTCCAGGAAACAAATAACACAAACTGTTGAAATTGCACCTCTAAAAACTAGAATCTGTCCAAATTTCGTTGAGATCGCATTAGAACTACCAAAATTACAAATTTAATTAAAAATCGATCAATAAAAATTAATTTCTCTAAAGTTTGTATCGTTTGCTCCACAATTTTATAACTTGGTAGAGTTGACAAAGAAGCTAAAACCGACAATTTCCCACAATACGATCACAATAGAACTACCAAAACAAGAAAGCATCAGTTCATTTTTCAACTGTCCACAGTATAAATCGTCATCAGAAAGCCATTTTTTCGTAGTGACTTCATAGTTACTTTATTTTTTTCAAGTTTGCTGACAACAATATTGAGAGACCTGTCACTACAATTCAGTAAAAATGTAGTTTTTTTGGCAATTTTAGTCTAGTTGTCGCTACTGTCTTAAACTGTGATCCAAGGAGAAAACTAAGCCCACTTGATCGTTAAAAAAATAGTAATCGCTAAAATTAGTTGTCAATCTAAGACTTGACATAAATAACAGCTCATTACTTTTCCCTCCGTTCCATTGTTTGTCCATTACAATCACATGTTTCGTTTCCTGTCATTTTTCCACCTCATGTAACTTGATCGGGGCATACATTAATAGTGTCCCCACTCTCAATGGTCCGATAAAAATCAACGTCACCTCTCGATAATTATAATTTTTATTAAACGATCGAACCACCAGTTCATTACGCACCTCCCGTGTAAATTCGATGTAAATTAAATGCGACAATTATGTGAGCGATGTAACAATGACCAGAGGAGATAAATCCGATTGGATAATTTCGCTTCATTTCAATGTTTAAAGATCGAGTGAAAGCAAAATTGTCGGCAATACAGTTCTCTATGGGATTGTAGGGAACGTACAGATGTTATCTGGGGCAAATTGAAAGATAAAAAAGCAATAACGGATCAAGGACTTTGACGGATGACTCATAGATATTGAAAATGGAAATTCGGTGTTGCAACCGCTCGAATTCGACGAAATCTAGTAGCTCGATTTAATTTGTTTTGTTAAATTATTGGCCCTCGTTAATTTTCAGCGTATCGGTGATCTTAAACCAGAAAAATTAACGAATTTGAAGCACGCCACCCCTAATTATAGACTGAAAGATAGGAGGCAAAACTAATGCTATACTTTTGGCACAGGAGTCAATTCCGGTTCTATACTATATGACGAACAACGTCTCCTAATGACTCTTCTCAATATTAATTTAGTGTCTTCTCGATGCTCGCTGCTTCCGATTCCAATATCAATTAACTCGATTCCTGTCTAGAAATATGATATTTTTCTATAAGCTTCAGATGCAAACAAATTGCAATTTCCCGGTGATAAAACCTTTAGCAAAAAACCGTGGAAATGCATCATTAATAAAACGACTTTTTGAAAATAAAACTGGAAAATGCGATTTGTGGAACGACAGGTTCATATAATCTCATGTTTATTTTAGATAACTCAATTTTTGCACAATGCTATATAGAAATCGGCAGGTATTTAATAAAGGCGATAAGGAATCAATACGTGTCATCGGTAAATACGATTTTTTTATTTTGATTCTGACGGATTTGGGGTACATTTCGGGTATTTGCACAATTTTCCAATCAACTGGGATTTAAAAGTGAGACTTGGCCACGTGTCAAATTTGACATTTTTGGCTTCCTCAAATTAAATTTCCAATAAATAGAGAACTAATTAATTTTGTTACACAATTAGTCGACAAAAACCGCGCTTCGGTGGGTTCGTGGATTCGAATAAAAACGCTTTTGAGCATCGGAATGTTTACATTTGGTTATTTTAGGTAATTGTTGATCTCGGGTCTTTTAAAAAACTGTTTTGTTTTGCGTTTTTTATTGCTTATATCGTCGTCTTTTTTTTTTTCGTTTACGTAGGTAATAAATAAGAGTCTTAAATGAAAGGGAGATTTATTTAATCTAAAAGAAACAATCACTCAAAATACATTTGTTTTTAGTGTGTTAATACATGTCATTTGTCTTTTGGCCTTATCAGCGAAAAGAAAGTAGTTTAATACTTCTCAAAAACGCCATACAGCTCGCTTTCCCTGATTTCCATGTCATTTCGTTTAACTTCCCTTGATTTTCTTGTGATTTCGTCTAACTTCCCCTGATTTCCTTGTCATTTCTTGTAAATTCCCCTAATATCCTTGTGATTTCTCGTAAGTTCTCCTAATTTTCTGGTCATTTTGTCTAACTTCCCCTGATTTCCATGTGATTTCGATTAACTTCCCCTAATTGCCTTGCCGTTTAACCCCCTTGATTTACTTGTAATTTCGTCTAACTTCCTCTGATTTCCTTGTAATTTCGTCCAATTTCCCCTGATTTCTTTGTGATTTCTTATAAGTTCCTCTAATTTCCCTGTAATTTCGTAGAACTTCCACTGATTTCCTCCTGATTTCGATAAAACTCCCCTGGTTGCCTTGCGATTTCGTTTATCTTCCCCTGATTTCCTTATGATTTCTTGTAAATTCCCCTAATTTTAATTGTGATTTCGTTCAATTTCGGCAATTTTTTTTGTGATTTCGTCTAACTTCCTCTGATTTCTTGTAAGTTCTCCTAATTTTACTTGTAATTTCGTCCAATTTCCCCTGTTTTCTTTGTGATTTCGTCTAGCATCCCCTGATTTCCATGTGTTTTCGTCTAACTTCCTCTGACTTCCTTATGATTTCTTGTAAGTTCCCCTAATTTCCTTGTGATTTCGTCCAATTTCCCCTAATTTCTTTGTGATTTCGCGTAAGTTGCCCTAATTTCCTGCTGATTTCGCCCAACTTCCCCTCATTTCCTCGCTGATTTCCATGTGATTTCGCCCAACTTCACCTGATTGCCTTGTGATTTTATTATAAGTTCCACTAATTTCCTTGTGATTTCTTTTAACTTCCCCTGATTTCCTAAGACTGGATTCTCTTCTTCGGTGGTGGATTTCTTCTCTCTTGGTGGCTTTGCTTCTGCGGTCTTGACTTCTTGAATCTCCTCATAGTGGGTTCTTCTATCTGCTTCCGCCGAACTGTTAGGTTTTCGTGTTCCGCTGTCTTCTCGGAGTGCCTTCTGGTGATCTTCGGAATGCCATCTCTAATGGATGTGGGCTTGTTCGTTCTTCATGTACCAGGGGGCACCAATGGCGTAAGTACTAACTTTCGAGTTCTACGAAAAGTGCCAAAAAGTTTAAAAAAAAACCGTTTTTCGACATTTTTTCTCAAATATCTTGGCAAAAAACAACTTATTTTACTAATACCTCTGAATCCTGACCTGTTGGAGCAAACGGGCTTCGGATATAGAATCAGAAGACAAATTCAATCCAAAATTTGTTGACAACTGAATCAATCAATATCTATTACAAGTCCCACCACACTAGTTTTTAGGTATTATTGTTTTAATTATCGTTGAAAGGGTTTTTATGTTTTATAGATAAAATCGATACTACTGATATTAGTAACTCCTGCTCCAAGTTCTATGTAATAATTTTTTATTATCAAATTATTACCAATACATATTGAAACAATTAAAAACGCCGCCATCTTTGCATCTTAGGTAAAAAGCACAGGTAACGTGACAAATCCACCTTCAGTTTATTAACTAAGAATAACACAAACCGCAATACACTTCACGCCCATTATCATTTATCTGTTATCGCACACAACCTGTAATGGTTTCTCAACAATTGAAGCAGAAAATTTGATTGTTCTAGAAACTTTTCCTATCTCTCGAGCTCGCAACTTCTTTCATGACCACCCTGTACATAAGGTAACCCTAACCACTTTTTGTGTACCGGAATTCGTTCCCTCTTAAGCCCCCTCTGGTTTAAATCAAATTCGGATAAACGACAAAAAATGAACGTGGAAACAAGTCATAAAATGAATAAAAGGTAATCACCGTGTATACCTGATCCATGGCCACCTTTCTTCACAATGGAAAGCAAGGTTCTGACCGATGACGCGTCCAAAATAAGTTCGAAAATGAAGCAAAACTGAGTAAACATAACTGTCAAACTGCCGAAGAAAAATCACAGCCACCTTTCTTCCCACGGCCCGCTTTGGAATTCGCGTTGACAGATACCGACTTGATTAGTAGATTAGTTAGAAAACTCGTTAAAAATCTCTCAATTGGTCAAGTAACCATGGTAACATAGACTAAATAAAGCAGAAAGGCTGAAGAAAGGTCGTTGAGTACTCACCAGCTAAAGCTTCGTGTGGAATACTAATTAAATATGTTATAAATAAATAAGTTCTGATCCCTAGCATTCCTTTCGTTTTCCTTTCTTTCTCTTCCATTGTAAGCCTGGTCCCCCGTCCACCAACGGTCATTTTAACAGTTTCAACGTAAGAAATCGCTCCGAAATTTACATGATGCACTCACTTTTCTAACAACACTTCACCGGGACACCACCTGTAGATGCATTCAACACCGCCAACTTTTACATCGTTCCTTTCCGGCCCGCACTCACTTCACTGCTGCTTTTAGGGAATTTCCTCGAGATTTTCACGGAAAACTTCGCTGATCCTGTTCGTGCGCGAGTTTTCGAACGGAGACATTTAACGAACGTTTGCACCGCTCCACGAACACACAACAACAAACTTTTGCGGAAACAATCCCCGCTCTTTCGAGTTTTGATGAGGTAGATGGCGCTGCGAGCGGCAGGGCTGCCAACGCGCGGAAAACGAACGGAATTAATTGTTTATCGAATTTTATCGATTTCCTTCATTATTCACGAGGGAAATTGTTAAACGACGCTCATTAAACTCGGAATTTTGAAACGGAAGGAGAATTTTGTTTTGACCGCCGCACTCTTGATCGATTTTTATTATTCGAAAAAAAAAACAAGTTGGCGTGTTTAATTCCTAATTAGTACTGTAATTAGTGTGATTATTAGACTTAATTTTTATTAGAGTTTAATTAATTATTGTGGATAATGACTTGGAAAAAAGTCGAAATAATACCGAAAAAACACTATCAGAAAGTACAACAAATCGATTTTAATTACGCGGCTTTGATTCGATTTGAAAACTGGTCATTTTTAATTCTTTGATGAATTACGAAAATTTGAGATAAGCCACCACTCCAACATCTGTCCAAAAAGTGGCAATTACGCCGAAAAAAATTATCTCTCCTTTTTTACCGCCTTGTTCTTGCTTCAAACCGGCATTTCCCTTTAAAATATCCATCTCAGTGTCTAATTCCGTGAAAATGAAATGAATAAAGAGAACAAGACCCCGAAAAAACTCCCCTGCGGTGTGGCGCCAAAATCCAACTCAAAGTGCCAAAGCTGCAGGAACCCCCAGCCAGTTTACAGGACTTGTTTCAAGTGCGACACCTCCAGCATGTACTACTGCGCCAAGGAAGACTGCTGGGGGATCCTGAACGCGATGAAGCACAGCAACCCCTCGAAGCCGATGTGGATTTGCCTCAACTGTAATCCAAAGCCGCTTAATCCCGAGGAGAAGAAGTTCTGGCTGCCGGCACCTAACGAAAGCGTCAAGGGAAGAATTGAAGAAGAGATTCTTGACGCGATGTCCACGTCCGTCTACGGAGAAGACGACATGCTGCGGTTGGAGAAGAACACGGAGGAAGATGTCGATAGTATGGGCTTTGTTGCCATCACGTTGGATGAAGAAGAGCCCAAACTTGACGAGAAGAAGAGATCGCCGCTTCAGCCTGTTAAAAACGTAAAATTCTCTATGAAGAACGAAGAAATTCCTCCGGTGGTGTTCCAGGCTGATTCTCCAGGAAGCGAGAAGAGTGTTCCTTTCAAAAAACACTGCGTCTGATTTTCGTTCGTAATGTTTAATTTCTTTGATGTATTGTAATTTTCTTTGAATAAACGATTTGAATTTCGCGCCGTGTCATTATCACCAGCTCCCGCGGTCGGTAAAACAGTTTACACTTCCTTTTCTCGAGTGTTTCAAGAGCGTGAGCAGCTCGCCCGAAAACACAAAATAAATCGCAGGTAATCTACGTTTTTCTGGACCATCGGTCCTTACAATCGCCTCAGAATTATTCCCGAAACCTTTTTCAACGCTCCATTGTCGCTTTTTTCCCGATTTTCCCGGTAAGTTGTGTGAAAACTCGCTTTGTTGACAACTCGACTGACAGTTGCTCATGTTTCCCTTTTTTAGCCTCCTTGGTGGTGCACGCGAGCCCCCATGACTTGAAATGTCTTTCCCACGGGCGTAGGTGTCCATCCCATCCGTTTTTACCCAATTTTATTGTGTTTTTGCCAAGTGAAACAAACGTAACCTAACTTTTGTTGCAGCCATGGTGCGAATGAACGTGTTGAGTGATGCCCTCAAATCCATCAACAATGCGGAAAAACGGGGCAAAAGACAGGTTTTGATCAGGCCGTGCTCCAAAGTGATCATTAAATTCTTAACTGTGATGATGAAACACGGTTATATCGGCGAATTTGAAATTGTTGATGACCATAGAAGTGGGAAGATCGTCGTGAATTTGACCGGAAGGCTAAACAAATGTGGGGTTATTTCCCCGCGGTTCGACGTCCCCATCACGCATATTGAAAAGTGGACGAATAACTTATTGCCGTCTCGTCAGTTTGGGTAAGTTAGGTTCCGAGTGTTTGTGCTGGAACTACAGATTTTGTTTTAGGTACGTAGTGTTGACCACAAGTGGAGGTATTATGGATCATGAGGAAGCCAGAAGGAAACATCTAGGAGGCAAAATCCTTGGATTCTTCTTCTAATGTAAAGTTAATAAAGGTTAAACTTTTCAAGAGAGTGTTTTACTGATCAAGGTTGGTACCACTGTTTTACAATTGACACAAACTGAAGGGGAAGCCTGCGTGATTTATTAAAAACAAAAACCACAATCTAACATTCTGCAAACAGTATATACAGTCTTTCACGACAATATTGTCCCTTGCCTCATTTCCTCAGCACAATTTATACAAACGCGCTACACTAACTTACAATTTAGTACTAGTTGCTACAAGAAAGTTTCAATCTGATATAGTGACTTTATTTTTTGGTACTGCACAGCTATCTGACTTTTTCTGAAGTGTGTAAGACTTTGGCCACAATAAATCCCACGGCTGTGACTGCTGCCAAGCTTAATCCTGCCTTCCACCACGTCCTGGTGTCGGTGGGGATGATCCCGAACTCCCTCAGATTCCTACGGGAATAAATAGTCATGACAAGCTTCAAGATTGTGGAATGACAAACATGCGACAAGCGAAATTAGCCATGCTGAGAACAAAACGGTTAAAAATGCAAACGGTTCTACCAACTAGCACAACATTTATTTTTTCTTCTTTTATTAGTATGACAATGGTTGCTGATATTAGTAAAGAAAGAAACAACATTCAAGATAAACTGTAGCAACCTGTAGAACTGACTAAACCATTCGGATGGTTGTGGGCGTAACAGTAACATATGAACCATGCGACGTAAAGGACTGAAAAAATAAAAGACTCTTAGGAGATGGTACATTAGAGAAGTTGTTTTGTTTGTTTTAATACGCCGCCATTTTCATTTTTTTCCCTTGAAATTTTGGTCTTTGAGCCGGATAAATACATCCCCCCACCCCGAAACTTCACACAGACATCTAATTGCAACTTAAAACATCAACTCAAGATGTTGATAATCAACAAACACTCATCAACCAACCTGTGTTTGTAGAACAAAATCCACGCCGCTTGAAACCGACTGGTAAAACTTTAAACTAGAGCAAAACAAAAAACGGTCAAACTTACGGGAAAGCCGCCATTGTTGCCAACTTGACAAAAACATCTTTCCTCATGTGACCCTTGGTGGTGAACGTCTGAGGCGGTAAGATTTTGTACTTTTGGCAAAAAGTCGCTGGTTGTAATAAATAATCTTGTTTGACTTCCTCCAGATCACTTTTACACGCGACTATTAAAATGGGGATTTTACTTTCGGCGAAGTATTTCTGTGGAAAAAAACCTCACAATAGCACATTAGCGTATAATAGTAGCCATATTACACAACGATGAGGTTTTTAACACACAAAACCGTGCTTATTGAACCAAGGGCACCTTTTTTTTACAGTTTCAGCGTTTTTTAAACTGTAGGAGCGCTTTTTCAATCATCCTAGTGTAATATGGCCATTATACTCGAATTAAATACTAAGCTTTATCTACAACAGTCTTATTTCCACTCGTGGGAATATGAAGTCGTGCTTTGTAGATAAAACAGTTTCCATTGAGGGGGCTTACAATGTAGATGCGAGCTATGTACTCGAAGGACTTTGCGTTGTTGCCGTCGTACACCAAACAGGCAACGTCGCATTGAACTTCGTGGGGCAACAGCGGATCAGAGACGTTCCGAACGTTGATATCACGCAAAACCATAATTTTATCCTGTCCATAAACTTGCACTGCATTAACTGTGCACGTCGGCGTCCCCGTGTTCTCCAAATGTGGGATTTTTTGCTACAACCGGTAATACAGATTTCGTTTTTATAACATTTTTTATTACTTGAGTAGGTGACCTAATGAAACTCCTACAAAAACTCGATTTCCCCGCCCCCGTCGGTCCGATCACGTGACACTGATACACGTTCCTACTGGACTGTTTTTTCGCCAAATCAATCTTCTTCTCTCTCGTGACTGAAACACACCAATCAGAAGCGAGTTTTGTGTGACAGGAGGCGGTACCTTGTACTGCGGTGACTTGACTCTCGTTCTCGTATATGTTATAACCTAAGTAAGCTAAGTACTCAAAAGTTCGAGGTAAATCAACCAAGGTCATTAAGGCCCATTGACACATATAGCCTTGATAGGTGATCCAACCTTGCTCATTGGTCGGCAACATGGCACTGACGTCAGGGGGCCACGCCGGAGTTGGACATGTGGAGAAGAGCTCCTCGTATTCTTGGGGGGACAAGGCGTGGTCGCGGTCTTTGTCGAACCGCTCAAATAAGTGGGTGAGGAATTGGTGGCCTTTGTGGGAGAGCTCGGTGGTGCAACCCGACGGCACTTTCAGGCTGAAAAAACGTACTTTAGAACGTATGTGCGCTTCTTGAGCGAAAACTGTCAAATCTCTCGAATATCAAGTTTTCATCCGTCGAAACCGCCGCGATAGTGTTAGTTACGACATGACTTTTTTTTAATTACTTGGGAAAAAGGAAATCCTTGCTCATATTCAGGCTGTCGTTGTACCCAAACTTCCGCAGCACCGTCCACGTCGTCTCATTGCGCCCCCTTTGTATGAAAAGACTGTGCAAGTAAAGAAACCCCTTCAAAGTGACGCAGTTGTGGCTAACACCGTCATCTATGTTCTTCCTTAAGACGGCTTTAACATCGTCAAGGACTTGGGGTTGTAGAGGCGCGTTGAAGCACCGACTTTGGAAGTTGTTCAGTTCGATATCGTTGAGAAGTCCGTCGCAATCGAGGTCGCAGATTTTGAATATGCGAATGAGAGCGTTCTTGCAGGCCTCCGTGAGCTGCGAAGTTCATTAATGGAGGGACAAAAAGACAGTTTGGGGTCTTACGTCAGCTTTCTCCACTGAGTATATTGGGGGTGTGGGGTGGAGCACCGCCTTCTGCGCGTAGTAGAACATCTCCGAGATATTTTTGAGGGTTTTAGCCGAGCACTCGATGCACGTCTCGATTTCCGAGAATTCGTCCATGATGGGGTACACACCCTATAAAACACCCTCAGACTTTTACACCCCACGCGAAGACTTACATCGATGGTGGAGTACTCAACCAGGTCGATTTTGTTCCCGACGAGCACCACAGGACACGGTTTGTCGGGGTGGATCTGCCGGATCAAAGGCAACCAGTGAGAAGAAATCCTATCGATGGTGTCATCATCATCCACTGCGTACACCACGCAGATCACGTTGGCCTTCTGTATCTGCTCGTTCAAATTCTCGTCGGTTTGGTCAGCCGCTGAAAAATCCACGATGTTCGTGGGGACCTGCTCGGGGGTGACGTCCGCAGGGATCGTAATCTCCTCCGCTTTCGTGGGGACGTTCTCAGGGAACTCCTCACTGACCAGGGAGAGAATTAGGGAGGTTTTCCCCACGCCCCGGTCCCCCACAAGCAAAATCCGCACGTTGCGCTTCATCTGCATCTTCACCACCATCTGAAATTTAAGGTTATGTCAACATTGTTACTCTACAATCACAGATAACGATGTTTACTGTCGGAAAGTTACTTCACTTATCTCAGAATCGCACTATCAGATCTGTGAATATAAACAGAAATAACAGTCGCGGCGGTACTCACGCTCAGTCCGTGAGAATGTCAGTTCTTAGTGAGCATTTCCCACATCACCACAACTGTAAATTTCCACAATACAACGATTTTCCCACACTTTAAACGTCCGGCAGCCCCCTTTCGCACCGGGGCTGTTTCATTCACCAAAACACAATTGTCAAATGTCAAATGTCAAAATTGACGCGTGCGTGTAGAGATTCGCGCGTGAATGTGGGACCTCCAACATGAATGATTTTACGCACGGTGGGGGCGAAATTACGATCGGCGCGTCGTTTAATGTTGTGTCACCACCAGGACCACCACGAGAGTTTCTCTCCGTGTTTATTTCTTCTGAGGGGAGATGGGCCGCGCACCCATCTCTAACCTCCCGCAAAGTTGTTGAACTTTTTGCCGTTTTTATGAATTCTATTAATAAAGAGCTGGAAAGGAGTCAATTTCGGGTCGAGAATAGAATTTATGCCTTTTTATAAGACGAGGGCGCGGGGATTTCGGGTTTTGAGAGACCGCACGCAGCGGCGTAGGGATTCCAGTGGTGGCGACACAAAATGGGCTTGTAAGAAATATGTTTTATTTACAATAAGAATCTTAATATAAAAAATATATTATAAATACAGTGCTACGAGTAGTATCCTCAGGAATGTCATAGTAGAACCTAAACGATTTCGCTGTCATTTCTTTGCTCTCTCAGAACGATGTCCAGAGTCTTATGGACATTCTCGGGTAAGTGGTCCAGTAGCATCCTCGGCATGACTCTAAGTTCCATGAAATCCTCAGCAGTGGCCCATCTCATCTCATAGGTTGGTCCCCCAGTCCCGGCTTTTCGTTCCGCTTTGGTCTTTTTCCTACCCACTATATGTAAAATGCGGCCAGCTGTAAACAGTCTAGTTTTTGAAAATCTTCTAACGCTAATATCGCGAGATAACAGAGCGGCCTCCTGAAACTGAACCGTCATTTTGGATTAACTCTAGAAAAGTTAGTACCGTTGAAGCTGCCACTGTTGGAATAGACCGATCCAGGAGAGGAGACCTGCCTGGAACCGTCGCCATTTCGTCCCGCCATGTTGATTCCAAGTCGCCGGACGGCACGCCGAAAAGCGCGTAGCCGAAGCCGTTCAGCAAAATGCGGTACTAGAAAAAAAGGATAAAAATAGTTGTGACGCAATAAATCTCCTGGAAATAAGTGCTAAATTGTTGGTTACACGTTACGTTGATAATAATTTTTCTATTGCACTATGATAGTGCATTTTCGTGTTTTGCGCACTAAAAGTAGAAGTGTTACGAAATCGCAAATTGCTTTTTTGATAAAAGTGCCAACGTGATTTAATACGTTCGTTACCTTTTATAGCCAAAGTATGTTAAAAGTTCAAGTTTAGTCGTTTACCGCTCGTGGTTACTGATTTTTTTAACATTAAGCGATTATCTGACGGTGGCGGAGAAAAAACCAATTAAATTATCATCGTTATTACTCCGTCATTAGTCTTTTTAAACGACAAAGTGTAATGTTCATGTAAATACATATAAAACTCGTAAAATAACACGTTGACATTGATAATAATAACGATAATAACGGCTCTTTTTTAACCCCACTGGTACCAACATGACCTCGATACACTTTCGGCAACAATAGCCAAATTTCACTACTATACATCGTCAGAGCACGCTAGATCTTAAGTACGTCGTATTCCAGTTCCAAGGCTGTCTTGTTAATTTAGCATTCTTCATACTCGTTTTTCGAAGTTTACTCACTTTCGGCAGTCTGCTCGCGTGGAGCGTCTGGATTATTCCAGTTCTCAAATTCTCGATGCTGTCCACTCCTAGGCGCATCACGAAGTCGTCGCCCACGCCGACGGTGAAGATGAAGTTCTCGGTGAGCCGCGCGGCGTCGCGGCTCAGCAGACCAGCTGCAAAAGAGGCGAATTTCAGGACTTTTTTACAAGTTGTATTCAAAAATCGAGTCAAAAATTAAAATTTCCAATTTCCCGCTCGAAATTTCTAAGTTGGGTTGGGTTGCAAATGTCAACTCAAGGTCACACGTTCTAAAATTTCATCGTGTGATTAGTTCCGGTTGCAAATGTTGTGTGAATTGGGTTTTGGGGTACAAAAGACGACAGTGTACAATTTGTAATGCTCAATATCTTCGAAACTACGGCAGATGGAAAGAAACGGTTTTCGCCATCGTTTTTCTCGCGATTTTTTACATAAGAAATAGTTCTTTGATTTTTCTACAGTCGAAATTTGCAAATTTTCGCAAAAATTCATGACTAAAACTATGCCAAACTTCTGATATCGATATCTCGTTAATTTTTTAGAGTAAACTTGAGTTATTATACATCAGTGTACGCAGAATTTTACGCAGATTCCAAATCTGGGATTTAAATTCAGATCCGACAACAAATAACTGAGTTATGGCCGATCAAAGTTTTGGAAAGTAGATTTTCATTTTTTCTCATTTTTCCTAATTTTTAAAGTTAAATATCTCGGAAACTATTTGAGATATTGAGATGCGGTTTGCGCCATCGTTTTTTTCGACTCATTTTACGTTAGAAAAAGTGCTTAAAAGCCCAAAATTCGATAGTCGATTTTTCGCGAAAAAAAATTGCGACTCAAACGATGAAAATTTTTCATTTTTTTTATTTTTGGCCATAACTCGTAAACTATTTGTCCTATAGATTTCAAATTTGGCCAGTAGATAGATTTTGAGCTCCTCTTTCGACCGATGTATAATTCAATGCTATTAAACGTGGTTTTCATTTTGAAAACATTGATTGAAAATCACCCTAAAATGACGTCTTCAAAACAGTTTTTGGCCAATACCTCGTTTATTTATTAAGCAAACTCAACAAATTTGGGTCTCATTTTACGCAGAATTTCACGCTGAATCCAAAAACATGATAATTTTTTAAAATTTGTAAATAAATAACCGAGTTATGGCCGTTTGAAATTTTGGGTTGTCGCCAGAGGGTCAAATTTTCGAAGGTTCGAAACAATTCACGCTCGATATCTCGAAAACTATTCCAGATATTGGAATGCGGTTTGCGGCATCGTTTTTCTCGCGATTTTTTACATAAGAAATCGTTTTTAGATTTTCCAATAGTCGAAATTTGCAAATTTTCGCGAAAATTTATGACTAAAACTATGGCCAAACTTCTCATATCGATATCTCGCTTATTTTTTAGAGTAAACTTGAGTTATTATACACCAGTGTACGCAGAATTTTACGCAGATTTCAAATTTGGGATTTAAATTCAGATACGACTGCAAATAACGGAGTTATGGCCGATCAAAGTTTCGGATAGTTGATTTTCATTTTTTCTCATTTTTCCCAATTTTCAAAGTTAAATATCTCGGAAACTATTAGAGATATTGAGATGCGGTTTGCGGCATCGTTTTTCTCGGCTCATTTTACGTTAGAAAAAGTGCTTAAAAGGCCAAAATTCGATAGTCGATTTTTTGAGAAAAAAAATTGCGACTCAAACGATGAAAATTTTTCAATTTTTTTATTTTTGACCATAACTCGTAAACCGTTTGCTTGATCGATCTCAAATTGAGCCAGTAGATAGATTTCGAGCTCCTCTTTCGAATGATATATAATACAAAGGTATTAAACGTCGTTTTTACATTAAAAATAGTGATTGAAAATCACCCCAAAATGACCACTTCCAAACAGTTTTTGGTCAATGCTTTCTTTATTTCGTAGGTAAACTCAATAACTTTTGACTCATTTTACGCAGAATCTCACGCTGAATTCAAATCTGGAATTTAAATTCAGATCCGACAACAAATAACTAAGTTATGGCCGTTTGAATTTTTGGGTTGTCGGCAGATGGCCAAATTTTTGAAGGTTCAAAACAATTCGTCCTCGATATCTCGGAAACTATTTGAGATATTGAGATGCGGTTTGCGCTATCGTTTTTCTCGCGATTTTTTAGTTAAGAATACTTTCTTAAATTATCCGAAAATCGAAAATTTGAGTTTTTTGAAAAATACTGTTAGTTTAAGTTGAAAGTGTCTACTTTTACAGTTATTTTATTATTTAAGGTAAGAATCTTGATGAATTTACTTTGGAAATTCAAGGATGACAAGGTTGGCATTACTTTTGATGAATTGACTTTGGAAAATTTAACATAACAAAGTTGGCATAACTGCCCGGAATTTGACAGTTGACAGTTTTTGCATGAAAATTCCTGTGCATCAATTTTACGCAATTAATTAGTGAGTGCCTTTAAACATGTTCTAAGTGGAGTCAAACTGTCCTCAAAAGCAACCGCTGTGTAAAAAGGTAACAAATAATTTTATTTCAACGCCTTCCAATGACAGAACTTACGATCGTCTTTTGTCCTATTTGCAACATTTCATTTGCAACCGAAACGAATTATACCATAAAAGTTTTGAAATTTGTGACCTTAGTGGACATTTGCACCCTAAACCAATTATTAATAACAGAAGAACCGTTAAAGTAATCATTTGCAACCTAAACCGACTGTATTGAAAAATTTTCGAAACTAACCTAACTTTTCAAATTTATTAGTGTGCGGATCGTACGGACAAGATAAGTGCTTTGGAAACGCATATTTGCAGTAACAAGGTGAGTTTAGGCATAAGGCGACGTAACACAATGACAAAATTTTCGAAATTTGGAGCGGGAAATTTAAAAATTTTCATTTTTGATTCAATTTTTTTACTAATGTTGACGTTTAAAGATGGCCCCAAGTACACTCTCGTCACGCTGTGAGGTCCTTTCCGCGCTTGCACTGTAAATAACTATTTCCATTCTTTTGTAAACATGTCTGCACCTAATTATAGTTCCATAATTATCGATTACCCCGCGCATAGTAGGCCAGTTAACCGCAGCAGCTACTAGATTTCACGGTCTGAAATTGGTCGCGTGTATACAAACAAAGAGGATCTTCAAGATTCAATTTCGCTCCATTTTAATATTCGTTCTCAGGAATTTAATATGTGGGAAAATCGGCTTACCTGGGGTCGAAAAAGCGTACACTTTGAGATCAGGATACTTGTGTCTGATTTTGAGGGCAAGAAGACACGCGACTCCGGCGCCCAAGCTGTGTCCCGTGAGGACCAGGCCGTACTCTGGATACGTGGCGATGGCCTTGTCCAGTATTCCAACTTCTTTCAGTCTTTGGGCGACATAGGTGGCCCCGCACATCATCCCTTTATGGGCCATAGTGTCCGGAGGGAGGCCCTCCGCATCGAACCTCTCCGAAGTCGCCGTCAAGTCCGTGAACATGTCGCGGAGGGAAATGGAGCCGCGGATGGCGATGACGATATTGGAGGTTTTGTGGTCGGCGATGACGCAAAACGGCAACTAAAAACGAAAGATTTGATTCAAGGGTGATGCAGAAGATGAAGTACCTCGAAGACGTGGTTTCTGAAGGACGCGAAGAGGATGTCGTCTTCTCGGATCTTCGATATGTGTTTAACCCCCGCCAGATGGCACAAACAACAATTATCATCCGTCACAACGGTCCGTTTTACCCGAAAACAAGAACAACAAGTCACTTCCTTCATCAACCGGAAGATTCCGGTGCCGCAGTAGCGGTACATCACAAACGGCCATCCGTACGCCGCCATGGACAACCGCAAGAAATGTCGCGCGTTCTCGAGGTTCATCCATCGAGGAGCCATCGCGAAGATCCTGTTAACATCTACAAAGAGTCTTCAGCAACTCTGACTAACAAACCAACCTGTGGTGTATTTGGGATCGTCATCCGACAACATCTGGATCCTCCTCTTCTCGCGCGTTTCCCTCTTCTGTTTGACGCGGAGAAGCACACACCCGGCGATGATGTCGGACGGGACCAAATCCGTACTCCTGAAGAGCGCGCTGAGTAACGCGGCGACTTGTTGAAAGGCCTCGTGGCCGTGCTCGTCGGATTTCACCCAGCAAAAGGCCCAACGGAAGCGCCGCTGCCAGATACTGGTGACTTTGCGGTGGCGGAGCGACTCGCCGGCGCTGGGTGTCTCTTGCACCTCGTGGTAGCGGCGGGAGCCCAGCGGATCGAAAATCAGAGCCAGGCCGAAGATGGCGAGCCCGAAGAGGACCCAGTTGAACACCACCAGAGCTACAAATTGGAGATTGAAGATTCGTCCTGGAAAAATGGGGAAAGTACCTTCTATGACCGTCCTGGAGAAGTGGCCTTCGTAAGGACACACGACCAGAACCTTGGAGAAGGCCCATAAGCTCCCGAAAACGTTCAGCACCGTTTCGGGAATAACCAGGAACAACTTTAGGAGTAAAATGGGCGGGACGAGCTTCCGGGACTCTTCGTCCGTGATTGATCCTTTGGCGCTCCGATTGACCAAGGCCACAAGGACGAGGATGACTAGACTAAGAAGGGCCATCATCCCGATTATGTAGGCGCGGACGTAATCTCCCCCACGTGTGCATTCCCATGTGGAATCGTAGTATTTTACGTGGACGATGACGATCAATATGAGCCTGCAATTAATTATGTAACTCCAAAGGAAAATAATAAGAATCTCACCATAACGTCCGGACGAAAATTTCGAATAAACCCGGAAAAACGAGGTCGTCAGAGGCGGCTAACCATTTCCTGCCGAAGAGACGGAGGGCGGGCATGCCGGGCTAGCGCTCCTGGAAAATTCGAGAGGGTTAAACAGCGGAGTTTCCCGGAGGGAGGATTAGGAAAAACGATAATAGACAGAGTTTCCAAAGTAATACGATCGAATTCCTTTGTGTGTTAAAACCTCCTCCGGGCGCTTTTCGTGTCTTTCGCAAATATGGTTTGACGTAAGATGTTGAGTTGACAGAAACAGAAGAAAAGTGGCGATTGCACTATGCAAATTTGTTAAATGGATTTCTTATGTTTGTTTTGAACGTGAGAAGTGTAAATTAACAGGAAATATGCAGAACGGATTGTGGAAAAAATACTCGTCAAATGGCAATAGTGCATCTAGAAAGTTCACGGAGGTGATAAAATCAATCAAAGAGTTTATATAATAACGGCTCAGTGGGTTATTTCATGGTTCTCAGGAACTGCAAGGAATTTTTGTTTTTTTAAAACACCGCGAATTTGGAATCTGCGCGAAATTCTGCGTACAATGAGCCCCAATATCACAAATTTACCCCTAAAATAAATCAAATTTTCGACTTTCTGAAAATCTAAGGTCGAATTTTTAATTGGAAAATCGCGGAAAAAACGATGGCGAAAACCACATCTCTCCATCTGTTGTAGTTTCCGAAATATAGAGCAAAGATATTTTCGAATCTTCAAAAATTCAAATGACCATAACTCTATTATTTGTTGGCGTACGTTATAAATTCACCCAGTTTTGGATTCTGCGTGAAATTCTGCGTAAAATGAGACCGAATAATGCAAATTTATTCCAAAAATAAGCGAGAAATTTCATAGAATTAAATAATCTTCGGTGACTCTAAAACATCTAAAATAATTTAATGATCAAAACGGACCTCACAAACATTTATAAAAATAATTGCTCCTTGACGTGTGTTTTCCATTTTGTCCACTTACTGATATCAGGGCATAAAATTGTTAATTATCCAACACAAAAACAGTAATAAAACTAAATTCGAAAGGAAAAATCCAAATGACTATATTCTGAATGAATAATTATTTTTTTGCACGTGACCTTTGTGTTTACCTTCGTTGAAAAACTATAATTTTTGTCAATCAAAATCCCCTTAATTACGTCTCTTTTCAATTACAATAATTTATGCAGTTTAGTGTACAAAAAAACACAACACGAAAAGCGTTCTTCAGGGTCTTCTTGGAAGTAGTTTTTTCGGTCAGTCTTACCAACGTATCTATTTTAAAATCACTGTTATTTATGGTTTCTCTAACCTCCAAAGTCAGTGAACTGATTACTCCAACTACACTCGCCGCCAAAAAAAAAGGACCAAACCTGAGTTTACTGCGCTTAGTCTATTAAAAAAAAATCGCAAAGTGAACGTACCTGCAACTACTTTACCAGTCATAAAGTCACCAAAAATTCCGCAGGAATTAGGTCGCTAACTCGATTGAAAAGTGAACGTTATTCGCACCACACTCTGATGTACAATAATGCAATTCTAGGTACTTTAATCAGCTAAATGTACAATTCTAATTACCAGATTCCAATTATCGCACCGCCCGCGTGCGTCCTTGATAAATCATCCCTTACTTTCGCCCTTGAACTCGTTCACATTGACCGAAATTCAAGGTAACGTGCACCTGCGCTTTGTCCTGCGAGAGGCAGCAGGAGAGCGACATTCCTGTTTCGGATGTTGCTTGGAAATCCCAAGCTTTGACGTCAGAGAGTTGCTAGTTCGGTTGGTTTTTTTCTTTTCGTTTCGAGAGCGACACCATCTGCGGCGAGATATTTCCTTTGGAAATTGGGCGATCATTATCTTTCACTTTCGGTCGATTTTACAATTGAGTTACATCACAGATCGAGCTTCCAGTCCGAACCGGAACTGTTATTTAACACGAAAAAATTGAGGAAGGAGATCGCGCCGCTGATGAAACACTAGACAATCGAGTAATTAATTAAACATGAAGGCTACTTGATTATTTGGGATGGTACGATTTTTGGTACGAAAGATCGGACGATAGGTAAATGAAAGTCGGCGTTTGTTTGACTGGATCTAGAAGGCTGCTGCAGCGGTGAAATTTATTTACGAGTTGGCGTTCAAAAAATCGCGTCAGTACTGCCATTATTGCGAGTTAATAATCCCCAGCCTTCAACAGTTAGTTGAACAGGTCCGCCAACTTAAACGCGTTAAAATTAGACATTGTTGTATTATTTATAGCACCCGGAACCAGCAAACAATGTCTTTTCTAAATAACAACTCCATCAAATTACCATGTTTATTATTCCACAAACGAAGTTAAACCACCGCCAAATTTTCCGCTCGACTGAAACCCCCACGTTCCCGCTCTTGTTCCACAAATAATAGATTTATTAATATCGGAACCTTTATATTGACGCAAACTGCATCGTGACGTTGACCCAACAATTTCAATTACCTCTGAATAGCCGTTTCTTGAGTCAAAGGTTGTACCAATCAAACCATGATTTAATTCGAATCATGCGAGGCAAAAAGTTTCCTTTTGCATGTTGAACACAATTAGCGATCATTATCGTAATGACAGATTAACCCGTGCTGACATTTTGTCATCAATCATCGGAGCTAAGAGCCCGGAAAAAAGAAAAGTCGGGAAAGTACGCCACTGGATAAAGGGTTGTTTACACGTCACGTAGCGTAGAAAATAGTAATTATGATGCAGAAGTGACGTGTATTGTTTTGTTTTTCTCAATTAAGAATCGTTTCGAAGCTCGTTGTTTGTAATTAATTCTAATTGTATACAATTAATTATTAATGATAGCGTGAGCATCTTCAGGAACGAACTATGTCGTCATTTACGTAAGACTTTCACTGAAAATTATATTGTTTGTTAAAACTGATAAAAAAAAAACAGGAAAATTTACTTATAGGCTCCTATTTACAATTTTAATTACTGTTTGTAATCGTGGCCTTCGAAAAAAGTGCTACAGTTGGTAGACCTGCCGTGGAGGTGACTCCAAACACCACTCCACATGAGAAATAGATAAAAACAGAGCTACCAACTTGAACGAAGTCTCAGGGACTCTTCCGGTGTTGCCAGGGCTAGGGATTTTTGACGTATTGAAGGGGAAACGGTTTTTTTTCAATTTTCGTACAAATTTTCCCCTAATTTTCTCCCTAAAGAATTGGAAGCCTGATTCACAACCAAGAATTGTCAAAAATTTACGCAGGAGAGGAACTGATACAAAAAATAACAAAAACTAATTTTTTGCTGATGTTTTCACGATTTTGCGACAATTTGACAGTTCTTGTTTGACGTTTTTCAGAAATTGCGTTTTTAAAAATCAGCATAGTGTAACTCGCTCTGCTAAACGACCAATCACAAAGCCGCATTCTAAATTCGACTTTGTAAATTTTGAGAGACAAGGTTGGCAGCAGTGTCCGCCAGAATTTGACATTTTGACATTTGTTGTAATTAATAAGTGCGAGTGAAGTGAAAGCTGTCGGAAAACGGTAAGAAATTGAATTTTGTCACAATCATTGGCAGAACTGCCACGATCGTCTTTTGTACCCTAAAACCCAGTTCTCATTTCAAAATTTGTGACCTTGGGTGGACATTGCAGGAATTTTCTAGTGACTTTTGAGTTTTGACGTGGCACCACTGACTCTTTCTCACCTTTGACACGTAAACAACGCGTTGGTTACTTTCCATTTTTCTGCGAACTGGGTAAAACACTCAACGGTGTCATTTTACACGCGATCGTTATTTTTGCAGAGTAATCCAAAATTAGATGGTGTGAATATAAATTAATTGTTGATTTAGTAGAAATACACGTTGAGCAAATGCGGTTTTCACGCTGACGTAGACGTGTGCACCACCGCCGCCGCCGCCGCCGCCGCCACCGCGTAGGTGGCGATCCTCCTACACCCACTAAAATATTAAAACTTTCAGCAAAATTTATAGTGTAATTCGAAGGAAAAATTTCGCCTCTTGTTTCGCATTGACGTCAATTAGCTTGACCCTGATATTTCAAAAAACTGTTATTAAAACCGGCGAATTTGGGGGAATTTGATTTCTTAATTGAATTGTTTGCGTTGATTTCAGTTTACAACGCGCAATTATGTTATTAGAAGAGGATAAAAAATTGTAAATATGTCCGGCGATTTGAAGATCTTGAGGTCGAATTTCGCCAGATTTTGAATTTCGCGCACTTTGGGATTATTCTTCCAAGGTCGAACAAATTGCGAGCGCATTTACACCAACTGTGATTTATTTCCTTAACGAGATCACTAAATTAAACTGAATTAGGCTCTAGAGACAACGTTTTCTATTTCTGTAATTCCTCAGCTAGCTTCATCTTATTCGTCGTTACGACACCGCGACATTGCTTTATGTTATTTGAGACAGCAGAGACGCATTTCCGTAAACGCAAACATGAGTGACACGGTTTGCTAAATCTCCTTATCCTTCAGACTGGAGGTAAAATATTCACTAAGGCGATAGAGAAGATGATCACATTGAAACCACTGTTTGTCAAAATCTTGTATTTTGTTTAAATTTGTTATTAAATTATGCATTTAGGAAGAAAAAATGCAAGTTAAAATTAAAAAATGAGCAAATTCTGTGTTAAAATAGAGAAATTTTGAAAATTTTTGTCTTTTGAAGAACCCAAAACTTTCTTTTAATCTTTTAATTCCGGTAGTTTTATCGCTAATTCCGACATGATAATTAATTATGCAGTTACAAAATTTTAGAACAAAAAAAAATGTGTTTTTTGCTTTTGAGATGAAGCAAAAATTTCCAAAATTTTCTGTTGAATTAATTCTTATAATTTGAATGTCAAGGCAATTTGGTGATGTCATCATTATTTGAGACGTGTTAATTTACCTACATCAAACATTGAAAACAAAAACAAATTTGAGATTTTTCGGGACAAAAATTCGTATTTTTTCAATATTAGTAGATCAAAAAATTTTGTAGCGTTACCAAACAAAATTTAGAAAAAAAAGTCAAATTTTAGAAATTTTTGTTTTTGGGGGAAAATTGAAAGTAGCGAACATCTCAAATTAATCAAAAAGACGATTAGCTTCTACGTATGTCACTTGCGTCAAACGCTGTTGCTGCCAACTGATACCGATAAAAGTCGCTAGGGGCTGCCAACTTAACTTTAATGAGTAGACTAAAATTTCGTTTTTTTTCCAGAACTGCTGGAAGTTTTATTTTTTGAGGGAAACACTAGTGTTGACACTAATCAATCAGAGATACCAACGCAATTCTTTATTTCACAGGTTGGTAGCACTGTTTGGGAACAACAGAAATGAACAAAAACTTGACACTGAAGTGATTGACAACCATAATAGCAATGAATTATTTCTCTTCAGGTATTTAATGGTTTATGTTTCTTCAGAACGATAACAATTACATGTAACTCAATCAGTAATGATAATGACATTGCTTATTTCAAAGTAGCCTCGTACTACTTCAGCGCAATGTAAACAATTGCTAAATAAGAGTTGTCAAAAAACAGGTAATCTGACAGGTGCATTCTAGATTTTAAATGTTAATAAATATTTTATTTTTACGTAATAAAATATTCATTCGTGGAAACAAACACGTAATAAGCAAAGTCTTGAGTTGTAACAGTCGTTGATTTTCCCATCAGTGTCCCTGATCGAGGTAAAAATGAACGCTCGTTATAAAGAATGCAATAGTTGTAAATTATTGATGGGTAATAATGAATTTCTCGACCACCTGTCCGTTCCAACACGAAAATCTCTTTGTTACACAACTTGAAATTCCACATTCAGATGAATCATTTTTATATAATCGAGATTTCTAGTTTCTAGTGAGAGTAGTGAATGAAAGCGAACGAACAATACCAATTCCAAGTAACAAACTCAAAATCACTAATAACGCGATAAAACCACACCTGAAATAAAGAGGACAACGCAAACAACTTTCAACAGAAATCCAACAAAGCTTGTTCTTGTACCTTTTAGAAAACAGTAAATTGCCACGTTTTAGTTGACCTGTACGTCTATTGCGCGTCCTAGTTTCGGACACATCGTGTCACATTATCAATGCACTTAAGTTTCGAGCACCGTTTCGAAATGGTTCTTCAGTTACCGGACACCAACATTACACTGAGTCGACTCTTCGAGCACTAAACGAATTGAAATTTCCCCGGCCGCTGGCCACGAGTTGCGCGATGTTTCTTGCGCGGAATTGGAGATGTAACTGGGAAAAGGACGCGAAGACGACGTGTGGTGGGCGGAGGTGACTCCATCCTGAGGTCACGCCATCCAAAACGCAAATCGCGACGAATTTCCTATTGCTACTTCGAGATTAAACGGTTTGGAGATGCGAAGATTCGAGGTGACAGGGCTATTTATGGAAGCGCCGACTTCCGACAAGCTGTCCCCATTTTTCTTTTCATCTACGAACATCTGGAGGAGTTTCTTGAATCAACGAAACGAAAATAAATGGAAATGTTTGGCTCGCGTGACAGTTAAAACGAGTTTTCTTCATCAAAAACACATAAATTCCGCGTCTTGGGTCTGCAACTAGCAATACAGAGCCACGACACTAAATCTCTTCGTAGAGTCACACTGTATATTTCGATTGATTTTTGAGTGGAGTGGAATGCAGAAGTTAATTAACGGAATGGTAGACCGTCTGGATTTCCGCCAATTTCGACGGGACCAATAAAAATGGTGGATGCGCCGGGTTCCGACGTTTAATTAGCTTGGTGTGGTTGCAGAGGCGGATTTAAGAGGGCGGCCCGTGGAAAAGCCTCGCAAACTTTAAGTTTTTCACGACAAGTTTTAATTCACAGCAGTGATAAGTAAAATCGAAAATTTTTATTTTCCGAATGAACCAACAATCTCAAACATTTTCCAACAAAATTTTTAATTCCGTCAATTTTGGCTCTAGAGCAATGAAATTTGGGGATGTTACTACCTTTATACTATTTATTAACTGTACCAAATTCCAAAAATATAGAGCCAAAGGCTCAAATTTTAGAAATTTTTATTTTCCAAATGAGCCAAGAATCTCCAACATTTTCCAATAAAATTTCTAATTCCGTCAATTTTCGATCTACAGCAATGAAATTTGGGGATGTTTATACTTTTATACTATTTATTAAGTGTACCAAATTCCAAAAATATAGAGGCAAAGGCTCAAATTTTAGATATTTTTATTTTCAAAATCAGCCGAGAATCTTCAACATCGTCCAGCAAAATTTCTAATTCAGTCAATTTTCGTTTTAAAGTAATGAAATTTGTGGATTAGAGCCAAAGACAAATTTATTAACTGTACCAAATTCCAAAAATATAGAGCCAAAGACACAAATTTTAGAAATTTTTATTTTCTAAATGAGCCAAGAATCTCCATCATTTTCCAATAAAATTTCTAATTCCGTCAATTTTCGATCTAGAGCAATGAAATTTGGGGATAATTCTACTTTTATGCTATTTATTAAGTGTACCAAATTCCAAAAAGATAGAGCCAAAGGCTCAAATTTTAGAAATTTTAATTTTCCAAATGGGCCAAGAATCTCCATCATTTTCCAATAAAATTTCTAATTCCGGCAATTTTTGATCTAGAGTAATGAAATTTGGGGATGTTTCTACTTTTATACTATTTATTAACTGCACCAAATTCCAAAAATATAGAGCCAAAGGCTCAAATTTTAGAAATTTTTATTTTCCAAATGAGCCAAGAATCTCCATCATTTTCCAATAAAATTTCTAATTCCGTCAATTTTGGCTCTAGAGCAATGAAATTTGGGGATGTTACTACCTTTATACTATTTATTAACTGTACCAAATTCCAAAAATATTGAGCCAAAAGCTCAAATTTTAGAAATTTTAATTTTCCAAATGGGCCAAGAATCTCCATCATTTTCCAATAAAATTTCTAATTCCGGCAATTTTCGATCTAGAGCAATGAAATTTGGGGATGTTTCTACTTTTATACTATTTATTAACTGCACCAAATTCCAAAAATATAGAGCCAAAGGCTCAAATTTTAGAAATTTTTATTTTCCAAATGAGCCAAGAATCTTCAACATTGTCCAACAAAATTTCTAATTCCGTCAATTTTCGATCTAGAGCAATGAAATTTGGGGATGTTTCTACTTTTATACTATTTATTAAGTGTACCAAATTCCAAAAATATAGAGCCAAAGGCTCAAATTTTAGAAATTTTTATTTTCCAAATGAGCCAAGAATCTCCATCATTTTCCAATAAAATTTCTAATTCCGTCAATTTTTGCTCTAAAATAATGAAATTTGGGGATGTTACTACGTTTACACTACTTATCAACTGTACCAAATTACAAAATTATAGAGCCAAAGGCACAGATTTTAGGAATTTTTATTTTCCAAATGAGCCAAGAATCTTCAACATTGTCCAACAAAATTTCTAATTCCGTCAATTTTTGCTCTAAAATAATGAAATTTGGGGATGTTACTACGTTTACACTATTTATCAACTGTACCAAATTACAAAATAATAGAGCCAAAAACACATTTTAGAAGTTTTTATTTTCCAAATGAGCCAAAAATTTTTACCCAAATTATTATAAAATTGGGGACAATTCGGTATCTTGATATAAGATAAAAAAAACTTGTACAGACGGCTCTACCCTCGTACATACGAAATTGACCGTATTTTTGAGCTAAAAAAACCCTAATTTTATAAATTTCACATATAAATTTATTAAAAATTCATCGGCCAAAGAAATGTCGGTAATAATCTCCATCATCCTCCTCCTCTTCCTCCTCCTTTTCAGCATGCTGCACCTCATCCATATCAATCCCCAGAATCTCCTCACAAAAATAGTAGAAATCGATCGACTAAAACCCAATTAGACAAACCCAACAGTACCGCCACCTTACATCAGCCACAAACCCAAAATCCCTCTCCCCCGTCTGCTCCTGATCGTAATTCTCGTGCAACAAAATCGACAGACACCTATACATCTGCTCGATGCTCACTTGTTCCCCGGTGGTGGTGAGAGCCTCGATGAAATCCTCCCTCGTCATCTCGCTGCCGCCGTACTCATCAGCAAAAGTGGTGATTGTCTGAAAGCCTTCATCCAGACTTTCCAGCGTGTACCCATACGCGGGTTTGTGGTTAATAAAAAGCTTGACGAATTCGCAAAAAGTCACGTTGTCTTTCAGTGCACCGGTCCGATCGTACTCTTTGTACCGCAGATCGGTCAGAAGGTTCTCGATTTCGTACTCCGAAGGGTAGTACCCGCAGGCTCTCATGAGATCCGGGAGTTCCCCGATGTTGATTTTGTGGCTCACGATGCGGGGGTTGGAAATCTGTTCGCCTTGTTGCAGGATTTGCATGTAGTAAAACAAATCGCGCATTTCTTGGTAGAGGAAGCCGTTGCGACCTCCTTCGAGCAAACAGTAGTACGGTTGGAGCTCCTCACCGCCAAGAACATGCATGGTTTCAACACCCCTGAAAACGTGGTGCAAATTGTAGAAAAACACAAAAAACGTGGTGCAAATCGTAGAAAACCCCAAAAAACGTGGAGCAAATCGTAGAAAAACACAAAAAAACGTGGTGCAAATGTCCCGGGAAAACCGACAGACCTTGAATTTCCAGCCATTTGCACCACACTTTTTCCTGGTGGCGTCATCTGCACCACTTACGGGGTGTGAATTTTCCACATGAAAACAGTGCGGTCTGAACTTCCGGCAGTGAACGCGTACTTTCCATTGGGGGAAATTTGAAAATCCAACAACTAAAAATATGAAGTGATTAAGGGTGAGGTTTAAGTGAGGGTACCTTTTCCGGGTGGCCGAGACACCCAACGAACTTAAACGGGTTACCATCGATGGGTACCATTTGTATCCCAATGTGGGTGTTGTTCATAAAAAAGAGGTACTTCTTGTTGAAGTTGGGTAAAAACTAAAACAACGCAAGTGATGGGGGTTTGAACCGGAAGTACTACCTCCATTTTGCAGACGGGGCTATCACGGAAACACCCATAAGCGGGGCCCAAGTAAACAGAAGTACACATCAAAGTTCGATTGTTTATAATCTTGTATTTGTGCTGCAGGATTTTAATTAAAACTGATTTTAGGTGTGATTTTCGAACCTTGTCATCGGCTGTCAAAAAGTACCCGCCTATGGTATATGGTCCTTTGGGGTACGGAATGAAGTAAATGGGGATATCCTTCTGTTCGATCCTGTCACGTGTCAATATATCTAACTCTTCCTCACTAAAACCACCATCAAAAGAAAAGTCAATGAAAATGAACAGTACTTATCAAATTGGCTCGTGAGCGTCGTGTACTTAATCAAATGTCGGTCCTTTCCAATGGTGTAAAGTCCCGGCGCCTCCTCATCCAAAAAGAACATATTACAAATCTCTTTGTAGTGCGGCCGAACTTTCCCCCGGAACTTCCAGTCATCTTCATCGGTGTCGTACGCAAACGCAAACACAGTATTGTTTTTATCCTACAAACAAAATCTCACACGCAAATCCCAACTGACCAATCACAGACGTAGTACGCCATGAACAAACAATTCGGCGAAAACGCAACTTTCATCACTCGATCAGTACCGAAGGTAAAAGGATCGACGTAAATTTGATCTAAAATCATGGGTTGCAACATCCAGAGCTCGCCGTTCGAGCGCCCACAGGCCAAATGTAGACCTAAATTCGACATATAGGGAAAAACGAGAACAAGATGGCGGCTCACATCGATCCGAGTACTTGATCGTGGAGATGACGGACTCGTTTTCGCTCTCTGGGAGGAAGTTTGAGAGGACTTCTTCGTTCGTTTCGTAGTTGTAAAGGGTTAGACGCCCTTTGGCGAAGGCTATGAGCACGTACGGCCTTGAAAAAGTTGATAATTGAGGACGATGAACAAGTGAGGGTACTTGTCGTCGTGGACGTCTATCGCAGCGACGTTGCTGTCAGAAGGAGGAAACAAAGAAACACACTCTGATTTAATGAAGTTCATGGAGTAGATGCAACTGTCGGAAGTTCCTAGAAATAAGAAAATGGCCACTAATTCTATTAACTGTTAAAATACGTATGAAGAAGTCTCTTGTGACGAAAGGCAGCTTCTGCAAGGTCGCATCCGTTGGGATCTTATCACGGGTTAAAGTCTCGTACTCCTCAGACCGGTCATCACAGTCAAGCATGTAACTCCCAGGGTCCTCTTCTTTCTCCGCAACCAACTGGATTATGCGAGGATTCAGCTTGAAACTGATATTCCTGATGGGTTTGTGCTCGTGACTTGACCACCAATAGAGGAGTTTCAAGCGCTTGTCAAAAAACAAGATGATGCCGTTGGAGTCACCGGTGACAATCAATCTAAGTCAAGTGTTATCAACAATCAAACCATTAAAGAAGTTTACTCGTCCACTGAAGTTATGCAGTTGATCTGTCCTTTGCTTATCTTGACCGTCTTCACGTAGAACTTGTGGTTGTCGACTTCCTCCGGCGAGTACTGCTTCGAGAAGATGGAGGTGCCGAAGACCAACACGCAGCCTTTGGAGGTTGAAACGAAGGCTTCGTGGCACTGCTCCACGTAAGTACCGTCGGTGTACATCCCGGTGACTCCTACGGGAGGGGTTTTCGGACTCTCACTTTCCTGTAACTTCTTCGTTTGATAGTCCCAGATGAAGAAGAGGACGCTGCTTTCGAACACCACCATGATGTGGTTTTCTTTGTTGGGGTGGAACTCGATGGACTTCGGAGCTCCATCAAGACTTTGTTCGTCAATGTAAGAATCTGAAAACGTAACCATGAGGGGCTCGCTTCCTGGGGGATTTACCATGAGGATCATCCTTTCCGTACGTCCACAGCCAAAAGTCGATCGTGATCTCTTGTTGCTTGCTGATGGTGACTAAAATTTTCGCGTTGGGACTCATGGCGAGGTGGAGCAACTTGTTGCCTTTGGGAGGGTGGTTGAAGATGGTCCACACCGAAGACCTGGAATTACCAAAAGTGGAAGACTTCGCCAGCGTGGTGTTGAGGTGTTACGATTTCTCCGCGTCCCAGATCATGATGGCGTTGTCGCGGCCGCACTCAGCCGTTGCTAGCCACTTACCAGTTCTATCCACCGACACGCTTATGATCTTGCTTTGCTAAAAGGGCGTTTTAGTACTCTTTTCAGTACTAGGAAGACTCACGTGGCCTCTCAAGAGCGTCATTTTCTTAGAACAATAGTTATAAAGAACTCCAACATTAGTGGCCGAGTAAAAAATCTGTTTATTGGAGTCCGTTGTCAGATTTAGCACTGGAATTTCCGGCTCGGAGCCAAAAATCCACTTGAGCTCCTACAGTTTGTCTGATCACGACTGTCTCAAAACAATTGCTACTTACAAAGGCGTTGAGCAGCGAGTTGAACTTGTTGTCTTTTAAGACCGCTTCGGGTCCAAGCTCACTATTTTCAACCAGTAAAGTGGTCAGCAAATTCAGATCCAAGTCTTCGTCTTGCAGCCATGCATTAGTAATGTCTTTCTTGCTGAATTTCCTGCTAATTGTGGAGTTCAACATTGTGCCAACTGACTTACACCGACTAGATTGTATTTCCCGCGTCACTAAAAACGACCCCCGCTAACGTGATTGGTCGAGGCGTCACTAAAAAAGAACCTCCGCTTACGTGATTGGTCGAGTCATGGGCGCCAAATTCAAACCTCATTGGAACTTTCGTAAAATTTATTTAGAAACAACTGAGTATAAAACGTTTAAACATTAAAATGGCACCGCTACGTCTCTTGAATCTCACTAAAAAACTGATCGTGGGCGAGGGACATCTCCCCCAACACAACGTCCAACCTAAAAGAGAAAAACAAGAAGAAAAGGTCCCCAAATCGCGTGTTTTACTCACTGCGACCGCAGCTTCAGGCTCTCGTTTATCGCAAAGTCGGCTTCGGACTGAATAAAATGATTTGAGGCGAGACTCGACGGCGACGGCTTGTCTGAAATATAACCACAAGTTTTTTTTCTACTTCTTAATTTGACATTCACGGGTTTGGTTGTGTTACCATGGTTACGTAATAATTACCATGGTTACAGTAGTCAAAACAGGTAGGAATCAACATTTGACATTCTTTGTGTTGTTGCAGATAAAGCATAGTACTTAATTCCAGTATAATGGATAAAAAAACTACTTATTAATACTATTAGAAACTACTATTATCTATATACTTTCTTACTCTGTGGTCGAGGTCGCAGCAAGGCCTGATATTGCGTCCGCTGGTTGTCGTCCATGGCCTTGGATAAATCTCTGATGCGTTGGTGGAACCCACCCATCCAGACTTGCAGATCGTCCACTTCTTTGACGGCGACTAACATGGCCCTGGAAAAAAAACTTGTACTCAATTCCCCACTGTATATACAACTGACTTTGAATAATTATGAAAGTTTTTGTTGTTAAGTAGCTTGTCCTTTTCCTTAAGAGCGCGCGAAATGACCTTGACCATCTCTTTGGGGGTTGAATCCTCAGTGTTGCCACCTTTTAGAATCAAATCCGTGGCGTTCTCGATCCTGGAAATTCAGATGGAGTTGATGGGGCGCTCTAAGTCAGACTTACTCGTCGGTGATGTCGCAACTTTTGACAATTGGAGTGACGTTCGGTAGGACTTTGTCCAGAATGAGTTGTCTTTTGCACAGAACGTCGACTTTCTTGATCAGCTCGTTGGCCGTGTGGACGCTTTTCTCGAAATCCGTTATAAGTTGGTGGAAGTCGAGGAGATACTTCTTGTAAAGTTGTGCAGAGGCGGAATCTAACACGCACTGACTGTTTTTATGAAGGTTGTAATAACAGTCGACTCGAATCAAGACGTTGTTGATGGTTTTGTGGATTTGCTGCATGTTGTCTTTGAGTTTTAAGTTCAGAAAATTGATGTAAAGAGTGCAGAGTTTGAAGGCCGTCTTCAGAGAAGCCAACAGTTTGGATTGTTGATACAGAAAAAACAGAGTTTTGGTGTACAAAGGGCGCAGCTCCCGCCACTTGTACTTTGTCGTGCAATGTTCGAATAAAATCGAGATGTACTTCGGTAACTTGAAGGTGTCTCTGCTGATAAAACTCCCTTTTTTGAACACGAAGAAGTCGACGTTGCACTGAAACAAACTCGCTCGTAAAAACCAGTTCACACTCTTGTTACACAAATACCTCCGGTAAGATATCAACGACGTACTTATCATCTGTGATATCGAAAACTTCGTAGTTGCTTAACAGAACTTGCTCGTTTTTGGGGACTTTGGTGTCCCGCGAGATCCAGTCTTTGAGGGTGCTAATTAAAATCCCCTCGTTTACTTCGTACGAGTAAAATTCCAGAGTATGGACCGAAAAAATCGTGACGATTTTCTTCTCTAGGGTTTTGAGTAAGTGGTCGAAGACGTTGTCACCGGACGGGAAGGAGCCCCCTCGTTGGGTGGGGTCAAACTGTAAAACGTGTCTTAACCAGACTTCCAGATTCTGTTTGAGACAACTCGAAATGTGGTTTTCTTTCAGTAGTTCAGATGAGTAGGCCACACTGCCTGAGTGCAACTGGTAGATACAAATGTGCTCAGGCTTCTTCTTCTCAATGTAGGAGAATCTAGAATTAGGGCTGAGTCATTGGGGGGATAATAAAAGCAGTTTTACCTTTCCATGGGGGTGTATTGGGGGAGAAACGGGAGAACTCCACAAACAACCTCGAACGCGACGACCCCCAGAGACCAATAATCCACACTATAATCGTATTTCTCAGTTTTCATGATTTCCGGGGCTAAATAATGCAAAGTCCCCACGAAGCTCACAACGGAGTCGTTTAACTCCTTCGCGTATCCTAAATCAATGAGCTTATAAACGACCTCTCCAGGCCTGTTATCACAGCTCTGTAAAACAACATTCTCAGGCTTGATATCTCTATGGGTAATCTTAAACTGGTGTAAATACGACACCGCGTTTGTAATATCCGCCAGGACGACCCTAACGTCGTCTTCATGGAGCCCCGTCATGTTCTGCACCTGCGTGAGGACCCGCCTGAGATTCCCCTTCATGCAGTACTCCATCGACAGCAAAGGGAGCTTCGTGGGGTTGAACTTATGCAGCGCCCCCTCCAGAGCCTTCGGGAGTTGTTTAAAAGAGACGATATTCCGACAGTTTAGAGTTTTCATTATTTGGACCTCGTTCTCCCAGCGCGCTCGCTGCCGGTCGCTCAAATGGGTGGTCATCTTGAATTTGCATTTTTTTATTGCTACAATTGGATTATGTAACAGAAAAATTACAAAAAAATGTTTACCTATGTAGTCCTCCGTCAAGGTGTGTTGCCATAGCGACACCACCCCAAAGGCCCCACTTCCAAGGATCGAGATTCTCTTCCAGTTTTCGATTTCAGGGGGCTCTCCCATGGTGGAACGGAAACGCGGAAATTGGCGCCGCGTCTACATTCGGTGGCTCCGAGTTAAAAATAAAATAAAGAGGAGCACTTAACCTCACTTTTAATCACAGATCACTAGAATGTGCTGAGGGGGCAAAGCGCGCTGTTCGCATACTTTATGTTGTTTATTTATGTTATTATTAACGATATTGCTTCTAGGAAGCGATAAGAATTATGAAAGGGATTTAATATGGTTGAGCGGGTTTATTTATTAACGGCACCTGAGTCAATATCGCGATAAAAAGTGGAAGATTGACCTCAAAGAGGCCTTAAAAGCAGTGCCAAAGATGACACGACTAAAATAGGGGCGAGAAAACCTCCATTTCGTACTAAAAAGGCAGTAGGATTTGAATTTCGCGCCAGTCGTGATGGCGTACTGTGATTGTCCACAATCCAAGAATTTAAAAAATCAACGAATTATCACGTCGCAGTTCGTTTAATTTGTGTTTATTTATGAAGGTGGGAGATTCCGTCATTTATTTAACAAGAGAATCATGGATAAGTAACGCGTTTTATCGATTTTGAAGTGTTTATCCTCAAATTTCCCGCGGTGGTGGCGTCCTGCTTTTATCCCCAGACGTCGCCACCTGCGAACCCGCGAAATCGATTACACAAACTTCACGTCTTTTGACATGTCCGAGCTCTAGATGTCAATAAATCCATGACAATCAAGTGGGTTTAAATGTCTCGCCGTCTTTTGTTTTTCGGTCGGGGCCGCCAACCTGCCAGCCCAAAATAACAGTTTCACCGGTTCTAGTGTTAAGTTCCTAATTAGTTAATAAAAAATGATCGAGTTCACGGATGACTGGATGATGCTCAAGAGCATCCTCGGCGAGGGGGCTTATGGAGAGTAAGTGTCTTAACTTGTTACTTAAGTAATTGATCGTGTTTTTGTTAGAGTTAGGTTGATTGTGAATAGGCACACGAATGAGAAGGTGGCTTGTAAGATAATAAACTACGGGAAGCACGAGGGGGTTGAAATGAACATAACCAAAGAAGTGGCTGTTCATCGGATGCTGAATCATGAGAATATTATTAAGTTTTTCGGGCGCCGGAAGGAGCCGCTTCGCGAGTATATTTATTTGGAGTTTGCTTCAAGGGGGGAGCTGTTTCAGATGATTGAGCCTGACGTGGGGATGTCGTCTTCGTTGTCTCAGACCTACATGAAGCAGCTCCTCCATGGACTCTCGTATTTGCACGACAAAGGAATCGTTCATCGTGATATCAAACCAGAGAACCTCTTAATCAACGACGATGGTGTACTGAAAATCAGCGACTTTGGCATGGCGACGCTCTTCCGCTGCAAAGGGAGAGAGCGCCTGTTGGACAGAAAATGCGGGACGAAGCCCTACTGCGCCCCCGAGATTTTCCAAGAGCCGTACCGAGCCCAACCAGTTGATATCTGGAGTTGCGGCATCGTCCTCATCGCTATGCTAACAGGGGAGCTGCCTTGGAGCGACACCACCTGCGAAGAGTTCCTCAACTATAAAAACGACACCTACCTCACCGTTTCCCCGTGGAACAAACTCGGCAACGCCACTTTAAGTCTTGTGCGAAAAATCCTCGCGATCGACCCTAAGAAACGCCTCACCATTCAACAAATCAACAACCACTCGTGGATGAAGTTCACTTTTGAAGACCGTAAGTCCGAGGGGGTTCACCGGGTCTCCACCTCCCCCAGCTTCGTCGCTTTGGTGATTTAGCGTTGTGATTGTTTAGGATTCATAAAGCTAGATTACCAAAGCAGCGCGTCTGGTTGCAACTCCAGGAGCTCGCAGGGATCAATTCCACCCTCTTGTCTCAACTGTTTTCTTGACTTTTTCGTTCTTTGCAGAAGAGTCGGACGTGGTGGACACGTGCCCCAACCCGGCCAAGCGCTGGAACTCCATGTTGGAGACGGAAACCCGCATCCATCGCACGAATCCGAACGTGGTGCTCTCGCAACCGACTCTAGCAGTCCGACCCACGTCCATCGACCAACTGGTCAACGATCTTAAGACTAACCGCGAGCTCGTTTGTTTCTCGCAACCCATTCATAACGAAGACATGCTTCTCAGCTCGCAACTGCACTTCAGCGAGTCGCCTTTGACCAAAGATAACTTTAACAGTCTCGTGAAGAGGATGACGCGGTTTTACGTGGTGACCAACTATGAGAAGACGCTGGAGGTGCTATGCTCGGTTTTGGACACTTTTCATTACAACTGGCAGACGGACAGCACGGGAGTGGTAAGGACGGTTTTAAGTAGGCTGGGGGGCCTTCATATTCCAACAAGTGGGAATATTGTCCTCACGTGACTCATTTGTAAACAGGTGACGATAACCACAGTGGACTTGATGAAGAATCAGTTGGTTTTCAAGACGAACATCATTGAGATTCAAGGGAAGATTTTAATGGATTTCAGACTCTCTAAAGGCTGCGGGATCGAATTCAAGAAGAAGTTTAAGAAGCTCAAAGAGTGCCTTGACGATATTGTTGAAAAGGAATAGTTTGTATTGTTTCATTTGTTAATTGTTTGTAATTTTGTATTTTTCTAATAAACGTTGTAATTAATAAAACTATATTTACAATTCTGCCAACTCATGACGTGGAGATTTTCGTCTTGTAGCTTTGGTAGCACTCAAAGCCTCCGGTGGGTGCTTCACATACCGCAACTCCAGACTGGGAAACCTGACAACGAGAAATTCCCTGTCACCGGAATTTTGAGATTTCTTTTGTTGATTCTTACGTTATTCGAAGGGACAGTCCGTGTTGGAGTGAGTGTCCACGCAGTACATTCCATTGGTTCTAAAAAAAAAAAAACACTAAAACTGTGTTGGAAAAAATGGGTGATTACCCGAAAGGGGTGTCCTCGCCCATCGGCACGGACTTCCCGGGGCGGATCCCCCAATTCGACTTGTCCTTCGGACACGTGGTGGCGCACGGTTGCCCCAAATGCGCATCTGACTTCTTAACAGTCAACGCAAAGAAGCACGCACTCTGGAAATGGCTGCATCGTGACCTGCCTAAAATCAGCGAAATCAAACCCATTTCAATGTAAATTTTTATTACCATTATAAAATTACAACAAAATGCACAGTCAAATCACGTAAAATGAACCCCGCAAATACTAATTAGGGAAAATCTGGGGGCGCAGCTGCAGCCTATCGATAACCTCCTGCGGCATGCAGTAAGTGGGATTAATCCGTTTAATTCCTGGCTCCCCTAAAAGCGACAACGCCGCGAGCCCGAACAGAGTGTGATACGGATCCGGGACATCCCCGGGGCGATCCGCAATCCCCCCCGTCTCGGTGTCTTGACATGCCAGGATGAATTTCCTCAGTTTCTCGCCGCTGATCCAGTGGGACTTCCCCAGGACGCTCAAGGAGGAGACCACCCACCAGGAGTAACACACGTCGGGGAGTTTCTCGGGGCGCCCGTTCAACCCCCCGGAGGGGAGCTGCCGCTCGGACAACCACCAACTCAGAACGTCTCTCCTCACCAAGTCTAATCGCTGAGTTATCGAAAGAAACGCCACACAGCAGTACATGAGCCCCGCGTGACTCTCCGATTTTGGCCGCGAGCCGAAGCCCTCGTCGAAATTCAGACACGACTTTACGAACGCCACGGCGCTGTCGACGTCGACGGCGTCGAGGCGCTTGAGGAGCGACAACGTGTTGACGGCGCAAAACGAGAATCGCGTGTCGATTTCGCCCCATTTGTCGCCAGAGAAGCTCCCATCGGGTTGTTGGAGCGACTTCACGTATCGGACGACGCCTTCGACGTCGATGGCGTCTAAGCGATCGTACATTGCTAGGATCTGCACGGCGCTGAGGGTGTGGAGTAGATGGGGGTCGTGGCCGAGGCAGGCGCCGATGCCCCCACTTTCAAGGTCTTGGCAGTTTTTAATGTAGGCGATTATGTCGTCCTGGGAACTGGAGTGTTTTTGGCTGAGGAGCTCCAGAGCTGTGAGCCCCCAATACATGCCGGAGACTCTTAAATAGTCGGTCATTCCGAACTCGTAGTTGTCTTCGTCTTTACCGTAATCTCGCAGGAATTCAATGTGTTTGTCGAAGAGGATGGTCGTGGGGGCGTTGTCTTTGAGGATAACGTCTTTTATGGGGGTTGCCATGGTTCTAACCTCACTTCTATCTGTCAAAGATGACAGTGACAGACGCAGTGACGCACAGTTGACATGGGGGATTTGAAGTTAGTAGGTTGTTTAACATGGGTGTTTCGAATTTTGAAACTTTCTCAAGGTATTTTAGACTCATTACAAAATTCGAAAGAAATACGGAATGATGTAATTAATTTCCAGGGATTAGAATTGCATTTAATGCTCTAAAGTCATCGAGGTCACTTAACACATTGCATAAAATTCAAAATATGTCAAAATTGCATTCAAATTAGCCAATGACACTGTATAAGAAGTATACATTTTCAGTCAAAACCAGGTTACAGTCTGGAAAAAATTTGAAAGTAGCAAATTCCCGCGCTGAATGTTGCCAACCTTGACCAACCAAATCGTTTCAAATTCTAATTGCAATTATAATTACGCTGCGACCTTAATACAAGTTTTGTGCAGTTGAGAGCAGTTTTGGCGTCAAAACCCTTCTAATATTCCAAATAAGTAATTTTTCCGCGAGTTTTAAAAAGTTTGAAATAATCGGGTTACCGACCGTCATCGACAATTACCGATCGAGAGTTTTCGTTCGAAAATGGTGTGCGTGCTGTGAAGTTTTTACCGGTTTTTTCGGGTTTTTGGGGTTAAAATGCACTCAATCTCGAGAGTTTTCATGAAAAAGTGCAGGAATTTCATGGAGGGTTGTGTTTGAGCGCTGTTTGAGACCTTGATTTGACGATTCAAGGTTTCAACACCTTGGGGACATTTTGGTCCACGAAAGGTAAATTGAGGCTGTTTGAGCCTCTCCAGCACTTTATTATTGTAAATTTAGACGATTCCAGCTGATTTCTAACGTAGAACTTTGTTTTTTCAAGTTTTCGCGAAGAAATTGGAAAAAGTTCAAAATGGCGGAGGCGCAGCGTCTTTGCATGGAAAAAGCAGGCCGTGGCTGTCATATGTTGAATCAAACGTGAGTGACATCAAACGTGAGTAACATTTCTTTTATTTCCACCGTTAAGACATAAAATTCAGCGAAATTTGGGGTTAGACGCAAAAGTACCGTTTGCGATGTATATTTGGTTGCCTAACTTACGCAAAATGTGGCCTTTACACCCCGGCTGCCACCTTCCCCCATTGACGCAGAAATCCACGTGTCCCACTTGGTTCACCTCCCCCAGAATTCCCGCATTTGTATGTATAACTTGTACTTGATGTGCGTCGTCTCTAGTAAGGCGAAAGTACTTGTCCCCGTACTTATTTATGAGCGGTCTGGCTGGGTCCAACCCTGGAAATTCAACGTCACTGATAGAGATAACGTCTCTAAAGAGACTTTCTTTGGACGTACCGACAATCTTATGTTGCTTAACATCTAAATGATTGCTGATCATCCCACAGATGTGGGCCCCCAGAGAGTGTCCGACGCACGTCGTCTCGCGGGCGTCGCCTCCATGATCCATTATAAAAGCATATAATTGCGCAGTGCACTGACTGACTAGTTTCATGTTCGACAGGGCCGAGAGGTAGCAAGGAAACTTTGCAAGAGGCATCCAGTCAACCGTGAAGATGTTGTAATCGTGGCGAGACAGATACGCTATAAACAATTAATCAGATTTGTTTCCTCGTTGTGGTTCTTACCGTTTCTTAAAATTGTCATGGGGGTTTTACTTTCGGTACCATTAAAACCGTGGATGACAATAACGTTTTTCTTTAAAGGATCATAACCGGAGTATTCCAGAGAGTAATGATTTCTTACGTCTATTCTCAGTCTTCTAGTTCCCGATTCACTGGAGAAGAAAATGAAGGTCAATATTCGGTGATGGTCCGTCAATGTAGGTTAGTAGTTGCTGTTTTTGCGTACAAAGAATCGTACAAAACAGAGGTGTATTGATTTTATTTAATTAACTTTTCAGTGACACGATATATTTATAGTACAATTAGTGAATTTCATAAATTTGGAGCTGGCAGGACATGTCACGAAATTAATTAGTACGCTTGAAATTTAATATTATCTAATAACAATTTATAAAATCACGTCCAAACCCGATAGTTATATTTTTAATTGTTGTCGCTTGAGTGGCATTCAGATGTTGAATAAATTTCATAATGCTTATTAACGCATAATTCACACGCGGTTTCCTTATATCGGTAATAATAGAGAAATGCATATCTCGATGTGGGTTAATAACGCGCGTTTTTTTCACTCACCGGGTATACAAATAAAACTTAATGTCATTATCCGGACAGATATCCGTTTTTTTCATGATGCATCTCCAGTACTGAATATCGAAGACGTTCCAAACGGCCGCGACATCTGAAACGACAAACTTGAGACAGTGACTAAACAACTAATTTTTTTTGAATAAATGACAGTCACCACTCAATCAGAGCATGGAATCGATTGTTTCTTCAAATTAAAACAAAATTAACTCTCACCAGTTGCGACAGTCGCAATCACCACAAAACACAAAAATCTCATTTTCCACAATAAGTCACTTCACATTTTTTAACCACTCACTACATCCTCCTGGACGATAAGTGGACTGAAGTCCAGTTAGATCTGATAGATTGTATCTCTTCTCGTTTTCCATTTCTTCATTGCAGACCGTTATATGGACACTCTGTTGGTTAAATTTTTGGGGAAATTCGTTGTGTTCGCGTTGAGAGTCTCGTGCGAAATACGCGTCTGTATAATTTTCAAATAATTATAAAGAGCACGTTTACTTTCACGTTAACGTGGAAGTTGAACTACTTATTGAGAAAATTTTTTTTCGGTTTTTCTCGATTTGTGGAGTTTATGCAAAATTCTAGTTCACTTTAGAAAGGGATGAAAATTCACTTGCGGCGGGAAAAACAGAAGCGGAAGGAGATTTCGTAACGCTCCGTTTAACTAATTTGATGTTAATCAAAATTAAGTAAGAAAAAGCGGAATTTCATTGTGCAATAATGCGAGTTGATTAAAAAAACTCCGTCCGGTAAAAAACTCAAAGATCGTGTTTGGGGTTTTTCCTTGGAGAAATTCACTACTTTTCCAGGAAACTAGGTAACTGTGATAACTATCTTGCGATAAACAATTTTTTTGTGCTTTGGTTTTTTGCCGTTGGAAACTTTTCATTATACCCATGTCTGATTCGAATAATTAGGAAATTAATACGAAGAACAATCTAGATCAATGAGCCACAAACAATTTACTCGTCAACGGATTATGTTGGGAAAGTTCAATACCTACATATAAAGGTATTATAAATTTTGTTCTTTTTCGTTTCCTTTAGGTCAGTCAACACGTTTACGACTTCTTAGCTGTTAGCGCTATCTCTTGTCGAGAACTGTTGGCCACAAAAAGAAATCTGCACTTGTTTCGTACTTCGCCAATCGTTATCACAAAAGGCACAAGAAATAGATATTTGTGTACCAAGGCCAAAAAGTGTTTCTTTTTTGGCCGAGCCTTTTTTTAATGGCCGAGGCGTTGTTGCATTCAATAATTCAACACGTCAAAAATGTTTGCGGCCAGAAAAGACTTACTTTTAGGCCGCTTTGTGGCCTAAAAATCCCATTTTTAGTTTACATCGCCTAAAAAGTTGTTTTTTTCGGCTTCATATAAACTGTCTGTGTTTGTAGAAGCATTGTTGATAAAAAAAAACACGTCGGTTCTCAGTTGGCTCTGGAATTTCAAGTCATGTCTTTGATTGAAGAAACAGTCTTTGACGTCAAACTGAAAATTTCGTTATTGTCATGGATATATGGCTATCCTTTATCTGTCTCAAATGAGTGTGTAATAGCCACCTTTATCCGCATGTTTTGCTCAAATTTCATTACAATTTCGTTGAAAATGGTGAATCTAACTTGAATTGCATCCGCAAGTTTTTCCATCCCTCAGACTGTGCTCATTCCACGACATTGTCTCCACTCTCTGCAACTCCATACAAACTCTAAATGGGAACATTAAACTCAGTAGCATTTACGTGTTTATCCCAACTCCCTCACATTCATTCGCAAAGTCATGTTATGCAAGCTTTATTAACACCATTTAACGTTTCATAAAACAAAGCGTGTCTAAAACACTTCTCTAAAGATTTATGTAGAAAATTGTGATCATTTCTTATTCACCGCTCCCACGCCGCCTCCAATTCCAATTGAAGCAATAACAATAACAACCGTCCTAGTTTCTTAACTTTCTTAATTAAACTTCATCACGTTCAAAGTCACCCCTGGTACGGTCCTGGTGCCCCATCTGTCTCGTTTTACCAGATGGGATTTTTTTATTGTTCCTATCTCATGGGTCCACGGTAGCCTCCCGTTTCCGTCACAGAAACACCTGTCCGAGGTTTTGGTCGTGGAAAGCTCGCAGATTTTTGGGTGGTTATTAAAGCTTAGTGGGGTCGAAATAATGACATTTTTTTCGATTTTCTGGTCCGGATTTCAAGGACTTTGATTGGCTACCTGCTGTGGCAGCGAACACCTGCCAGACACCTTGTCATGTCAGGTAACAAAGGGTGCAGCAATCTCGAGTTCTTGAAGTTCGAGAGCGACAAAAGAGAAAATTGGGTGGATAGTGGTGAATTTACCAACAATGGAAGATATGGAAGGAAATCGACCAGTCTTCCACGTTCACGTTCGACAACCAAACATACAGTACGTGACGCGTCCCCCCTTCCATCGAGTGTATGTGCACCCTGTGCCAATTTTCGTCGACTTTTCCGCTTCCGTTTCCTGGTGGTCTCATCTCGAGGCGTCCGCGTCTTCGGGACTCCTTCCTTGATTCCGCCCCTGTACGCGGGGAGGGGAGCGGAGTTCGGCGCAAGACAGTCTTTGCCGGTCAATACTCCACTAGCCGTACACATACAGCAGCGGCCGGATTTCTGTACACGGTCTGTGACGAGGCAGCATCGCAGTCGCGTGTGTGAGTGTTGTATGTCTTGTGACACATGTGTACTTGTGGCAGACTGTATCTCAAAAACTGCTGAATCCCGAATTCCGCGACTCATTCATATACACGGTGACCCGTAAATGAGCGGCTTTGATATGTGGTTGCTACGGTTACAACGTCACATGGAAAACCTGTAGACGCGACATGAAGAAGAAGTCCTTGTTGCTTTCTTTTTGGATATTTTCGTTTACATTCGGTAAGTGCATGGATAGGCACACGAGAAAAACTATATGGGGGGAAAGGATGGGGCTTGAAGCCGGTCCGTGAGGCGCGCCGGTGTCAACAATGCGACATGCGGCTAATGACGAGCGAATTTTCATAAAATAAAATCACAGAAGAGTACATTTCTTCCGTCAATCTCGTCGATTACCCATCTTACCATCAGTGTCAATTTAATTACGTTAACTGGAAGTTTTCGATCAATTAAGACATTCTTTGATGTTGTAATCACCATTCCGACGCGGAAATAATTAACGCGCTTCTCACCTAACTCAGGTATTTACAGTCGCAAATGTTTCTTTAACGATAAATATCGAACGCGCGCTCTCAAGGGTTGGGAAAAGATTGATGGTAATTACAAAGTCTGCGGATTTTTGCGGCAAGTTTTCCTGTCGAAACTGTGGGGATTTACAGTGGTCTTTAAAGAAAAGTTAATTTCTCCTGAGCGTGGACTTGGGGTTGTGGATAATTTCTCTTGAGCTTTCAACTTTGCCAAGTTGCGGGTTTTGGAGGGCCACACTTTTTAGTCAAGAACGCGCTCTTGCATAATGGAGGAACGGATGTGGAAATTGATGGTTATTATAGAAAGCAAGCATCTCGTGGTATTTAGCGAGGAACAGATGCTGGATACGTTCAGAGTGATGGATTTCATCTAGCACAGATCAATAACCATAAGAAAAAATGAGGAGCGAGTATGAAACCCTGCGGCACGCCGGAGACGGGAAAAATGAAAAACGAGCGAAGGAAACAGATGTTGTGGCTCCCGGAGAAAAGACGTGGAACCACGGGGCACTTCGGGGATAATTGCCACATTGGCTTCCTGTTTTGCACAAAAATCTGGAGCACCAACATGGCGGCACGTCTTCATCAAGTATCGTTAATCCCCGGAAAGCGCATGTTTATCCATCACATATTCAGCAATCGGTCCTTTTAAGAGCTTTCGTTTCTTTGTTGTCGCTCCGAATGATGTTTGTGGAGCAATCGATGTTCCCGTCAGACAGCCTCTTTGCCATGATGAAGTTAGCTGCGATAGTATCACTACACACATTCTGCGGGTTTCTTATTGGAGATTCCCGGTAGTCTCTTGTTGTTGTCGACAACATTGTTGTTGCCCGTCCCAGTTCGTCGGCTTTGTTGTGGTCATTGCGAGTGTAATTGTTTGATGTTGGCGCTCTGGACACCAAACTCAAATCCGTTGTCTGTTTAACGTCCACTTAAATGTTGAAGGACGTTGTGTAGAGCCTTATGGAAAATCCTTAATTGACAGGCTAGATAATTAATGCTTTGAAAGCGGGATCAATAGGTCTGCGTGTCCTCCAAAACACGTATTGTACAATAGTGTATTAACCTTTTATTTTTTTTTTCAGAAGTAAACAAAAACATCGAAGTTTACAATTCAAATGCGATTTATTCATGAATGAGGCCCGAAACCGTCACTAATCACTAAAGTCAACACAGATCTATGAATCAAAAATTCTCGTTTACTTTGTTGTTGATTCGTTTCATTTATCATTTTCTTAAAATTCTCACTACTCCGTTCTTGGCACCCTTCCAGCCAATAATAGAAGACATGTAAATTTGTTGCCACCCCGACGAACATGAAAAAATCGTTTTTATTAAAAAACAGAGGTATTATCAAAATTAATGAGCCCGCCAGCTCTCGCATTACCAATTTGTTCTTGGGCTAACCTTTTCGGGCGAAATTTCCATCTTCGCTGTGGTTTTATTTGACTTTTAAAGTAACATCCGGCGGAGGTTTATCGTTTTTTTTTTCAATTTGAGAAAATATTCCTGCACGTTGCGGAAAAAAAGGATTTCACTAGGCCAGACAACAAAACATCAGAGGGTGAAATCAAAAGTCAGAGTCCCCTGAAGTGTGGAACGTTCTCTTTTATTCAAAGTTTGTTTGAATTTGCCAGCGTTTATTTAAGCGAACGAATTTCGTCGGGAAAATGAAAAGTGTGAAGAGATCAAAGAATCCGATGTTGATAGCGCCGGAGCTTTTAGTCTCGCTTGTATGAACAAACGACTGTTAATTAACACAAAAGCACAAGTCTGAAATATGTTGTGGTGATTTGTTTGGTTGGTACAAGTGGCGATGACTTTCTGTATCAACTTGGCATTAAATTAAACTCGGTTAAAGTCACGTTGTGAGTGAGCATAATCGCTGCAGATTGGTCCTTGGAGCCGGATATTGTCACAGTCGAATTTCGGGCGCCCCTTGGAACTGGGGCGCCCATCTAATTTCCATATTGCCAACATAAACCTTTCGTCTGAAGAAATTCCACCTGCGAAAACAAATATTTCGTTTCTTGTTTGCGTGTATAACATTTCTCCTCCAGAAAACACGTCCTCGTACAATGTTAGGGATTTTCGTTCGAATTGAGTCAGTTGAGTGGGAACCCAGATGTGAATAAAGGCTCTTTTATGCTTACGCGTCGCGAGTCTCCGGGGATTAAGCGTATTTTTACGCGCCGAGTTCCAGTCGTCTTTATTATGTACAACACGCATGTTTTATGGGGGCGGGGAATCTCCCCAAAACTGGGATTTTGACCAATAATATTAAAGTCCAGGTTTTATTAAAATTCAGGTATCGAGAAAGGGAAGCCGCAGAAGAAACAAAGAGGAAATAGCATTTTCTTTATGACTATTTAGAGTTTCCTTCGGCGAGATTTTTAAGTTATCAAAGATTCTTTGCACCCCTCCCATAATTGTTATCGTTTCCTGTGAATTCTCTCAAGAGTTTTATAGGAGCATTAGCTTAGTTAGAAATTAATTATTCCGACTTGTTTTATCTCATTATTCGTCTGTTATCTGGAGTGGTCCGGGGTCGAAATATACGACGTTTTTTAACGGCCGTTTTTTATTATCCAATTTCAGATAAACGTATTACAGCAATACCGCCTCAGTGAAAATATGCAAACAAAAAGATGTTCAAAGGATCGAACGTCGTAAATATTTATATTTTATTTAGACGTCGAAAAGGCGAACCGAGATGTTATTATCAAATGAATTGCTCGTTATCTGCATAAACGATGCATGTAATCGACTGCAATAAAGCCGACGCAAATGTATAATTTAATCAAAGATAAAAACATTTTTCGGTCTTAAATTCTAACTTATCGCCGGCTTTTAATGCTATTTTTTCCAAGCTTTATTTCATTTCCGTGAAGAAATATCTGTAAATATATAAATCCAGACAGGGCGGCTATTAAGCACGTCTTAGATCATTTAATTTTAGATTCCGGAATGATGCATCGCTAGTTAAAGCGGTATTTAATTCCTCATATTAGTTTGTTGGGATATATTAGTTTTCTTGCTGACAGAGAATTTCTGATGGCTTAAAAGTTGGAAACTCAACTAAAACCGTTCCGAACTACAGCGTTTGATATACAGAGTGTAACATGAATACATTTAGTGTACTTATTTCTGTCACATTCTGTAGTTTGTCAAAAGTTCTAGTAGTTGATATAATACAATTTTTGAGCGCTTCGCCTCGCTCTATTGAAGTGAGCAAAACCCGTCGTATTTTTCAATGATGTATTAGCAAATTCAGTTTTGTTTATAATTTCAGTAACTGTGTAACTGGGGCGTCGTGACGTCGAATGTCTGGAAAATGGCTTTATTGGGTTGTTAGAGGACTATAGGTGCTCTCGTTTTTATGGAAATAGTAAAGTGTTTTACGGTTGTCATAAACAGGGTTCACAAACCTTTTGTTTTTAGCACTTCTTCCGCCAAATATCTAAGTCGGTGTCTGCGGACACTTGTGTTCAAAAATTTGATTACCTTGGCAGTTATTGTCGCTCTACATTATCCACTGAGCGTATATAGTCAGCAAGCGTGGCCTGTGCTCCACCCCCGAATGAAAATATAAAGCAGTCCTCTTTGATGTTGCTGTAACATTTCAGCACAAAAAGCAAATGTTTCGTTGTACTTTTTCCGGAGTTAATTATCCCATCGTCCCTTTAATCTCAAAACTCCGGCCATTAATCCACCTGACACTCCAATACGGAACCAATTTCCTCCAGTGTCCACCTAATTATAGCAAACTTTATGTCGCTGCTTAACAGTTTCGAGGTGATTTAATTTTAGATGCACTAGTTGCAAAATCGAAGCTTTGAATATTCAACCGTGTTGACATAGCTCTTGGGATAACAACGCTAACGACGATTTAAACTCCTGAGTTATTAACAACAAGTTTTGGAGCGATTGGAGGCTTTTAGAACGAAAGATAAATGGCGTGTGATCTTGGAGGAATAAAAACCGTTAATTAATGGTGATGCTGAAACGGCCTTTTATAACTTAAGTGAATTTACACATAATTCAGATTTCAATCTTGACGTTTTAGCACAATGCGCCGACCACTAATGGCCGCATTTTCGGTTCTTTGTAGCAGCTGAAGAATGCTCAACATCGACCAACATGATTTTCCTTTTACTGGGTGTCTTGCTGGGAGTTTCGATCGAGAACTTTATTAATTTTCCTCGGTTTTTCGGTCAGCGTGTTTGCTCCGAGCTCTGTTCCAACTTTGCCGATTTAGAGCAAGCTGATGTAATGTTTGAGTAGCTCGATGCGTTATTGTCACAAAAAGTAAAACAAACAGTGAAATTCATCACGGGATTATAATTATCTTTAGTAATTTGTGGAGCGAGGGCGAGAAGTGGTACTTTGCGCACGAGGGGGGAGAAAAATTGATGAGTTCGAACAATGTCACTCTTGTTCGGATAATGAGATTTCATAACAATGCGCGCCGTTGTCTCTTCGCGTTAAATTTAACTGAAAGAATGTGTCCAGTTATGTGGCAACAGGTGTATTCATATAAGTGGAATGTTCTACAATGTAAACTAATGTAGTTTTAAGTCCCTGGCAAAACATCATGGAATTCGATGTTAAAATTTGTTTGTAAACAGTAGAACCGCCACTTCATCCTCTCGTCGCGACTAAATATTTACTTTCGTTATCGAAATATTTATAGAGCAGTTTTCAACTCTTAAAACAAGATGGATTGTAGACAAAAACGTGCACCTGTATAGTCCACACATGCAATTTCTCCGATGATGAACGACTCCCAAAACTAATATCATAATAGCCCGACATTTATATCCACCAGTCTAAAAATAGAAAGAAAGCGCCTCGAATCATTTTTTATTTAAGATTAATGATACCTTCCCGTCACTTTTCCCCATAAACTGAAATCGACGCCATCAACATCATCCCATGAAAACTTCACGAAGGTGAGGCGGAAAAAAATTGAAACAAACCGGAAGTTACACTCCCATGAATATTGTACGCGCACTTTTTCAACGAAGAGGTCAAATTATATCGCAGATAAATGGAACAGGAGGTGAAAAACTTGTTGCAGGACTGTTCGTTTAATTCCTGCGCCAAAAAGAGACAGACTTGATGCACAACGCCCGTTGTTCCTTAAATTCCTGCTCCGTAAAGCTGCAGAACCGGGTCAAACTGTTTATTGTATGTTTATTTATGGAATTCCTGCTGCGGCAGCAAAAAACGACTGCATGTTGAGGCAGGACTTGTATGCGTCACCGCCTAACGATCAGCTTACTCTGTGACTAATTAATTTTTCGCCAATAACTCCGCATGCATGGCCAAACATTTGTTTACATTTCCTTGTGTTACGTTTGTAGTTTTAGTGGCGAAAAATTTTTGGAAACGAGCCAACATAATAGTGTTGCAGGAATTTCCGGTCAAAACTTTATTTATTTGCCGTCTTATTTGTTGTTCCGCATGTTGGTAAAAACCTCTTTATATTGATCAGAGTTAATCGGGAAAAAACGCCACGAAACTTGTTGCAGGAATAATGGTAATAATCTCGATGCGGATGTTCCTGCCGTTGACAAGAAATAATTGGGCCTCTGTTGTTCCCAGCTTTGCAATTCCTGTTTTATTTTTTGGAGCGCGGCCAAAACGTATATGAAGATTATCTCCGCACAGACCTGAAATTTACCCTGGAGCAACGAGAATCCCATTTGTTAATTGCTTGCGAAACGGTAGGAATTTCATTGCCATTTTTCCACTCCTGCAAACTGTGAGTTACACCACTGTTTCGCCGTGTCGCTCTCAATAATGTCACTTTCAGAACTTGCAGGAATAAATTCCTCCTGCAAAGAAGCGTGATATATTGTTACGTCTCACTAGACAAAATAACATTAATACCGCAGGAATTTCGGCGTTTTCAATTCGTGCAGTTGGAAGTTGAGGTAGGCCCCGATGTCTCTCTGTGTCACAGTCAATAACTGAGCTATTTTCGAGAATTCGGACATTCCTGCAGTGAAACAATTCCGCCTGTTTATTCGTGTTATCTAACATTAATATTTGCCGTTGAGTTATAAAAATAAAATCCTAAAAAAGCTGGTTGAATCCGCTGGTCGAAAATAATTTCGGGAGGGTTGTCATGAGTAATCGCGTAAGCTCTAAATCATTTTTTGTCGATGAAAAACTGCGAGGGATGAAAAGATGAGGGCGGTTTGAATTCAACCCTAGCTAAGCATTTGATTAACTCGCGGAAATTAGAAAACGAGTGCGGGGTAACTCTTTTGTGTGTTGTACACAATTTTTAGCTCGACTTGAAAATAAAAAAAATTAAAAATCCGTCCCTGTGGCTCTAAAAATTTGAGGTTTAGAACACTAAGTCAATAAATCGAAAATAGTAATTTCTCTAAATTTCATTGCCCTCGTCTTAAAAATACTAAAGTTATAGGTTCTATTAGAAAATATTGGAAATTTTCAGCTCGTCTTGGAAATGAAAAATTCTAAAATCCGTCCCTGTTGCTCAACAAATTTGAGATTTAGGACAGAAATTCAATAAGTCGAAAGTAGTAATTCCTCCAAATTTCATTACCCTAATGTCAACTGTCACCAAATGCCGCGTCTTATTGGATGATTTCATAGTTTTGATGGTTGATAGAAGTGCCAACTTGCGAAATGGTGCTTTAATGACTCTCTTAAAGCACGAAGATGGAAAAGCTCGTTTTTTCAATAACTTGGTGTGTCGCCTGTGGGCAACATCAAAATGAAATTATACCCGCGATCGATTCACCTGAACAAAGAATTAGTAATGTGAGTAGAGACCATAATGGAAAATCGTTGCGCTGTCCATTATCCAGAAAAAACTGTCAATACGTTAATTTCCGCTTACAATTAGCCCATCATCCGGTGTGTCAAGTCCATAGTAAATCAATCAATACAGAGAGAGAGTTTCCATTTGTGACTAAATTCAGACGCAACGCCACTTAATTAAAGCATTTGAAACAGAGATTATCATATTTGAATATAAATGAGAGTAAATACTTGTACTGGCTGCACTCGTCGAACCCACTTAACTTCGTTTTCCTCACTGATCTACTCTATTAATCATTTAATTGCCATTTTGACATTCCATAAGGGTGAAAGTGACTCATCGAGGGTGTAAAAAGTTACGTCATCCCAAAGAACGCCGAAGGGATTTCGGAATTTAATTTGTACAATTATGCCAGATATAAGGGATTTTATTAGGGGATGCAATCTATTACGAGCACATTTGGCGTGGAGTTTGCTTAAACAATTAATCAATAAGACTAATTGAACAAGCTTAATCTACTGAAACATGCAACCAATTCCCATGTACATGTAAAGCTCCGGAGCTTCAAGTTTGAGTATCCTGCAGTCGGCACCGCATAATCCAAATTTCAACAGCGAGGAATAAGAAACGTACATCGTTGCTTTTGTTTTTGATAAATTGATCAATTTTTTGACCCTAATGGAGCGTAAATAATTATCCCTTTTCTTTTTTCCGCGGTGAAATTTGAATACAACAATAAATCATTACAGTTTGTTCAAGTTTGTTGTTTTTATCATCCCTCGCTCAAGTTTTTTGCATCAAATATTTGTCGGCGCTCGCCCCCGACTCATAAGTCATTATTTATCCCTGGGTCGGTCACGTGGGCGTCTCCGCCACCCCCTTGTCCTACAATTATTATGCAAAACGAATATATGGTGAAATATGTACGAGTCGCTCGCTTCATGCATACTCTATCATACAGTTTTGAAAATTTCGGAATGAAATTGCGGTTAATAAAAATGGAAATTTTTATTGTTTCGGAGATGTCGCTGCATGAATTCTATTACGCCGTTTACCGAACCGTCAATAAAACAATTACAATCCGTTCTATTTATCGGCAGTGATTGGACGAATTGTGTTTTTGAATTTGCGGGGGATCGATCAAAGGCGGCTGGGGAGAAAAAAACATGGCGGAGGAGGCGCTGACTTACATATTGAGTGAGGACATGTATTACTTGTGACACTTTGCCCCAGACAGTCGCCGGCTACAATGATTGATCTAATTGTGGCCGGTTTTAAGGTCATTAACGAGGTTAATAGCTAATAATATCACAAAGATCAAAGTTAAAAAATCTGTTTACTTGCTGGTACCGGTTTCAGTTATTTGCACGCGATTGTAGAAAAAATCTTGTTTACCACTCGTGCGAAATGGACCGACTTTATTATTTCTCGTGGACCACTCTGTAGATCCACCCAGAAAGAAGGTTCGAATAGAAAATATTGGAAATTTTTAGCTAGACTTGAAAATGTAGATCCACCCAGAAACCATAAATGAAAATTTATAACTGTAGCAGTGCGATTAAGATTCCGTCCGTTCCTCCCTTTGCTTTGTCTTTCATCTCACGCACATATCGCACATATCCCACAGAAAAATTCCACTTTGCTGTCAGATTATCCATCGATCTTCCAAATCCAATTTTTACTTCTCTCAAGCTTGATTTACTTATCGTCGTGAACTCATCGTTGCAAATTGAGAGAGAATAATCGACGACGTTATCTCGAACCACAAGAAGCTAGTTTCCCGAAGAAGATATGGAAATTCGATCCTGCGGAAATCGAACGACACTATCGGAAAAGTTATCCCATTGAGAAACTTACAACTTGGCCCTAATTGATGAATTGCTGAAAAGCGCCTGTAGGCCCTATCGACGGACGTCCTGCAATTAGCGTGATGCGAAAATTTCGGTCTTTACGAGCCGGATTTCGTTTCAAACACCGGTCAGAAAGTCAAGCGGTAATGAACGAAGTCAATTTCGTGTTGTAATTAACGGGACAAAGGGAATAACAATGAGGGGCTCGTTTGATAACGTCATTACTTTTTTTTATATTGAGGGTAGTTTGGTCAACATTGTGTTATGTTAAACCCCTCTGCGGCAGTATCAGCTGCCATTTTCCTAAATCTTTATTTGAGCTGCCGCATCATCAAACTTTAAAGCTCTCCATGCATAATCAATAAAAGTCTTCTATAAACACGTGATTCCAACCGAGATGCTCGAGATCAATAATACAACGTTTCCCAAATAAACCCTCTCAATTACAAAGTTTCCGATATTTTTATCGTCCCGCTCGTTCATTTCCGGTTTATCACTCTCAAACGGGACGTTCCCCGTTTTCTTGGTTTTGCGACGTATAATCACAATTTTTGCCATTTTCTCCGTCATTTCTCATTCTTGATATTAAAGAAAACGAGGTCGATAAAAGGGCGTTTCGTTTTCAGCTTTTCACGTTATAATTGCGGGGTGATAAAGTCGTGTCAGTGGAATGCGGCGTTTTTCCACAACGATCACGGAAAGTCGAATGACCTCAACATAATCGCTGAACACTCGATTCGGGTCATTGGGGGAAATTAATGAATCCCACCGTCATGCAACATTTTCCGTCCAAAAAACTACATCGATCTACAAGGCGTGATACACACGCAACGAATGCATTAGTAGTTTCAATCAACACACGTTGTCTTAAGGTCTCGTTAAACGTCCTTATGTATAATTTCATCATTTTCATTACAATTACGTTAACTGCCTCTCATAACGTCAAATTTAATTCGGGGCCTTGTTTAATTAACAAAACCAACTAATTACATGACGTGGGGATGTCCCTTTAATGTTCATTTACATTACAACGACTCTACGTAGAAGGTGTGGTGGTAAATCAATCGGTGCGGTGAAAATTTCGTGCACATGTGCATTCGCGGTTGATTAGCTCGTGAGTATCATTGCGGAATTAATCTTGTCATTCACTTGCGGTGTTCGCGACTTCTGACAAATTATGAGACTTTGGAAGAAGATGGAAGAACGTTTTAGAGAGTTATTGTCTGCATTAACGGAAGCGGGAACTGTGTTATTAAAGTGGCGTCTGCATGCTTGTAGATTTGGACCGTCGTCTAGATGGAAAAGATACAAACTTGTTTCGTTTCGACGAGGTTTATACAAGGTGGCCCATCTAACACTTTACAGTCCAATATGTTTGTTACCTATGTGTTTTATTAACATTCAAGTGTAATTAAGACCATTATACCCGATTTAATTTTAAAATGAAATTCTAAAATCCGTCTCTGTGACTCTAAAAATTTGACCTTTAGAACACAAAGTCAGTAAGTCAAAAACAGTAGTCTCTCTAAATTTCTTTGCCCTCGTGTCAAAAATACCAAAATTACAGGTCCGAATATAAAATATTGGAAATTTTTGGCTCGACTTGAAAATGAAAAATTTTAAAATCCGTCCCTGTGGCGCTAAAAATTTGAGATTTGGATCACAAAGTCAATAAGTCAAAAATACTAATTTCTTCAAATTTCATTGTCCTAATGTCAACTGTCACCAAATGCCGTGTCTTATGTGTCTTAACACAATGTAACCATGGTTACGTAATATGAGAGTCATGTGATGGTCATATTTCTACTTGTTGGAATAAGAATGGTCATAATTCTAAAAACCGAATCTAGAAGTGCTCGATGATCTAAAAAACTACATAAAATCTATTTTGTCCTTCATTGCAAATTGCACCTGGCAACAATAAACGTTTGGTTCAATGGTATATTTTGGCCTCCCCAAAGCCGTTAATTGTCTGTAAATAATTAAAAGCAATCGACATTTGGAGTATTGATCACAGCGTTGTTAATAAGCGGCTTATGCGAAGTGTATTACGAAAGGGATTTTGTTGTATGTTTCTATGAAACGTGTCTAGAATTGAATGCATTAAAATTAGACGTGGAATATACAAGACATCTATTTTCTATTATGTCCGCATTTGAGTCTGAAGAGAGCTTCAAAGCTTTGTGAGGGATTTCGCCTATTTTTAGAACTCAAGAACTCATCAAGAATGTAAAAGTATCGTCATCAGTTTAATTTTCAAGTTAAATTTTTAATGGCACTGTCTAATTGAACTGGGTTTCTAGTAAATTAAACATTTCGCTGACGACAGTGCGAAGAATGCGCACATGTGCGACATAGTCTAAATAGTTGACTTCTGTTTGTATGAACAAGAGAAAAAAAATCGTGCAAAAATGTGGCGTTGTGGCGCCACAGTTCATTGACTGAGAGCTTTCCAATGTAATAACCCCAAGAAACTGTGTTAAGTACATTTTTCACCCCTTTGTTGAGACTTCTTGAGCGTCCGCACAAAGCCCTTCAAATCCCACCCCAGCGACAACCGCAGGTGTTCGGCGTTGTTCATCTTTTGAGGTCGTTCGAAAATAGCAATTGCCGACAAATTACTCTGCAATTTTCCGAACCGAATATTTTGAAAGCTTGCCAGACACACATTGTATTCTTTCATTCTGTTAGAGCTAAATAAGTTACCATGACGTGCTTAACAAGGTGCGGAAATTAACTTGTAAGTGTTGATAAATATGCAAGTTCAACCCCACGAGTTTTTTTTTCGCGTTTTCTGCATATTTCATGTAAAATACGTCCGAGGCCTGTGATAAATATTCAAAACGCGGAATACTCTAGATTATAAAGATTAACATGCATATTAAAGTGGCTCCGTGGAGCCGCCGGAACACCATCAAAAGCGAATTTACACTTCAGCCGAAGAGGGGTTGTGCGGGCTATATTTCAGGCTTTCCGCGACAATACTTATTGACCATCGAAAGAAAAGTTTTCGCGAGCAACACAGTCGTGACCTTTACCAGTACTAAATCCCCAGCGCTTTTCTTTTTCTCTGCTTGAAACGAGTCATATAAGCTATTAATTTCAATTCTTCGATATGCGAACATCGACAGAAATAAACGAACTATGGAGAGCGAACGGCGTTCGACGGCCTTATTGGCTGCATTCCGAACTGTTCCTCTCATTAAGAATGTGGATATTATATTTACTCCACTAGGGATGGCGCATACCACAGTCTAATTACGTAATGGATTGCGTCATTGGCATGAAAGTTGGACTTATCCCGATCCCATCTCAGGCTTTTAAGGCGTAGGCGGGATGAATAATAAAAATAAACTGGTATTTTCATTTTTATATACACGGGAGAAGAGTTCAGGAAAGATCTGATCAATATTGGTTCTGAGGGGAGGAATAGTGTGAAGATATCGGTAAATATATCAATTGTCAGAGGGGAGGACGAAGGAGAACGACGACCAAGCAGTTGCTAAAAGACAGTTTTTGTTTTTTATTTAAAAATTGAGTCAAAAATAGTAATCTCTTCAAATTTCATTGCCCTCGTGTTAAAATTACCAAAGTTACAGGTACGAAGAGAAAATATTGCAAATTTTTGGCTCGACTTGAAAATGAAAAATTCTCAAATCCGTCCCTGTGGCTATAAAAATTTGAGATTTAATACAGAAAGTCAATAAGTTAAAAGTAGTAATCCCTCTAAATGTCACTGTCGTAGTGTCAACTGTCACTAAATGCTGTGTCTTTATTTGATAATCTCATAGTTTTGATGGTTGATGATGCCAACTCGCGAAAAAGCGAAGAAGCACCGAGATGGAAAAGCATTTTATGTGGCAAAATGTGAAATTAAAAGCACATTTTTCGTTAAAATTGACAACTGTATGTACAGCACTCTCGTCGAAACCTTCCATTTTATTCAGTAGGCACTGAAATGCTTTTCGAGTTGGTAGTTCTGTTTAAAACGTCATCAAACTGTCATTTCAAACTGTTCTATCTTTCATTGCCTCCTAATGCATTTGTATTTTCGCCTGAAAACTTTCAACGCTGATTGAGCAACACCGCGCCGCGCCATCTTTATTACACGACTTTCGGCACCACTAGAAGTGAATGATCGTAAAATAAATCAATATAGTCATAGCCGTAAACGCGCCTCGAACAATGAGTAAGTTATTAAGTTTTTATCGAACATAAAGTAGACACAATTGACGGTGGAAAGACCTCATCACACCAAATTTGGCTCCGATTTAGGGGAAGTTCTATTTTTTGCTCCCCCGAATTGATGAGATATTTGTTGTATAATTAGCTCCGGGTCCATTACCGTCTGCTACAAGAAGCCCTCATCTCGGTGCTAATTAACTCCGAGCACATACGAAGGGGGATATTTCAATTACGCCCTCGACATCTGCTAAAAAACGCGAGAAAAAAACACAAGAATATCTTATCTTTTGGTTGTTGATGTTAAAACCACAGGTTGAGATTACAAGAAATTTACATAGCTTCCATGATCCCGGCCCGAAATTGGAGAGGTTTAATTTCACCAAATCACAAGTTAGCACTTCCAACAAACGCAAACTTCTGAATTAACGTCATTTGAATTTCTATCCGGCGGAAATCGGTTTGCTTCTCTAAAGTTTAGATCGATATTAAACCGTTTTTATCGAAGGGAATTTCAATCATCCAAGTTAACGAGAAAATTGACTAAATTCAGGCAAAAGTGCACTGTTTCAGAAGCTTGCGAAAACCGTCGATCTTTCACGGCGACAGCTGACCTAGAATCTCACTCATAGTGCTCCGGAGTGATGTATTTACAAAGTTATTTGGGAATATTTCGGGGCGACGGCGATTAAAACTTGCGAGATTTTTTCGTTTAATTGGACTTTTGGGGATTTACGGCCAGCCGCTGCAATTTCATTCAGATTCTTATTGTATGAGGTGTCAGGTGTCACAATGAAACTAAATATGGCACCGAGATCGAGTGATGCGGCTAGAGAATCATGTCATCCATAACTACGTAATTTGTCATACGTCAAGCGCCAATTTAGTGCTTTAATTCGAACGATTACTCAAAACCCGCCCGTTTTTTTCTCTACGTAGAAATTTGCATTTAAACGAACGCGAGAAAATTGGAGCTTTTATTTGCGTAGAAAACCGAACCGCTTCATTACGTTAAGAACTCCTTCTTCAGTTTAGCAGTTTTTTAATGAGATTTACGGGAACATACATTAATGTCAGTTGGTATTTCATGCACAGTGAATGTGGTAGACGAACATTTAAATTTATGATGCGATAAGATGAGATTCTACCTTATTCTTTTTATTGCTTTTGACGTTTGCAATAACGCTGGGTAATGGTGAAGAATACGGAATGTAACCTCTGGAAATTTATTACCTGGAGATTTGTGTTTTTGCGACACATTTTATCTATTTCGGAGTTGATAAATTCAACGGTTATTGTGGGTTTGTTCGTGCGAAATAATTGTTATAGTGTATTGTTGGTTGTATATACGCTGATTGAGTTGCATTATGGTGACTATTAAGCCTCGTTTCCACAGTCCGTTCTAGAGTGAACCGTATTTGATTTATGACCAGTTTTGAAATATTTGCAAACAGATTGTACTCTTGCTGTACAATCCTTTATTTCGATTTGGGCGAACAAGCTGCTCCATTTTTTTTATCATAATATTAGTAGGTAAACAACACATTATTGAATCAGTAATCACTCTTCATTACACAAATGTCCAATTTCGTTCTGCAACAACAAAACTGCAGTTGCATGAGCATCGAAACAATCTAATTGGATAAATAAAAGCGCAACGAATCGATAGTATCTCGCGGCTCTGTATTGTTTTGTTAATAATTAAGGAAGACGTAGCATTGGAGCTACAAAGTAAACACTCTGGAGATATCAACCTGTTTGAAGAGGGAATTACCCGGAATAACGCTGACATTTTTCTCTTCTAGTTTATACAGGATGCGTGAACGTACATTTCGAAAACAAAGACGGAGGATTCTTCCTGAAACAATCCCCCCGTCAGCATTTTATGCCAGCGCCGGACTTGGGGAATCCTTCAGCGGCGGGCTCCCCTCTCTCCACAGATCGGTTTACGGTTTTCCAAAGCTCGCAACCGATCTCAGTGAGGGCCACATATGGTCCATTCAGCACGAAACAAACGGTACCGGCGAGGTACGTCGTTCCAGATCCTCTACCTCTCAACACAACAGGTGAGTGATTGGGGGTTAACGCGATTTAGTAGTCAACACTTTTTTTTTTAAGGTCCGGCTATAGATCTGCAGGATCTCGCGACGCATCATTTGGATATGTCGGCGCATATCGTCCGCAATGAGATCCCGAGGGACTCCCCGGTGCTGCGAGTGCTTTTCCACACCGGTACCGATCCGGGAGGTCGACGTCAATTGCTCCTTTCGCGTCACCATCAGCGTGTTTGTATTGTGTTGCATGCGACGCTGGGAACGAGGACGCCGCTGCACGCCGCCTGTAGTCCCGACGGCGAGGATGGCGTCTGTCTGGCACAAATTACGATTCCATCGTCGTGGTGGCCCCTCTTGCCCACCCCCGACAAGGACGGTAGACCGGGGAAAGTTACCAAAACACCGCCGAGATTAGTACAAGTAGCATACTCAGTCATGGAACCCCGACCTGATGATACAGAAGGGTGTCATCCGAAGATGCAAATTCAACCATCGACCGGCTTAGGAAACGTGCCCCTTGTCGCCCCGAAGGGTGCTTATAAGGAGCTGAAGCTGACGGATGCTATTATGATGTTGTTACCACATCCGCCGTTGTTTCCCAAGTCGAGGATGCACGTCCCCGTGTTTATTGATAAAGAAAAGGCGAAGCTTTTGACGGCCATTGTGATAAGGTAAGGTAATATAACCGGAGCCGCCTTTTTCCGAAAGCAATATGTGACACTTTTTTCGGTGATATAATACACGAGAGGCTGTTATTTAAGAAAATAAACAGACTCGGCCGACTCGATTATCTACGTCCCCTTTGTCGCGGCCACGAAATATGGCAACAGACGCATTCATCAGGCGACAATGCCGTGCTTGGCACGAGTTCACCACTTTAATCACTGCTATTCAATTAAAACATGACCACGACGCGTTCTGTACCATTGCTATTCCGAAAATTGATGTGTTATTGGCCTGGAAAAATCGCGCTTTAATGGCTTCTGTTAAAACACGTCATTTTTGCCTAGTGCCAGTTTCAAACAATGAGACTGTATTTTATTTTCCTTACCTTAAATGTACAATTTTAGAGATTTGTTTAAAACGAATTAAATTTGCGAATAAAATCGATCTTAACTTTATTCGGGTTCATCCTGTATACTTATAGGGTGGTCTGTGAGAAAGATGAAGGGTGAAGCTGAGCAAACTGCACGTAAATTTTCAATTTCCCATCTTTGATTTTCTTGTTCGTTCATTCGTGCCAACTGTACAAATATCGCTAATCGTAAAAGTACCAAACATTCCGTCTCGACGTAATTCATACTTTCATCATCCTATTCATGTTTAATTCAGTATAAAGTTGCAACTTGTTACTCAAGCGGATAATTTCGCGACATTGTTTCGTCCTTCCACCCCTGGATGGCGAAGCAGTAAAATCTTCATTACATTCTTATAATCACCCAGCGACTTTTTTGATGAAATCTCAACGTCTCGCTATAAATTCACCCGAGCGTCAGTTACGTGCTCAATTGGCACTGTCACTGCTTGTACATGTCATTTCTCTTCCTTCGAACTTATTACGAGGAGAATGGACTAGTTTTTTTCCGTCCCGCTTGAACGGGATTAGTTTCACGAAGTTTGTAACTCGACAATAAATTGACGAGTTTCGCGAAAGACTTAAAACTATCGTCATAAAACATCTTATTTGGCAGCTGCGCCGGAAATTAATTTCACATTTTGTGTAAAACTTGCCACTTTTTCTTTTTCCCGCGCGCGCAAGCGTCATGGGGGATTTACGGAGAATATTTTACGCACATTTCACGTCTAGCAAAATGAAATTCCCGCGTTGAAACCGCTTTCGGTTTTCGGTGGCGACAAGCAAATGAAGGATGAGGGAGAGAAAGGAAATATTTGTTGTTCCCAACTCGAGAAATAATTAGTTCGTGGAGCGAAAGAATTATCTGACGACATTCGTCGGGAGAACACGCGTCCTAATCAAAAATAAATTGGGTTTTGTTGCGTTCCTTTTTTCTCTCTGCTAGCACTTCATTAATATTTCGACGAATGTGTGTGCGTTCCGAATTAAGGATTTAATCGACAAAAAAAAGATGAAACACTCATCAATAACAGCGCGCAGGAATTTTCAGCGTCTCCAGAGTGAGTGTGGGTGCGTCGTCATCTGGAAATGTCACATCATCAAGATGTAATTACATTTTCGGTTTGATGTAACGCGGGAATATCATCTGCAGAAACGCGGTGGAACCTTTCAAGTAAAGAGTAATAGTGCGAATTTAGGTTGCGACTTGGAAGACACTGAAGTGTGTTGGCAGCGCTGTCATGTCTAACATGACGTTTTTAACCTGTCAAAACCCCAGAGAACATCATTTTCCCCCTGTATAATTTGCAATAATTACCCTCTCTGACTACAGACGCCGTTTTTCCTGTAGTGCCAATTTTAAAATGCGGCTCCGTGATTGTTTTAGTTTTTACGGCTCTCTAGCAAATGCCGCCTTGTAAATACCTATTTCAGTGATAGAAACCCACTTCCTACAATGAACTATATTTCTTGCAAGTTAATATTCTGAAAGAATATTAAAATTCCCCCTCTCGCGATGATGTATTCTCTTCCAGACAGCGCTAATTGAGCACGTTTCTGTCGTTTTTTCCTCGCGAATTTATCGCGAGAATACGTTCCCCTGTACATCTTCCCTTAAAAATGGCACCCTCTGTTATTTGGAGCGTATAATTGTGTCAGTCGTGAATTATAAGGGCCCCCGTAACGCAGCCTCTAATTTGTACCTGTAAACTTCCGACTTTAAGGATAATGAATAAGCTTGCGGTTTTGTTCCAGGGGCCGAGTGAAAAGCGGCGTTCGTCTATTGGAAGCGGTAGGAGCGGGAGATCCAACGTGGAATATGACAGTGGACATCAACCCCCGTCACACTGGAGCTTCGGTAACTTTGGTCCGGCGTGAACCCCCAGATTCGGAAGTAACAGCGTCAGATGGCGAGTAAGTTTGGGGTGGTTTTCGCACGTTATGATTTTTACGAGGTGGATGAGTATTGCTCTTTGGGGATTAAGAGGACGAGGGTCCTTTTTCAAAGGATGTGGGTCATAAATACGAATCAAGCTAAGTTAATGCGAGGTTGTGGGGGAGGATTTTTACTCTCAAAATGGGGCTTAAGTTCAGTTACGTCGGTAACTTGCAGGTTTAATTAGGAGCTAACAGGTATTTAGTATCTTATAACTGAAATTTATCAGCTAAATTAAGCTATATTCTAGTCAGAGAAATGTGCATGGAATTATTAATTGACGGCGTGTGGGTGTTTATCGTCGGTGTTAACAGATTGAATGTATTTCGACATTGAGAGGAATTTAAGAGTTTGTCATCCGAATCATGATTAACATAATCGAAAATTCCTCGCCTAACACAAAACAAATAAAACTCTGTTTATAGCGTGTTTATGACGCCCATTCAATCACTCGATTTTACATGTCATAAAAATACACTTTTCAAACATCGTTATCAAATTTTTACGATCTCGACTTTCCACCACGAACCTAATTTTTCCGCAACGATTTCATTTACTCTGTTTGCGAATCGCACCTTTCCAACGAGCCCCACACGTCCTCTAACTTCCAATCTCGACTGGTCTCTACGTCCTAAAATCGAAGTCGCCCCCGAAACGATCTGACTCGTTTATTTCCAGCGTAACGGAGCTATTTACGTGGTTACTGGAGGTTGGGGAGGACGACACCGAACCCTACGAGGGAGCAAGAATCGTCTGGTCTGCTAAATTCGAGCCCCATCAAGACGACGCCGATAATGGAGAGATCCATCGGACCGAAGGACGGAAATCAACCACTCGATTCGATGTTCAGAAAGACGACATACAAGCCGTGGTTCCCATCAGCAAGGTGAGTGCTTCCGGGGGAAAACTAATCGAACGGTGACTTTTTCTTTGGTGCCTCTTAAATATTCGTTCCATGAGGGAGTGGTGACGTCACGTGCTCACTCTACTCTCGATTTTGATACATTGTGTTCTTGTTGACGTTTGTCGGTTTGTAAATATGTAAATTCCCTATTTTAACGTACGATTTGCATTCCTCTTCGCTCGGATAGTGCATCGTTGCATAAGAACGTGCCTCCACCTAAATCCGTTGCGAAGAAAAATCGAAGAAACGCCAGATTTCGTGCTCCGCGAAACAGAAAAAAACTGCACCGGTTGTTCGTACAGGCGTTATAATTCTTCGTTTCGTGTAAACGGCGCCATTTCTATTCAATTATTTAGCTCCTGGAGATAATACAAGCGCACACGAATCTTAACTAAAAGTGGGAAATTCCCACATAACGATCGACACATTGCTGATGCAAAGGAGGGCAATCTTGCAAGTGGTCGTTTATTGCCAACATGTTATGCTAAAAGTTCTAATGAACTGCTTAGAGGGGCAAATTGCGGATGCCGCCCCTTTCCACTTCAGCCCGTAATGAAATTCTTCGACATCTCTGTGTGGAGAAAAAAACCGTTTTTTTTTTCTCTAGTTACACAAACAACCACCCCATTCTTCGAATCTGTGTCAAGTTCCAAATCAAATTTTATTTCGATCCGAGTCAGAGGTCGCAGCGATAAGTCGTGATTTCATCGCGCCAATTCTCTAGTTTAGTGTGTTACCAAAACTGGACCAAAAATGTCCAAGTATCTCCTCGTCCTCGTGCTCTTCGTGGTGAAAACCAACCTGTGTCCCGACCGATGGGCGTTGAACGGAGTCGATGTGTGGACCCACCGTACCATCAACGGCCAAGGCGAACATCGAAAATCCGTCAATATCTACGAATTGGACAGTCACGAGATGATCGATGTCACTAGAGCCAACGTGACGGTGTTGTGCGACGGCATGATTAAGAATTTCAACAAACTCAAGTTTCTTTGGCTGGCCAACGCGAATATCTCCAAGATTCAAGCTGGGGCGTTTCAGAATCTTCCGGCGTTGACTCGCTTATCGTTGGCTGTCAACCGTTTGTCGACAATAGAGAGATATCAGTTCCAGAATTTGGAACGTCTTGAGGTGTTGTATCTTTCGAAGAACCAAATCGAGAATGTGGACGAAGACGCGTTCTATGATCTTACAAACCTGAAGAAGATCTATCTGGACCGAAACAACATCCAAGAGATCGATTCGAAGTGGTTTTTGAAGAACACCCACCTGTCGGTTATCGATTTGGCGTTGAATCGAATCAGTAAAGTGCAACGTGGTGCTTTTACGTTGCTTCCGAACAGTTTAATGAAGATTGGGCTTCAAAGGAACCAAATCGAAGGGCTTGAAGCAGAGGCGGTGGTCAGTGAGGCAACCGAAGAACAAGTCCCGTACGTCACTCTTCATTTGGACCACAACAACTTGACGCAAATCCCTCGAAGCTTCTTGACCAGTATGGATGAGTTTCATAGTGTTTTATACTTCAATTGGAATCTTATAAAGTGTTTCGATCCTGAAACTCTCCAGGTTTTGAAGACGGTCTCTGTGGATCTCCACGCCATTGGTAATCCGCTGAGTTGCGATTGCTTGGAGGCGGCGACCAACTTTGTCAAAGATAACGAAATCAAAGCTGCATTCAACTTTAATTCTTCTTTGAAGTGTCAAGTTTCGGAGCTCAAACCGGACAGTTGGAGCCCCCCTGAAAGCTACTACTTCTAAGTCGATGTAATAAAATGTGTATTAATAAAAGTTTCTGGAAAGTCGCTCGTAAATAACACACATAACTCAGATAAATTAAAGAGGTTACGAGGTCGTCAATGCTCGTGTGGCAATTGTTTGTTTAAATTTTCATCTTCGGCGCCATAATTAGAACGGATGGTCCTTGGGAGTTGAAGAATGATCTTTTAGAGTCGGAGACTTGCCAACAACGGCGACTGGATTTTATCGCGGCTCCAGACGGCTCTATAAAGACTTGATGAACCGAACACGACGGATCGATATGATTTTGAGGGGAGCACAATCGAAATTATACAGTGCGATCCGCAAAACTTTCATCAAACGAATTGTAAATGCAACCCTGTATGATGGTAATAGTGTGTTTAGGGGGTGGGTGATCGATAGGCAACCCAAAATACAATGAGGACGGTGTAAAAACTCGCTGTTGTTGGCATTTCTCAATTTCCAATCTCCAGATAAAAGACGAACGTTAATGGAAAATGCGACATGCAGACGTGACTGGCTCGCTCGTCCTGGGACAAGAAGTTTTTTCCAGCGAATTACCTAATCTCTGATATTCTCATCAAGCAGCGGCTACATTAATGAAGCACTTAAAGAAATTGAAATTGTCGATTAAAACCCAGCGCCTTAAAAGCATTGCGTGTCTTCTGATCGATCGTTCTAAACCTTCGTCTTTTTTCGTTTTTTTTTTTAGGGGTTCGTTCGGCTTTAACCCTCTGTCCCAATATTGGTTCACAGCGATAACACCTGAAAAAATCGGTTTATCGTTAAACCAAAGAAATATTTCAACGGGTTTCAACGTAAAATCAATGAGTTATCTTCCCTTGTTATTCCGCTTTGATACTATACACAGTATCTAATTACTGGAGACTGGCATTATCGATTTCGCCCTCGTATAATTTCCCTTCAGGCGCTCTGATAATTTTTTCCAACACCCTACTTGAGCCGTAAATCGGCTTTTATGGCCTATGGTGAACCACGAAACGTGCTGCGATAATACTCAACTGCTAATGAAATGTTTTCGTGTGCGTTGGAACATCAAAGGAGGACGAAGTCGAGCTGTTAGAGCATCAAACTCATTTCTTGGAGCATATTTAAGCTGGTAATCAAGTTGCTGGAAATTGTTTAGATTAGGGGGAGGCGGCGGGATCGGACGGGGGAGGGAGGGCATGTTTGGACTTCAAACACTGCGGAGGTGGAAGCCAATTTGTTGAAAAAACATTACCGCGTCTGAGCTGGCTCTGAAATCCGTTTTTAGGCGTTTTAGATAAAAATTTGTATTATATTCGTGTAGAATATGATTAATAAGTATATCGGGATTCCATAATTGGCGTTGAAAACGAGCGAAAATGTGCCGCCTGTTGGTGAACAAGAACTAACGTAAGAAAATTTTGACAATTGTGTCCTGTTGCGGATTTCGTTAATTTGAACTCAGAAATTTTCATCCCTTCAACACTCCCACTCTACATTAGCTAGTTCTCTGTAATTAAAATACTTTACTTCAAAATTTGACACTGGAAAATTACTCACTATTTCAGGTGAGTGGAAAATCGTGGCCAAGTCTTTTGTTTTCCGGAGCACACTGGGTTTTATATTCTTTTATAGAAATGCTGCATATTTAGTTATAAGACTCAAAACAGATCTTTTTATTGGTGAATTGGAAAAAATCGTGTATTAAACATGCGGCAAAGGGTATTTTATCACACGATTGGACTTACTAAATTAAAAATTGCAGTCATCATATTTTGCTAGGAAACATGACATGGCCCTCTCGGTTTTTACCATGAACACCTGCATAATTGACCAAAAGCTAACAAAATGTGTAATGATTTATGACGTCATAAATCCCCACTATATTCTCCATAAATACGCCGCAGAGAACGGATTAAAATGATGAATTAATTTTGAATTATTTAACACAGATGGAGACAAAAGAATCCCGCAATAATTTGAAGATTAAACTGAAATCAAGATTAATTTGATTGCTCGGGACACTTCTAAACGACTCTTTTGTTAGTAAATACCAACATCACGGCTGAAAAAATCCAGCAATCAGTATTTTAATTTCAGCTCGAGATGTACGGTCGTCTTTTATGATCCTTCAATTGCAGCGGGATCTTGTTTTTTTTTTTAATGAAATTTATTACGGAAAGCTACCATGTTATTTGTATTCTTTTTGTTCTTCTTCATCTCCATTTTAATACAAGCTCATTTCGCACTGATGCCAACTTTATGCCTTGTTACGTCGCATTTTCTTCTCCGAACACAGAGTCGCAAGGATTTAAATTTATAATCTGTTAATTCAGTCGAAGTTAACAGAGAGAGGGTAATCCTCGGTGACGTAATGACAGAAAATCATAACCAGAGGTGAACTCGGAAGACTTTTTACTTATCTTTAATATCTAAAGTAAACATCGATCGGCGGCGAAAACGGTCGACCTGGAAGGTTTTTTTTCTCGATGGAAAATTCACTTTGACGATGGAAAAGTGTTTTTTTTTTCACCGGACGATGAGAACAAATGGTGGAAGGAAAGGATGTGCTGCTTTCGTTTTATTGTGATGGGAGATATGTGAAATATTGGGTTTCGATATTGGATATATGGCTACTCGACGATGCCGTAACTTGTACGAAATTTTATTTACAATATTCGTGGAGAGGATTCAAAGATGTGAGCTCAAAGGTTCGTTTTAATCACGTCGAGAGGGGCGTTTTTTTTGCCCATTTCATTTCTCGATTGATTGCATGAAATTGTAACTCGCATTTGTACGTGAGTGGGAATTTTCCGAATCTGCATTTTCCGCTTAAATGCTCTCAAAGCTCCATTTTCATATCTTCTCGAGCGAATCCTTTTCGGGTCGCATTAATCGCGCCTCATTACACTCTCGTTGTTTTTCCGCGAAATGACGAGAAAAATGCACCACCAATTTGCGTCTCGTTTAATGACGTAATAGCGTCGGTGGAATTAAGGATTATCAAGTCGGAATAAGACGGACGGACGGCTCACACTCACTAAAAGCAATTTCGTTAGATTTATGACATTAGAAGACGTCTGGGAGGAAAAACCTCGCAATGACACAATGACTGAGGAACAAATTCAGAGCGAATTCTTGACTCGTGTAATTTACAGACGACATTCTGGGGATTTCTCGTCTGAAGGAAAATCGCTGCAGTGGTGTGTTATTGTTGCATTTTATTGTTGCAGAACTGGGAAGTACTAAACACTGCGGTTTTAACTGGACGCCAGGTCTCGCAGGCTATGAAAGTTTTTATCGTTTCTCAAGCCGGAAAAGCGGCCGACGTCACGTTCCAGGCGTCGTGTCATTCCGAGGACGACAGTGTGTTGAAGGTACGTGCACTCTTTACATTGTATGGATCCGATCGATTCTCTTTCAGGTCTCCTCGTCCTGCAGCTCCGTCTACGTGGACGGCAGTGAAGCCCGCGGTTCCGTTAACGGCTCCGTTCTCGTCAAGTACGGCACCTACATCGGCTTGGCGCGTTTCACCGTCTGGATGCCGGAATTCCCCTTGGATCTTCAAGTGAGCGATACACGACTCTCCCAACTGAAATCGTGGAGAGTCCCCGACTACCACCCCAGGTATCTTCCCCCTAAAACTCGTCTCGTTTCTCCCCCATCACTCACGTTTTCCAGTGGGGTGAAATCACGTCGGAAAAAGCGCTCGTACAACAGCAATTGGGGAGGGTTGAACCCCCCCGACGACATGGGGAACGTCGTCGAAAAGCCCGTTTGTCGTCTGAGGTACCAGCAGAGCCCCGTCGAGGTGTACGCGCACTTCATGGCCGTCGACCATGATTCTGGGAGGATCAGTTATCTGATCAATCGGAGGACGTGGTTGAGGGTCACTGATTTAGTTCTGCCTTTGTTGAGGGTGAGTGATCCGCGCATTGCGAGTCTCCATGGCAGGGTTTTGCAAGGGCGAAGCATGGGGAGGACGGAAGTGCAAGTTTTATCCCCCATTACGGGAAGGGTGATCGGGGCGAAGGAGATAAGAGTTGGCAACGACAAAGTGGGGCTGTCGCGACTACTCGTCCAAGTCGTTTCTGGGTTACAACTCAACATCTCACCAGATAGCTCGATCGAAAATGGGTACATCGCCGAGACGAGCGTCACGAGAAAGCTAACCGCGCAATATCAGGTACTCTTTGTTATTTTTTTGGGATTTTTGTAACTTCAGTTGTAGGAGGGACTCTTGGATATTGAGTTGGAGTTTTCCGATGGCACCCGGACCCCATTAAGGGACATTGCCGATTCCGACTACCATCTAGTTGTGGAGAGTTTGGACCCGGAGGTGGTGGCCTTCGCCCCGATGGTCGCGTCCCACCATCCCCGAGTCATCGCGGTGGGTGAAGGCAACGGAGATCTTCTCCAGGTCACACTTTTGCTAGCTGAAGAGTGTAGAACCAGTACCCGTCCCAAAGTCAAAGGAGCAGGACCCCTGGCCACTGCTTCGGCGTCTGTAACAGTGGACTTCACCTCCAGCGATCTCCAACACCGCCCCGACATCTTACAGAACGATGGGGGCTCGTACGGGGGCTCAAAACGCGATTTCCAGGACCTCCAGGACATCCTCAAAGGCACTCCCTTGAAAGACGACAACTCGCAGGAGCCCAACGTCCAAGCCCGGCAGTACCAAGGCGGCAAAGGCGTCCTCCGCCAACACGCCACCTCCCATCTCACCCCTCTGGAAATCAGCATGTACGTCCTTTTGGGAACTTTCTGTTGCGCCATCGTCGTTTTCGTCGTCTCTTGTGTGGTTTACGCGTCGAAATTCAAAGCGGAAGAGAGCGGGATCGCTACCGGTGTCAGGGCGGCTCCGGTGAATCCCGGAAGTTTGGTGGTTCATCGTAAACCAAGAGAAACCACGACGAACGCCCACGATTGGGTTTGGCTGGGGCGAGCGACGTTGGACAGCTCGAATCGAAATTCGGCGGCGACGAACGCGAACGGAAGCGAGATGAGGATTACGACGAATCCGCTCAATTTGAATTATTGCGATCCGGACGATTGTTTAGCGACGAGCTTTAGCAATCCTAGTCATATCGAACTGCCGAGTTCGACGCAAGGAGACATTAATTCAAATAAGCCGATTGATAGTAATACGTATTGTAAGAGCAAGAGCACTGCGGCTACGGTGGGGAGCAGCAATGACGATCTGCAAGTGTGGTGAGTTTTTGTACCGATTGCGGTCAGTTGTAATGAGGTGTTATTGTTAGGAATAAGCCTACGCCGCCGCCGCCGCTGCCGCCCCACGGGGTGCCCCTGCCGCCGCCAGTGGAGGATTACCGGCCTCCGGTTCCGCCCCATCGGAATATTGGTACGACGTCCGCTCCTCCAGAGGCTACACCTCCTCGTAAGCACCACCATCACCACCACCACCGGAACAGCAAACACCAGGAGAAGCATCATCGAACTCCACCAGATTACGGTTGGAGTGTTGGTGCTCAAGACGAAGATATAGTCATGACAGCGAGCCAAGAACCAATGCGAAGCGTTTTCGAGTTTGACGATGAACCCCCGCCGCCGCCGCCGCCACCTCCAGAGGATGAAGTGAAAATGAGAAACAAACCGGGGAAGACCGACGAAGACAACGTGCAGTTTGTGCAGTACCCAAAGTCGCCGAACTCCAACGGGAACGGTGGGTTTTTGGGGTTGATTTGTCGATGGTGGATTGATGGGGGGGCTGTTGCAGGAAGGAGTAGTGCGGAGGTGAAACGCGCCACCATCGTCGGGAATCCGATGTTTAGTAATTCGGAGAATGGGACGGCTCCTGCGGGAGATCTCCAGGGATTGGACGACCTCCAGCTGGACATGGACTACGACCAAATCATGCACTATTTCGATAATTTGAAGGTATATTAGTCGGAGGTTTCTATCGAAATGAATGTGTGTTTTGTTTCAGGAATCAAACGCCTGAGTAGAAGAGATCATTGCAAAAATCCGAGACATTTTATTATCGTTCAGCGAACAATACCGCGCTAGCGCACTCAACGGCAACATCAGTCCAAGCCACGTGGTAAATATTAACCAAAGTTTCGATTACTTCTTTGACCATTTGAGTGAGTCGTACGCTTAAACAACCTCGATTAGGGTCAATTAAGAATAGATGAGCCTTCGCCTTCTTCTTGTATCAATATGTATACCCGTACTATAAAACATGCAATCTGCAAGACTGATATAGCTTGTTATTTAGTTGAGAGGGTCGCGGTCTCAAGTTTGGGCCGCGCATCTACGAAAGACATGTTATTATATATTCATATGTAGAATAAGGTTCGTGTGCACGATCCGATCGTGTAGACGGAGCTTTAGACGCAACATATTCAAAACGCAATACTTTTATTAAAAGGGGTACAACATCGAAACGAAAAATGAAATGTTTAGAGGAGGTTTGCAGTGATCTGATATAATCTAGTCAAAACCGTTTTAGCTTTATTTTATGTATTTTATACAACGTACGAATTGCCATACTTAATGTAAGCGTTACTTAGCACAAATATGGTTCCTGAGGTTGTTTTCGTTGGACGCGGAGATTGGAAAGTCTCCGTCGAACACGCCCTCTTCATTTCTATTGTTTCATGGAATTGTGTACAGTTTTGTATAATTGTGTACATAGTAGATTGTATATTAACCCTGACTGAGGCTAAATGGGGTTCAAGTTTCGTTGATAGTATTATACATTGGGTTCTTTCCGTGCATGAATACTCGTTTTATTGTAAATAGACGCTTTGAGGAGAGTATAAGCTTTAGGTCAGTTCTAGTCCACCTCTACATAAAATTTCAATGTTTAGAGAGCTTTCAACTTAGGCCTCTGCACTTAATGCAAGCTTTTAGTATAAAACAAAAAAAAGATTTCCGATTTGCGTACGGGTGCTCACTTTTTTCTCTTCCATGACACACTATACAGTATTAATCATTTTGTGTTCGTTCGATATTCAGTTCGCTTATAAATGTATATATCAAAATGAAATTATCATTGTTAATGTTAGAAACTTCCCCTTGAGATTGTGCTTTCGAGATACAAATTCAATGTTACGATGTAGTTAGAATATATTCGATTTTAGTGCGTTTTATACAATAACATTCCCTCCTGCTGCGCTAAAGCTTCATTTAGATTAGACTTTTGTATAAACTGATTATTTTGAACCAAAGCTGACGGATCGTGTGTGATCGACATATCAGAAATTGTTTGCCCACTTTCCCCCCCACAAAGTGATGAAATTTTTCGGTTAGTGTAAGCAGAATTGTATGTCATCCATATAAATTGGTGTAAATCGAGACAACTGATATATGTACAAGTACAATATGTAAGTTACCATACAAAATCAGTAAAATAAAGTATTTGTAACTGTCCCACCCATTTATTACAGATATTTTCCTAAGAATTTACAATCAAAAGGCGACAACCACCGCTGACATCCTCCCATATTGTTCTGTATTACATATTTCATAGTATAGTCGTTCTGATTGTTTTCCTCTCTCCATTTTTCTTGTTCTTTCAGTTCGTCCATCATTTCTTGCGAAACCGCCATCGCCTGGAACGGCAACTTCATCGCGACATCGTGTAAAACGGCTTGAACCTCCTTATACTCGCACTTGCCTCCAACTTCCAAAATGATTCTCCCAGCTTTGATGGGGACTACGTAATGATCAATAGCCCCCTTACCACCGCCCATTCTGTGGCCTTGTCCTTTGCGCGTTACCGGCTGCCACGGTGCATCGACTCTCCAGATTGCGAACATTCTATTTGCATCGATTTTTCTGCCAATCGTCAATCTCATCATTTCAAAGTGTTGCCACTTCAATCTTCCACCCCCGAGGGCCTGAAAGGTGAATTAAAAGCCTATTTGTAAAAACAGTTGATCTACCCACCATGATTCCGTACTGTTTATGCAGGAGGAAGTTGTGGACCGGCTCGGGCCCCCGCATTAACCTCAATCTCTTCTGCATTTTGGGGGCCCTCACACCTGGAGTGTAAGTCGGGACTTTGTCCACGAATCTCAGTTTGGGGCGCTCCGGGATCTTTATATCTAAAAATCACGAGGTTAGTGACAGTTGGGCGTGTTTTTAAGGGGGTTACGGTCGTAGTTGGGAGGCGGCGGAAAGTATTTTATGCCACATGACTGCAATACTGAGACGACGGGGACTGAAATTCATTGAATTAATTTCTACTATAATAATTATCATCGATTTACCTCTGAGAAGCTTTTGAATGTTCATCGCACAATTTGAGGTTAAATTCTAAAAAGTGAGGTTAACTACTTGACAACTTAACATGTAGAAGTAAAGAAGCTCTTCACAAAGTCGCGTCAGAGCCTTAAAAGGTTAAAGTCTGAAGGAAATGCGAGATAATTCTCTTTTATTTAAGGGGGTGAGTTCAAAGAATAATTTTAAGTTTTATTATTAAATTTGCAACTGACTGATCTGACCAATCTGACGAAACGAAAGTCACCAAATTCTGGTTTGACTAAATGTGTGTGATGTGCGTTTGACAATTTTCCTTTAGTTTTTGGAGTTTTATAACTGAGTTTATAATGGTGAGTTGCAAAAACGTTTGTTTTACCTATTACCAACAATTCGGGCGATATTCCGCAGAAACATCGCAATGTTAGTAAACATAAATAACTTCACTTTTTGAGTGGCGTTTTTCATTGAAATTCGCTTTCCAACCCACACAAACTTAATAGACACACTTATTAGTTACGCTAGAATTTTTGATATTTTCGCAATTTTGTTTTTCTTCTCTTGTTAGAGTTTTTAGGAGTTTGTAAACATAACCTCACTTTTATTAATTCTTGTTTGCAGTCTAAACTCTACATTTTGTTCGAGCACGCCACCGGCTATGACGTCTTCAAAGTGCGAAAATTTGAAGAAATCGGCAAGCTGCTTCCTCAAAAAGTATCAAACGTCGTTTTCATATTGAAAACATTGATTGAAAGTCATCCCAAAATGACCTCTTGAAAAGTTTTTGGCCAATGCCTCGTTTATTAAGCAAATTAAACAAATATTTTACGAGTTATGCCTCCTCATCTGTAACTACCAAAACAGGGACAACTCCAGATATCTGAGGTCCTTGGGGCAAGTACTCATGGATTTCATCCAGAACATCCCGGATGGAGTCCTGGTCTTCTTCCCGTCGTACCCCATAATGCTCAAGTGCCAACGCTCCTGGCAGAAGTGTGGAATTTGGGGCACCATCAACGATACCAAAGTAAAAACGACGTTGAAATGAAACGGAAATAATTCCACGATTTCAGCCGATTTTCGTGGAGCCGAATGATAAAGTTACCTTCACCACAACCATGAAGGAGTATTACGCGAAAATTAAGGACCGCAACTCTAAGGGGGCGATCTTCATGGGAGTCTGCAGAGGTAAAGTGTTTGATCACACTGAAGAAACGTTATCTTTGCAACACCAAAAATCGTGAAGTAAGGAGGTTTAAACAACGACACACCGGCGACGAATTGCATCGTCTTGAAGCCATCGGACGGGTGATAAGACACAAAAATGATTACGGCGCCATCATCCTTCTTGATAGCAGATTCGCACATTTGCCAATCCAACGGAATTTGCCGAAATGAATACAAAAACACCTTGAAGCTCCACAGAACTTTAGAGTGACGATGCGGGGGCTAAAACAGTTTTTTAAGAATGCAGCGGCTAGAGTGCCTATACAATCTCAAATTAGGGATGAAAGTACACCACCGCCGGCCCCCAACGAGGGTGGTAATTCCGATTGTAGCACCAGTGCTATTTCCTTTAAAAGGAAAGGAGAGGAGTTAAACAATAATAGTCCAAAGAGAGCGAAGGTTGTTGAGGCGAGTCAGACACGACGACTTTTCTCATTGAGACGAGTTTGGCCACGTCTATTTCTCTGCCGTCGACGAGTAAGGGATTGGTGGAAATCCATCCAAATAAATAGTTCAAAAAACGCGAAGATTGAGGCGAGTCAGGACACGAGGAGGATTTTCGATTGCGGTCTTTATGATGTCATGGTTTTGGTAATATGAGAAGAGGAATTAACACGTAAAACTGTTTGGTCTGTTTTAGTCAGCATATGAAAACAACAATGATCTACAAGAACTTGGATTGCCATTCGGAATTTACAAGTTATTGCAATCAGTTGGAATTAGAGCAGTAATCAATTACCATTAATTAAGAATGGATAGTTTCGCCCATTTCAGATTGTTTGCCTCGTCTTTTTTAGGTAAGCTATCAAACATGTTCTTAGTGAAACTTTTTTACACTTTTTGCAAGAAGGAGGAGTGTTGAGTTTGTGTTTTTTTATTTTAATTATATTTATTCAGTTTAATTCGAGGGTACTGTTTTTTATCATTCTTCAATGGTTTTGATTCAAAAATTGTAAGTTTTAAAAACAAAAGTTTAGCCCTCTGGTGAGAGGAGGCGTGAACTATCAACTTCGGCGTTATTCCGCTAGGTGGCTTTTATACAAAAACTTCTCGCGATGTTTACAAATCGAGTTTTGGTTTCAAATCGATTTATTACTCTTGTCGGGGGCTTTTGTATCTTTCAGAAGTGTTTAACTCTAGTCTGGTGTTGTGCGTAGCTAGTGGAAGATTTTGATGTTTCCTCAAGTCGTCAAAATACGTCCGAGGTGACTTAACCTAACTATTTTCTACAAAAGGTTCTTGCAAAACTTTGTTAAGAAAAACATTAAGAAACTGTTACTTATAAACGTTGCGTCATGTATAATCTAACTGATCGTTTTCTTTCAGATAGAAAAACAGAAGGACTGGCAGCAAAAAGTTGTAGAAATTAAAGAAGGCCAAGTGCCAAAGTCTGAAGGAAATGCGAGATGCCAATTCTTCCTATTTTAACAGGGTGAGTTTCAAGGTTGTGTTGCTAAAATTTCCACTTTGAATTTCCCTCCTTTGTCTTCAGTTTCCACTAGACTTGCAAAGGTCAAACTTGCTTAATTTTGATTGGTTGAACGATTAGTGCAAACTGGCATCAACCTAAGAAAACAAAAGTTACTATGCTACCACGAAATTACTAAAGTGTATTATTGGTTGCCTACATGCCGCATGTTTAAGACTCAATTCTTACTAATTAAAACTTATTTTCAGAGCACAACAAATGATTAACAACGATTCTGCTTGCACAAGAAAACCACCAGAATTCTTTGCTGTTTACTTTCTCGTTCTTCTGGGCATGGTAGCAAAGAAATTACACAAGTTAAGAAGTTCATTTGAAGCTATTTAGAGTTGGAGTTGATTTACAACAAATTTATGGGTCTTTATTGGAATTTTTAAACGCAGGTAAGCTGAAAACTGTTTGAATTCCAGCCTTGAAATGTTTCGTGGTATTTCAGGTTCCAACTTCATTACCAGAGTTTATTATTAAGAGACTGAATCGATGGATGATACCCATAGCCTAAGATGTCGAAAAGGCGGTTGTCGTCGCTCAACGCTAAAGGACTCTGCAAGTTATTGCACAGAATTGAAGAAACCACCCATTCAGTGCTCCCAGAGAACAGTGAATTGATCAAGGAGCATAACATCATGAAAAAGGTGCTGCTTTACTGCAATGTGGATGAAAAAGGTTAAATTTAAACATGTTTTAAGTCAAAGTCAAATGTTCTTTTTCCAGTGGTTGAAGATGTCGTTCAGTGACTGGGAGATGTTCAAAGTGTTGCTGATTGCATTGCGGGAGCACGAAGTTTGCAGCGTTTTCAAACCTGATGAGGTCTACGAGCAGAAAACGAGGAGTGTTCTTTTAGAGAAGACCCAAAGGAACTCAACCAACAGAAACAGCATCATCGAGATGCATTTGTCAAGAAAGAAAATACTGCAAAGGCTTCTGAAGAACATCTGGTGTCTTGTGAGCTATTTTGTTAAGGAAACATCAGGAAACGGAAGTTTATGGAGAATTTTCATTGGTTTCTTGAAAACGCGAGATCCTGAGATCCTACAATGCTGAATGCTTTGCTGCTTGTTCAGGAGGAATGGAAGGTTTGTTTTCTTTTCTCTCCATTCATGGTCTTACCTTAATCTTTCAGTTGCAGCTGAACAATACTTTGTTCTACTCTTGGTGAAGAAACAGGCGCAAACAATTGAAAGCTTTGCCTAACGTGAAGAACCAGGAACTGAACAGAATGAGAAAGTCAGTCCTAACTATACGTAAATTGAAGAGTTTTTTTCAGGTGAGGTAACAAACATGTTCTTCATGAAACCTATCTATTTCGTACCTCTCGTAGGAACTAGAATGGAGAAGAGAAGGGCATGAAAAAGTGTAGAGTGACAAGGATGTGAACGCAAGACTGAGTCTGAAGATCAAGTGGACTTAAGCAATCGCCTCGATGAAGGACAGCTGTCAGATGAGAAGATTGATTCAAGTCTTGAGTCTTGGATGAGTCTTCTCCTTTTGAAGTCAATTTTGGTTTTTTTTTACCATGGTATTCGATTTATAGTTTTTGTAGCCATTCAATTGTTTTTGTGATCATTGTAGGAATTTTTATTGAGACTTAGGCTTTTTCTGGCATTCAATTGTTTTTTTTTTTTTTGATGTTGTGGCCTTAATCTTTTTATAAACTCTTTGACATTTTTGGAAATTGCAAAATCTTCTACAATAGAAACTTTGCTTCTCAAATTTTGACCTATTTTTTTTTTGTGGGCCGTTTTTAGTTCAAGTTCTCTCACCAGAGGGCTAAATTTGTGGTTTGAAACTTGGCTAACCAATCTGGCAAAAAAATTACCACATATTTTTGAGTAAACGCCACCTGGTGGAATAAAGCCGAACTATTTAGTTCATGCATTCTCTCACCAGAGGGCTAAGTTTGTGGTTTGAAACTTAGCTAATCGATTTAGCCCGGATTTTTACCAAAATTTTCTTGAGTAAGCGCCACCTGGTGGGAATAATGCCGAACTATTTAGTTCATACATTCTCTCACCAGAGGGCTAAATTTGTGGTTTGAAACTTAGCTAATCGATTTAGCCCGGATTTTTACCAAAATTTTCTTGAGTAAGCGCCACCTGGTGGGAATAATGCCGAACTATTTAGTTCATACATTCTCTCACCAGAGGGCTAAATTTGTGGTTTGAAACTTAGCTAATCGATTTAGCTTGGATTTTTACCAAAATTTTCTTGAGTAAGCGCCACCTGGTGGGAATAATGCCGAACTATTTAGTTCATAGATTCTCTCACCAGAGGGCTAAATTTGTGGTTTGAAACTTAGCTAATAAATTTAGTTTGGATTTTTACCAAAATTTTTTGAGTAAGCGCCACCTGGTGGAAATAATGCCGAACTATTTAGTTCATACATTCTCTCACCAGAGGGCTAAGTTTGTGGATTGAAACTTAGCTAATCGATTTAGCCCGGATTTTTACCAAAATTTTCTTGAGTAAGCGCCACCTGGTGGGAATAATGCCGAACTACTAATTCAAGCATTTTTTGCAATTGGATAAATTTTTGGATGAAAACGACTACTAACCGGAAAAAAGGAAAGAAAACAAAGCCCTCAATTTAAACTTTATGTGTGTAATCAAATGAGCATAGCAAATTACATCATTTTGACTAACAACATAAAATAATGTGAGCAAAAAAGACACTTCAAACTGTGCCCATCTCTTCCTCTCTCTCTCCTTCCTCCCTCCATCTTCTTCCTGCAAGAAGTGTAAAAAAGTTTCATCAGGAACATGTTACCTTACCTGAATGTACAGCTGAGATTGTCACTCTGTAGTTAATTGCTGTTTCTTCTCGGCAAAGCTTTCAATTGCGCCTGCTTCTTTGACCAAGAGGAACGACAACAAAGTCGTGTTCAGCTGCAACTAAGAGATTAAGGTGAGACCATGAATGGTGAGAAAAGAAAACAAACAAACCTTCCATCCTTCCTGAACAAGCAGATCTCGCGTTTTCAAGAAACCAATAAAAATTCTCCATAAACTTCCGTTCCCTGATGTTTCCTTGACTTCACAAAACAGCTCACAAGACAGCAGGTGTCCTCCAGAGCCGTTTCCGTTGGTCAAGTTCCTTTGTTGGGTCATCTCTAAAAGAACACTCCTCGTTTTCTGCTCGTAGACCTCATCAGGTTTGAAAACGCTGCAAACTTCGTGCTCCCGCAATGAAATCAGCAACAGTTTGAACATCTCCCAATCACTGAAAGACATCTTCAACAACTGGAAAAAGAACATTTGACTTTGACTTAAAACAATGTTTCAATTTAACCTTTTTCATCAATGTTGCAGTGAAGCAGCACCTTTTTCGTGATGTTATTATGCTCCTGGATCAATTCACTGTACTCTGGGAGCCGTTGAATGAGTGGTTTCTTCAATTCTGTGCAATAACTTGCAGAGTCCTTCAACGTTGAGCGACGACAACCGCCTTTTCGACATCTTAGGCTATGGGTGGTGCCATCAAGATGTGTGTAGTCATGAAAAGACCATCATCTATAGACTCAGTCTCTTAATAACAAACTCTAGTAATGAAGTTGGACCCTGAAATACCACGAAACATTTCAAAGCTGACATTCAAACAATTTTCACCTTACCTGCGTTTATAAATTTCCATAAAGACCCATAAATTTGTTGCAAATCCATTTCACCAACAACAAATTCAAATGAAGTTCTCAACTTGCATAATTTATTTTCTATCATTCCCAGGAAAATAAGAAAGTCGACAAACAGTAAAGAACTTTGATCGTTTCTTCATGCAAAGCAGCTGGGACTTTCTGATTCTGTGTAGTTGTTGGCGCTGTTCATGTCAGTTGAAGCTTTCAATTGATTGCACCTGCAAATTCCACCATATCTGAAAAGTGAATTTAGAAAAGCAAAATAAACCCTCTATTTCTCGGCACAATGAGCCAACACGACTTCGTACCACAGCGTGCGTCTTTTTTAGTTTCAATAAAGCCGTTCAAATCACCTTCAACGTCCACTTCCACTCCTCGCGATGCATTTACCCACAAAAATGAATATTGTAGAATCTCGCGTTTGCAAGAAACGAAAAAACTTTTCATTCTCCACAGACTTCCAATTCCTGATGATTTCTTAACATCGCAAAATTGTCCAAAAGATCCTCCACAGTCTTTGTAGCATTTTCTTTCTCGACAACTTCAATACTCCAAGTTCCAAACATAAACTTTGTCCCTAAAAGACCACAAAGCATTTAAAAGCTGTGATTGAAAAAGTTTTCAGCTTACAACTGCGTTTAAACATTTCAGTCCAAATCCATTTCACCAACACCAAGTCCTTAACTGCATAATTTCTTTCGTGTCATTCTTAGGAACATAAGAAAACCAACAGTGAAGAATCTTCTTGCTTTCTTATTCAAGCAGCAATGTCTGTAATTAGTTTGTACTCTGAAAATAAGTCTAGTTAGTATAAATAACGACGCCTGAACATGTAGCACATAGCCAACCAACAATACACTTTAGTGGGTTCGCGCCGATATAGTAATTTTTGGTTTCTTAGGTTTATGGAAACTACACACCATTTGTTCAACCAATCAGGAGTAAGCAAGTTTTGTCTACTTCAAGTCTAGTGGAAACCGAACGAATGGATGTAAATTCAAATTCAATGATTCTTGAAACTCACCCTGTTAAGATCTATAAATAGAACTGACATCTCGCATTTCCTCCAGATTTTAGCACTTTGGAGGAGTGACTTGACTACACGGGCCTCTTTACTTCAACGTTTTAAAATCACTTCCGCTTTTGTCCCTAAAAGGAGAATATTAGTAAAGTTAAAAAAACATGACGCAACGTTTATAAGTGGCAGTAGAAATCTGCATTTATGTTTTTCTTAACAAAGTTAAGCAAGAATCTTCCATATAAAATCGTTTTTCGTAATATTAATTAGGATACATCAATACACCTCGGTCGTATTTTGAAGACTTGGGAAAACATGAAAAGCTTCCATAAAACTTACACAAAAATCCCCACACAACTAATAGTCGATTTAAAACCGGCCATAGACAAAAAATAGAGACGATCAAATGAGCAATCTGTGACAAAAAAATGTATCGTTTGATTACCTTAAATTGCCTTTGTTTCAAAACAAGTACAATTTCTAAACTTTGGGGTATAAGATTTCTCTATTGTGGGTGTTATTATTATTTGTTATGACAATTAATAAATTCCAAATGCATTAAAAACATTTTTATTTATTTTCCAAAAAACATTCAACCCAATAAAAACCAAGACATTCATGTAAAGTGTCGAAAATAATGTAAAAATTTGTTTAGAAAAGTGTATCAAAAGCAAAGTAATCTTCACTTGTTCATTTCTAATTAAAACTTTTCAAATCTTGAAAGTCGATGTGGGTTGGATGTTTTTTGTGTAATTACGCCCATTTATTGTACTCCAACCCTTCATTGCTAACTTTATTCTATGAATTTGATATATTTATAAGAATGAAGTTGGCACTAAAGGGGTCCTCGGCCATAATTGAAGGTGACACTCCGTAGTGGCTGGGCAATCAAACTATTTTCACCAGGTCCGTCATTTTCAAACATAACCAAAATTACTTCTGTTCATTCAAAGTGACAACTTCTTCGTCAGCAAAATCAGGGTCGCTGAAAACCCATGAAGGGATGGATCTCCTTCTATTCTTGCTTTGGTTATCTAAAAATGGTCGTGTTTTAAGTGAGTTTTGGGAAAAACTGAATTTACCACTGGAGTCTTTTTTCTTTTTTCGTTTGCAAAATATTATAGCGAATGGTATTATTCCGATTGGAATCAACAGGAAGAGAAAATATAGATAATTCCAGTTGAAAGCCGCAAAAATATCAACTTTATCATTGCCAGTTTTGGGGGTAGTTTTTAGTGCGGTCTGAGTAGTCGTTGTTGGAGGCGTTGTCGTTGTTGTTGTTGTAGGACGTGTTGTTGTTCTAGTTGTAGTCGTTGGACGCGTCGTCGTTGTAGTTGTAGTTGTAGTTGTAGGACGTGTTGTTGTCGTTATTGTCGTCGTAGGCCGCGTTGTTGTTGTCGTTATAGTCGTGGGAAATAGTGTTGTTATTTCAACTGGTATCGTTATCGCTGGAGACGTTGTAGTCAAAGTTGTAGATGTCGTTGAAAATGCCCGTTTCTTTTGTTTCTTTTTCTTCTTTTTTTTTTTCGTCGGCTTGGCAACGCTGACTTGAGTGGTTACTCCAACAACATCATTTAAATCACCCCGTAACTTCTCAGTAAGCTCAGTATCATTGTTCGAGTCATGCACATGCATAACGTCTGTCACACCAGAAACAACAGTATCGTTTTTATCACCACTGTCTTCACAACCATGTTCACTTATCAATATTAACACAAAGAGTGGCACAATTTGTAACCACATTTTATTATTAAAACTTTTGTTTAAAACTTGTTATAATTACGTTCTTCCACATTGTCTGTGTTATCTGATATATCATGCGGCCTTATCGTAGTCTTGGGTATTTACTTTTCGTAGCTTTCGTCAAGATAACGAATGGATAGATTTAGGGGCTTGGAAATGTTGCAAACTAAAATAATTGGTCGAGTCGAAAATAAAATTTGTATAAACAGTGACTCAAGTTATCAAGGAGGATATTCGTGATAAAATCATGGGACAGGCAAAAATATGCGACTGATAAGGATACGCAACCCAACATACGCTGATAAAAATACAGGAACCTGTTAATCTTATCAGACAACTACCGAAAAAAAGTGTGTTACCAACATCTTTAAAGAGTTACTTACGTCTGAGAACGTATTCGATCTTTAACTTGTCAGTTGCTTGTGGCGCCATCTGTTAATCAAAATCTACATGTATCTATTACAGGTATCTAACTTTTCAAATTCTGATGATATATAAAATATCTCCTGCAGGAAAAATGACGTATAGTCGAACTGTGTACTTCTATTACTAATAATAATAATAAATAGTGTTACTTGTTTTGTTTTTTAATCAAGCCGGAGAGTGTCAATTTCGATAACAAAAAACTCACAGCCTAGTAATCCCATAAAAGCAAAATCCCACAAATTCTAAATGACATAATGTGCAGAACGCGTGCGGAATCTAAACGATAATTTCCAAGATTTGCTCCTATGACCATGAATTCAAACGACAGTGACACAAATTTCCACGTTCGGAAAACTGTCTCATTTGTATTCCCATTTGTATTCGAGAGTTTCCTTGCCAAAGGTTACACCTTATCATTCATGGAAACAATTAGATGACACTCAGAGCAATGAACAATTTCTAATAAGATTAATATAACACGTGTTGAATTAAATGTTAATGATGGATTAGTGTAAAACAGCTGACTAGACGAGATTGTAGATTATCTACGAAAAAAATCTTCCGATGCGACAATCGCATTTTACAGCCCTTGTGACATAAACGACTGTGAAGCGGAAGCAACAAATTAAAAATCAAATATTTTACCAACAATCGTGTAATTAAATTTGATGGAAGTGTAATTAGATTCGCCACAATTTACACAGTGGAATTGATGGACGGAGTATAAACTGTCATTATTATTACCTACCGAAAATTGAAAAATTTATTAAAACTATTTGCGGCACGTTTTACGTCAATTTTAACCTCCCAAATCCCAATTTCACGTCTGCTATTATGAATTGTGGTGAATCTAATGGAACCGGCGTCTCTTTGCGTAACCTCTCCATTCTAACTTGCATTATTGGAAAAAATGTACACAAAACAGATAAGAGGAAAAACAAGCCATGGGCGTATAAAGGGGATAATAGGTATCTAAAACATCATCACCAGATTATAGTAAATATTAACTGTGAAAGAGCTACAACAATCACATGCGTCTTTTTGTCTCTCTTTTTCCCATGAAAGTCGTTTAAAAACCGTGATGAAGAAACATCCACTCGACTTATCTTTTTTTACTTAAATGTACTTCATGTGTGATAATTTTCAAAACGATTCACCGATTGGAACGGAAAGGTTTGATTTACTGGGAAAAAACATGACAACGAAAGAAGAATACGAATATTCGCCGGTAGCGGGGACTGAAGAATCCGCAACGTCCGAAAATGGTGAAGTTACAATTCAGTCGACGAAAATGAGTGACAGTGCGAAGCCTACGAACAGGAAATTTTTGTATATTGCAGCATGTGTGGGTAAGTGTCGTTGTGTTTCAATTGACTATAATAAAGAAGAGCGTTTCGTTCTTATTGCTGATTTTTATCGCATCAATCAATTCGGGTTTAGGGATTATTGTGGCTTAGTTCAAGTACTACTATAACCATTAGGCAAATCAGATTTATCTCAGTGGGCAATTAATCGTGATTTTTCTCGATAATGTTATCTGTAGGCTCGCAAATTTTGGAATGTGATGTTCCGAAGTTGAAGAAGTGATAATGATAACGATTTTATAATTGGCGAAATGCCATTACAAGACAAATTTATTTGAAATTACGTCAAGAGCTATCGATAACATCAAGCAGCAATTTTTGATGAAGTGTTAAATCACTTTATATCGACCAAAAATCAATAATTTCAACAATTTTTAAGTTTCAAAGCCATCTGCGCTTATTTTTTGTTGTAACGAACGTTTCTTTCATCTTTTTTTATAAAATCTTAAGAATTTCTATGTTTTTGTCAACAGAGAAGGTCATGGAAATAAATAAATTTTTTGACATGTCATAGGCATTTTTATAATTCGAATGTGTAGCATCGGAAAATCGCATAAATAACTGGTGGTCAAAAGAATTTAGTCAACCATAAAGTCTGTTCATTCGTAGTGGAGTTTGGAAAAAAAATTCATGTCGTAACTAGCATCACCGCAGCGATTTTGACGTATGAAAACTAAATATTTAAAAAATTTGACAGTTTTCGAATAAGAAGGTAACGAACGTTCAAAATGTATGGCCTGCCTAGAATGGAAATTTAACGAACCAGTTAAAATAAGGAAGTGTCACAAATCCGTCAGTAATTTTGCATAGTTTTGTCAAACTAGAATACAACATGTGTCCACCAATTGTCAATTGTTCATAAACCAATCGCCTTTGTTTTTATTTAAAAATTTGCCATCCAGTATGTCAAAATATCAATAAGAAGAAAACTTGAAGGCCAATCATCACGAGTTTCCGCCTTCCACGCGAAAAAACCAGCTAATGAACGACATAACTGATTGGTTTTAATTTCTATTTCCGCCGCCCTCTTTGACATACTCAATAATTTTGTCTTTTTTCCAGTAAACCTTGCGGCCTTCGTCTGCGGGACAAGTTTCGGCTGGACCTCTCCCGAAATCCCAAAAATGAAAGTCCCCCACGACTTAGGAAACCCCTTACAACTACCACTCACCAAAGGCGAAGAATCCTGGATCGGTTCCCTTCTTCCCGTGGGCGCGACTCTTGGGCCCTTCATTGCAGGTTTTACCGCCGACAAAATAGGCAGGAAAAATACTCTCCTCGGTGGAATCACTCCTTTCATTCTTGCCTTCGTCTTGGCGGCGTTCGCGACGAGTCCGATGATGTTCTTTCTCATGCGTTTTCTTTGTGGCCTGGGCGTTGGCGTTGTCTTCACTGTTCTTCCGATGTACATTGGAGAAATCGCCGAAGATGAGGTCCGGGATTCTCTTGGTTCGTTGATGCAGTTGTTTATCGTCGTGGGGTTGTTGTTTTCGTACGTTCTTGGTCCCTACACCACCATCAGCGTGTTCAATATCATCTGCATCTTTTTCCCATGTGTGTTCTTGGTCGTTTTCTACATGTGGATCCCGGAGAGTCCTTACTATTTAATCCGAAAGAACAAGGACCAAGCCGAGAAAGCTCTCATGAAACTGCGCTCTCAGCCCCAGGATGTCGTCCAAAGCGAGCTCAGCGACATCAAAAGCAGCGTGGACGAAGCACTGAAAAACAAAGCGTCTTTCATGGACATCTTCAAGTCGAAAGGCCTCACCAAAGCATTGATCATTTCCGTGGGTCTCGTTGCGCTACAACAACTCTCCGGTATCAACATCGTTCTTTTCTACGCTCAAGACATCTTCACCGAAGCTGGAAGCACCATCCCCGCTGACATCTCCACCATCATACTCGGGGTAGTCCAGGTGTTTGCCAGTGCCGCCACCCCCATCTTCGTCGAGAAAAAAGGCAAAAAGTACCTCCTCATCCTCTCTGGTATAGGAATGGCGGTGTCGCAAGGCGCCCTCGCTGTATTCTTCTACTTGAAAAGTGGCGGCGGCGACGTGAAATCCATCGCATGGGTCCCAGTTCTCGCTCTAGTTTTGTACATCATCACCTACTGCTTGGGCTTCGGACCACTTCCATGGGCCGTGATGGGCGAATTGTTCCCGGGAAATATAAAATCAGCGGCGTCGACGGTTACCGCTTCCGGTTGTTGGTTCCTTGGTTTCATCATAACAAAGTACTTCTCGATGGTCACGGACTTGATAGGGCCAGCGGGAGCGTTTGGAATTTTCGCCGGGTGTTGTGTGGTGGCGGCGGTGTTCGTGTGGAAGTACATGCCCGACACTTCCGGGAAGAGTCTGCAAGAAATTCAAGATATTTTAAGCGGAAAGAGCACAGAGAGAGGAGAGGCGTAATTTAAGTGATATTATATTTATTTTTTAATGTGTCAACTGTATAGTTTTATTGTTTTTAAAAGAATTTTGTGATAGCGCGGTTTTACTGAAAATGGAGACCATTTCCCGCTGATTGTTATTTAATGAATAAAATACTTAAGACAGAAGTTTAGAGTTTTTATTTATGTGTCTTTTTGCAAAAGATTTACTGTAAATAAATGTCAATGTTATCGCAACATTTCAACAACGCTTTGGTTATCATATCGGTTTAAAATGTTGGGTATTTCAGTTTTGATGGAAGGTCAAATGACGTAGAAAAAGAAATAAATTTTCATCGATTCACGACGCAAAAAGCAGAAACATTTTGACAGAAAAAGAAATAAGTGACATTTGTATCTCGTTGGCTGTTGTTATTTGACATATGTCCCACTGATATTTGTGAATTGTTTCATTTTTTTATGTCCAGTCAAGACACAAATTCATGGGATGCTAGCATAGTAGATAAAAAAACTCAATTGATCAAATTACCATAATTTCAAATGTCAAATGTTTAGTAATTATTTTTGACAAACTGAGTATAAGAAATTCAAATTTTCATCTAGTTGGGTGTAGCTCTCTGATATGTGTCAACTATTTGATAATTTTATGTCATGTTAAAGACACATGTTTATAAGATGCCAGCCTACTAGATAAAAAACTCAATTGATCAAATTACAATAATTTCAAATGTCAAATTCTAATTCTGACTTCAGGAACTTTCTGGTGGTTTCAACTATTAATGTTGTTAATTTATTATCAATATTAGTAATATTTACTCAGTTTGACACACTTTAGCTATAAAGATCTTCTTTTAAGTAAAAAATTGACTTGATAACAACAGAAAATTATGAACTATTAAAAGATGATTGATAGACGCATATAATTACCATTTTCAAAAAAAATGTAAAGAAATTCCGGATGAAATTTTATGAAAATTATTAGTATTTTCCAGAGCCGATTTCGTAGTGTTTTTTTATAGAGAATTTAGATTTCTTTTGCGATTAAGAAATGCATTTTGCCATGGAAACATCTCAAAATGCTTTTGCGTTACGATAAAAAATAATCTATCATGCAACTTGATTTTGCGTTATCTTAAGTACTACTTAAACTCTTAAAAATTCCACGTGACAATAATTCTAACTTAAACTAGATCACAGTCGTTTTACACTTTTAAAAAATATTTTTTTGTTAGTAGTTAGTATAGAGTGGAATAATTTAACACGAAACCCGATTATGCAAAGATACTATTTCAAATATCAACAATTTTATCGGCGCTCTATTAATAAGCCTCTAATTTAACAACAATCGGTCAATTAATTCATAATATCGTGTTATCCTTTAAATTTCCATTCTAGGCAGGCCATGAATTTTGAACGTATGTCAGCTTCTAGCTCGAAAACTGTCAAATCGCTCAAATATTTAGTTTCCATTGGCCAAAATAGTTGCGTGGTGTTAGTTACGACATGAATTTTTTTTCCAAAGTTAACTACGAATGGAAATTTATTGGATCACATCAATTCCAATGTTCTTTTCCATTATCTCCGTACATTAAAATCTTACGATAAATAAAATCAGGCGTCGTAATAAACCGTGTGCAGATCGTGTCTGACCGCCCAAAAACTATTATCGCTCCAATCAAAACCTTGTGTATTGCAAATTATAGCAATCTAATAACATACGTGCCAACTTATAAACAAAAAATCGATACAATATTATATGAGATTGTGGTGTTTTTCTTATCACTACATTCCTCGGAAGCGAAGCAAGGAAAACTTTCGGAATTTCAAGTGTGGTTATCATTAATAAAAAGGACATGTGGAGAGGTGGTCCAACAGATTGATAAAAACATTCGGTGGATAATGTGAAGAAAGTGCTGCAATGGTGAGTCAAGTTTACATCACTGCCTTCGTTGGTAAGTTGGGAAATTGTGAGGAGTTTTTCATTTCAAACGCAATTTTTAGGCAATCTTATTTCGTTTATCACTGGCACGACCTTGTCATGGGCATCCCCTATTCTACCAAAACTTACCGATGCCGATGCGGATGACAATCCATTCGGAGAAGCAATTTCCACAGAGGAGAGTTCATGGATTAACTCTCTGTTGTCGATGGGCGCAATTTTCGGTCCTTTCATCTTCGGGTTCCTCGTGGACAAAATCGGAAGGAAATTCACGCTGATGTCTCTAGGAATCCCATTTTTGCTGGCGAATTTGATCCTTGCCTTCGCGAAGGCGGTGGAGCTCTACTACGTGGCTAGATTAATAGCCGGTTTAGGCATCGGTGGTGTTTTTACCGTCGTTCCCATGTACATGGGCGAAATCGCCGAAGACTCCAACCGAGGAGCAATGGGCTCCGTTATGAACGTCCTCCTCACTTTCGGACTGCTCTTCTCGTACATCGTGGGCGCCTACGCCCCCATGCTCGTCTTCCACCTCATCATTGCCGTCATCCCCGGAGTCTTCATGGTGTTATTCTTCTTCGTCGCCCCCGAAAGCCCTCATTACTACGTCGCCAAAGGCAATCTCGACGCCGCCGAACAATGTCTCAAAAAACTCAGAGGTGGCGACAGTAGCAAAGAGTTGGAAGAAATTAAAACGAGCATCGAAGAAGCGGGGAAAGGAACGTTCTTCGACCTCTTCAAGTCCAAGGGTTTGATCAAAGCCTTCATTATTTCTTTGGCGTTGGTGATCTTCCAACAACTCTCAGGGATCAATGCGGTGCTCTCGTACGCCCAGATAATATTTGATGCCGCCGGAGGCGGCATCCCCGCCGAAGTATCGAGTATCATCATCGGCGCTGTTCTCTTTTCCACCAGCTTCGTGACGCCGCTGATTGTCGATCGTCTCGGTAGAAAAATCCTACTGTATTTCTCCGCGATCGGAATGATAATCTCGGAAGTAATTCTCGGACTGTTTTTCTTCCTCCAGAAACGTGGAGATGACGTGGACAACATCTCCTGGTTACCAGTGGTGTCTCTAGTTGTTTACATCATTACGTACAATTGCGGCTTCGGCCCGCTTCCATGGACGGTGATGGGCGAACTCTTCCCATCACACGTAAAATCAGCGGCATCTTCACTAACCGCTGTTGTTTGCTGGTTCGTCAGTTTTCTCATCACCAAGTTCTTCCAACAGATCGTCGATGGTGTCGGCATGGGAGAGTCATTCTGGATCTTCTCCGCTTTCTGCTGCGTTGCTTTCTTCTTTACACTTTTCTTCGTCGTGGAGACCAAAGGAAAGAATCCCCAACAAATCCAAGAGGCCCTGGAAAGTTGATCGATTTCATTTTACGGAATCTAATTTATTTGTACATAATTTAAATCAAATATATTTTTTAAAGAATGTTTGTTTTTATTCGAGACGTGGACAATCAAGAGTGCTGTTATCAAAACCTTGACAGTGTCACATTTGTTGATTTGTTGCCGTGGAAAGTTTTCGCTTATCCAGCAATTTATGAATTGGTCATTATTGCAAAGACAATGATTAATGGAGTGCGATGATAACTTTTTGCCACACAACGAAAAAAAAAAAATTAGTTCGAACAGGTCATTACAAAAATGGCAGCCTTGGATCGTCGGGATTAGAATACAATGATCGGATCGTAGAAATCAGATTGCACGTGATGGTAATTAGTTGGCATTGTCTCTTTCGAGTGGCACTTAGTGCACTAGTAACGTGTCGTCAAATAAAAAAAAATTAAAAAGTTGTCAAGTTATTAGTAAAATTTGGTTCACACCTGTTCACTGATTTTAGTTCTAATTTGCACAGTCATGGCAATAGTTATTTACAGTACAAGGGCTGACAGGCGCTATTGCGATTCCACGACATTGTTTATCACGCTATGAGATTTCGGCGAAAGTGCTGTACATATTTTTTTCTGTAATTGTTATGTTATGTATAAAAAAAATAACAATGTTATCAAATAATGTTTGTTGGTATTAACTTTGTCACTAAGTGGTAGATGTCAAAATTACGGAGCGATTCCTTTCAATAATAATCAAAGGTGGCTTTGCATTTTTGAGCGTAGGTCTTAGCGACTTCCCACGTTAAATCTGTGGTTAACAGGAAACATTCACATTCACAAAATGTTGTTACATGTCCCCAAGGTAACTGTCATCTGTCAAATTTAATTTTCATTTTTGAAAAAACGACATTACCCGTAATTTATAGGCTCATTGTGGCCAATAGTCGATTTAGGATCTATGACGTCAGTAATGCGACTTAAAAAATGAGAAAACGTCCGCTTCGACTTTGATAACTATCACACCGACAGCGTTCGAATTAAACAACGTAACGTAACAACGACATGACGTAACGAGAACTAGAGAGATATTTAAATGAACACCCGATACCTCCAGAAAAAAAATGCATATTTAGATCTTCTCGTAAAAACTATTAATTTATCGAAAAGTAGACAACAATACTAATCTTAGGCACCTCAAGTGTGTGATAAAAATATCCTCATGATAAAGACCAGACATTTTGCGATGTACAATCACCTCGCAAATTTCTTTCCAAGCAACGCAAACTATCAACAATGGCCATTTATCCCGGAAGCAGCTTCTTGTTCTTTGTCGTGACTTCAGGTAACCACCCCCAAATCTTAACTTTTGACCAACTCAACTCTCTTCCAGCAAACATTGTCGGATTTTTGACTGGAACCTCCATAGCGTGGTCTTCACCCGTAACTGCCATCTTGTCAGACGACAATCTCGATGGAAATCCTCTGAATCGTAGAATCACCGGTGAGGAAGTCTCTTGGATTGGATCTTTGGCGGCTATGGGCGGCGTCATCGGTCCTCCGCTCTTCGGTTTTATTAACGAACGATTTGGACGGAAAATAACAATAGCGTTGATTGGACTTCCGTTTCTTGGAGGTTTTCTGTTTTCAGCTTTCGCTCAAACCGTGGAGCTCTACTACGTCGCTAGAATCCTGATGGGGATGGGTGTGGGGGCGGCGTTTTGTACCGTTCCCGTGTACGTAGCGGAAGTCGCTGAAGATGTCAACAGAGGGTTTCTACAAGCTACCACTTCCAGTTGTATTATGATTGGGATTTTCTTCTCTTATTGCGTGGGTCCGTACGTCTCTATCATGACATTTAATTTAATTCTCTCAGGGATTTGCGTCCTCTTCTTTCCGTTGTTTTGGTTTGTGGCGCTCGAAAGTCCTTATTACTTACTCTCCCAAAACAAAGAACAGGAAGCTTGGGACTCCTTGCGTACGTTACGAAGCTCAGAGAACAAAGAAGAATTCGAACAGATGAAAATACACGTCGGCCAACAACAACTCGGTTCGTATTTGGACATCTTCAGGACTCGAGTAGCAGCCAAAGCCTTCTTCTACAGTACGGCTTTAACCTCGTTCCAACAGCTCTCTGGAGTCACCGTCATCATGTACTTCACCCAGAACATTTTTAAAGCAACCGGAAGTGATATTCCAGCGGAAGTTTGTTCAATCATTGTCGGTGCAGCACAACTTGTCGTTTCATTTTCATCACCACCTTTCTTAGACAGAGTTGGAAGGAAACTTCTTCTTTACATCGCGGTAACCGGGACAGTGGTCGCGGAAATGCTTCTGGGAATTTATTTTTATTTACAAACGAATGGTAATGATGTGTCAGATCTTGGCTGGTTACCTGTCTGTTCGTTGGTGCTTTTCATCACGTTTTATAATGTCGGGATGGGTTCAATACCATGGACCGTCATGGGTGAGATTTTACCACAGAATGTCATCGCGAAAGGGGCAGTGGTTGTTACAAGTTTTTATTGGTTAATTGGGTTTTTCTTAACGAAGTATTTTAAAGATTTATCTGATGGTATTGGAATGGCGGGGTCTTTTTGGTTGTTCGCTGGTTTGGGAGTTTTATTTGATTTGTTTGTTTTCTGTTTTATGTTTGAAACGAAAGGGAAAAGTCTCAAAGAAATACAGGAAATTCTTCGATCATAATAAATTCAAATTAAACTTATGTACAAATTTTTATTATAAATTATCACTAAATGGTCGTTATTTTGTCATAAAAACAATGCTGAACAAACGTGCTCAAATTCGGAATTATAAGTTAAATTTTAGTAGGAGCGCAAATTAGTGGCCTTGCTCGCTATCTTGGCTCATTCCAGCACTCGCCTGTATTTTGGGTTGCATAGCCGATATAACGAGTGTTATTTAATCTCCCGTCAAATTATCCATGACTTTATCGTTACGTCTACTTATTGTCGTAGTTGAATCTCGGATTAAGAAACTACCGAAGCACAATTCACTCTTAATCAAATTTTATTTAGAGCTTCAAGAGAGTAGAAAAAAAATTCTCTAAGTTTGTAATTTCTAAAATTTGCATCGTGTAATTTGTTCCTGTTGCAAATGTTGCAATGAAGGTGTCATGTGAACTGGGTTTATGCGTACAAAAGACGATCGTGTAAGTTCTGTCAATGTGATATTTTTTACCGTTTTTAAGCAGGAATCGCAAAACCGAAATATGAGAAATCCTTCACTAAAAATTCGTAATTTTGGTAATTTTAGTGCTACAGCTATAAAATTTGGAAAAATTACTAGTTTTTAATTGTTTATTAACCCTGCCAAATATCAAAATTGTAGAAAAAGACACAAATTTTAGAAATTTTTATTTTCAAGGCAAAAGCGAAATATGAGACATCTTTCCTAAAAATTCGTAATTTTGGCAATTTTAGTGCTACAGCTATAAAATTTGGGAAAATTATTAGTTTTTAATGGTGTATTAACGCTGCCAAATTTCAAAATTGTGGAGCGAAAGATACAGATTTTAGAAATTTTTATTTTTGAGAGCAAGAAAACATTTCCTAAAATTTGTAAATTTGCCGTCATAATCCGATTATAACTATCTAAATTTATCGCTAAATGTATTTACAGTTCCTTAAAGATCAAACGCCCTAACAGTGCCATTAAACTGAATTTATGTTCCTCATCGGTCTCTCGCACTAATTATCACTTATTTATACAGTGTTAAGTAGAAAGTGAACAAAAGTTGTAAAAAATACATATGTTATGTCGTTCTAATGTTTACTGTTCAACACATGAGACCACCGATTGGGAGCCTGACGCTTACCTGACAGATATACACGAAAGTATCATCCAGTTCTTCGAGATTCGGATATCGATCAGGACGACGTGGACCACATACGGAGTATGAGAAGTCCTGTTTCCCGAAATTCCCGATGAAAACACTGCAAGACGATTCGCACACTTTTCGCACTTTACTGAACGAGAGACGAAAATTGACTAAAGAATCAATTGAGCATTATGTAAAATTTCAAAGTAAAGCGAACGTAATTACTATAATAAACAAAGAAACCCTTTTTTGTGGGTTTCGCGCAGAACCACACATTTGTAGCACCTATGAATATCAACAGCCGCAAATGTCAATTTAAAATTCAAGCGAATGCGAGGATTTCAAGACATTTAAAGTGTATTCAAAATTTTAGTTTTATAAATTTAACAAATTAAAAAAAATATATTTAATAATCAAAGCGACATTATGTAAACCTGTAATAAGAAATTCACAGATAAAGTTACTTCGATTATTGCGATATGGTGGCGCAAGTCATAAACCTAATAATAAGTCTACTCAAAACATGTATTTGCACAAAAATTAGAATGCGACAGGTGCCCATTACCATTGCTTTGGCAAGGCAAATGAGGAAACCTCGCAGATAAAAAAAACAAATGTCCACATAATGCACAATTTTTTGTTTGCTTGCTGGATCGGACTTTAGTCCTCCTCATCATTTAAAAATAGTGTCGTCTATAACTTCGAGGACACTCATTTGCCTAGCTTAAAATGATAAATTCTTATCTAATCACGACGAAAGAAAGCCTGTCATAAACCTCGAGAGTGATGTAGCAAAACATCCACACCTGTCCTAAATTTTTCGAAACCATGGTCTTCTTTGAAGGATCAAAGTACTCCTACATTGCTGTAGCAGCAGGTACGCCTCCCCCTCTTTTAACACCTTCTAACTGTTTTTTTTTTCAGCGGACATTTTGTCTTTTATTGTTGGAACAGCCTCAGCTTGGTCATCCCCAGTCCTCCCGAAACTACTACAATCTTCTAACAACCCCCTCGGTCGTGAAATATCCCAGGATGAATACTCCTGGATTGGCTCTCTTCTTTCAATGGGCGGCATCGTGAGTCCCCTCATTTGGTTCTACTTGGTGCAAAAAGTCGGGAGAAAAACTTCAGGAATCGCGGTGGTGGTACCGTTCTTAATCTCCTACTTAACATTAGCGTTTGCTGAAACCATCGGTCTTTACTACTTCGGAAGAGTAATGATGGGAATCGGAATCGGAGGAATGTTCTGCGTGCTACCAATCTACGTCGTGGAAGTCGCTGAAGACGTCAACCGCGGCCTACTCGCGGCTTCCACGGGTTGTTTCCTCGTCGCGGGAATGTTGTTTTGTTACGCAATCGGCCCGTACGTTTCCATAATGGTGTTCAATTTAATTCTCACGGGAGTTTGCGTGGTTTACGTCCCCGCATTTTGGTTCCTCTCCCCCGAAACTCCTTACTACTTACTCAAAGTAGGAGAAGACAAAAAAGCGTTAAAATCGTTGCATTACCTCCGAAGACGCCCTCTTAAAGAACTCGAAGAAGAGCTAACTCAAATCAAAGGTTACCTATCTTCAATGACCGAAGGCACTTTCGCCGCCATCTTCGAAACGAAAGCCAGCATCAAAGCGTTTATCTTCAGCGTCGCATTGACCACGTTCCAACAGTTCTCGGGAATCAACGTAATCTTCTCTTACATGCAAGATATCTTCAATTTAACCGGAAGCAACATCCAACCGGAGGTTTGTAGTATAATCGTCGCATCAGTCCAATTGGTCTCTTCTTTCGTTTCTCCACTGTTGAGCGACAAAGCCGGACGAAGAACTTTGATGTTGTGCAGCATCACTGGCGCCACCATAGCTGAGATCGCCCTAGGAGTGTATTTCTATCTTCAAGACAATCGAGATGATGTTTCGGAAATCGGTTGGTTGCCTGTGGTTTCTATGGTCGTTTTTATGATTTTTTACAATTTTGGAATGGGGTCGCTACCGTGGGCCATCATGCCAGAAATTTTACCATCAAATGTCATTTCGAAAGTATCTCTCATTGTCACGTGCACCTACTGGTTCGTGGGGTGGATTCTCACGCAGTACTTTGCAGATCTGTTGAATGCGATCGGTGCCGCTGGATCTTTCTGGTTGTTCTCAGGGCTGTGTGTTTTACACGGGTTGTTTGTGTTTTTCTTCATTTTTGAAACGAAGGGGAAGAGTTTGCAAGAAATACAAGAAATACTGAGTCGATGAGATAAAAAATTGTATTTTTGCTACTCAAAATGTACAAATATTGTAAAAGATTTTTATTTTTATTAAATATACACCACTTGTTTACTTGTTCATAAAAACAACTTAATTAACATATAATTTGACGATAAACATGCAAAAAATTGAGCATTTAAGGAGATCATTTTATTTGGAAATATTACTGACTTAAATGTCGGATAATCAGCAATGCACACGTCCTTCAAATATCATTTACCTAACTTTCCAAAGGTAAAAAAATAATAAATTTCCTTGACGATAATTACACCTTTCAGAGATAATTGCTACATTATTCTGCGGTTTATCAACCATAAACGTTAAAAGCAGACAAACTGTACACTTTGATAAAACAATTCCATTAAAAATATGGTATAATCACCTCATCACATGTAAGAAAATTTCAAATTTGACGGTCCAGAATTTATTAGTTGCAAAATAAAAGTCATTGCGTGGAGGACAGGAAAAAATAAATAAAAACAAAAACAGATATACAATAAATAATACTAGAAAATATCACACTCGACATTAAAATATCACCATTTCTCTAACATCTCCTGTATTTCCTGGAAACTCTTCTCCTTCGTTTCCGGAATAAAAAACATCGTGAAAAACCACGAAATAAAACAGAACCCGGCAAATAACCAAAACGTCTCTCCTTCCCCTAAAATCACCTGTAAATCCCCGAAAAACTTGGTAACAAAAAACGACGTCGTCCAACAAGAAAACGACACCAACGTCGCCGCGTACGATTTCACGTTCGTTGGAAACAATTCCGAAGCTATTGCAAATGGTAGAGGCCCCAGACCGACGTTGAACGCGATGATGTAACTAACGAGACTTAAAATAGGTAGCCACGAGATCGAGTCAACATTGTAGTCGCGTGATTTAAGAAAGAAGTAAACTCCGAAGACTAAATGAGCGAGAGTGACTCCCGTTATGGAGATGAGCATCAAAATACGGCGTCCCCAACGATCAGCCACGAAGGGGGTTCCAAAACTCGAGGAAAAAATCACAAGACCTATGATAATAGAAGAGAGTTCTGGTGAGAGGACGTCGGAACCCGCAGCGGTGAAGATTTCCTGGGTGTAGAATAGTACGGCGTTTATTCCGGAGAGTTGACTGAATATGATCATAATTAAAGAGATGTAGAGGGCTTTGCGGTAGATTGGGGTTTTCAAGAAGTCCCAGAATGTTACGTCGTCAACATTTTTGGCAATCTCTGCTTGGATCTGTTCGATTTCTTTCTCTACCACTGATCTGTTGTGCGATCGAAGCGTCATCAAGCTCTTTTCGGCGCGTTCTTTCTTATCCTTCACGATTAAGTAATATGGAGACTCCGGCGCCACCATGAAGAACATAACAAAGAATGTTGCTGGAATACAGGAGAGGATGATGTTGAACCACATCACCGGAACGTACGGACCAATGGCGTACGGTATCAAATTTCCGAACGTCCAAAAAATATTCAAAGTCGCTGAATACATCCCACGATTGGAGTCTTCAGAGATCTCTGCCAAGTACATGGGGAGGAGAGTATAACCACCCCCGAGAGCCACCCCTCCGAGTAATCTTGCGAAGTAGTATAAATACACCGTTTGGGAGAAAGCGAGAGTTAAGTACGAGATGAAGTGAGGAACCGCGATGCAAAGAAGGCCAACTTTTCGTCCAAACTTCTCCGCGATGAACCCGTAAGGAAACGGACCGATCATTGCGCCAATGTTAATCAATGAACCAATCCAAGAGTCTTCTCCGGGGTTGATGGGACGACCGAAAGGGTTAGACGAGTCGTTTAAATACAGTTTGGGTAAAATGGGTGAAGTCCAAGTCAGGGTCATATCACCAGAAGTTGCCAGTAGGTCAACTGAAAGGAAAAGTTCGACCTTTAAAGGTACCACTAATTACTCACCTGTTAAAACAGTGACGAAAGCGTAACTTATTGGTACAATATTGTACATTTTTAATACTTATTCTCGTTTTTAGTAGATAAATTGGTACATTGTTATCACGGGATGTCACTCGCGGATCATTATTTATCACATTTTACGGTTTGAGTTACTATTTGAAATGTTAATAGAACCACAGCGATAAGCTTTGTTTATATTCTGTGATCAGCTTCGTTCGCTCTGCCGCCGTTTAATAACTGTTTTAGTTCAAGGCGAACTTGCCCCCACACCAGTTCGCAATTATCAAAGTGAATATTTTATTAATTAAGCGAAAAATCAGCAATTTTAAAATTCGAGGTTGACGCGGTACCACCCTCTCTATACCTGTTCCGGGAAATTGGAAAAAATAATACCAACCGAAAAAGAAACTTCAAATTTTTTTCTAGCTGTAACGAAAATCAAGGTTTTTTTGGAAGGAAGTACAACCATCCGCCACCATTGAGGGTTCCTATTATTTATGTTAATTGGAGACAAGAAGAGTAGTACCGTAAGAAGTTGAAGTTTCCTTAGAATTCGTCAAAATGTGATTTGTAAATAGATTTGTTGTGGAATGCGATAATGTCCACTTCAAGTTCAACAGAAATTCATGGTCACAGTACGAATTTTCAATGTTGCTTTATAATCAGTACTATTTATTTTCATTTTTAGTACTGAGTTTCCGCCGCAATCAAAGCCGGAATGGCCCGACCGACCAACACCGAAAATAATCATAACGAAAAAAAATGGACACGGGTGATTAAAGATCCTCACTTAACATTGCTACTGATAAAAATAATTGACAATCAAATTACATTATCTCCTACATCAGAAGATAAAATTGCTGAGCACAGAGTTATTGTCAAATATTTATTTCCAATTGCAAAGTTGCAAAATGTTCAAGTTCTTCAGTTACGCTCTCCTCACGGTCTTCACTGGTAAGTTTTAAGAAAAATGGAACCACCAAATGAACGTGGCTTTCAGTCGACCTCTTGGCCACGTCAGGGGATATAACCATGACGTGGACTTCACCAGTTCTGACTAAACTCAATGATACTGATCCCGATGTTAATCCTCTTGGTCGTCAGATCACTTCAGACGAAGAGTCCTGGATTGGTTCTTTGATCAACATTGGAGCTATGGTTGGTCCGTTTCCTTATGGTTTCATCGCGGAAAGGTATGGGCGAAAAATCGGACTTCTTTGTATAGCAGTGCCTCATATCACGTCTTACTTAACACTGGCGTTTTCTAAGAGTATTTACTTGTATTATTTCGCGCGTCTTCTTGGCGGACTCGCGGTTGGAGGAGGTTACACTCTCCTTCCCATGTACGTGGCGGAAGTCTCCGAAGACGCAAATCGTGGAGCGTTTTCATCAACTCTCAACATCTTCTGGACTTTTGGTAACCTCATTCCGTACGTTATCGGGCCTTACACGTCCATCATGTGGTTCAACATTATCTTGGCGTGTGTACCAACAAGTTTCTTCGTGTTATTTTTACTCCTAGCTCCAGAGTCTCCTTATTATTTACTCGTGAAGGATAAGCCGGAACTTGCGAAGAAGAGTCTGATGACTCTTCGGTCGAACAATGAGAAGAAGGTGGACGATGAAATCAAACACATCAAAGCCGAAATCGCCAAAAACGACGACCACGTTTCATTCTTAGAATTCTTCAAGTCAAAAATCCATCGTAAGGGTCTCTTCTTCTCCGTGATCCTCGTCGTCGCTCAACAACTCTCCGGAATCAACGCCGTCTTGTTCTACACCCAGGAAATCTTCGACGCTGCTGGTGCAAACGGTCTAAAACCTGAAATCTCTTCGATTATCATCGGTCTTGTGATTTTTGGTTCAAGTTTCTGCACCCCTTTCCTAGTCGATCGGTGGGGTCGGAAAATCCTTTTAATCATCTCCATGTTTGGTACAACCATCGCTCATTTGGCTTTCGGAGTTTATTTCTATCTCCAATCCCAAGGCAACGACGTCTCTGCCATTTCTTGGCTACCAATTCTTAGCCTTGTCGCTTATATCATCAGTTTTAACAACGGTTTTGGACCTCTTCCTTGGACCGTATCTTCAGAACTCTTTCCGACAAATGTAAAGTCGTACGCGGCGACGTTGGTATCGTGCTCTTGTTGGACAACTTCGTTCTTTGTCACCAAATTCTTCACAGACTTGCAGGATGGGATTGGACGTGGTGAAACGTTTTGGTTGTTCGGCGGCTTCTGCTTCGTGACTCTCATCTTTACGATTTTTTACGTGCCGGAGACAAAGGGAAAGAGTTTCCAAGAGATACAGGAGATCTTGGAACGGTAACTTTCCCGTAATTACTCCGATAAGAAAACAATAGCATTTTGATAAGTGTCAAAGTGGGCGGTGCGTTGGTTTATGTACAAAAATATGTTATGCAACCAGTAATTCGCTATTTGTGTACACACGCCTTTAGTATTCGTACGAATTGATGCTTAGATTTATCATTTATCGTATTTTGATTTGTTGTAATCGTTGTTAATAAAAATGTGTTAAAAAATTATTAATTGATTACCCACTCACCCCGAATCAGAGGGTCATCAAAAATATGTCGGTTATGTCTAAAAATTGTATTAGTTGCCGAAATTGAGCACTTATCGCTCGTGTAGGCATAACCGTTGCAAACCGAATCCAATTCAATAAAAGTGCATTTGTTAGTACAGTAGAAAATGTCCGTCTGCGTTTTCAAGTAAATAAAAATACAGGTAAGTTTACAACAATAATAATATTACAAGAACCGATTAATGAGAATGTTACTGATAAGATCTGATCTAATAGTTTTGTTATGTATGTTCATTCATAACGAGATAAGCAAAAAGTAACACTTCATTGCTTTTCCAAATACAATTTTCTCACTTAAATTTAAATTTTGACACGTGTAGGACGAGAGGTAAATTCCATCAACATCGCAATCTTTTCCAAAGATCACAGTTTCATTTTTATCTTTAAACCTATTTTATTCGTTAGGGTGACGAGGCCGCACAGACACACCGAGTCATAGTGATGTCATCTCTGTAACTATAGTAGGTTTGCAAATGTTACAATGACGGTGTTGTGTGAATTAAGCTTTAGAGTACAAAAGACGATCAATGTAATGTGTCAAAATTGCTTCTGACGTAACGTTAATACACAGCAATGTTTATGTCAAAATTGAGAAATGTCAAATTCTGGAGAGAAATATGATGCCAACCTTGCCATCTTAAAATGTCCAAAATTAATGCATATTTCACCAGTGCTAACTTGTTCTATAATCCATTTCAAAATATTTCATCTTTCAGTGGGCGTTGAAAACTTAAATTTATGTTGAGGCCATTGTCAAATTTAGTATTTTTTTTACTCACTTTAGTATTGATTTGTCTTCTCTAAAGTTGCACAATTTTCTTTATTTCTATCACAGTTTAGTATCAAAATTGGGTACAAAATCTCAACAATAAAAATAAACAAATCCTTCTGGACTAACTGGAATTAAGGAAATTTTAAATAGACTTGTAGAATCTCGTCTTAATCCAGCTTATGGCCAACCAAAAGATCAATCACTGACAGAGTGATCCCACTTATCTCCCTCCTTATATAAACTTGCCGCTTCCATTTCAATTCACTTTATTGTATTGAAGATACTCCATCATGCAGCTTTCTAAAATCTTCCAATTCTTCAACTACACCTTCCTCACTGTTCTAACTGGTAAGTCTAAAGATCATAGCTTCTTTTCATGACTAACTCTTTCTTCCTTAGTCGATCTACTGGCAACTGCTGGTGACATCACCCTCACTTGGACATCACCGATCATCGGTAAACTTTCGAACGACACCAGCGAGAATCCGTTTGGTCGCCCCATCACCGACGACGAAGAGTCATGGATCGGTTCCTTGATCAATATTGGCGCAATGATTGGTCCATTTCCCTACGGATACATTGCAGAGAAGTTCGGGAGGAAAATTGGACTTCTTTCGACGGCGGTACCGTTCGTGGTGTCTTTTCTAACTCTCGCGTTCACCGATAGTATCAACTTGTACTATTTCGCGAGACTCTTGGCTGGGATTGCCGTTGGGGGCGGCTACACTTTACTTCCCATGTACGTGGCGGAGATCGCTGAAGATAGCAACCGAGGAATGTTATCAGTAACTTTGAATATCTTCTGGACTTTTGGGAATTTAATACCGTACGTGATCGGGCCGTTTACTTCGATACTTTGGTTCAACATCATCCTGGCGTGTATTCCGATGGCTTTCTTTATCTTCTTTTTATTGTTGGGGCCTGAATCTCCTTACTACTTGCTCAGTGTTAATAAAATACCGGAAGCTCAAAAGTCGCTCTTAAAACTACGAAACAGCGACGAGAAGTTGGTGGAGTCTGAAATTGCCTACATCCGTGGAGAGTTAGAGAGGAATAAAGACAACACCTCGTTAATGGATTTCTTCAAAACCAAGATCTACATGAAGGGACTCTTCATCTCTTTAACGTTGATTCTCGCCCAACAATTATCTGGTATCAACGCGGTGTTGTTCTACACCGAAGAAATTTTCGAAGATGCTGGAGCTAACGGTCTCAAACCAGAAATCTCATCCATCGTCATCGGTCTGGTGGTGTTTTTCTCCAGCTTCGGAACTCCCTTCTTCGTGGATCGTCTTGGAAGAAAATTGCTTCTTTTGATTTCGTTGTTGGGAGTCAGTATCGCCCATGCTGTGTTCGGTGTGTATTTCTTCCTCAAGAAATCACAATTTGACGTCACTTCAATCTCGTATTTGCCCATCGTTTGTCTGGTGGTCTTCATTATAATGTACAACATTGGTCTGGGTCCAGTTCCATGGACGTTGTCTTCGGAACTGTTTCCAACAAGTGTTAAACACTACGCGGCGGCTTTAACGGCGTGGACCTGTTGGACCGCTTCATTTCTTGTAACGAAATTCTTTAAGAATCTCAACGACGCCATCGGCGAAGGAGAAACCTTCTGGTTGTTCAGTGGGTTCTGCGTCGCCGGATGGATCTTCACTCTCTTAGTTGTGAGAGAGACCAAAGGAAGGAGCTTCCAGGAAATCCAAGACATTTTAGATCAATAAGTTATTTTTAGATGTGTTATATTGTTCGAAAATAGACTAATTTATTTATTATCTGATCTGTACACGGCCGATTAACAATAAAAGTATCTATTTATGATACTAATGTGAGTTATTTTTGGGCGGATGTGATAAATATAGAACTCAAGTACTGAAACGTGTTTTTTTAGAAGTGATTACAAACAACACAATAGAGACAGACTGTTAAAGGTCTAGTTACTTTGTATAAAAAATATCAATCAAAATTGCATCCTAGCAGATTAAAGGTTTAAAATTATTAAGACCACATACATCAAAAAGTGACAATCTGTCTGAGACTTCTTGAAGATGCGCCTTCCGACTGGATAAAAAGCTTTTGCAGCACAATGCATCAATGCATCAATTAATTATTTCGATTCGAGAGTTTTATAAGACCGAATGCTTATGTAAAACAGCGCGAGAAAAACGATGGTAAAAAACGCATCTTTTTATTTGTCCGAGTTTCGGAGTTATCGAGGTTCGTACATAAAAAAACTACAATTTACTATCCGCAAATTTAAACCCTAAAGTAATTTGCAATCAGCAAGTTTGTCTCATGTCTCAAAGATTTTCATGTTATAATAAAAACAATTCAAAGGAAAAGTGATAACGCGGTCGGAATATCAGCTTTGATGTACAAGTAAAACTGTCTAAGGAGGAGTGTTAATAAAGCGGTTCATTCTGGAAATATAACAGCTCAATGTTCAGAGTTTTTGAGTTGCAAGTATTTTAAGTTCACCAATCAGGGCGCATCTTTCTTAATGCATCGGCAATGTTTTGTTACCAAGTTACTTGCAAAAAGTTTCGATTGCATTTATTGCATGTAAAAGTTATTTAAGATAACTTGGCAACAAAACATTACTCTGCGATAATTGGTTTGGGTTGCAAATGTCCACTTTGAATGTTATTTGCTTATTGTTGTCATCTTGTAATAGTTAGTGAAATTCCCCAAATAAAATACTTTCGTTTGATCCCGTCTTTATTATCTATTCATTTCTCTAAAATTTCTCTAATCTCCTCGAAAGTCTTCCCTTTCGTCTCCGGCACTAAAAACACCGTAAACAGTGTCGCCACCAAACACCATCCAGCAAAAATCCAAAAAGTCCCTGCCTTTCCCACAAGCTCATTCATATCGTTGAAGAACCTCGTCACAAGGAAACCCGAAAGGAAACAAAATATCGACACCAATGGTATTCCCATTGGTTTAATATTAACAGGGAAGAGTTCTGAAGCGACTGTCCATGGTAAAACAGCAAAACCCAGATTATAAAACGTGATAAACAGAACTAGAGTCAAAACTGGCAACCACTGAAACGCTGAAACATCAACTTGGAGATTATCTTTGAAAAAAAAGTACGCACCAAAACACGCCAAAGAGAACATCATTCCTAGAGATGAAATAATGAGAAAGACTCGACGCCCGGATCTGTCGGCGATGAAGGGGAAAATTAAACTGGTGAAAAAAAGGACCAACCCGACGATTATTGCGGAGATTTCAGGTGGTAGATCAGAACCTACGACCTCGAAGATTGTCTGAGTGTAGTACAAAACTGCGTTAATTCCAGCGAGCTGTTGGAAGGCGATTAGAGCTAATGAAATGTAAAGAGACTTCACGGTTGATTTGGAGCGGAAGAGGGCGGTGAAGGTTGTCGTACTTGCGTTTCGTACAGTCGTTTGTATTATTTCTATTTCCTTTGCCACTTTGCTTCTACTTCTGGATCTTAGTTTCATGAGAGAGTCTTCGGTTTTGGTAATGTTCCTATCCACCAAGTAGTACGGTGACTCAGGACCTATAACGAGGAATAAAAAGAAGAAGAGAGTTGGGATGACTGCCAGAGTGGCATTAAACGACTGTATGTCCAAGTACGGTCCGATGATATACGGGATTAGACTCCCGAAAGTCCAGAAGATGTTCAACAGTCCCGTTAGCATCCCTCGATTGGATTCTTCAGCGATTTCTGAGATGTACAACGGTAGGATTGAGCATCCAGCGCCTGACGAAATCCCAGCAATAATCCTGGCGGTGTAGTACCAATAGACGTTGTGTAAAAATGCCAGGATGAAAAACGAAACGATAAAAGGAATTGCGATACATAGTAGCGACACTTTGCGGCCGAGCTTCTTCGAAAGGAGACCAAACGGTAGAGGACCAAGAATGCCACCGATATTAAGTAGCGATCCAATCCATGATTCTTCGGTTGATGATATCGGACGATTTAACGGATTTATACTGGCGTCGGTGGAGTGAAGTTTTGGGAAAATTGGAGAACTCCAGGTGTTAGTTAAATCACAGGCAGTGGCCAAAAGACTTACTACAATGTCAGATGTAAAATTACGAAGAAGATTACTTTTTTTACCTATGAGAACTGTTAAAAACGTGTAGGTGCAGAATTGGAACATCGTGAAGACTAATTTTGAAAAAGTTGTTATCGTATGTAAGAGATTAAAAACAATGTAAATGAGATTAATGAGGTTTTCAATGTTTACTTGTGAAGTCAATGAAGAATAGCAATCCATTGAATTCTGCTTTCATAAACAGATAAGAGAGTAATAGAACGGCTTTTTTAAGATAGTTTTTGTTCGTTGCGCAACAACTTATAAATACTATTTGTATGTATTTAGATGTGGCGAAATGGTGGATGCGCCCAAGGACTAATAAAATGTTGGCGAAACACATGACCTTGAAATTTGTAACCTTGATTATTAATAAATACAACTTTTGTTAAAAAAATTGTTTCGTATGCGCAATACGTACAGAACTCTCAACCTTTTGTACGGGAAATCGTATTTTTTGCACCTGTTCCTGGACTAGTTATTAAAAAGCTCGCGGTCGCCTTTGATTCTTGTGTCAAATTTCCCATCTCGTTAACTTTTAAAATAGTTGTGATTCATTGCTATTAACTTCTCTCCATCTCTATAGCTTGTGGCGATGTCACAGAGAAAATTAGGTGCATAACTAAAATATCCAAAGTACGTCTTTATATTGTAATTAGTTGGAATGCGCTCATTAGAATTAGAAAGTCGAGAAAAATGTCAAAAATATTAAGTAAAAAATCAAAAATTTGGTCTCAAAATGTTCGGAAATTTACCTGACTCTTATTATGAAGACAAGTTTATTATCGCACTTTTAAAATACCGCAAAGTCGTTACAAATCAAAGAAATTCAGACACTTATAAACGACCCTAGAATAGTTTCATAGTTCCCAGCCACCCCTCATACAATTTCAACGTACTTTTCCCTTCACATTGGTCAGAATTATACCTGAGCAGGTAAAAATAATTCAGAGGGTACATTCACCCTCAAAAGGTCCAGACAACCCCACACCCATTAAAACTCACCTGGTTATGACGCCGGGGATGAATTCCAGCACTGAAACACAGAAAAATGAGTTCACACCTCGAATTCACAATTTTCACAAAAAATGCGCCATGTTTAAACAATTGCCGGTTGTTGATTGGCAACGTGATTTTAGTGAAAAAACGAAGAACCTCGATTGTTTTGAAATAACTACGTAAAATAATTGATTTGATTAATGGAATGATAAAAGGGGGAAATAATTGATAAGGGTGTAATCAGGGTTGATTTAGGGGTAGTTTCATTGTTGCGATAAATTTTATTCGAATTTGAAATGGGAAATTGTGTCGGCGAGGTTGGCGATCCTGGTCACCAGATTCAAACGTCAAGTTCGCAAATTGCGTTTTTTCCGGTCAAGAAACGTGTTTGATTTCAGGTTAAGGTGAGTAATTAACGGTTTTTTGCGTATTTCTATTTAATCAATTTAAGGCGGTTGCTAGGTTATGATTCGGCGTGATAATTTTAAGTAAAAACGTGTCCTCGGTCAATTACCGTTGATTTTCTCGAGGAATGCGGGCTAATTGCTCGGAGTGTACCTGTCCCAAACAAAAAAGACGAACCCCAACCAGGTAAGCGTAATTTCGCGCCAAGGGGGCCTCCGCTCATGCGCACATGAACCGTCCCGCCATGTTCCCGCCATTGTTGTCTCATTCTTTCTTGCATTTCCATTTGCTTCGCGAATTCCGATGGCTTCAGCACGTGGTAAGTGTTTGTTTTTGGTGAAATCTATTCTAATCTCACGTTTTATCTTCGTCGCTTGCAACGTCCCCGATAACGGTCGTGTGTTTGGTGCTTGTTATTGTCGAATTTCCAACAACGCCACTTAACCTTGCTTGAATTCTTGGTGTGAGCCAGTGTTCCGTCTATTGTTTCACTGAATTTCAATTGTGACTAGATCGAACACTCGCTTGCAACATGGGTTTGGCCGACGCTTTGGGACCATGGATGGACGAGCAACAGGTGGAAGAATATAGTCGGATTTATTCTTCTTTGGTGATCTAGTTGTATGAGTGTTATATATATCATAAAGCTGGTTCAGCAAAGCAGATTGCATTCGACTGTACCTCGAGGGACCACCGACGCTAGTTAGGGAATCTGGCTTGAAGGAACTTCTGGTGTGATATGTATTTTATTAATATATCACAGCCAGTAGTTACCTACGAAATGGATTCCCGATGGCAACGCCTTGGGGCTAATTTCGGGGCGCGTGAGTCAGAAAAAAAAAACACGCTGAGGTGGCCACATTCCTGGAAACCCGAGGCCTCAAGGTCGAGGTAAAGAACCACCGCACTGCTCCCATTCGTGGAATTTCAGCTTGTTAATGTAATTGTTTTTGTACTAGAAAAATTACCAAAAACTGTCCACTAACTCTTTATTTCCTTTCCTCAGTGCAATCGCAATCATAATGCCCACAAATAACGCAGTAAATTCCAGGTTTCTTCGTAAACTTATCTCTTTTCTCCTCGCCCTCGGTCTGACACTCCTCGGCCACCATTTTCACCTCTTCAGTGGCCGCAACTTTGGGCCCCTCCAGACTTGCAAGATACGCATTCAGAACCTCGATGGTGTCACAGTTGCAGTCAGCGGAGCCACATTTGCACGATTTACCAGCGTACAACTCCTCACAAATGCATTGTTCCATACCGCAACCGCAGCAACAGACGTCGTTCGAAGCCCCACAGATGCACCCGTTGACTTCACACCCACATAAACAAGTGGTTGATTCGCAAATGCAGTCTTCGATGCGACAACCACAAACGCACAGATCAGTGGGACACACGCAATCATCACTGCAATCGTTGTTTGTCTGAGGGTCGATTTTACAAGGATTTAGGGTTGTACAGGCGCAACCTGGCTGGTTGCAGCTACAAGAGCAGAGTTCGGGTTCAGGAAGTGGTGACTTTTCTTGAGCTTTCGGAGGCGGTGGTGGTTCTTTGAAGACGCCTTCAGGGGCTTTTTCTACAGGTAGTATTGTATCTTTGACTAGGCTCGGCGTCTTTGTATCCACTTTCATTAGCTTCTCCTCCTTCACTCCTTCACTTGTCCTTTTTCCCTGGACCGAAGAGCCTCTGGAACTAGCCGCACTGGTCATTTGCTTCGTTTTTTTCGCTCCTTCAGCTGGGTGTTGTGATCGAGCGGTTTGCAAGAGTTTCGCGGTGCGGTGCATCTGAGACTTCATATCCATTTTAGCTACAAGAAAAAGCTGAGTTTCTGGAGGTTCCAAAAAATATTTTACGTTGTTGACTCTTTGGTTTCCACGTATTCAACTTTTTTATTTCTTGGACTTCCTCCTTTTTGTCGTATTCGTCGTCGAAACTCGGAGGACATGGATCACACGGTTTTGTGTTCACCAACTAAAATAACATCTTATTGTTGAAAATAAAAGTTTCCTTCACTTTGATTTGGTCGAGTTTGCGTCTCTGCAAATCTTTGTAGATTTTGAGCCACTCCCCCTTCTCCTCCTCAAGTGGACATTTAGCTTTCGGAGACTCTTTCTTCGAGTTTTTCTTAGTTTTGAGCAACGTGCACTTGAGAGGCTTTGCGTTTTTGGGTAAGACGCTTTTCCAGAAGTTCATGCATTTTTCCATGTCTGGATCGGAAACATCGGCGTCAAACGTGAAAGTCTGGAACAACATTAAAATCCCTAATCTGGGAGCGTGGGTACGAACTTTGTACGAGGACTCCCCGGAGTGTAAACTGCTTTCGTTCCCACATTCAGAAAACGAATTATTAGTGGAGTCGGGAATCGTCTTCAGGAGTTCTTTGGTGATGGTTTCGTTGTAGCAAATCCGGTCGCCTGGGTGGATACATTTCCGGTCACACTGCCCTTGTTCGATTTGAATTTCACTAGTTTTGCCTTCCGACATTTTTTCGTGACGTTTTTCAAATTCAAATTATTTTAATGGTGGCGCTGATCGGACTACCAACCGTAAACAAAGTCCCTAGCTATAACCTCACTTTTACAACATCAAATGGCGAGTTTATCAAGAATTGTGCGATTTAGCTGTCTCAAACGTAAGTCCTTCCGCTCTAAAACTGCGTTTTTCTCAACATTGTTGCACTTTTTAGGCTGTACGACGTTGGTGCGCAACCTAACCTCAAATGTCGCCCCCATAAACTCAATAAAACCGGTGATTTTGAGTCAGAATCATTGGATCTGGCAGAAGAACGACAAAATAGATTCCCCTATCATCAGCAGACTCCAAATCGACTTTCCCAACGGTTTGAAGTATGTGCCCCCTTGTGAAGAGCCGGTGATCTCTCAAAACATGGAGCTTCCCCCCACGCTGGGGGGCGACGCTCCCAAACAAGCCGCTCGTATGATTGTCATCAGACGTAACAAAATGAAGAGACACAAGTTGAAGAAGTTGCGCAAACGCATGAAGTTTGAATGGGGGCGGGTATGTGCCCCCTCGTTTCTTTTTTTTTGGCTAATTTTGGGTTGTAGAGACGTCAACGAAGGGAATTGGCCAAAGAAAAGGCGTTTCAAGCCGTGTTGATCAAGCAATGTAAAGACGGAGAGGCGTTTTCCGCGGAGAAGTACGTGGAGGAGCGATTGGCGAAGTACAACGAGATGACGGCGGTGTTGTCTAAGCGAAAAGACAAGAAATCCAAGAGTCTGTAGGTTTATTTTAGACAAGGAGTAAACAGTCGTATTAAACTAGGATTTTCTTTCATCATCTCCACGAGAGATTTAATGCGGTCTTCGGTGAAGACGTCGTTTTCTTCGTTCTTCTTCGGGGTCGGTTTGATGGGATTGGGGCGTTTTTTCTTTCTCCATCTCGGTGGTCTTGGTTTCGGTTCTTTTTTTATTAGTGGTATCACTGCTTTTATCAACTCCACGGAGTCGGTAGCGTCGAGAAGCTTTGATTTTGTTCGTTCTCGGCATGTCGAGTCTACACTCTTTTGACTTACCACTTCTTCGGTTTCTTTAGACTTTATCTCCACCGGCGGTTCCTGAAGATGATTCAGATCCGACTTTAAAACACACCTAGAAAACCTCTCTGATGCCATGTTGAGGATAATGGAGTCTCGAGCAAGAAGTAATCTTGACGTGATCGGCTGCTGCACGGTGTCAAATGATGATGTCGATGGCACAAAGCTAATACTCTTGTTTCCAGAGCTTGACGACGTTCCCCGAGACATGTTTTCAAAGTGAAGATGAAATGATTGACAGGAGGTGCTCAAAAGTGACAATTTATTGGCGACATTGGGTAAACAATCGGATCATACTGGGATCGTCTTTCAACACCGCCACCAGTGAGTTGATCCGTGCCGACGCGAACTCCTCCGCGCTGATTTCGTGGTCTTTCGAGACAAGTGCCCCCGAGATTTTGGGGTGTTTGGGCTTGCTGAGGGTTGACCTCCTCCTTCTGGGACCTATTATCAAAAGCAGACTGTCACGGGGTGAAAAGAGCGATTAAATTTCCATTCTAGATAGGCCAAGTTTTTCGAACGTAAGTCAAATCGCTCAATTATTTCGTCTCCATTGGTGAAAGCAACTGCGACTTTTTTCCCCAAGCCAACCCCGAATGGAAATTTAATGCACAGATAAAGTATAGTACGTGTCGCCTTCGCTTTCCGAGGAGCCTCCGCTTTAGTGTAAGACCCCTCCATCGAAACTTTGGGTGAAAACGACAACTGCGACTTCTTCGATCCGACCTCTTGTGGCGTGAAAACCATATTTGACTTGATAATCTCCAGAGAATCTGTAGCTAGAAGCAACTTGGACATGCGGCTCTCCGATTCGAAGCTTCCCGAAGCCTTATCAACTTTAGATCCAGAGATAACCGGTGAAAAATTCGTGCAGTTCGTGTCGTTCGATTCCATTTTAATCATGTTAATCCGGTCGCCATAACTAGGGATAGGCGATTTGACTTTTGAATTAGTCTGCAGCGACTCCTCCTCCGCAGCTTTGGCGGCTGCTTGTAGCGACCTCCTCTCCATCGCGGAAAGTTTTATAATGATGGAGTCGCGGGTGAAGGACAATCGCGATATTGTCGATTGTTTTCTTGGTGAGGCTCTTCGTATTTCGAACTCATCGTTGGATTTTATGGAGCTGCGTTTGCTGCTTTTTGGTGTTTTTTTAGGTTTCTTGTCTTTTTCGGTAGGTGGTTCGCCTAGGGAGAGTCTTCGGATTTCTTTTTCGTCTTCTTCGGACATCGAATCTTTGGTGAAGGTAAAAGGTGATTCTTTCGAGAGTAGTGGCGACGCTGAGACTGGTGGAGGTTCCTCTGTGGTGGAGAGCGAAGTACCATCGTCATCTTTTTGAGAGAAGTGGACACTGGACTGGTATGACTTAACAGCAGTGATCGAAGAAGCGCGCCTGAAAACTAGTCGAGTAGTTCAAATCACCCGTCTAAAAATACAACCGTCTCTGAATCGACATCTTGAACATCTGCATCACCATATCCACGTCTGGAGACCACAAGCTGCACTCCTTCCTTCCCAATATCATGTCTCTGAACTCTTCTCTTACATAAACGCGATCGTTGAAGAAGAAAGCGGGAAAATCAGTGGTGTACGGACATTCTTCCTCTTCTTCCTCCATGGTTGCTTCTAGAAACGCTTCGATATCTTCCTGGTAATCGTACGACGGCTCAGTTGTCGTTGCCGCTTCGATAACCCGCGGACGCTTCTTCTTCGCAAGACAAAAATCCTCAATCTCATACTTTAAGAGTTTGTTGAGGTTCAACAAGAACTCGCCTTGCGTGGGGGTGGCTTTCAACGCAAAATAAATAAACTTTTGGAACTGCTTCATAATCTCCCGCAGACACCGCTCCCTCACGCGCACTTGTCGAGTCTTCTTGTTCTTTATTTCGGTAAGACGACGAATCTTCTGGTTTTTCGCCGCGAGTTGACTTTTATACGTCCGAATCTGCGCTTTATAATCCTCCACGATGTCGCTTTTGGCAGATTTGCATCGCCTTCGTTCTTTACACAAAAGGTACATCAAGTTCGAGATGTTCTGACAGTAGAGCTTATGCTTTAGTTGGAGAAGAGTCTCTTTACATTTAGTTCTTTCAAAGTCGATGGCGTAGCGGTGTTTAATTTTCAGATTTTTAATCCCTTTGTTGTAAACCTCGACCAGGAGCTTCTCTTGTTTCTCCAGCTTGGCGAGGAACTCCTCCGTGATCTTCTCCACCGTTTCTTTGATTTCGATTTGCAAGCGCTCCTCCCAAAGGACGTTCAACGAGTTGGTTTCTACTTGCATCTGTTCGAGGAGTCGCTCAACTTGGAGTCCGCACTCGTAGAGGAGAGTACTGATCTTCATTTCGTAGCGCGTCCGCAAGTCTAGGATCTGTTCTTCGTACTTGCATTTCTCTTGGTTTATCAGTTCTTCGGCCAAAAGTTTCTTTTCGAGCTCAAACATTCGTGTGAGGAACAGTTCTTTTTCTTGCAGAGCCCGCTTACTCTCCTCTTGCATTTCATTGAGGAACTTCTTCTCAACCTCAGCCCCCAATTCTGGAAACTCCATGTTTATGGAGTTTGATTGAGGGGGGTTTTACCTAAAATCCCCTGATGCGTGAGCGCCTGAGTGTGCCTCTCCGTCATGGGTGGCTTCAGCGCCACTTTACCGATAAGAATGTCGCTGGGTGATGTCCACAACTCGCCATGGGGGCCCTGCAATTGGGGGGTGAGACCAAAGTCGCCTTTGAGCTCCGGATGGCACTGCTCGAAGAGAATCATTGATAGTTGAGGACCGGTGCTGTCTTTAGCTTCGGAGAGCGTCGGGACGCGCAGCTCGGCCAGCATTTCCCGTCTTTGGAAGAACTGGGGGCTCAGGCGGTTTTCTACAAACACGAATTGAGGCTGTTGCTCGTTATACACTCACCCATGATGTGAATCCTGAGAATTTCGAAAATTCAGACCGAAAAGGGGAGAATTTTGAAAATGACGTTTGTCACGGTGGCCAACTGCAGCGGGTAAAATTCCCAATAAACGTCAGTATCATCCTGTCATCAATAACACCGTGAATTCGGTTTTGAATTTAGTCAATTGAGGGGCCCCAAAAGAGTGAAATTAATGATTGTGAGCTGTCTTTGAGTCTTTATTTCCCACCCTGAAGATGTCGGCGAAGGGCAAGACCGCCAACAGCCAGAATGTGGTGGCTTACAGTGATCTAGCCATCAGGAACAACCTCTCGATTGTTGAGTATTGTAGGACTTCAATGGCTGCCCTGTCAGGGTGCACGGCAGGTTAGTGCCCTATTTAGTCTCGCCATAACCTACATCTCAACTTGCAGGTGTTTTGGGGCTCACGGGGCTGTACGGCGCCGTGTTTTACATCTTCGCCGTGACGAGTCTTTGGATCATGGTGTTATTCAAAGCCGGTTTCTCCTCCTGGAAAGACTACTTCATCTCACGCAAAGCCCTTTTGACCAACGGCTTTTTCGGACAGTTATTCACCTACATTCTGTGCTGGACTTTTATTTACGGCATGGTCCACGTGTATTAACTCCAATCAGTGTATTGTTAAGTTATTAATAAATTTGTTGGAATTAATCGTGATTAGGGTCAAGGGATCGCGTCCTGCGCATAGTAATCAAAATGGCGATCGACGAACGAAATTTCCGTTCGACTTACTATGAGAAAGTGGGCTTCAAAAGCGTGGAAGAAAAGCGTTCTTTGGAAATATTGCTAAAAGAGAAACCTCTAGATCTATCAAAGATGAAACAGTTTTGTTTGCGCTTTGGCGTGCCGGGAGCCCACCGAAATCTAGTCTGGAAATTATTATTAGGTAAGTTGCTTTGTTGGTATTGGTACACCTGTCAGCGCGCGATTTTCAAACAGGAATCCTACCCCTTCAAGAAAAATGCCACGAATTCGTCGTCGCACAACGAAAAGAAGAATACTCAAACCTGTTACATGCCTTAAACGTATTACGAATAACCAAAGATCTTCCCAAGTCGCAAGTCTTCGTCGCGATGTGGCTCCTCCAAAACGGGCGATTGAGATTCGAAAGGAACTACGAAGAAGAAAGGGGGCTGTACGCCGTCATCCAGTCTATGATGTTCCATTTTGATTACGACGTGGACGTTTATTTCCTCGCAAAGACTTTCTATGAAGCTGTACAAAAATTTCAATGTGAAGTTCCTAAACTGACAGAAGCCTCACAGACCCTACTGGAAAAAGAAGACTGTAAACTGTACAAACACCTGTGTAAAATTGAGGTTATAGACAGCCTTCCTCTGGAGAGCTGGTTCGAGTGTTGTTTCGCCGGAATTCTCAACGACATGGCTCTAGGAAGAATCTGGGATAAAGTTGTAGGGGGCTCATACAAAATCCTTGTTTATACAGTAGTCACGATTCTCACGAGTCTAAAACACAAATTGTTGAGGTGCAACAACTTGGAAACCATCCTAGAAAACGTAAAAAACGTAAGGAGCCTCTTTATTTAACAACAAGCCTCTCATTTTAAACTTGCAGATCACAGAGGAGCTGTCTGAAGTTATAGTGAACAAATCTCTGGAGCTGTGGCAACAACAGGGCAGTCCTTTGACGGTGTACGATAAACCGAAGCCCTAAGTGTCTTATTGTGATTGTAAAGTTCTATTTTTTCAAGTAATAAAATTTGATATATTTGCATCGGCAGATTTTGAGGTTAGGTTTCACCTGTCAAACGCCACAATCGCGAGCTGTTTTAATCCCTTTGAAGACATGTAAAGGCGAGTTGTCATCGCGGGTGTGTAAAACAATCAGTTTGTGATAAGATAACGTCTGCTGGTGACTCAAAAAGTTGGATTTCCGCGAAACTAGAGAAATGTTAGGTTAGGATCACCTCGAGTAAAAAATGGTTCATGAGCGCGAATTCAAAGACAGTCTGGTCCAGAAGTACACCACAATCTTTTGTGTGGTGTCTGGGTACTGGTAAGGCCCCATTCACTGTAGAATTAAAGGCGCCAAATTCAAATTCTAGGGTTGTCTCCATCCTCACTGTCTTCATCAACAAGACGCTCTTAAGCGACATTGACTTGAACGCCCCCATGTTCATCGCTTTTTTCCAGACCTCCACAACAGTGCTGATATGTTTAGCAAAGAAAAGCATAGCGCGGGCTTTTCCCCGCTACTTCCACTTCCCAGAGACCAGCGTCTGGGACCACAAAACCATCAAAACCGTTTGTAATCACACCCAACCCTATCGGTGGTAAATTTCTCATTTCAGATCCTCCCCGTCTCCCTCATGTTCACAATGATGATCGCAATGAACAACCTGTGCTTAAAATACGTTTCCGTGGCCTTCTACTACGTGGGCCGCTCCTTGACCACGATTTTCAACGTCTCGTTTACGTATCTCATCCTCGGAGAGAAAACCTCCCGCAAATGCTTACTCTTCTGTGGTATCATCATCTTCGGATTTTACTTGGGCGTGGATCAAGAAAACCTCTCTGGGACTTTGTCCATCAGTGGGACTGTCTTCGGCGTCTTGGCATCGCTGTCGCTTTCGTTGTACTCAATCTTCACGAAGAAAGTCCTCGCTAAAGTCGACAACGAAGTGTGGGCTCTGTCTTACTACAACAACGTCTACGCTTCGATTCTCTTCCTCCCGTTGATGTTGTTCAACAACAACGAGTTCGTCGTGTTGTACAACTACTGGGAGTTCCTAACGACGTACTTCTGGTCCATTATGGTCGTCGGAGGGGTCTGTGGGTTCGCCATCGGATTCTTCACTTCGTTACAGATAAAGGTGCGTCTGAAGACACTCGTCGATTTAACTTGACGTTTTTTTTTTAGTACACCTCTGCTTTGACGCATAATATCTCAGGGACGGCAAAAGCGTGCGCCCAGACCGTTCTGGCAACGTATTGGTACCAAGAAACAAAGTCTTTATTGTGGTGGTGCTCCAACTTCATCGTTTTGTTTGGCAGCGCCGGATATGCCAGAGTTAAACAAATCGACATGGAGAAAAGACATCGAGAGAGTGCTGCGTACCAAAAAGTTTGATAAGGGGAGGAGGGGGCCTCTTTGACTGTGATCCCGATCGTAACAACATGCATTTATTATAAGTCTAGGTTCACTGTGTTGTACTGTACATACAAGCAAAACAAGAAATAAAAAAATATCACGAGTATAAAAATGTTAAGTTTCTAATCACAGTGGGCTTTGTCTAGAATGTCACAAACTTGACTGTTCTGTTGAGATAACAGAGGTACCAACATGAAAAAAAAATTAAAGCCCCTTGTTTTGGTGTTGCGAAATTTGCACTCAAAATTGTTGATGAAATCGGTGGAATCGCTCAATCAATGTGTCAGGGATTGTGCAAGCGATAAGTTTTTAATTTCCCAAGTGATCCCGAAATCTATTTTCGCCTCCAACACACTGGTATAATAAAAATTTAATAAAACAAGCTCCATTCGCATATACAAATTTATTTCTGGTAGCTAATAAATTCGGTTAGGTTGGTCCGTTCAAATAAATATTTATTACAATGAAATAATGACGATTTTGCAAGGATTATCGTAAAAAAATGAATCGATCGCGTTATGCGATCTTATCTCAGATACGTTTATCTCCCCCGGCTGCTACTTTTATTTGGACAATACAATAAATATACAGTAGTTATCGCGTTACAAGCCTGCGTCCGTTTCGCAGAAATACAAACAGAAAATCTCAACTGTTTGTATTGGAAAAACGTCGTAGATTAGATTAAGAATTAGTGTAATTGTAACCGAAGTAACGCGTCGGTCGCTTTAAAAATATTCGTTGAATAAAAGCATGCCAGAGTATTTGTTGTGACGTTTTCGTAAATGTTTGGATTGTCTGATCGAACACAGACTTGGCGATTTAAAATAAATCGATTATTTCCCTCTTAAACTCGGGCAGTTTGTTGTACAGTTACCAACGCTCGAGATTTACGTCGGCCGTAAAAGCGCGTTGTTTGTTTGCCGAAGCTATGAAAATATGATCACTTTTGTTTATTGCTGGGTTTGTTTGTTAATTGTTTGTTGCCACACGGCCAAAATCGACAGCGAAGGTGAGTGCTAGTTTTACTCTTATCTGCACTGATTGATGGATCGCTTTTTACAATCATCGATTATATTAAACTTTGCACTTAAGTCACTGACTATTGAGAGACGAAAAAAATCAATCGGCGTCGATATTATTAATTTATGCACACTTCCACGATAACTCTGTGACCTTTTGCAGAAAATGACTACAACAACGACTCACCGGATGTGCAGCCCAAAGTCACTTTTCTCCAGTACAAGATCGGGGCGGACGTCATCATCAAATGCAATGGACACTACCAGGATAACGTCAACAAGATCACCTGGGAATTTAAGGTACTTTCTCACATTTTTCCATTACATTACTATACGAGTGAGAAAGTTGGCCCTTCTTACTACGAGGAGGAGTTTTACGACACGAGTTGAAGCAAATTTGTAAAACGGACGTATTTGATCTTAGCGCTGCGACAGCAACCCCCACAGCTTCCACTGCGACAGCAGCAGCATGTTCACCCTAGACTACAGCGAGGGGCAATGGAAAAAACTAGATTTCAACCGGAATCGAAAGAAACTAGAAGTTAGGAATGCGACTGAAGAAAACATCGGTTTATACCGCTGTCTTAACAACGGTTCTATAATCAAAATATACAGGGTGGACATCGTTGGTGAGTTCGTAAACATGTAATGTATGTATTAAAGTACAAGTTTCATAAGGTATGGGTTTGGTCCAGATATTATTTTATGCTTTAATGAGTCTGTTAACGCTTCGGAAACAATTGAAAAATAATGTTTTAATAAGATTTTTAAAGCACCGAAATAGAAAATATCATAAAATACAAGTTTCAAAAGAGTTGGATTTGACAAAACGTGTTTTTTTTGTTTGAAAAAAATTGTAGTTTCCATTTGGGGATATTTTACTAGACCTAGATTAAATTGTCGAAACGCCATTTACATGCGAACCGTCAACAACTCACGTTTAATCACCCAATCAGAGCACAGTAAAGCCAAGCAAGTGATAGGGGTACCAACTCCCTAAAAACTAACAAAACCGTGCATTAATAAGACTCTTAAAGCACCGCTCTTGTTTAGTTCCAGCAAAACGTCGTCCTCAGCCCAAAATCTTGTCTCTGGCGGCGTCGTCCAACACCACCATCGCCACAAACACGCCCGTGGTCATCCAATGTAAGGCCGAAAGCGAGATAAAACCCGAAATTCGTTGGATTAAAGAATGCAGTTCGATGAAATGCGAAGTCCACGCGAAGGTTTTATACAATGAACATTGCTATTGTGTGTTATCGTCGTTTAATAATGCGTATGCTATTACTCAGAATGTTTATGTGAGTAAATTTATTATCGATAAATCGAGGGATATAGACAGTGGGACTTATGTGTGTTTAGTACTGACAGAAGACGGGAAGGACATTAGAAATGTGACAATCAAAGTTGGCGATATGGATGGCAACGAAGAGTCGAGTAATTCGTTTTCGGTGTTGTTTCTCATCCCTTTGATTTTCGTTCTGGTGCCTGTTACAATTTGGGGGGTGTTTTACCGAGGGAAAACGAAGAATAATAGAAACCAGATTTACGAACAACAAAAACAACTTATTCAACCGGTTGTTAAACTTTAAGTTGATATTTTCTATGTGGGGCGCTTCATCTCATCAAATTGACTGTTATTAATTGTGATAATTCTTGTAATAAAATATTTAATTTGTGAGACTGAAATTTAAAACACCTTCCCGCCACGGTTACCAACATTAAACTTCGGTTGGCAACGCGCCTCCACCAAATCCCCGAAACTAAATTTTTCCATCTGTCATCGTCTCCTTGAAACTTTCATAATTCTTAATATAACACCTCATTCCGTTAAATAACACTTGTGATACAAATTTTTTATAACAATGGCGGGACTCTTCAGCTCCATCGTCCGAAGGGTACGCATAAAAAAAAGTGAGGTTATCTTAATAAAAGTCCGTTTTCCAGAGCCCCCAGTTAATGAAACTCGCCGCTCCTTCTGTAAATAACACGTGGAGGAGCCTCTCACTTGGTACAAACGAAAGTTAGTGTCTTCCTTGTGTAAATCATGTTTTAGCCCCCAGTTTGTGTGCCCCCCGCGTTCAGCAACCGGCCCCAAACTTCAAGGGTACAGCGGTCATTAATGACAACTTCAAAGAAATACAATTGAGCGACTTTAAAGGGAAATACGTCGTGTTGTTTTTCTACCCCTTAGACTTGTGAGTTGTTTCGTCTGACGAAAAATCTCTAATTATGAGTTTTAGCACTTTCGTGTGCCCCACGGAGCTCGTAGCACTGGATGAGCGCTACGAAGACTTTAAAAAATTAAACACAGAGGTTATTGGGTGTTCGATTGATTCGCATTTCTCGCATTTAGGGTGGATGAACACGAAACGAGCCGTGGGTACAATCATGGGGGTTGTTTTTTTATTATCGTTTGTTTCCAGGAAGGGGGTTTGGGAAAACTAAGGTATCCTCTACTTTCTGACATTAATAAGACAATAGCGCGAGATTACGACGTCTTACTCGAAAAGGACGGAGTTGCTTTAAGGGGGCTGTTCATCATCGATCCTAATGGTATTCTAAGACAGATCACCATCAATGATTTACCTGTGGGGCGCTCCGTCGATGAGACTCTCAGACTAATTGAAGCCATACAATTTGTAGAAAAACACGGAGAAGGTAATGGGTGATTAAAGTTTTACGTGTTTTTATAGCTGAGTTTTAGTGTGCCCCGCGAACTGGCAGAAGGGAAGCAAGACAATCAAGCCCGACCCAAAGGGTTCGAAGGAGTATTTTCAGACTGTTAATAAGTAATTCTAGTAGTGTGTATCTTGGGAAATTAGGTCAATAAATTGTGTATAAAAGTATTCTGAGTTTGAAACCGAAGGAGATGATTATATCACGCTTTATTGTCTTTGGAAATCGAAGCGAACAGTTGTAGTCGTAAGAGGTTATGCAACCAAGAATACCACACCACGTAATAAAGCAAGTGGCAAAAACTGATCGGATTCGGCTGTTTTTCCAAGTTTTCTTAGATCGAGATGAATGAGTTAGATTTCTATTTCTGGCCCTAATCACAATACATTATTTATTAGTCTTTTGTTTGCAGGTTATGTAACTTGTTCATATAATGAATTTTATTTTTTCCTACTCTCTTGTGCTTTAAGAGGTTCTGAATTCGAGAGGACTCAATGTTATTGCGGGACTGTTGAAAAAATCGAATCAAAAACGTGAAATATTTAATTTCACACTCAAAAGTTGGTGGTACTGAAAAGTTATAGAGTCGTCAATTGTTTAAACTAACCTTACTTTTTGAAATTACTTCTGGGTGAATAAAACACTCTTTACACCTTTAACACCTTAAATATTCACCTTTGATAACTTTAATAATCACGTTGCCTTAGTCGGTCAGACGCCAGCAAAAAACAGGTTCACTCACCCTTGTTAGTGATGACGTCACACCTGCACCGACTAGATCAGACATGATCTTCCGTTATCTGGCGAAATTGACGATTTTTCTTCAAAATAAGCAACTCCCGGATAAATTCTTCCATTCCAGAACCTCCAGAAAACCCATTTCCTGTTGTAAAACCCTTCCAATTTCCTGTTTCACTTGAAAAACATTCGCGCCAAAACACTCGTTGAACTTCGAGCACTAAACTGATAAAACTGCTAAAACTGGAGTTCCCACACAATTCCTACAATCTTATCAGACAAACGGCACTAAATAACACTTGTTTAGGTGTAATAACCCAAAAAAACTTGCAAAAATTTAAAATTTAAGCACGAGCGACGCGTTAAGTTAGCCAGACGACGCACACTGTCGGGAAGTCTCGAGAACGTTCGGGCCTTGACTTTACCGTGAAGTTAGCATCGGAAGTTAGCGATGTTTTGCAAAGGGCTAGAGGTTATTTTTTTCGAAATGTAAATTAGAAAATCTTTTGGTAATTTACGTTTAGGTAGTTTCCTAAAATAAAAACTGCTTCATTGGTTGCAGAAAAAGTTGTCGTGTGTAACAAAAACCCGAAATTTTAAATTTCCCACTCGAAATTTCAAAGTTGGTGGCACTGAAAATTAGAGAGCGGTCACAATATTGTCTAAACTAACTTTACTTTTTGAAATTGTTTAAAAATTGTTCTGGGAAGGCATATGTGGAGTAAAACGTTAGTTTTGGCATAAACCCAGTCACACGAATTTTGAAATTTCGAGCGGGAAATTTGAAATTTTACATTTTTTTAACTAATTTTTTTTACTAATGCTGTAATAGTATAGAGTTCTAAAAATAGGTCCCAGAATAAGAATTTCATAGGGCACAATCCACCATTGGCCAAACTTAATTTGACGGTTCAGGAGAGCAGGAAAGAAAAACTGAAATTGCCACCAAAAACATCTAAACGATATCTAGATCTGGACCAAAATTACAGTTTTCGGGTAGCAGATTGCGAAACGAGTTATCCACAATCTAGATATTTGGTAAATTCCAGATCTAACTACTTATCTGTTATCTAGATAATGATTCCATTAGATATACAACGTGTTTATAAATGTTTCTAGCATCAAGGATGGCTCATTCATAGTTTGTTTTCATAGTGAATATAACTATCTTGAAAATTATTTAGTGTTACTTACGTCAATGACGTTACAGTTACAGTTTTGTGTTAAAAAATCGAAACCAACATTTGTAATAAGCGGCTAATTTTGTTGACATTTCATAGCCACCCTTGATGCTAGAAACATTTATAAACACCTTGTACAATAAAGTGATCTACATTTGAACAAAATCTACAGATCTAGAGTGAAATTACAGTTGATATGTCTAGATCTTTATTAAAATCTAGATACACCGATACTGCCTCCATTATATTTAGTTATTAGTCGATAACCATCAACACCTGAAGAATATCTAGATAAAAGGTAAAATTCCCCGGCACGTGTTTAGTACGAAGAAGTTGCAAAGTGTGCGTGCACGGTTGAGCAACGTAGAAGTTATAGAACAAAAAAGAGGTAAATTGTTCTTTGTCGAGAGTTTACATTTCAGTACCTATATATTTGTATGAGTGCGCAAAAGAGGGTGTGGGGAAGTTGGTGGAAAGTTATTAACGTTAAAACGCCGGTGCAAACTGAACCGCGAAATAATATGGCGGAGTTTATCCGGAGTCTCAAGGGGCCCATTCCATGCGCGGAATCGTAATGCATTTTCCTTATATAGCGTTTTTTATTATGTCTATCGTTTCTCGCTTCACGGCGATGCGAAAATGGCGACAATCTCGGATATTGCTCAAGCGGGGGCCTATTTTATATATCGTCTCTTATTCTAGCCCAACCGGAAACGGCCTACACATAAATAAGAATCAACCGGCGCCAGGTATCATCGATTTATTGGTATTTTTCAGTGTTTTGCCGGGTGGTACTGTGGTAATGAAATCACTTGTGATGGGTATGCGAATGCGGGCCCCAATTGGGTAATGTCCCAGATAACCACTAAAGTAATATTTAGCCGTGATAGTTGCGTAAGTAATAGAGAGAGGGTGGTTCCCCCGTTCCCTTGTGAGTCCTCAGAGTCATTTATAATAGACATGATGCACTCACTAAAAGAAAGATCACCAAAGGTCCGCTCGTCGGATTAATCTGTGCTTCTCTATTAAAAGCCTCAATAGGCACGCACCCTCTTTCGAATTAACTTTCCCTCGTCGACCGCCTTCACCCTCCGTCAGAGCAACAGAAAAGCACCTGCTGCACGATTTTTCCGACGAAAATGACATCGTCTCCGCTCATTGCACCCCTTTCCACCGCCGCCGCCGCCGCCGCCAGTTCTAGCAAAAGCTGTAAATTCACATACGTATAATGGGGTACACACATTTTTACTCCAGCCATATTAACGTCGGATCACCGTGATTCCAGATAAACCCTCCACGTCCTCCATCATAATAAAAACGGAAAATATGTGAGTGAAAGCACATATTTTTATTAATTTTTACTCCGGTTTTAACGGTAATGGGACGGCGCAGATGAATGGACCTAATATTCCGTCCCGGGGGCGGCGCACTTGTCCGACAATCACATATTTCTCCCGTGAAAATTTCATGTTTTCGGGAAATCGTCCGTCGATTCCGGCTACAACGGCCGCTCCGTTACATCCCTGGCATTCTTGATTAATTTATTGGACACTGGGGACGCCGCCGCCACCAGCTAACCACTCTTCACGCTATAATGCTCTGCGTCGCGATGCCAATATCGCACGTCCAATCAAACGACGGTGATTGCCTTTTCAAACTCGACCAATTACCGCCAAGAAGTGAGGAAATGTAAAAACCATTTCCATTCATCCTCGTTTCTATTACCAAACAGACGCTGCAAAGCCCTGCTGTAAAAAGCTCGATAGTCTTTTATTTGACATTTAGTGGCGATTTTCCAGCGCCACGTTCCATTGCGGGCACACACTGAACTAATGGTATCGCTTCTTCGACATTTACTTGGCTTTTCGCCTCTTTCTCTGAGTTCTTTACTTTGTTGGGCGGCAAACGTCACCAATTGGATGAACAAACGTCAAATTAAGCAGTTTTGTTTAGTCTCAGACTGTCAAAACGCGTACCAACTTATTTCAAAGCCGCCGCCCCCACCAGCCCACTCTTCAAATGATCAAGACACGCACTCCATCACAATAAAAAATCGCATAAAAGCCTCCGATGTTTTAATTAAACGCTTGGTGGTGGTCTTTCCTATTGATTTTCCATCTGCGGATTATTGTCTCCGCCTAACTAGGCTTTAGGACGTTCGGTTTAGTGTTGATGTCAATGTTTTAGAGCGTTGCTGGCCGTCACTGACATCAGGATAATCCATCACGATTTACGGCACATTGCTTTGCGATTTACAACTCGATATCGACATCCGGACCGTGTTCCAAATCATAAACTACATTTTATTAGCCGACAAACATGACCAAATAGAAATGACGCGGCGATGGGGTTAATGGAAAATGATATTTGCCTATTAGAAGACGACGGACGGGTAAAAAAAAAAATTTGATCAGCTCGGTTGTGACTCTGGAAATGGACGTCTTGGATTGAACCGTCGCTGCAGACAGAGCTGCGAAAAAGTTGATTTTCATCGATTCTCTTTGAATTTTCTAAATCCAAAATGTATAAAATATAAATTTTCATTTTATATTCATAATTCTCGAAGATTCTTCGATTTTCTTTCATGTTTAGATTTGAAAACCTCTGAAATTCTTGAAATATTTTAGTTTTTCTATAATAATTTTCGTTTCTCTTTAGTTTATCTATGGATTTTTTTTAGTTCTAGACTAGATTTTTCTAGACTAAATTCTTTTCATATTTATCTCCAATTCTTTACAATTGTTTAACTTTTCTAGATTCTGCACGAGCTTTTATTGAATTCTTAGATTTTCTACATTTTCTTAAAGATCCGAGATTTTTTCTAAATTTTATTTACATTCACTTTACATTATTTCTGGTTTCTCTAGATCCTGCTTAGATTCTCTTTAGAATCCCTATAAAAATGTTTTTCTTTTATTTTCTACAAATTCTCCTAAAATTTTGTATCGATTCTCTTAAAATTTTCCTTGTATTTAAATTAATTTTAGATTTTCTGAACTCTCTTTGGATTCTTTCTCTAAATTCTCTTTAAATCTTTTGGACTTTTTATTCTCTTGGAAATTTCTAGAAAATATTTATTACATTTTTCTTATATTTTATCATATTTTAGATTTTCTATATTCTCTTTGGAGTCTCTAGTTCTTTTTAAATATTTCTAGATTGTCTGCAGTTTAGATTTTTCTTAGATATTCACATCTGTTTAAGTTTTATTTATATTTTTTAATATTCTTTGAATTATATCTAGGTCCTCTTTATATGCTTCGTAATTCTGTCTTTAAATTTTCCTAAGATTTCGGTATTTTAAATTCTCTTTGCATTTTTTCCTCCGGACTTTTTGTTCTTTATTAGACTAGACTAGTCTTTAGATTTGTCTCAAATTTTCGAAATTTTTCCGTTTCCTCTGTGCATCCTGTGGATTATATTTAGGATTGGTCAAATTTTGTAATTTTCTTCTGATTTTCCTTGAATTTTAATAATTTTTTTCTCTAAATTGTGCAAAAATTCTGTTTGAATTTTTCTTCGATTCTTTTTCATTTTTCGATTTTGTTTATAGTCTCTGCACTTTTTATAGTTGGTGTTTTCTTTAAAATTGTCCTCAAATTCTCTTTACATTTACATTAGATCCCATTAGAGTCTCTAGATTTTTTTCTATTCTTGTATTGTTCAAATTCTCTTCAGGTTTTCCTCCTATTTTTCAAATTCCTCCATCTACAATTTTATTGTTTTCAATTAAATTAACTCTTCACCTCAAAATTCACCGTTGTCAAAGCAACAATAAATGACAAATCTGCATTGAAATTACACAGCCAACTGAGGACAATACTTTCCCCGCTCTATCTGACTGATAAGTGACATTTCAGAATTGACAGAGCGCCATAATCTCCGACATACGTCTCTACATTCAATTCACAACAGACTTGATTTTCAATGCATAGCCGAAGGGCAGAAACCCTTCAATGCGTGTGCCAGTGGCGACGTTTACGATTCTAATTTTCCTCGATGTAATTTAAATCGCTTGCATTGTTGAATAAAAACTGAACAGGTCCACTTGTGTTATTACAAATGAATAAAAGCAGAATTTTCCGGGTAATTCTATTGGTTCCACAATCGGCTGCATATGAAATAATTTTAGCGAGGGATTTTTTTGTTATTTTTATTCAATTCATCTAAATGAAAATATTCAACAAAAAACCTCGATATAAAATATCAATCGAATTTAATTAATGAAATTAATTTAGTTGAAAAGCTCCATTATATCCATGAATACTGAAAGGAATAAATAGAATTTTAAATAAATATTATATAAATATGGACGATTTCTCTTTGTTGTTTGATGTAATGTGAATTATGAAGTACATTTGAATGGGTTGGCCAACAAAAAAAGTACAACAATACTTTTAAAGCTGAGAGTTTTAATTATCTTTTCGACAGAGGAAATGAGTGGATTTTTACACAAATTTCTTAGTTTTCTACCGCCCACTTTAATCACACTTTTTATGACCACTAAGTTGATTTAACAATCGCAGTTTAATTAATCTTTTTCCGGCGAAGAAAAAATCAATTAAGTAAATTTTTCACCTGGTTGAAAAGCGACTCGACGATAATAAAATGTCTGCTTGTAGATCGTGCGATAACACGACTGCATCAGATAATTTATAAATGAGTGTTAAATGTGGCCACGTGCTTGCGTTTGGTGGTCGGAAATGGTTGAGAGGGCTGTTCACCCATTTCTCTGCATTTTATTGTCATTTAATTTGAGACATATGTCACCTGATGTCTCGTTAATCGAATGATTCGAAAAAGTCTTTTCTCACGTTCCCATTCAAAGCGGAGATCAAACATATTTGATGAAATGCTTTCGTCTTTCATCGCTTCCAATTCACTTCCTTTAATCGAATATTCGTCGCCACTTTTGCAATCAAACTTCGATCGGCTTACTATTGTTGCATTTTCAAAATGGCGCCTTTTTACAATTCGGAGATTACTCGATTCGGTGCTTTTTATCAAAGGAAATTGGGTGCGCAGATTAAACCAACTGTTTGGCGAATTTCGAAAAAGTCTTCAACAGTTTGATATTGATGGAAATCAGCACCGCGTTAATTAATTATTGAAAACGGGGCTTTCATCCGCAGCGCAACTATCAGATTTTGACGGCGAAAAAACTCTTCTGGCTTCTTCCAGTGGGGAAAAATCGATCGTCACCCGACTCCCCAAATTTCTTTTTTATCGGACAAACTTAACTATTAAGGGCCCTGAAATTTGAGCAGACTTGGGGTGACGGTCCACAAAAGACAGCTCGTTTTAAGGGCTGCACCTAGTGTAATATTACGCAATAGGTCTGTTATTAAGTTGAAATCGCCAAGTTTGAAAAACTCCCGTCATTCGGTTTTGTTCGCTCGAATTTCGTATTGTTATGAGTGTTAGCACCGGCACTTGAGAAAAAAACAGCCACAATTGAACTACTCTTGATCCGTTTATAACAAACAAAAGTGTTAAATTCGACGCTTGTGAGGCCTGTTTTCCACATAACAAGATAGTTTGATGGACGTCATGAATAGTTATGAGGTTTATTGTTGTATTTTCGTGTGGAACGGACTAATAAAAGTGTTATCAGGAGGGAATGCAACCAAAACGTGTATTTAAATTTCATTGGGGGCGTACATAAATTCCAAGAGGATATTTTTCTTGATTTATGTTTTTTGGACATTAATGTTGGTACCAGCTGTCTCGACTTTGTAACGTTTTAATTGAGAGCCTGGCGAGGGCCAAATCAAGCGAGCCTGAAATTGTAGGGATTTTCTTTACTTTTTGGTCACATTGCTGCGAAACTTAAAGTTGGCCATGAGGAATGAAATTCATAACCTCAATTCTTTTTCTTTGTCGTTCGCCAAATTTCACTTAGACTTCCAAAAAAGGATTTTACGGCCTTGTGATCCAAATTACTATTTATTTCGTTTCGTGAAAATTTGTATTTCCAAAAAATAATAAATCGCAGTAGGCTGACTATAAATTTCAAGTTTTTCAACTTAATTTTTTTCACCTCTACACTAAAAAATAAGCAGGCCATGTAAACCTTTCATAATTTGGCCTCCATAGGAAAACAATTGACGTTTCGGACGTGGCAGTTATCATGTCATGGCCTGCTTGACTTTTCTAAGCGCTCACCGGCATGTTTCATTTTTGCACTTTTAACGAATACGTTGGTGGGCCTGAAATTGTAGAGATTTTCTTTACAAAGTCCGGTCAAAACTCAAGAGTTGGCCATGGCGAGAGAGACAAATATATAAAAGTCATGTCGGAGAGTTAAATTTTCAGCGAATTTGACAGAACTAAGAGGCGGTTTACAAAAGTAATACTTAACTCAATTTTAATTAAATCATTGTGTAAACGGGACTTAAGAGTGCATAAAATTAAGGTGGCTTTCGTGTAGGCATTAAATAAATTGATCAATTTGGAAGTTCGATGGTTTCTTTAGGTGAAGATAAAATAGTGCAGGGGAAGAGTAATTAATGTAAAGTCCAAGTCCCCAATTATCTATATCAGATAGCACCAAATGTTGTGTAAAAAAATAATCTATTATACCATATGCTCAGCTGGCACTGGGAAGTATTTCATTGTGTCTGAGGTGCAACATTTACAACGTCATAAATAAAAGTGTGACCATCTCGAGGTCGATGCGGATTAGCGCAGTAAAATCCGGAAATAAAGTATTTGACACGTGATTTCCGTTAATTAACATTAGCATTAACAAACCTAATGAAGCGTTATAAAGCTCTAACCAATTACATTAAAATAGAAGTTTCCATTAATTTCATTCGGCTCGTTGTTTTCACAGATATTTAATTTCATATATGGACGATATTAATTACAATTTTAATGGCCGTAATTAAAACTCGCTATCGTTTTATATTCCTTTTTCCCGAGCGAGGGGAAGATTGTCGGTGTATCACAATTCTCCTCTCTCTCTCTTTTCAATTCGACTTTTACATTTTATAGTTTTCGCGGGGGATGAATGCAATACGACGATGTATCGCAAATTTTAATCATAATTCCGCAGCTCTCAGATTCACAGTCATTTAGGCGAGAACAAAATCATGAAGAGACTTCACAGATATCCTTAACAAAACCCATTTCGGAGAGAATCCGACTCGTGCACTAATCTGAGCACACACAAAGTACGAAACCCTACAGTAAAAAATCCGCTAAAATTTCCCTGAAAATTAAACCTTCTTTGACACATTTAATCTGGACTCTCATTCCGCTAAAATCCACTTTAAGGGGGCGACTGATTACTGGGGGGCGATCTTGAACATTTTTTTTTCACCACATGGAATATCCAAACCTGAACTCGAACCTTTGTTCACTTGAAACAAAGACCACTAATTCGCCCCAAATAAATCGACAACTACATTCCTCCAATTACAAGCCAAACGAATTGTAGTTATTGTTAATTTGCTCTATTCACAATTGGAGCTTTGTTTTGCTCGTACTCAAACTTTCACCGGGAAAATAAGTTTGATTTGATCAAAAATAGTTCTTAGATTTTTCAAAAATCGAAAGTTACGATAATTCATGACTAAAACTAAGCCAAACTTCTGATATCGATATCTCGCTTATTTTTTAGAGTAAACTTGAGTTATTATACATCAGTGTACGCAGAATTTTCCGCAGATTCCAAATCTGGGATTTAAATTCAGATCCGACAACAAATAACTGAGTTATGGCCGATCAGAGTTTCGGATAGTTGATTTTCATTTTTTCTCATTTTTCCCAATTTTCAAAGTTAAATATCTCGGAAACTATTAGAGATATTGAGATGCGGTTTGCGCCATCGTTTTTCTCGGCTCATTTTACGTCAGAAAAAGTAAAAGCCCAAAATTCGATAGTCGATTTTTCGCGAAAAAAAATTGCGACTCAAACGATGAAAATTTTTAATTTTTTTTTATTTTTGGCCATAACTCGCAAACTATTCGTAATATAGATCTCAAATTTGGCCAGTAGATAGATTTTAATCTCCTCTTTTGACTAATATATAATTCAATGCTATTAAACGTCATTTTCATTTTAAAAACATTGATTGAAAATCACCCTAAAATGATGTTTTCAAAACAGTTTTGGCCAATTCCTCGTTTATTTATTAAGCAAACTTAACAAATTTGGGTCTCATTTTACGCAGAATTTTACGCTGAATTCAAAAATATGATAAATTTTTAATATTTGTCAATAAATAACCGAGTTATGGCCGTTTGAAATTTTGGGTTGTCGCCAGAGGGTCAAATTTTCGAAGGTTCGAAACAATTCATGCTCGATATCTCGGAAACTATTTCAAATATTGGAATGCCGTTTGCGGCATTGTTTTTCTCGCGATTTTTTACATAAGAAATAGTTTTTAGATTTTCCAATAGTCGAAAGTTGCAAATTTTCGCAAAAATTCATGACTAAAACTATGGCCAAACTTCTCATATCGATATCTCGCTTATTTTTTAGAGTAAACTTGAGTTATTATACATCAGTGTACGCAGAATTTAACGCAGATTTCAAATCTGGGATTTAAATTCAGATACGACTGCAAATAACCGAGTTATGGCCGATCAAAGTTTCGGATAGTTGATTTTCATTTTTTCTCATTTTTCCCAATTTTCAAAGTTAAATATCTCGGAAACTATTAGAGATATTGAGATGCGGTTTGCGCCATCGTTTTTCTCGGTTCATTTTACGTCAGAAAAAGTGCTTAAATGTCCAAAATTCGATAGTCGATTTTTCGCGAAAAAAAATTGCGACTCAAACGATGAAAATTTTCCAATTTTTTTATTTTTGACCATAACTCGTAAACCGTTTGCTTGATCGATCTCAAATTGGGCCAGTAGATAGATTTCGAGCTCCTCTTTCGAATGATATATAAAACAAAGGTATTAAACGTTGTTTTTACATTAAAAATAGTGATTGAAAATCACCCCAAAATGACCACTTCCAAACAGTTTTTGGTCAATGCTTTCTTTATTTCGTAGGTAAACTCAATAAATTTTGACTCATTTTACGCAGAATCTCACGCTAAATCCAAATCTGGAATTTAAATTCAGATCCGACAACAAATAACTGAGTTATGGCCGTTTGAATTTTTGGGTTGTCGCCAGATGGCCAAATTTTTGAAGGTTCGAAACAATTCATGCTCGATATCTCGGAAACTATTCCAGATATTGGAATGCGGTTTGCGGCATCGTTTTTCTCGCGATTTTTTACATAAGAAATAGTCTTTAGATTTTCCAATAGTCGAAAGTTGCAAATTTTCGCAAAAATTCATGACTAAAACTATGGCCAAACTTCTCATACCGATATCTCGCTAATTTTTTAGAGTAAACTTGAGTTATTATACACCAGTGTACGCAGAATTTTAAGCAGATTTCAAATCTGGGTTTTAAATTTAGATCCGACAACAGATAACCGAGTTATGGCCGATCAAAGTTTAGAAAAGTTGATTTTCATTTTTTCTCATTTTTCTCAATTTTTGAAGTTAAATATCTCAGAAACTATTAGAGATATTGAGATGCGGTTTGCGCCATCGTTTTCCTCGGCTCATTTTACGTTAGAAAAAGTGCTTAAAAGCCCAAAATTCGATAGTCGATTTTTCGCGAAAAAAAAATGCGACTCAAACGATGAAAATTTTTCATTTTTTTTAATTTTTGGCCATAACTCGCAAACTATTCGTAATATAGATCTCAAATTTGGCCAGTAGATAGATTTTAATCTCCTCTTTTGACTGATATATAATTCATTGCTATTAAACGTCGTTTTAATTTTGAAAACATTGATTGAAAATCACCCTAAAATGATGTTTTCAAAACAGTTTTGGCCAATTCCTCGTTTATTTATTAAGCAAACTCAACAAATTTGGGTCTCACTTTACGCAGAATTTTACGCTGAATCCAAAAACATGAGAATTTTTAATTTTCGTCAACAAATAACTGAGTTATGGCCGTTTGAAGTTTTGGGTTGTCGCCAGAGGGCTAAATTTTTGACGGTTCGAAACAATTCGTGCTCGATATCTCGGAAATTATTTCAGATATTGAGATGCGGTTTGCGCCATCGTTTTTCTCGCGAATTTTTACATAAGAATAGTTCTTAGATTTTTTAAAAGTCGAAAGTTGCAATTTTTCGCGAAAATTCATGGCTAAAACTATGCCAAACTTCTAATATCGATAAAAAAATGAGGTCGAGTAGGCGGCATTTGCTAGAGAGGCGTTAAATGTTGCACTTTTCAAATCTTCCACTAGATGGCGCCCCAATAAAATTAATAAAAAGCTAAAAAATTACGTAGACATTACGTAGTTGGTAAAACTGAAAAAACAATTGAAAAGTGACACCTTGGTGTTATGGCTTGCCTGATTTTTGTAAATGCTGGGCTTCGGTGTAAGTAAAACCTTTTCAGTCTCTATTTTTAAAAGCGTTCCATCTATTAGTAGCAATTCAGCGAGAGCTTTCACCACCAATTAAAAGCTTTCATAGTAAGTAGCCCCTCTATTATATTTAAAGAGCTCTATTCAGTCGCTTTTGTTGCAAAAAACAATTCATCCAGACGCATTTGCGTTTATATTACCCCATTGTCTTTGGCAAAGTTTTAATTGCGCTTTTTCCTCTCTTCCATTCATGCTCGTTATATTTCGTTGGGACGGTCAAGAACCCCATAATTTGAAAGAACATCCGCTAAAAAAAACGTATCAATTTAAATGCACATTATTTAAAATTTGGCCACCGCCGTGCGGCTCCGCACGCGACCCTAAAATACTCGGTTTCCGGTGCGAGTGTATTTCTAATTAAATAGATGATTTTTGTTTGCTTAGATAATCATTTAATAGACCCCTTGTATTAGCTAACATGCCTAGTTGCCCTCCCCGATACCAGATAACATCTAGATTTTTATCTGTCAACGCACGCGCCTCGACTCGCCTGCACACTCAACCAAAATACCAATTTATTTCCGACCGACTTTATTGTTCAATTATGTATACCGGTTTTTAAGCGATCTTTACACTAATTAATTATTTAACAATTCACTTACAATCCGTTGTAATTAAATCGCTCGTTGCATTCTTTTACGCCTTTTTTATAACGTCTTCATTCGGCCACAAACCATTTCTACCAACTGCATTCAATAATTTCAATTTTTACGTTTTGAAAAAGTCTCCAGAGAGTTACAAGAGATTTCTCCTCAATTATAAATCCGTTATAATCGATCAAAAAAGCTTTAGTGCCTATTCATTGAAAATGCGGAAAAGAAATTTGCCGGTGAGCGCTTAAAAAAAGTCAGGCTGGCCATGACTCATAATGTCATAATTGACATTTAGGTGTTATTTTTCAATTGTTTTCTTAGAGATGTCAAATTATGAACGGAAGCCATGGCCCACCAATTTTTTTTAATGTAGAGGTTTCAAGTGACAGATGTTAACAAATGACGTTTATTATTGGTTAATTTCATAGTTTTGACAAACAATTGACAAGAGTACCAAGGTGTACCAACCTTATCATAATCAATTCGACACTCGGCTTACTACGATTTTTTAATAAGACCACTACTTAAATTGGTTAAAAAATTCTAACAATGACAAATTCTTAGTGTGCTGTGAAAATATACATAACTCTTAAGAAAAACAGAATGTTTTGCTAAATACAAATTTAGACAAAACAAAATCTTTTTCAGAAACAACGGATTGTAATTAATAATTTTATTTAACAAAAACAAATTATTTAAAAAAAAACACTTATTTTTTGTTTCGTTTTATGATTACCTATCATTGTTTAATTTGTTACAATTTTAGTCGAAAATGCGCTTATTAAAAGATGTAAAATGAACGTTAAAATAACTCCAAATTGACGGCCTAGAATGAAGTATTTTGCAATTATGTTTGTAAAAAGTGCAAGATTTTATTAGTAATTTGGATCAAAAGGCCGAAAAATGCTCTTTTGAAGGACTGAGCGAAATTGCGAAGACTTCGGACGTGTGATCCACACTATTTTTTAGGTCAACAAAATTTAAAGAATCAGATCTAGTTACTTTTACTCTTTAAGGTTGCACTCCTGGTAACTATTTTAAATAAAACATTTTAACCTCGTTTAAAATACTCACACTCTTGTGTCAATTGATGACAGTGCAATACCAACCGATAAACAAACGCCGTTTTGCGGCCTATTTATATCGAGAGATCAAATAAAAACTCAGTTGGCTTTGAAATTTCAAGTCACATCTTTGATTGAAGGGACAGTCTTTTGTTTCTGTCAAGTAATTTGACTAACCACAACACGTCCTCTTGCTTTCCATTATTTGCATTTCAAGGCAGTTTTCATCTTATAACCTCAAAATTGACAGCTGTCAAAGTGGCAATTAAGGACACGCTGTGGAATTCCAAAGGTAACTGAGGATGAGTTTGTCTCCAAAAACATTAAAAAAGGACGGCGGCCTAAAAAGTATATTATGTAACTCGTGCTATAATCTTTACTTTAACCACTAGGCCTATTGAGTAGTAACTCTTTCATGAAAATAACCTAATTTGGTATCGTGATCGAAATCTCGTGATTCCATCAATTTTCTCCATCGAGTATTTCCGACAGCCTCCTAATTAATCGCCCCCCATCCCAATGTGTGGTCCCTTAATTTAGCATTTTAATGCCCTTTCCGATAGCATCACCTCCAATTCCACAATTTGCTGGAATCGTTGATTGATTACCCCCGTCACGGTCTCCAACTTTGAAAAATCGTCCAAAAAGCCCCAACCGTCGCTCATTAAACCGGTGCCGGCGGTGCGCTAGAACGTTTCTCTGATACTTTAACCACATTGTTGCAATAAGACATCGATAATAACCGCAAATTGAGTTATCAGCTCGTAGTTTGTGGTGCAGACAAAAACGGAGAGTGTAAGAGAGAAGTGGCAGAGCATAAAGCACACTGCAGTTACCGTATTCTCGCTTGTGAAGTAATTTGTGTAATTCCGCTACCGTGCATGTTACCTAACGATTATACATTAGTTTAGTCAGGGTTCAGGATTTCCCGGGAGCGGCGCTGCCGCCATTTTTACCCATGGAAAAGAGCAAGAGTTTCGAGTGAAACCCAAGATTCGAGGCTTGGGTTTCGTGGTATTTTAAGAGGGCTTTTGGTGGAGAAAAAACGGGGAAATTCGCGGCTATTTTTACTGAAACGAACGAATGACGCACGGTGGTTTGGACTAGTTATATGACACTAACATGCAGAGCCGGCAACGCCATTTAGACGTTCGTATATATAGGGTCGGATACACGAACTAATGAGTGTGTTAAAATCACATCAATCAATGGTCACATAGCAACCGAGTACTTTGATCCGCCATCCCCGGCCCTTTGCTTATTCGTTCTCTTCACCACGGCCAATTAATCCCTTTAATAGAACACCGGGACACAACTGGAAGAACCTGAACTTCGATTGACAACGAAGGCTATTATTAAACGGGCTGGTATTTTGGGCCATTGAGCCGGATCGCACCACGAATGTTATGACTAAATGCTTGTCAAAACCGATGAAAATTTAAAAATAATTTATCTTTGCAGTAGTGATCTTTTAAAAGTGGACACTTTACTGTCAAGTCAATCCAGGCCCGTATCTTGTTTAATTTTGGGAACAGGAATTTGAATTTTATTGCAATAATAGAACTTAAAACTAAAAATTTCTATGCAAAAATTTAAACGGCCATAACTCATTTATTTCTTGTCGTACGTGGATTTTGAGCCCGGATTTAGAAACTTCGTAAAATTTTGCGTAGAACGAATCAAAATAATGCAAGTTTGCTTCAAAAATAAGCGCGAAATTGGTAGCAGAAAATTGGATCCTACATTTACTTTCAAGAAATCAAATTTTCGACTTTCGAAAAATCCAAGAACAAATTCTTAGCTAAAAATCGCGAGAATATCGTTGGCGAAAACTACAACTTTCCATCTGTCCTAGTTTCCGAGATTTTGAGCATGGATACTTTCAAACCGTCAAAAATTTGGTTCTCTATTTGTTGATGTACGTTAAAAATTCGCATAGTTTAGGCTAATTTTCATTGAAATTTCTCGACGCGAAAATGATGTTTAATACCTTTGAGTTATACATCAATCGAAAGAGCAGGTCTATCAACTGGCCAAATCTCAGATCGGTAAGATACAAGTTTACGAATGGCGGTCAAAAAACAAAAATTTAAAAATTTTCATCGATTGAGTCGAATTTTTTTTTTTCGAGAAAAATTTTCAAATTTTTACGGAGAAACGTGCGAGAAAAACTTCAAATTCGAGACATGTTACTACGATTCTTATGGGCAAAAGGGCAAAAAAAACGATGGTGAAAATCAAATTATCTTAGATTTTTGGTAAATCAGAGTGTACTTGGCGATGTGCATAAATTAAATTCTCTTTGGAACTGTGGTTCCAAATTTGTTGTTAATGTCAGATCCATTTGTTTTATTTTGGTAAAATTCTGGTGGAATTTTTAACCTCAAAATTGAACTTTTAACGTTAGAAACGTCACTCTCGCCAACTGTTTTTTTTTCGCCAACCTTAGTAGTTTTTATGTTTTGAGCACTAAAATTCAACGGTTCCCAAAAGCTGGCCATCTTATGTTCTCGGTTTTAGACTACATTTTATGGTAATGTCTCTCTTTGTAATACAAAATTCTGTAATCTTCGTCGGAACGGTTACAATGTACTAATATGCAAATTAAATGACAATTTATTATGGAAACAGAGGGCTGGCTACCAAATTAATTGTATTTCACGGATGACGGACTAGTCGCGTGTTATTCTGTCGAATGAGAAAAAGAACAGTTTTTTGGATGTCCAGAGTGCGGCGGAGCGACGCGAATCCAAAAAAGAATAATTTACAACATAGTAAAAAAAAAATGAATTCAACAAGTTATTGTCGGTGTTAAAATTTAGTAATTTTTTGCAGTTCAATCGTGAACATCGATTATGCGGAATCGCCCAATTTGTCGCAGGTATCGTTTACATGCAATAACCTCTATCGTGCAGGAAATTCCGAATAAAAAGCCCTTCGATTCACGATTAATCTATATAAAAGGAAAGACCATCAGCGTATGTAATCTGAGTCAAGCAGTCCCCATTAAAATGATGTGAGCGAATTCAAAACGACCATCCTTTCATTGTATTGTATTCATAGGAGAATACCAGATGTTCAAAACGACATGATTAAAGTTAAACTCGAATTAAAAGCAATCGCTAATCTTTGCGATAGTGACGGATAAGTTCAATCGCCACCGATGTTTAACCCTCACTAAACAAATTGCTTTTAGCCCCTGAAAATTTTTTTAAACACAGTTTCGTATTGTGCGAGGAAAACCGCCCCGGAAACGACTTTTTGTTGTTTGTAAGCAACCCCCGCGGTTTCTAACTTCAAACTCGCAATTAACACACTTTGAATTTTAGAAATTACAGTTGAGGGGCGTCGCTTTTGTCGACGAATAATATTTAATCCCATAAGTACAACCTTCCGTTTTTTTCCGCACGATGGGTCTCCACCTTTAATTGTATTATCCCATCACATCCATTGGTGGTTACTGGCGAAAAACGTGTCTTATTAATGGTCTAATTACGCCGCCGGTTTTGCAGAGGGTGGAGATGGCTAACGTACGAATAATAAACGTCCGTTTAACGAATATCTAATTTCGCCATCGGCAGATACCATCGATGGCTTGTTGCGATTTTAATATGCGAAACATTCTTCCCCGTAATTAATTCTAATTAATTATTATTTTCATACACACCACCGACAACTGCCGAAATTATTAGAAATCTAACGGAATTTTTTTTAATTATTCGCACTCATTAAGATTAGCATTTTTTGATCCAAACCACATGAGGTCCCTAATTAAAAAAATATTATTGGAAAGATAACCTTCAATTTAGATTAGGTGGATGATTGTGTCCGCGTGCTAATTGCACGTTGTAACGCGCAGCTGAATGCGAAAATTTTAAGAAAAAAAAAACATTTTTGATGTACTTTATTAAAATGTATCGCGAATTATTTGGGTCGCTCATTTCATTACAGAGGAACGTTATCAATAGTGTACCGGAAATTTGCTAAAATTTTTGACCCCCAATTACTTCCATCACCTGCCAGAAGTATTTTTTCTGAAGGATCTAGCACCAGGTGAGAATAGGGTTCACTTTTAGCCGTGGAAACGCGAAAATGCGTTGCAATTTGTCTTTTCTCCTATAGATTTTTGGAATTTTAAAAGTTTTTGTCAATATAAAAATAAAAAATTTCTAATATTTGTGGGTTTTGCTCGAGGATCTTGAAATTTGGTGAATTTAATAAGTAGATTAATACCATTAATCTCCGCAAATTTCACTTATTTTGGCGCTAAGACTACCAGAGTTACGATTTTTTATAAAAAATTTGGTTCGTAAAAATAAAAAAAAAAAATGTAAAATTTTGTAATTTGGCACAATTAATAAGCGAATTAAGACCACTAGCCTTGCCACATTTTATTTTTCTAGCGTTAAAATTCCCAAAGTTGGAAATTTTTGAAAATTCTCAATACGTCATACATATAAACAAAAAATTTTCAATTTTGTATTTTCTATTGAAAAATTTTGTGTTTCGGTATAATTAACCAGCAAACCAAGTTCACAACCCCCCTTAAATTTCGCTTCCATACAGTTGAAATTGCCAGAGTTACAACTTAAAAAAAAAATAAAAAATTCTAGTTTTTTTTATTTCTGTGGTTCAATTGACATTCTGTACCATAAAGTCATTTCCCATTTGACGGTTGACACTTACGCGCAAAATTCCAAGCCCGAAGGTGTAAATGTGGATTTACAACCAATGTTGCGAACCGGTGAAAAAAATTGTGTGCGTAACACGATTAAAAAAATCCGGGAAAAATAAAAAAAACGTCTTTTTTCAGTCCATTTATTCACTGTAACAACATTTCTTACTACACAGTTATACACATAAATATTAACTAATTATTTGGCGCATAGGTAACTGTGGTAGCTGCTTATAAACCCGATATGTACAATTAGCTACATAAATAAATAAATATAATTACAATCATTTATGTACACGAAGCATCTACAATAAATAATTTGCACGTAAAAGTGAACGAGGCCGAAAACCAATCCATGTTTTGATTAACAAAAATTTGCACAAGAACCCATTGGTAAGTTTGCACTTCAGACGAGCCCAGACATGGGCGGCCGGTTCACTGGACTGGATGGTAAATTGTGCACTGCCGCCGCCACCGCCGCTTGATGATGGTAATACAACGAGCTGGGATACGCCGCTGGAGACGTAACGGAACTGCTCCCGCTGGTACTCCCATCTCTGCTCACTTCCAGAGGATGGTGCAGACTTAACGCGTGGTTCTGTTCGAACGGATGTCGAATCGTCGAATTTGCCGACTCGTGGTACAAAATCGGTACTCTGACTAGTCGTTGGGCGGCGTGCGCCATATTCGCCGCCTCCAACTCCGCCGCCAACTGTCTCTTCCATTTGTTTCTTCGGTTTTGGAACCAAATCTTCACCTGTGTCTCGGTGAGGTGTAAACTTGCCGCCAACCCCGCGCGTTCTGAAGAGGACAAGTACCTCTTCATGTCGAAGGTGGACTCCAATTGGAACACTTGAGACCTGGAGAACACCGTCCGCGTCTTCTTTTTCCGTTTGTTGGAAAGGGAGTTTCCGGGACTGAGATTCGAGTTCTGGACTTTCTTATCTTTGTCGTTGTCGTAGTCGCTTTCGTCCTCCTCAACTTCTTCGTCTATTACCATGTTGTCGCTTTCTCGGTACGGACTCTTTGAGCGCATGTTTAAATAGTTTTGGTCAAGGAACGCAGGGTGAGTCGAAGGGAGATGATGATGGGGGCTCCCAGTCGGTGACCTTTGATGGTCCGACGGGGAGGATGGACGTGAAGATCTGCTGGTTTCTAAAGTGGAGGATGGGTTTGGGGGGTCACGGGGAGAAACAGGAGGGGATTGGTCGTCGTTGGTCGAACCTCCTGGAAGAAAGAAAGAGGATCAGTTTCATGGTTTTATTATCATCACATAATCCAGAAAGTGTGCCATGAAATCTATAATCCCCTCCGTCTCCCATTTTCCATCGATTTTATTCCACACGCTCGAGATTCGCTCCAATATTTGAGAGTATTTAAACAGCACGAAAATGGTTTCGGAAACCTTACGCCAAGTTTGAGTCTAATCGACGTAAGCCGTAGAAATGCGGCTTGAACAACGTTGACAGTTACACGAAACGCAATCGCTTCCAACAATAAAAATACCTCTCGGTCGGTGCTAATCTCCTTTACTTAGATTTCCATTTAGGTGCAAAGTTACTCACCGTTGGGACTGGATTTTTCTTGGGGCAACTGGGAGGGTATCCGCCCCCAGTACCATGGTAACGTGCGGGGGTCCGTCGGGCCCCCACAAAGCGCGGCGTAGCGGCTGCTGGCGGCGGCGAGGGCGCCGAAGTGCGTCATAAGTCCCAACCTGTAATTAAACGGTACGTGTTTAAAAAGTGACGTCCACATTTTTCGGATAAATCACACGAGAAACTTTCAGGGGGCCTTAAACTTAAGATGATTACGAGATGATCCCTTCAGGCGTCTTCTTATAATCCACAAAGCCAAGATTTAAGTCTTGACATCCTCGACAGTTTTTACTTTGAGCGCGTTCGTGAATTTCCGCCGAATGAAATTTTTATCAGTTCATTATAAATATAAATTAGTGATAATGGGCAGTTGGTAATAATTTATAACCTCGTTTATCATTTCGGAAATTCCGCGCAAAAATGTCCCTAGCACGACGTGCAGTTGTTTATCGATCATGTCACAATATCGAGCCACTTAAACTGGTAGTAAGCTTCTTAGGGAATTCTGAGGAAGTCTTCTTCCGCTCGCCGACTTCTCTTTGAAGAAGAACACTTAACTTGATGCAAATTTAATGGCAGATAGACTTAGTTCACAGATTGCCTCACGGGACCGCTGGAATATCGATTCCCGGCACCTCCTTTTTAATTTTTAACCGTGATTTAATACCAACTTTATAATGCCTTAAGTGGAGATCTTGCACGGGAAGAAAGTTTCGACCAACTTGCGAAATTATAGACGTATCAACTTGATTTATAATGGCGGAGGAACAAACACACCACCAAACTTCAATAGGATTCAGATCGGTTACTTTTCCCGCGGCTTCTTCTCACATCAATTTTAATTAAACATGACAGATAATGAGATACAAGACGAAAAAAATTATCGCCGGGCTTCATCGCGGCTATTAGAAGAACATTTTGTATTTGAATATTTATATCAAAGTGTGATAAATGATGGTTTCCGTTTTTTTAACGCACATTTTGGATTTTTTAACACTCCAATTAATACAAGACCCCTCTAGATTTCATGCTAATGCCGAGAAAATTAAGTCGCAATAGAAACAGACGGCTCTAATTTACATATTGCGAAAAAAAAACCTAATTTTTTTAATTCTATTGCCTGTAAAACCTCCGAGAAACATCTGTTTAAAAAGACATTAACATGAATGTTTGCCACACATTGCATGCACCCGATTTAAATCCTCTTGATATATTTTGGGTAGTAAAAACGTCGCCGCGTACAACCGCAAAATAAAAAATCCCACGAGACCACCAACAATTTTCCTCCACTTTTATCACACCTATGGGTGCATAATTTTCCGCAGATTTCCACGTGGATAAAGCGGGCTTTTTGTTAATTAATAGAATGGAAATAGAAGGACACGCAATTAAAACTAGTTTATCACTAGAGCAGATCTTATTTAGATAAGCCGCGAATTCTTGAGGCGCAGCTGTTCCTCCTCCAGATCTGAAGATATCGCCGTTGTTAGATATAAACTATTAACTTTATTACCGTATTGTGATTAGTTTGGCACGTTTTTACCTTGATAGCATGGCGTCGTTGCTGCCTCCATCTAGGAGATTTTGCCCGGCGAAGAATCCGTTTTTCTTCACCGGCGGCTCGGCCCTCGACAAAATACTCGAAATGGAAAAATTCGTCGAAGCTCCCGCACTCTTCTGTCCTTTGGGCAGGACGTCTTTGTCCGTTTTGTCATCGTCACTGGTTTTGATAACCGGGAAGCACGTAATGTTCGGTGTCGAAATGTGATTGATCAACTTGAAGTTTTCCGGTTCGGGCGATCCTGAAGATTCCGGACTGGAGACCACGTTGACTTCCACATCCCGCACTGGCGAACTCATTTTATCACTCCACCCTCTATGACGTCCCGCACTTTTTACGTATCGCTCGGTATATAAATATCGTCGGCAAACAACTAGATTGTCTATGACCAAATGGTTGTAAGTGTTTTGAGAGAGTTTGTGTGATCAAGAGGGCGGTGAAATTGAGGACACTCCCTCTTTCAACAGAAACACCCCTAACTTTACCTGATATTCTTTCTTTCTCTTTAGCGGCGCATTTTCGAGTGGTGCTGTTTCTGTCGCACCCTTGACGGTTACAAGTTGGAAGAGGGCCTCTTATACATATACTTTACACGTTGTGCTATGTGCAATTTCGTGTTGTTGCTTTTTCTTCCATATTGTGCTGTAATTCGCGCGTCTTTGTTTACATCCACCCCTTTGAAGTGTTGGCTCTTAGTGCTTGTTTCGTTTTACGCCGATTTCTTAACGGAAAATTGTCGAAGAATTTTGCTTGTTTACAAATCACTCCTTTAGGATATGGCGTTACTTAAAAGGGTTAATTTCCGACGATTCCACCCCCGATCTTGAGGAGATGACGCGTACAAGACAAGATGTGGAAACGATTCCTCGGGGACTCTCTCAACCATCGATCCTAAAATAACTCCTGATTTATTTACAGGCGGCCCAGGAATGGGGCGACTTTCCAGATTCTCTTATTCTGACATACTTTATTTCCGCGTTTCCCGAAATTTCAATCTTAAATGGAAAACAAAACGCGGCCGCCAAGAACGAAAAATTTTGTTTTTAAAACACTTTGTATTTTTTCCTCTATTTCGAAGAATTTTGATCCTAAAACAGTGAAACTTCTGCAGGATACTCTCTTTAAGTGACTCGTTAAATGTGCCAAATTTCAAAATTCTAAAACACAAGCGTCAGATTTTAGAAATTTTTAATTTAAGACAATCCAGGAAATTTCAGAACCTAGATTTATTTTCCTATTTCTGCCAATTTTGACGCTACAATACTAAAACTTCGGGAAGCTATTCCTCTTAAGTGACTTACTAAACGTGTAAATTTTCAAAATTCAAAAACAAGTGACAAATTTAAAAAATTCCGTCTTGAGAAGACCCAGAAATTTCGGAATTTTAGATTTATTTCTCTACTTCTCCTAATTTTAATACAAACAGTAAAACTTACCTTAAGCGCCTCATCAAGTGTGCCACAAACCAAAATTCTAGAACAAAAGAAACAGTTTTTAGAAATTTTTATTTTTAGACGCAATTTAATACAAGGTGTTTGTTTATACATGTTTCTAGCATCAAGGGTGGCTATGAAATGTCAAAGAATTTTGCCGCTCATTACAAATGTGGATTTCGATTTTTCAACTGACATTTGAGTTCACCTCAACATGGAGCAAAGTAAGTTTTGAGAAATAAAATGTTTTCGTTGTGGTTTAAAACCTGAAAATCAAAAACATGAACACAAAACTGTAACTGCAACGTCATTGACGTAAGTAACACTAAATAATTTTCAAGATGGTTATGTTCACTATAAAAACAAAGCGGCAAAATAGTGCACGGCAGGAATTCCAGAGCCACTTTTGATGCTAGAAACAATTATAAACACCCTGTATTATTTATTTGTCTACTTTAGTTAATTTCGATACTAAAACAGTAAAATTTGAAGAAATTATTCATCTCAACTAGTTTTTTACGCGAGTGTGACAATTTTCAACTTTCTAAAAAATTCAAAAATTTCGGAAATTGTACACCAAGTTTTAAAATGATTTTCATCTAGTTACCTTTGGAATTTAGTTCTTTTTGTGCCACCCGGGCTGGACTGTCTGAACTATTTCAGTTACTTTAGACTTGTGTCAACAGTGGCAGTTGTCAAATGTCAAAATCGCCAATAGGGAAAAATTTAAACAAACAAAAAATTGCAAAACTTGAGTCAGTTTTTTTGAAAACTATCTTGAAGTTATGTAACCAACGTTCTAATTATTTTGTTAAAGCGGCATTTGTTAATTTGTATAGAAAATCATAGCCGACTACATGAAAATCTTTTTGAAACACGGTGTAATTTTTTTTGCTTTTCTACGTTTTCTAATTTTGACATTAAAACTATAGAATTTCAAAAATAATTTCACTAATCGAAAGCTGATTTTTAAACTTTAATTTATCATATCAAACTTTAACAGAACTGATCAACTTTAATACCGACATTACGTTCATTTCAATGACATTAATCAATTAATGATAAAACATCAAATTACCCGAGGCAGTTTGCCAGAGTTACCAACCAACAGAATCCAAACTCCAACGCTAACTTGTTGAATTTTTATCACAGAGGTATCAAGTTGGCGGAAACAATTTGACGTGTGTTGAAAAAAAAAACAACCTAACCCAATTTTTTGTAAAATGAAATTAATGACTCTTAAAAGGATTTTTGAGTGCGATACATGAAAAATGTAAGCAGTGAATCAAATTTAGCTTAAAATAAATGTGTATTTCCAACCCAAAGACACCAAGTTAAAAAATCCAGACTGATCTATTCTGTCAAATGTCAAATGCGATAGTATGGGCTAATAACAGACATGCGTTCATCACCACGTTTTGTTCTATCAAGATTCAACGCCAACTTTAAGTTTTTTTTCAATTGAACACCTGATAATTGTAAATTCAAATTATTTTAATTTATCTTTTAGGGTTGATTCACGTTTAATTTAAATTAAATTAATTTGAAATTTGCATGTCACATAAATTAATTAAATCTAGTGCCAACTATCATGTAGTCCGACTATAAATATTTAATTCGGAAAGTAAATCATCCAAAATTCAAGAATATTATTGTAACTTTAAGTCTGTTTGGTTGTTTATGAAAATACCCTCTAGATTTGCTAATTAATTTGTGTATTACCAACAGTTAAAGTATAATAACCCCAAATCCCCAAATAACCCCAAATCCAAAAACAGAAAGTTGTTTATTTAGCCTGATTTGTTTGGTTCGAAGCGAAATATGGTAATTCCCATTCGAAGCAACAATTCCTCCAGTCCTTACGTAAACTGAAGCGGAAACAGCTTTCAGCTATTTATCTCTAAAACGTTCTGAAATGTAAATCGTCGAAATCGGCTGAACTAAGCACTCACTTCTGCGAGCTCGCCACTTTTGAATTCGCTTTTGCACTTCTGAGGGTACTTAAGAGTAATACCTCTAATCCGTTCCGTAAGCTCTTATAGCACCTTAAGTGCCTCTCAATTATGATCAAGTGTTTAGAATAGTCCTTACGCCGTGGCCGCCTAAGACCCTATTTGTCAACATTCAGGGATTATCCTTTCGAGCGGAAACTTGACGGAGCGAACATCAGAATGTGAGACAACGGGCGCCAGCAGACGGAATGCCGGAATGGGACGCGAGAAATTATCCGTTGTTTTCTAAGATTTTTAACTGTTTCCATCACACAGCTCTTTGATAGGGTTCGAATCGGGTCGCAACGGTGGCTCAATTAGTCGAGCGGACAGCGCAGCTCTTAACTCCTCAAAATCCCACGTCTGCGGCACCTCTTCACATTCGGCCAAAGTGCCCTTCGAGGTATACTTAAGACCTCGTTGTCAACACAAAAGGTGACAATGGCCGTGTTTTGCTAACTAACGATCTTTTCTGCACGCTCGGCTTGTTAACAGCCGTCCATTGTGTCCGCAAAAAGCTCACCCGATTATCGGAAAATCCGTTGTGTCGGCATTCGCACATTGTGCAATGTCCGTCGCGGTCCCTAATTAAGCGAAAATCGGTGACGGGCCGCCGCCTACAATCGAAACCGGCAAATTCGTGCTCGCGTAAAGTCACAAATATTGACTTTGAAAACCTCAGATGTGATTGGAAGGCCGTGCTCGTGAACCGACGGGGTAGTTTACAGGCCGCTCTATTGGTCGATCCGTGGAAAGTGGGAGAACTACCGGAAAATCAAACAAGGGGGAAAAGTATCCAGATGTTTTCACCCTCTCTCGAATTTGTACTCAATCATTTACAACTTGCGGGTAATTTAAACCTAGATTATTTGACGGAATTACACGGAAGACGCTCGGATCAAGTGAGCCGAGAACGGAAGAAAATCACCCACAATTCTTTTTCTTGTTTTTTTTTTTAATTTTTGTGTTGACGTTTTTTTTAGCACTGGGTTTAGTGTAGGACAAAGGCTGATTGAAATCCGCGCGGCCTTTGGCGTCCAAGGCTCGCCGTTTAATCGAGGCGTTTATTCGGCAGCGTCTATCAGGTGCAAGTTGGTGTATTTAGTGTAAGTGGTTAGTGGGTGATCGATGAAATGGGTAGTTTGCACAGCTTTATACTCTCGTGGTCTTAATCAATTACCGCTGATTGAACCCAATTGCTGCGGGTCAGCGGTAACCGACAGCGTGATTGGCCGCTGTGGCGTTTTCCTCCGTGTATATTCACATTTATATCTCCGGCAACTATTTAATTTCGTACCGGAGTCTCGATGTATAAAAGACGGATTATTCGGTCAAATGTCAAAGAAACGCTCCGATATATTCGAGACTGATTAAAAAGCGACATCAAAGCCGACGTCTCCTGCTGGGGTAAACGACAATCACAACCAACAATCGCTCCCCAATTTATTCGCATTGTTGTCTTTTTTCAATCGATATCCACTCTTATTTTTCGACTTTCATTTGCTAGTGTTTCAATTTGGTTCCACGATGCCAACCAGAGGATAATCGAGCGGAGGCGACGGCGAAAACCCAACAAGAAACGACTGGCCGACTGCTTGGTTAAGAGCGTCTTTTGTTTCGTCTAATTCTTTATTTTTACACCAGGGGCTTTCGGTTATCAATAATTGGTTGGCAATACTGCTTTTATTTCGGGAAACCTCCACCAATTACCCCAACTCCACGAAATAACACAAAAAGCACTTGAAGAAAAAAGAAACACAACACGAAAATAAATACACAAAATGTAAATAGCATAATAGATCCCATTATGTAAATTCGCCCTTCCGTCAGATTGCGCCGTATAAATTAGCCCCCAAATATGTCATAATAATCCCCGAAATCAAAGGGGAAGATCTATAAAACGTTACAATGTACTCGCCGGCGTCGGATAAAGCTATTATGAAGACATTGAAGACGTCAGTGACGTGCCTAAACGGAAAGCATTAGGGTCTGGGCGAGTGTTTATGTCCCACATAACTGTATTATTACATTAGATTCCCGTTGCCACTGCCCGGGTTAATAAACCAGATAATAGCCTCCCCTTTATCACGAGCGAACGCTGAACGAACCAGATCGGAACATTTCGGTACCGCAAAAATTTAATAGAAAGCCTCTCTTTGACAGCTTTCGAGCACATATCAGTGCCTTAACTTAATCTGACCGCAAAGACCGAAATTATGGTAAAAGTAAGCATTGTGATGGCCATTAGCTGAACACAAAAGGTAATCTCGTTACATATAAAAGCGAAGAACATAATACAATTTCGGATACAAATGGATGTTGCCGAAATTACGTTAAATAAGACACGTGTTGTTTGAGAGAACACCACCAATTAGGATGGACAAGTTTCGGCGGGGGGCAAACACGCGTAAGTAAAGGGCGTAAGGCATTCGCGTAAGTGGTATTATGATATGCTACTGATACAACGCCCTTTTGTTACGTTATTAATACGGCAAGGGCGGTGATTTTTTATGGACGAGACTGCCATGGGAAAGAGGATTTTGCTCTTTGGGTTTCACAGAAGCATTCAACCTATGAGAAAGAAGTTTTGAAAATTTCAGTGTGGGCTATGCTTTACTGTCATTTTGACGTGTTCGTCTACTGAAACCTGATCACAGATATTAAGATGCGGTTTGCGCCATCGTTTTTCTCGCGATTTTTTACATAAGAAATAGTTTTTTGATTTTTCTACAGACGAAATTTGCAAATTTTCGCAAAAATTCATGACTAAAACAATGCCAAATATCTGATATCGATATGTCGCTTATTTTTTAGAGTAAACTTAAGTTGTTTACATCAATGTACGCAGATTTTTACGCAGATTCCAAATCTGGAATTTAAGTTCAGATCCGACAACAGATAACCGAGTTATCGCCGATCAAAGTTTCGGAAAGTTGATTTTCATTTTTTCTCATTTTTCGTAATTTTTAAAGCTAAATATCTCGGAAACTATTTGAGATATTGAGATGCGGTTTGCGCCATTCTTTTTTTCCGCTCATTTTATGTAAGAAAATGTTCTCAAGAGCCCAAAATTCGATAGTCGATTTTTCGCGAAAAAAAGTTACGACTCAAACGATGAAAATTTTTCATTTTTTTTATTTTTGGCCATAACTCGTAAACTATTTGTCCGATAGATCTCTTTGGCCACTAGATAGATTTTGAGCTCCTCTTTCGAACGATGTATAATTCAATGCTATTAATCGTCGTTTTCATTTTAAAAACATTGATTGAAAATCACCTTAAAATAATGTTTTCAAAATAGTTTTGGTCAATACCTCGTTTATTTATTAAGCAAACTCAACGAATTTGGGTCTCATTTTACGCAGAATTTCACGCTGAATCCAAAAACATAATAATTTTTAAATTTTTGTCAACAAATAACCGAGTTATGGCCGTTTGAATTTTTGAGTTGTCGCCAGAGAGCCAAAATTTTGGAGGTTCGAAAACCATTTTGCTCGATATCTCCGGAATTATGACAAACATCAAACAACCCTTTACGGAATCGTTTTTCTGGCAATTTTTTACTATAGAAATCGGTCTTAGATAGTTCGAATTCAAAATTTTAATTTTTTCAATGTAGAAGTCAGCCGTCTGATAAAACAACGAAACTTCTCGACCTGTTATTAAACAAATTGAAGTGTTTTGGCGCCATTTTCCTGTTTCCAGGTCCAATTAAGCATCCTAGATTCCGCATGCAAGCCTAGCCGTGAATTTTATTATAGTGGTTTCCACGAAGCAATTTGTTAAATAGTCAGAGTGCGGTCTCTCGTGCAATAATAAAAAATACAGATGACGCAGCCATAAGCGTATTAAAACGGCGCTTAATTACCCCGTCTTTGAAATATGAAGGTAATCTACGGTGAAAAACAAAAGGGCCACTCCAATAAAGCGTTAATTAGATTAGACTTTTAGAGCATCGCACGCGAAACATCATTTTTACTCCTCGAGCACTTTCCGGTTATCTCCCGTCAATTATCACGAATGACCGTCACGCAAACTGTTAATTCTTGCGTTGTCGGACAAAACGTTAATTTCGCACAAAGTCACGCCATTGGCACGCGTGCTTTTACACTAATGGAATAATATTAAACGGACCAATCAGCGACAGCTTTAGATATGGGCAGTTTTAGTTGATTGCATTCGGTTTTTCGCCGCAATATTTTGCGTACATCTTTGTGCGTCATTCAATTACGGAAAACACGATGCATGGAATTAATAAAGCTCGTGTTTTTTGCGACGCGTCGGGGAAAAAACGAGCAAAAGCTGAGTGCGCGGATTCATAAAAATAATTAACGAAAGATAAAAGCGAGGAATAATAAAGCAGCGCGGCCTTTGAAAAAACGTCAGTCACGCGAAAACGTACTAAACATGTTCAGATGAGCAAATTACATTAGCCGTTCGGATAATCCCGCCTATTTCCCATTAACGAAAAAGCTTTTTAAAAAGTTTATGTTTGAGATCAGCGCGCTCGACTCAATCAACTTGTTTCTCTTTTTTATTAATTTTGCAGTGTTTTGTGTTCTTGTTAATAAACGAAAAAGTCCATTAAAAAGCCTCGTACGTCCATTTGCCAACTCGCAATGTCTTTTTCTATTCCAAAGTCGTGTAATAAAATAGGCGACTTTATATCAGTCCGGAAATTCCTCGAAGGGGAACGAAGTTGCGATGGGGTCCGGGGTGTAGTCTTACTTTTAACAGGGTGAATTAGTCTAAGATTAGGGAACTACCCTCTTATTCGGGTTCCTGTGATATCAAAGATGGCTGATTTTTATGGAAGGGTGGAAGCGCCAACATGGATCCTGCGTAAATTCGACACAACTTGGGCATATTTTACGCCAGAGGTGCTACATAAATCGACACGGTTTTCTTGCCCTTCTTTCGGTCTCATTTTCGCGACAACTCCACGTTTTTAAACGCCGAAAAATCCGGAGCTGTCTAAATGTCGAATAAGCGAAGTGTTAAAAGTGAAATTCCCCCGATATGTTTTGGTATTCAAACAGCGTCCGCCGGATAATCAAAACTTCTAATTTCCCTAAAGAAATCACAACTCCGCAGCGCTGTCCCGTGTAATGTTCATATTAAACGTGATCTGATTTTATTACAAACTCCGCCATTAGAAATTCCATTAAATCCCTGATATTAAAAATAGATTTGATATTGAAAATTTTAAAGTCGAACTATCTGAGATCGATTTCTAAGGTAAAAAATTGCGAGAAAAACGATTCCGAAAAGGGTTGTTTGATATTTGCCATAATTCCTGAGATATCGAGCAATAGATATTTACGTAACAAGTGCGGAAAGTGACCAATTTCGCACGAGTGTGAAAAAATTGACCATCGACTTTTCGACTTTTAAGAGCTGATTTTAAAGTAAAATGACCCGAGAAAAACGATGGTAAAAACATTTTCTCAAAATCTTTTTAGTTTCAAGCTTTGAAAATTTTCCAACTCTAAATCCAATATCCGAAACTTTGATCGCTCATAACTCAGTTATGTCTGGACCGATCTTAATTTTCCCTTTTTGGAATCTACATGAAATTCTGCGTAAAATGAGCACCAATACGTTAAGATTGTGTCATAAATAAACGAGATAGCGACAGAGTCTAAATTAGAGACTGAAAGGCAGCTAACTTGTAGATTGAAATTTTGAATTCAAACTACAAATCCCTACATATCGAGATCCAATGCATATTTAATTTGAATAAGAGTTCCGCCCGTGCGGTTTCTCGATGAAAATTGCCGTCGCCACGCGTCATCGCAAGACAAACACATGTATATCATATAAAATATATAAAGCCCGAACAAGTATAAAGCTACAAAGGGAATAAGCACATTTCAATGTAAAAACCTTTAGCGAGAACGGCCATGACAGTGTAAAGCTCCTAAGCTGGGGGTTTAGGGAAGAAAGACTGCTAATAGAGCTTTCCAGAGCTTTTACCGGCGCGCTGAAACCCAATTCATGATCCAATAACAAAAGACAACGATATTACCGGCCGCTCGGACAAAGACCGCCAGCTTGGAACGCAGTTTGGAACGAGATTGGATCATAGAGGATGATTCCAGCGAATGTGTAAAGCTGCGCCTCCACTTACCAACCCCTGGAGTTAAAACCGGGAAATTCCGATTTTCCCCCGAAATAATTTCACTCCAACCCCCCAATAAACCATCGAGTTCTTCCAATATAGCGTCTAGTTAACACCCGCGACCGGGAAGGTCATTTTCCCGCACTGCCTCTCCGTGCACACGCAGCTTAAGACGGAATCATCGGCAACCTGTCGTTCCGTTCGAATTCGCCGCACAAATCACGATTAATCTTCGCGACTATAAAACAAGCCGGATCAGGAAAAGGACCACAGGACTCATTTATTTTGTCAACGGCGGTGATTTAGTTGTAGGCACGGACCGACATACACTACACATCAAAAGTCTATTAAGGTTTTTATGAGTGCAGCGGATCGGTTAATTCGTTCGGAAACGAGAAGGACGAAAGGATCAACAGGACTTGCTTGGCTAGTCTAGAAATCCTGCCAGGACTATTAGGTCCGGGGTAGTAAATGCTGCAGGCTCCTGTTAACTCTAACTACTCGGCTGATCACCCCGGAGACAGGATAACCAGGAACTCGGTTCTAGTTTTTACATCGGCAATTACCGGGGGTTCAGTTTTAGAGGAATTTGCTACTTTGTAATGCAGATTTTGGGAGAAAGGACGGCGGCTAATTAATTGGCAGGCCTGTAGTTTTTTCTATTGTTGCCAACTTAGAAACTGCCGTCGGTAATTGGAGGAGGCTTGATCGATCTTAGCATTTGATTCAAGTTTTAAAAGTCATTCTTTATTCTGCATAAGTGGGTGATTTAAAACACGAGTTCTGTACAATGTTTTATCTACGATTTATCTACGGTTTATTTGTCATCAAATGTCAAAATAAATAAAATCGGACAGCTGGTTTGTCGTATCTAAGCAAAAAGTGTGCAATAAGCATATAGAAACTGTGAACATTTTTGGTTCGTCTTTTGTCTTTTGTTTATGGCTCTAAAATTTTCTAATTTTGCACAAATGATAAATAGATCGAAAGTGATAAAACCTCCAAATTTCACTGTCTTAGTACAAAAAATGCTAAGCTTACGGTATTTAATAAAAACTGGTGAACTTTTTTGGTTCGTTTTCAAAATAAAAATTTCTAAAAAAATTGTCTCTTGCTGAAAAATTTTGAATTTAGCACACTCGAAAGTAATAGGGCACAAAAAAAAACAACAAAAATTGGAACTTTTGAAAAATTTGAATTTCTTCCTATTTGCTTTTTTTTTCATTTGGTTGCACTGAGCTCTGGATTGTCAAAAAGCCGTATTAAAATTCGCCCTTGGCGCTAAAGTATCTTCGCGTTTGCAAGTCTGGAGGCGTTTTGTCACATCTGTAGGATTAGTGTTGATTTTTCCACACATCATTCATTAGGTATAATTTCAAAGAACATGAGAGAGGATTGAAAGGAATAATAAAAAAAAATCAGACTATAAAAATGGTAAAAGCGTTGAAAAATTCGCAGGTCGTAGTCTGAAATGTATATTACTTTGTTTCGTTTTGTGTTAGTCCGGGTTTCAGAGACTTAGCTCACAGCATTTTAATTAATGAATTAATGTAGCTCGTCTCTTAAACACTGTTTATGTCGCGGTAATTACTCGAGTTGCCGCCACTAGATTATCTCCCCCTCTTCTTCGTCCGCCGCCCCTCGGTAAAAGCCTAAATCGAGCCTAAGGAGAATTTAAAGTGTAAAGAAGAGGAATTAACGTCGGATACTTCATTTTCAAAGTGGAGAAAGAAATCCCAGGAAGTGTTAATTAGAAAATGCGCGATGTCTAATCACTGCACGCATTTTTCATAGATCTGTTCCACGGCGCGGCGGTCTTCTCTCTTTAAGTAATCCAAGTATTTCAATTAATTAGTGAGTAATTAACCCCCAGGACGTGGGGCTCGGATAAAGGTAATTGAAGTTAACGGATGGTAAGCGAGGAACGCGTTCGCTAATTTCCATTTTAATTCGTTATACTTCCTAACTTAGAGACAATAATAGTTTGAATTTGGCCTGGGGAGCTGTGAGTGGTCACATGAAACGCTGCGACATGATTTCGCAATTAGCGTCGCGACGCGCTACTCGTCCTTCTTTGTTTAGGCGGTCGCTTGGCGCTAATTACCGCACTCGGCGACGCCACCTTCCTGCCAGGACGCCTAATTTGCGCCAAAACCACACCCAATAAAAATCCAAAATTCACTCTTATTCCTTATTGTTTTATTCGTTCTAAGCAGGCCGGGCAAAACACCCAGCCAACTGCGACGTACGTTTTTCGTAAATCGAATAAACAAAAATAATAATTGGAAGCGAAGCGGAAAATAACAATGCGGATGTGAGTCCGCTGGCCCGCGGCGAATGCGATCCCGAAAAATTTGATCTTTCCAAAGTGCAACTTTCCTCCCCTAATTAAATAAAAGCAACCCTTCGCTTCTATAACGATAATGGGCATATGCTTGTTATAATTTCCCGCACGCACGCTTTAACTCAAGTATCCATTTCCTTTAATGGCACACAAGCATGGAAAACAACCCCCAAAGATTCGCGAATCGAAGTGGAGTATATTTTTCGGCGTTTCGCATCACTACCCCTATAAAAAGCCGCGCTACCTGAAAATACAGCCTCTCATCTCATTGTTGCGCCCTCTTTTGTGATCATTGTTGACATCACAAACAACGACACCCCGGAGTGAAATAATCTCCGATAAGTATTCGCTTATAATCAGCTTTAAAACTTTTAATTTATGGATTTCGAGGTTACGGCGCACAAGAGGGTGAAGTCGAAGGAAGATTCGCAGATATCAGATGACGTCGGTCCTGTCGGCAAACTCATCCGGAAAAGGAATCCAGCAGGCGTAAGTAATCCGCTAGTAAATAGAACAAAAGACGATGCCCAATCAGCGTTGAGTAGGAACAAAGTAGCGTCTGGCGTCGGCTTTTGTTGCCGAACAATAGAGCACGGGTAAACGATGCTCGCTTGCTTAGCGTTTGTGTATACTGGAGTTATTATTATATCGTGGACTCCATGGCCGGCGGCCCCAAAATGCCCAATTAAAGATTTTATTTTGCCAAGTTTGACCAGGAGGTACCAACTGTCAAAGCCTCTTCTCGATCGACCAAGTGAGTTTTTACGATTCGCAGGTGTGATAGACAAAACGTTTTGTTATCGGCGGCACCAACTGTGGAAACTAAAATTTTTTCGGATTAAACGGCGGATGAATAATGCATGAACTCATAAATATATACAAATTGTTAATATCAGTTGTATTGATCATAATTATGAGCAGTTATTTTTACGCATATTAAACAGAGCCGTAATGAAATAATAGGTATGTGAATCGTTTTTCCAGACGGCATCGGCGCCAGTAATGGGTTAAAATGGGCATTCGGAATAATCCGAATAATCTGCGTGGAGCCAAAACTGGCAAAAACAGAAAATTTTCCCGTCCACTCAAGTGGAATAAACGTTTCAGATCCGAATTTGCCGCCAATATAGAACAAGTGAGTTTCGTTTCGGTTGGTTAGCTCCTTTCTCCTTAGTTTAGTCTTCATTTCTTTTGTCCTCACGTTCCATCAAACCAGAAAATTATGACGAAAATATGTACAGAGAAACATCTGCTTGTCGATAATAAAATCGAAACGGAAACACGGAATCCTTTGGAAACATCTGTCATTTGGTCGAGAGTTGCGCCTTAATGGCATTAATTAATCGCGATATTTTCAAGGAGCAACTTTTCCGCGATAAAAAGATAAAATCATAGCTACTTTGAAATTACGGCTTTGAGAGGCCCGAGTGAAGCCGGCTAATCATTTTAATTTAAACATGAGCTCCTTAATCTTAGTAATTTGTCAGAATGGGGCGCGGCGCTGAGAGATGATCTTCATTTCCGTCGAGCTGGAGCTATTCAGACATGATCAAAGACACAAATGGACGGCGATTCTGTTAATTTTACTTTTGATGTCTTCGCGGAGTTTGAAAGTTGACGAGAAGTTGAAAAGATATCTCCAAATCAGCTCCTTAATGGTGCCCTTTGAGGCGGGAGCCCCCGGCCAGTGCACAAACAAAAATCGACTGTTCGAAGCTCCAAGAACTCCAAACAAAACCAACTCCAAACTATGGCGCTGCCTATAAAACTGTCATTTCTACTAAAATCAAGCAATTATTTATCAGACGGCAGGGGCATAATTAGGCACATATCACACGACACTTTTAAATCTAAACTTTTAAATCACAACACAAGACAGCATATTTGGGGATTTTATTACTTTAGTCTTTTCAAATTTCAAAATTTTAGAGCAAAAAAAAATTTTTATTTCAAAACTAACTACCATTTTTTGTCTAATTTTCGTAACTTTGACAGTTGTACTCTAAAAACGCTGAAATTTGGAGGATTTTCTTCTTTCGTCTTGTTTATCAACTACATTAAATTCCAAAATTTTAGAGCAAAAGACAAATTTTCTAGAAATTTTTATTTCAAAGACGAACCAAAAATGGCCAACTTTTTCTAACAAATTCCGTAACTTTGACAGTTCTAATCCAGAAACTTTCGACCTAATTATCATCTGTGCAAAATTACAAAATTGTAGAGCCACAGATTTTTTTTTAGAAATTTTCATTTTAAAAATAAACCAAAAATGTCTACCAGCTTCTATAAAATACCGTAAGTTTTACAGATTTAGCCCTAAAACAATGAAATTTAGAGGTTTTATCTCTTTTGATCTATTTATCATCTATGCAAAATTACAAAATTTTAGAGCCACAGGCAAAATTTTTAGAAATTTTTATTTTGAAAGAAATAAAAAATGTGCACCAATTTCTAAAAGATTCCGTAACTTTGACAGTTTTGATCTAAAAGCAATGAAATCTCCAGATTTTACTATTTTCGACTTGTTTATTAACTGAGCTAAATTCCAGAATTTTAGAGCAAGAAACTAATTTTTTAGAAATTTTGATTTTGAGAGCGAACCAAAAATGTCCAATTTCTGTTAAATACCGTAAGTTCGGTAATTTTTGTCCTAAAACAGTGAAATTTTAAGGTTTTACTACTTTCAGCTTGTTAATTAACTAACTGTGTTAAATTCCAAAATTTTAAAAGAAGAGACGAATTTTTTTAGAAACTTTTATTTCGAGGACGAACAAAAAATGTCTCCTATTTTCTATTAAATTGCGTAATTTTAGTAATTTTAGTCGTAAAGTAAAATTAAAAAATCTTATTCATTTCTACACTTTTATCAACTGTGCTAATTTTCAAAATGTGAGAAAAAAAATTGAATTTTTAGAAATTTTTATTTTGAACAAAGCAAAATAGTATATTATGAAACGCGTTTCATAATGAACATTTTGCCGCACGCACGTTTTTAAGACACGACGAGCGCAGCGAGTAGTAGTAGTATTAAGTGCGGCAAAATGCATTATGAACAAGTATCATACGCTATTTTTTCTATTTCGCCTTATTTTAAACAAAAAAACTTGATTTGGAAATCTAGAGAATTTTAGGGTAGTTGGCGTTTGTAAAATGTTCGGGAAAAAAATTCGAAGTAGCCAAATCCAATTTCAGTCAGCTTGACAGGTGTGACGTTTTGAGGTTACCGGAGCGCAAGGGAGCCAATAGAGCAAAGACGTTGATCATGATCATGATGGTTCTCTCGCATCCAAAGAGTTTTTCTCCGATGAATTATTAAGCCAAGTACAACAAGAAATAATAGTGTATTGATCGATTTATCATGGTTTATCAAAACCAAAATCTAAATTGTCAACGTTGACGGCAGGTTGACGGTTTGTCTGCTGCAAACCTAAGAAAAATATAAGTTCCTGGAAATATTGGCACGAGATTGGTCCATTACGATACCGAAATACGCTCAAACGCGTATCGAAATATCTTCATTATGAACGCGAAATAGAAAAATTTTTTTTCCTACGACCCCATATGAAAGTGGCGTTTTTCACACGGTTAAATGACTCCGAAAGTTGAAGTTTTCGTACGTCCATTTCCGAAAGTAAAAGTCACTAGTGTGATATGAACATATCCGCACAGACCTGTCGAAATTGACAGTTATTTTGAAATACAAATGTAATTCTTGAATTTTTGTCTCAAATATCTAGACGATTCACTCTAAAACCACATGCATAATGGTAAAAATGAGTTGGTTAGTTCGTTTTTGACAAATCAGTTTTGATAGGTCTGCGCGGATATATGTATTCATATCACACTAGTGACTTTTTACTTTTGGAAATGGATGTACAAAAACATGAACCATCTTCATATGTGAAATACGTCACTTTTTTATGAGGTTGTAGAAAAATGGCATTTAGAATAGATAAGAAATGAACTATTGTCGAAACTTATGGTTTCTTCCTGATGATGAAAGGTCGTAGGAAAAATAGTGTACGTAACTCGTCGGAAAGTGTCATTCTTGCACTCGTGTAATATCTGCACTCGGCTGGCGCCTCGTGCATCTACTCTTACACTCGTGCGAAATTGGTCACTTTCCGTACTTGTTATGTAAATATCTATTACGATTTTCTATTAAATTCCGTAACTTTGGTAACTTTAATCGTAAAACAGTAAAATTTAGGGATGTTATGTTATTACCTTCCACTTCTTTCTTAACTGTGCTAAATCTCAAAACGGTTGAAGAAAAAAATAGAAATTTTAGAAATTTTTATCTTGAAACGAATCAAAAAAAATCTACGACTTTCTATTAAACTCCGTAAATTTGGTAATTTTAATCGTAAAACTGTAAAATTTGGAAGTTTTTTTTTTTCAATTGAACGCCCGTCACCTGCGATGACTAAAATGAAGGTATCGTCATGAGTGCCACATTTCCTAAAATTTTATTTAAAGGCGGTCGAACCCTCATAATTACCCGCCATTTAGATCCTCTCTGGAGTTTTATAAACTACTCAATCATGATCTCAAATCAAAATGTATATACATGAAGAGTGGATATGGCAACTTTAAACGACCTCCGAGACCTCCAGAGGACATCAAAAAGGTGAACCAACCGGAGATAGTTGCCGGTTCCTCCAACGGATGTGAAGACAATCCCGACTCTACGTCACCAATAGAATACCGATGAAAATAGAAAATGAATTATTTGTGAAAATGCGTGTGAAAAGCGCCCCTTTGGCTAACGGGTGCACCTTTCAGTTCCTCTCTTTCCGCGCCTAAAATGGTCAACCAAGCATCAAACCCATCCCGATGTCCCACGAGGCCATCCCTATTACGAGCATTAACGCCGTCTGTTAGGCACATCTGTTAATTTTTGCACCCCATCTCTTCCCCGCCGCTACCACGATTTAATTGCAGTGTTGCGGTATAAATTTCGCATCAACTTCTCCTCCACCCGGACTGTAATCGCATCGTGATACATCTAATTAAAATGTATATATCGTGTTGTGACAGGACCGTTATTGACTTTGAATGTTTTTCTCTTTTGCATTATTCAAGGAGCGTCGGAATTGACAGTTTCAAATTAAGATACAGATCGGCGGATGTGATATAGAAATATAAAAAGAGGCGATAGGTTGTCAGCGAGTTGTGTTCGAAGCGGAATCTCCAGGGAAATATACCTCGGGAACGGGAGGTGCGAAAGATACAAACCGGTGTGAAATATTAGCCAACTTTTCGTATGGGCGAGCGACGTCATTTATTTTATGCAAATACGTATCAAAACTTTGTCATTTCGTTCGCTCGTGATGTGTTTACGGGATTTACAGGGGTGGACGAGCACGGAAAAAAATTCAAGCCCGTTCGAAAGCAATGGCTTTATACCTCGTCGACACAAATGATAATAAGTTTCTCTCTTAAGAGGTCAAGACAACATTACAGTTGCCGAAGTTGGAAACCAAGCTTTTAGTAAATAAAAGCTTCCGACTTGTTTTATTAAGTTTCGCTTTTGTTAGTGAACACGGAGAAAAACAGACTAGTCGTAACGAAATCAGAGAAGTTTTCAATGGATGTCGGACGTGTTAAGATTTTATTTATATTTTCTTTTCTGGGATAATTGGTTTCAGTTTCCACGCCAATTAGCACGCACGTAACAAATTGATTCATTACACGAGATAAAGGGGTAAAATTACGAAGATTCATTCATTACAGAGAAACGAAAAGTATTTTCATCAATCACGGGGTGTTCCTACAGTCGCCCTCTACCGGAAAGCTCAACAAGTGCGCGCAGAGCTTCCGGCGGATCTTCCGTTTGTGCAGTCACCGACCGATGGAGGGCGCTAGTTCCAGTTAAAGAAAGCTCTGTGAAAAGCTCCCACGGGGCGAAAGATGGAAACGGTGGTAATGTCTCGACGAATAATAAAAAGGCGGCGAAATTTGAACTTACAACCCTCGGAAGGTTGGTCCAACGAGCCGGATTGACTCCATTCATTGGGTTATTTTCGGCGTCGAGTTTTTCGTGTGAATATCTTATTTATATTCAGCGGCGACACATGTTACTGGTGACTTGTGAGCCGACCAAGCGTCAAATGACAGATTCAAGCAGCTGGGAATTTTAACGACTAACAAATTGCCAAATTACTTCAACGCGCTATATTCACTACTGTTGGTAATTGGACGTGGATATATTCACCGTCCACTTAGAAAACGGATAATTTCCCGTAGGAAAATTGATAATTTTCAGAAAAATACGTGTGTTTATAAATACGTTACAATAACAAACATAAATTAGTCGACACATCAGCTGAGAAGAGATGTTTGACAGGTTAATCTGCTTTAAACGTAAATTAAGTCTCAACCAGGAGGGTAATCTGTTTTTACGGACAACGAATAACTAATTTGTGCCTACAAATTGGTTCGCATCCTGTCAGGAATAGATCTCACATAAGGTGGAGGCGTGAGAATTCCAGACCTAATTAGTTGTGCCACCGGCGCGGGACGAGACTATCGAATCTTGTAAAAAATCCCGAAAAGAGAAAATTATTACATTTCTTGTTACATTGATTATCTCCCACCCTTGTTACAATTTTTATTTTAATAACTACAAGTATATCCGGTCCGCGTCAGTAAAAAAAACTCAAACATTCGAAATGAATTAATTGCGAGCGTCAATAAATTAGCTCATTAAAAGTTTACAAACACATTTCATCCTGACACTGTATTGTTTATTAGTTTCAGATTTTTTTAATATGCACGAACCCAATTAAAAATTTTCATTTGCCTCTGTTTTAATGACTAGTGCTCCCTCTCTCTGTTTTTTTTTCTCTTTTATTTTCAATTATTCTTCGTGTGCATCGCAGTTTCCATTAATTAAAAAATCGTCTTTATTCGACGGGAACTCAGCCACGTGATCGAGACACTCATTTGTCAGACATGTTGGATTTATCGCCTCGAAGAATGTCAAAAATTTTAACTAGCAGTTAAATTTAGTTTTGCATCATTAATTAGACGCGAGTTTTACAAACAGTCGGGTGGTTTTCCGTTTTTTTTTTCAAGATGACGTCATGTGGGGAGCGATGCACCAATCACAAAATTGCTTCCACAGCCTCTTCGAATTAAAATATTGTGTCAACAAATCTTTGGCGGATTTTTCTGTCGCACATAATAAGCTTTGGCTACTCTCCAGATGAAATTAAATGTCTAATAGCATATGACCACAAACGTTTACTTGACTGAAATATAATTAGTGAGACTGTTTAAATTATTTTTAGGTAATTGAAAACAGGTTTGGCGGCGAAAGAGGCTATTTTTCGGGTCCTAGGGGACGCTTCCAAGTTTCGACGATTTTATGGTTCGTATTTTTGAATGTTATGAGCCAATTAGTTAAAACATTATTTTTTCGAAGTTTGGTACAAAAGGCATCGAAGCAGGCTGTAAAATTTTAAGTGAGTTGGTAGCCATGTTGGCTAGACTGGCAACAATTAGTGGTAGCAAGAAAATATCAAAGAGGCAGTGTTACCAACCAACAGATGTTATTTATTAGTTCATGTTTCTATTGGTTACATAGGTGACAAACGACGGTATTTTGACAGCTAGCTGCGCCATACGTCAACTCATAGATATTTTGTCTTTCAAAGCAACCCACGATCACAAATCTGTTAATATCATTATCAATTTAATTTTTTTTAGAAAAAATGAGCTCAAAAATCGAAAAATACAAGAAAAGATCGAAAAAGAAAAAAATCAAACGAGTGAAATTTGAAATTTCGAAGTTGGTGCTACTGAAAAATTTGAACACGAGACGACGCGTTAGGTTAATCAAACGACGCGCACTGTCGGTTTCGAGATCGTTCGGTCCTCGTGATGGTGACGTTGCTTCGCGAAGAACTGAAAAATATTTAATTCAAAAAATAAAAAAAGTAATTCCATAAAAAAATTAGAAGTTGCCATTTATGACTGACATGATTTCCAGAGCCACTCTCGATCCAGAAATTTTTATGGACACTATGTAGCTTTTTTTAAGTAAATACAGGGTGTTTTTGCAGTTCTGCGCTATTCCAGAAGGAATATGAAGTACGAAAAACCAAAAACTGACAAAGAAAAATTAACCCCAATTCATGTACTTTCTACGCTACTGTCAAAAAACGCACCTGGAATGACTTGTTTCCTAAACAACAAGCAACTCGATTTTTGTTACTTTTAAATCAGCAAGCAAATTCACTGAAATTTTTGTGTAATTTTATCTCGAAAACAAAACGATTTTTAGTAATTTTTTTTCTTTAAATAGTCTTAACTTGACAAGAAATTACCACACTCTTTTTGTACTACATGCATTTCAAAAACACCCAGTTTAAAAAAAAAGAACTTCGAGATACAGTGTGTCTAATTAAAAATCTAATCAAGAGTGTTGTGTCGCCAGTTTTTGTTTTTTTCTGTGTGTCTTTTCCGAAATCAATTTTGACAGTTGTCATCTGTTTGACACATCGACTGTTAAAATTGAGGGTGTTGCAGTGGACCAACGACATGAACTTTTCGTGGAAGACTTTTGTTCACCAGAGTCTACTATTTTCGAAAAGAAACAACCAATCACAACAGTCAATGTGACAAGCAAATGACAGCGCTCACAATTGATTTCAGAAACGACATTTGGAAAAAACAAAATGTAGTAACAAAACACTTTTGACCAGATTTTTTAAATAGTCACTTTGATCTTCCTTGATTAGTCGTAAGTCAAAAATTAACAAATTATTTTACATTAAAATTTAAATTATATACAAGGTGTTTTGTAAGTAGAGTACCAACTTTTACCTGGAGCATCAGATTGCTTACAGAAAGAGCTCAGAGTGAAAATTTTCTCTTTTTTGCTTTTCTTGGAAAAGTTATAAGGCGTAAAATTGACCAATCAGAACTTAGTCGTTTGATTTTGACAAAAACGAGAATGCTAAACTACTGTCACATCTGACATTAGCCAGTGGCGACACAAATGACATTTCAACTGTGACGTGATTCGTTACTTTCACGTCCTTCCACTGCTTGCAGGAAGTGCTGCAGAGATTTCAATCACAACCACCTTCATAATATTGCTGTTACAGTGTGGTGCTTTACTTACCAAACACTCTGTATAGTATGGCGAACATTGACAATTGAAAAAAAGTCGAGATTGTGGACTATGCAACCAGTAATACACCTTGGGAGCTTTTCTCCACTTTGTAATAATTAATAATATTTTGTCGAGTCTGTTTTTTGAGCATTGCCGAATAGAAGTAACTTTGGAGTTTGGGCTCGGTTTGCATGTCCCTTGGAGGTGAGACGGCGAGTATAAGTATTCGGTCGATTTCCCAAAAACAAATTTAAGAGGCATCTCTATTCAAGTATAAATATTTAAGTGGTTCATAACAGTTTGCAGTTTGCGAGATCCCGTGTGGCGTCGGCCATGTTGGTTGATGGCCGAATGATGATTGTTTTATAAATATTTAACGAAAGCAGCAAAGCTCGCAACCGTTCCGCTCGCTCAAATCAGAGTTTATGGGACATCATAATATTCCGATGTTTTATAGATGTATACTGTTATCTTCGAAATGTGTTCGCTGGAAGGTAATTTGCTGAATATCGTAGTGCAAATGGGGATTTTTGATGTACGACGCGATGATGCTTATGCGATTTGAATAAAAATTGCTCTTGTTATGTCTGATGAGAGGAAGATGGCAGATGAGGGTGAGTGCGGCTTAATTAGCTAATTAGGGAGGTTCACACCGACGAATTTCATGCTATAAATGCCGAACGAACACTCTTCCTGTCGGCTAGCTTTTACTAGATTTTATGTAAATACTTCAATTAGTGACAGGGAAAAATTATGGAATAATTACTAGGTCGGCTTTTGAAGCTATTTTCAATGGTTTATACTCCACGCACCGACAAAGTGCTTTCATTATGATTCGCGTACACTTTACATACATAACAACGAGGTTTATAGCCGATGACTAATCGAAGAAAGAATCAGAATGTGAAAATTGTCCCGAATCATTTTCTTGACCTTTTCAAAACGTAATTTATGCGTCTAAAGCCCCCTCACTTTGCAGACAATCCCCGATCATTTACCAGAACTCTTCGTCTCCATAACCAACAATAGTCGTTTTAATCGTATTTGCACTAGGTCTCCCCCGCGGAGACGCTCTCTCGTTCGCTCAGGTCTTTATCGGGGCGACGGTTCTAAGTAGCAGATGTGTCAATTTCATTTCAATCAGACTATAATGGGGACCGTAATGGAATCAGCTCTTGGTCTATTTACCAACACTCGACGTGGTCCGGTCCTTTTAAAAACCGAACGCAAATAAAATCCCAACGCTTCAAACCTAATTTCGCCAAGAAATTGTTAACCTCAATGCTTTATTAATAAAACTTCCCGAAAATCTGACCATTAATCAATCGATTTTACACTCTGAATGGCAACAGTTGTGCGGTTAAATTGGACATTTACGGAATGAATGGGAATCCAGGAAATAACAAAACGAATTGAATATGTAAAAAAAGTACGAATGAATGAAATACGAATTCACTTTAACACATGTCAGATGAAAAATACGAAATGACTGGACGAAAAATTCATCAATGGAGCAAGTTAAATAGTCAAAAACCAATTAAACACTACAATTTGGGCTATTGTAAGGAACGGAGAGATGAGATCGAAGAGAATTTTTTCGTTTTAATTGAATCTTTTCATCAAGATTCGCCCGGACCGGATGTCCACTAAATAAATTTTCTAACCGCACAGTTATAAAATATAGATCACCCAATTACTTAAATATTTCGCCTAATTTCAAGACATGTTTATGAACGATAAGTGGACATGTTTAGTACATCACTGGCTCGAATGGTTCTAAATGCAGCCTTATAAATACATCGGCAAAACCATTTTCATCCGACTAACTAGCGATCGTTAACTTGTCCACACATTTAACCGTTTTAATTTCCGGCTGGAAGCTTTATTATTTTAACACTAAAGATACATTCACGCCTCTACGTTTCACTGATTTATTATACATTTAGTATTATTAACTTCAAAAACACACTTCAAAAGCGCTTTTTTTGCCATCACTCCTTCAAAAACGTCATCAATTATTTGCCCACGCATGCATATAAAGTCATTTAAAAAAGAGAACGAGTATGCGGATTCTTTGGGAACGAGAAATGAAAAGAGAAAATTTCAAAATGCGTTCATTTTAAGCCACCTAAGGCATAAATACAGAATACACAGAGTATGAAAGAGTCGAAATGCGATTCTTCTTCTTCTAAAATTTTTACTTCTTGAGGATGAACTGTTAAAATGACGACAAAAATCGACTTTTCAAAGCAAAATTGAGAAAAAACGACAACTAAATTGTTATAGTATATTCACGAAGAAACAAACAATTCTGCATAAAAACTGGTCAATCCTGATTTTGCTGCATTTTTATTAGTTGTCTTGAAGCTGCAATGACTCGCTGGCTTATTTCAATGAATATACTATAGCAAACAACGCGAATCAGAGTTTATCCTTGACTTATGACACATATCTACTGTATATTACAGGTTGTCGCACTTAAAATGAATACAAGTTCTTATCTCCACTTAACCCGTTTAAAATTGGTAAAATTTTCGATATTTAAATTGAATACATCGGAAAACCAAGAAAAGATAAATAATGTAAATTTACCTAAAATAGTTATTTGGATCACAAGGCCGGAAAATGCTATATTGCAAAGACGAGGGGGAGCCGAGTCGTAGCATGACAAAAACTTCCAAAATCATTCAAATGTGATCTAGTGATTTTTACTCTGCCAGGTTGCTCGTCTAGCGACTATATTGGAAATCAAACGATCTATTTTTCTTCAGCAGACTCCTGTCTATTGATGACAGTGCGATACCAACCGTTAAACAATAAAATTAACTAGTTTCCTTTTTGGAGGCCTAGGCCCCCAAACGCCGTTTTCCGGCCTATTTACATGTCTCCAAAAACGTTAAAAAAGAACGGCGGTCAAAAAATTAACTTTTAAGCCAAAAAAATCTAAAAATTTGTAGAAAAGCAGCTAAACTTGCAGTTACGGAGTTTTGAACAAGATTTTATCTCATTCCAAAAAGTTAACTTGACTTTATTGTGATTCTGATTGATGTTTCAAAACTTCAACGACAAAAGTCATTTCATATTTAACAGTTGACATTCTCCAAAATTCCGGAAGTATATACCACCTTAGAAGCAATGTAAGAAACCCAAAAAAACTAAAACCCAGAAAAGATAGAGTGTATAAAAAAAAACAAATGAACAAATTGTCGTCAAATTAAAATTTATAGGTTATCTTGTATACAAAACGACCAATCAAACGAAAGACCTATTGGAGTAACATGTCGAAAAAGTGACATTGGCAACCAACATTATTATTTGCTCGCGACTGTAGTTCAGCGAAGCCACTTCAATAAAAAAATGTTTTCAAAAAAAGAAATAAAAGTGTCAAAATCTCTAAAAAAAACGAAATCTTATAAAAATAAAAATTTGAATTCGAAAAATCTAAATGGGAGTGCAATTTGACCGTATTTAAAAAAAAATGAAGAAAAAAGAAAATAGATTACTTAATAAAATAATAATAATAATAATAAAAAAGATAAACAGTCGTTTTATGTTTAAATGCACGTTTGTTTGGTTTTAAAACAGAATAAAAAAATAGATCATCCAATTAGAATTCGTATTTTGATGGGTTAATGACGCTAATGTAATATACAGAGTGTCCCAATAAAAGCTCATACCGGTAAAAATAATTATAAGCTTGTCATTACTGCCATCAGAGACAATACGATAAACAATATTAATGGTCCAATAGGGCGATATCACAAATCCACATTATCTCCCAAACAATACCATTCCCTACTAATTAAACGACTAGCCATAACATTTTCACCGCTACTAAATTTAAATTGTTTCATCAGCACAGTCTAAATAACCGCCTTTGTTCCAAAATATGCCCGACAATCATGGCCTGATAATTTCCCAACTCGCTTCTTTTGTTATTACAAATCATATTCATAATTACAAAGCAAATAAAGATCACTCGACTACGTTTAAACAGGCCACGCCTCCACCACCGAATGGACGAATCGTGGCCTGGATCGCCACTCCACACGACCAATGAGCGTGTCGGGCTCCCTCTCCACGCTGACTTGATGCTTGCTTCGCCATTCTGTGTGGGGAAGCTGCATCTAAACCGATTTCCAGAGATCAAATCGAGTTTAGTGTATGAAAATCTCCCCAACGACAACAAGGCTTTAAAACAAACGCAAAAAATCGGATGCGGAAGTGACCATGACAATGTTGATGATGGAGCGGATCATCGCAACGCACAAGAATCCCGAACCGGAGAAGGAGCGCTCCTCCGAGTCACAAATCTTCCTCCAGCCCAAGAGGATATCCGACGACTCCCGCGATGTTGAAATGTGCGACAAGACGTGCGACACCGACGAGGAGCTCAACGTCGACGTGGAGAACGACGACACTTTGTGTCCGGTGGACTTGACGCGGAGACAGGAGAAATTCACTTCGTTTGAAAACTTGATACCGAACAAGACTGATTCCAGTGACTTTCTTAGTTTTAAAGATATGAAGAGATCAGAGAGTGTTTGTAGTGATGACGTTAGTCGATCCGAAAGTCCGAGAGATCAGAGTCCGTCGGTTGTGCCGCATCAAAATCGCAGACTCGCTTTTTCGGTGGAAAACATTCTGGACCCTAATAAGTTCACGGGAAGACAAGGAGTTTACAGTGACGGAATTTGCTGTTGGAAGCCCCACGACGGATCCAGAGGCTCACCGGACTACGATGACAGCGAAACAGGTGAGGCCGAAAGACGCGCCAAAACGGAAAAATCAAGCGGGCCATCGCTCACTGCCCACTTGATTTCAATTAAAGACGGTTTTACCAGAGTTAGCGGCCGACGGAAACAGTTGAAGATCCAAAGCGGTTTTTTCGGAATTTTGCAAACATAACCTCACAGTGAGAGGGTTTTAGAGACTAAAATTACAAAGATCCTTCAAAGGAGGCTCTGATTTTTTGACATTTTTAGTGAAATTCGTCAACAATAACTGTCAAACTCACTGCCAAATCGTTTGTTTGTGATTTATTTTCTTTTGATCTCTGTTCTTTTACGTGTGTAAGACCAATTTATCAAGTCGCCTTTCTTCTTTATAAGCTATTTTCACTTTATTTACCGACTTTCATATGTCTGGCAGGTTAAACACGTCAAAACAAAGCTCCAAGTGTTTAATATTTAACCATGAGTTATCTTAGAAGTTACCAAACAGTGCTACCAACAACTCAAAGATTGAGAGCCTCCCGGAGCCAAATGTTTTAACTTAGCATGGCTACCATACGTTTTTGGACTTGACAGCTTTCTTTTCATTCAAATTTTTAGATTTTGTGTACATTATTTTATATTCGTCCTAAATTTTCTCTATATTCTCTCGACATTTTCTTCCGATTTCTTTAGTTAGTTTGTTTAGATTTTTAAAAATTTCTTTTGATTCTCGTTTCGTTATCTCATATCCTATTTATATTTTCTTTATATTTCTTCAATATTCTTCATTCTTCAGATGCAGTTCTTTTCAGATTCTCTCTACATTTTCTGTTGATTCTTTTTTATTCTTCATTCTGTTCAGATTCTTTCAAAGTCTTTGTTTCAGTTTTCCCTATATTCTTCAGTTATAATACATAGATTCATTTTACTAAAATCTTTAGATAATTCCTACAAATTTCTTTCTATTCCTATTCTATCTAGATTCCACCTTCTTCAGACTCTCTAAAAACTGTTGGTTTTTACATATTCTTCGGTTTTTAGATTATTTTAAATCTTTTAGTTTTGCTCTAGAAACTGTTTTTCATTTTAAATCCTTTTGAACTTTTCGGATTCTTTCTCTTCTCCATAGATTTTACTCTATAAAAGTCTTTTGGCCTTTATTATATTCTCCACCTTCTATTAAAGAAAACTTCCAACAGTGCTACCCCCACAATAAAATAATTTAGAGCCTCCTAATTTCGGTTGATTAGGCACATCAGGGCTACCACCCGTTTCTGGACTTCCTAGCCTCCTTTTCCCGGCTTGTCGCCCCAAATCCGTCAAATTCGAGTTTCTCATCCTGTGCACATTCCAAGAAATATCATTATTTTCCACCTCTCGTCGTCCGTCGATTAAATCGCTAAATCCAGGGCTCAGTATGATTAAGCGTCGGTAATTCGAGAACATCACGGGAGCTTGTGAAATCAATACGTAACAAGCGACAAACGTGTTAACCGCATTCATTTGTCTGTTCACCGCTAAAACAATGCAGTGCGGTGATGCTCTGTCAGCCATCATTGGACGTCGAGGCGCATTTGTTTGATTTTAGCGGACGGTGTCCGATAAGACGCGCTTTACCGTCCGCGGGTGAAAAACGTGGAAATTGCGAGCGTTTAATTTATGAAGTGCGAAACAATAGATTGCAATTAGAAAACCATCAGAGTGTTTAAATATTTTAATAAAGTAGGACCGACGAAGAGAAGGGAGTAGGTGGAGTTAAAACGAGCGTATTCCGTCCATAATTAATACATCTGCTTAGAGCAGTAGCAGCAAAACCAAAGGATTAATTACAAAGTTCACGGCTTGCTAACGAGCCCGGAGGCAATTACGCTAAGGCTGTTAATTACATGTCCCGGTTCCGTTATTCCTTCCGTTGTCTAAACCAGCCAATGCCGCTTGAATGCTAAGACGCTGTAAAGTTGGTAAAGTATTTATGTTAGCGTACGCTGAATTTAAGTTGTTCGTTATTGTTGTTTTACCATCTCTGGTAGCGGAATTTTCCACTTGTGCGATCAAAGAGATTCGCTTTCACTTCAACTCGTTTTTTCTTCTTCTCCCAGGCAAGGACCACCATTCCGACGACGACGACGAAATCCAGAGCGACATCAGTGAAGACATCAAAGACCCAAACGTGAAAAAAAAGAAATCCGACTCCAAGTCCCAAAACACCGGCAAACCGCGTCGGGCAAGAACCGCCTTCACCTACGAGCAACTCGTGGCGCTCGAGAACAAGTTCAAAACCACCCGTTACCTCAGCGTTTGCGAAAGACTGAACTTGGCTCTGTCGTTGAGTCTAACAGAGACGCAAGTGAAGATTTGGTTCCAAAATCGGCGGACGAAATGGAAGAAACAGAATCCGGGGATGGACGTGAACTCGCCGACGGTCCCACCGCCGAATGTGGGCGCTGGGGGTGGTTTCCCCGGCTTCCCCGGCCACCACACTCATTCTGGGTTGCTCTACTCGCACCACGTGCCCTATGGGGGCGTCTACCCTCTTCAGGCGACGAGTTCTGGGAGTTACGCTCCGTATTTCCACCTTGCGAATCATAGCCACAATTTGGGCTCTTGAAGGTTGAAATTCCACTGTTGAAATCGGTGCAATAATTAAAGTGTGCCATGACTGTACATAGCCATCTGGCGCATTTTTGTTCTCGCCCCATCCCTGTTAGTGTAAAAATCCGCATTGTTGTACTTAGAAGTTGTATTTATTATAACTGTATTGTAAAGTTTCTCTTGTAAATAAAACTCTAGAAGACTTCGTAATACATGTGTGTTTCTTTTACGGTTTTTGTCGCAGTCTGGGTCACGCCTAAATGCGACAGATTAAATATCAAAGAAAATTAGACGTCGGAACTTGGATCACATCTGGAGGAGGTTAAAAGTGCCGACGATTGCCGTCTTGCAGATTTTTCGGTGATGTGTGAGTCGGGTGTCCAGAGGTGTTAACGCATTTAAATGCTCAGATTTGTTTTGGGAAAACATTTATTGACAACTCATAAATTGTGGAAACGACGCAGTTGCAAAAATAAAACGTCAAAATAGTCGATAAAACAGGCGGAGATTGCGAGGGGACAAATAAAAAACAAATATGACATGTTTCAAAACGGGCAGGCTGCACCAGTGGCGGAACAAGGAAGAAAAGAAACAACTCAGGGTTGAGTGGTCAGCGGCGTACTACATGCGATTTACTTTGAATAATAAAAAAAAGAAAAAAAGTTGAGGTTTTTCTCAAAAAACCACGACTAAAAGTATGGCAAACTTTTTGGGAGTTAAACTGGTGTTATTACATATTATACATTACTGTATTTTCCGCAGATTCTAAATCTGGGATTGAAATTCAGATTCGACAACAAATAACTGCGTTATGATCGATCAAAGTTTCGGAAAGTTGATTTTCATTTTTTCTCATTTTTCCCCATTTTTAAAGTTATATATCTCAGAAACTATTAGAGATATTGCGATGCGGTTTGCGCCATCGTTTTTCTCGGCTCATTTTACGTTAGAAAAAGTGCTTAAAAGCCCAAAATTCGATAGTCGATTTTTTGCAAAAAAAAAATCCGACTCAATCGATAAAAATTTTTCAATTTTTTTATTTTTGACCATAACTCGTAAACCGTTTGTTTGATCGATCTCAAATTGGGCCAGTAGAAAGACTTTGAGCTCCTCTTTCGAATGATAATAATACAAAGGTATTAAACGTCGTTTTTACACTAAAAATAGTGATTGAAAATCACCCCAAAATGACCACTTCCAAACAGTTTTTGGTCAATGCTTTCTTTATTTCGTAGGTAAACTCAATAAATTTTGACTCATTTTACGCAGAATCTCACGCTGAATCCAAATCTGGAATTTAAATTCAGATCCGACAACAAATAACTGAGTTATGGCCGTTTGAATTTTTGGGTTGTCGCCAGATGGCCAAATTTTTGAAGGTTCCAAACAATTCATGCTCGATATCTCGAAAACTATTTCAGATATTGGAATGCGGTTTGCGGCATCGTTTTTCTCGCGATTTTTTACATAAGAAATCGTTTTTAGATTTTCCAAAAGTCGAAATTTGCAAATTTTCGCAAAAATTCATGACTAAAACTATGGCCAAACTTCTCATATCGATATCTCGCTTATTTTTAGAGTAAACTCGAGTTATTATACATCAGTGTACGCAGAATTTTACGCAGATTTCAAATCTGGGATTTAAATTCAGATACGACTGCAAATAACCGAGTTATGGCCGATCAAAGTTTCGGATAGTTGATTTTCATTTTTTCTCATTTTTCCCTATTTCAAAGTTAAATATCTCGGAAACTATTAGAGATATTGAGATGCGGTTTGCGCCATCGTTTTTCTCGGCTCATTTTACGTTAGAAAAAGTGCTTAAAAGCCCAAAATTCGATAGTCGATTTTTTGAGAAAAAAAATTGCGACTCAAACGATGAAAATTTTTCAATTTTTTTATTTTTGACCATAACTCGTAAACCGTTTGCTTGATCGATCTCAAATTGGGCCAGTAGATAGATTTCGAGCTCCTCTTTCGAATGATATATAAAACAAAGGTATTAAACGTTGTTTTTACATTAAAAATAGTTATTGAAAATCACCCCAAAATGACCACTTCCAAACAGTTTTTGGTCAATGCTTTCCTTATTTCGTAGGTAAACTCAATAAATTTTGACTCATTTTACGCAGAATCTCACGCTGAATCCAAATCTGGAATTTAAATTCAGATCCGACAACAAATAACTGAGTTATGGCCGTTTGAATTTTTTGATTGTCGCCAGATGGCCAAATTTTTGAAGGTTCCAAACAATTCATGCTCGATATCTCGAAAACTATTTCAGATATTGGAATGCGGTTTGCGGCATCGTTTTTCTCGCGATTTTTTACATAAGAAATAGTTTTTAGATTTTCCAATAGTCGAAATTTGCAAATTTTCGCGAAAATTCATGGTTAAAAAAACTATGCCAAACTTCTGATATCGATATCTCGCTTATTTTTTAGGGTAAACTTGAGTTATTATACATCAGTGAACGCAGAATTTTACGCAGATTCCAAATCTGAGATTTAAATTCTGATCCGACAACAAATAACTGAGTTATGGCCGATCAAAATTTCGGAAAATTGATTTTCATTTTTTCTCATTTTTCGTAATTTTTAGAGTTAAATTTCTCGGAAACTATTTGAGATATTGAAATGCGGTTTGTGCCATTCTATTTCTCGGCTCATTTTACGTTAGAAAATGCTCTCAAAAGCACAAAATTCGATAGTCAATTTTTCGCGAAAAAAAATTTCGACTCAAACGATGAAATTTTTTTATTTTTTTTATTTTTGGCCATAGCTTGTAAACTATTTGTCAGATTGATCTGAAATTTGGCCACTAGATAGATTTCGAGCTCCTATTTCGACTGATGTGTAATTCAATGCTATTAAACGTCGTTTTCATTTTGAAAACATTGATTAAAAATCACCCTAAAATGACGTTTTCAAAACAGTTTTTGGCCAATACCTCGTTTATTTATTAAACAAACTCAACAAATTTGGGTCTCATTTTACGCAGAATTTTACGCTGAATTCAAAAACATGATAATTTTTTATTTTTGTCTACAAATAACCGAGTTATGGCCGTTTGAAATTTTGGCTTGTCGCCAGAGGGCCAAATTTTTGAAGGTTCAAAACAATTCATACTCGATATCTCGGAAACTATTTCAGATATTAAGATGCGGTTTGCGCCATCGTTTTTCTCGCAATTTTTTCCATAAGAAATAATTCTTTGATTTTTCTACAGTCGAAATTTGCAAATTTTCGCAAAAATTTATGACTAAAACTATGCCAAACTTCTGATATCGATATCTCGCTTATTTTTTAGTGTAAACTTGCGATTTATTAAACACTTTACGCATATTCCAAATCTGGACTTAAAATCCGCGCTCGACAACAAATAACTGAGTTATAGCCGTTTAAAGTTTTGGAAAAAAGTGAACTCCACACCCGATACTTACAAATCCACGTATATCTAATCTAATTTAATCAGATAGCAATAAAATGAAAACTTATCTCTTTTACGAGACATTGTAAAAACCAGTGCCCATCGATAAAAATCAGAAAAATGAGTAATGAAGCAAGTAATGTTCACCCCAGCAGTGAAGACAGCGCTCGCTGTTCGCGGTGCCAAAGACAAAACCAACCAGTCGACTTGGGTAAGACTTACCCAGCCCTTAATTAACCTAGAATTTTAATCAAGAAAAATTAATTTGGGTCAGATTACTACTGGCGAGATTACATTGGTCTGATCCCCCAAGACGCTATACCTGGAGGCTCAAATATCGCCCACCAAACCACATACATCGGCCAAGGTTTTTACTCCAGAGCTGGACTACTAACTGGTACCATTTACCCAGGAATTTCGGGAATTAAAGTAGCTTACAGCGGTTGCAACGTTACAGAAATCGGTTTGAAAGTAAGGAAACTAGGAATTTGGGGGTGTTCGTCAATGTTTTTTCCAGATACTTTGTAGCCCCTTGCCCGTGAATTTCATGTGGTTGAAAGTAGAAGGGAAGTCTTTACACGTCACCACAATTGGAAAGCATCTGGTGATCGGAGGGTACGAAGATGGCAAAATTATCAATATTGGAAGAGCTATGTACCAAGGAGAACTCATCGTGGGGAAAGTGGTGGGGTTCGACGCTGAGAAAACGAAACTGTACTTCATTCATGGAGACAAAGAAGTTGGGGTTAGTTCGTTCGAGGTACTGGTGTATGGTTAAAAATAAATAAATAAAAATGTTGAATAAAAATCGAGTTTCTTCTTCCGGTTCAACTAAATGGATTAGGCGATCACTTTCTGTACATTCGTGTATTGTTGGTAGTAAGGTAATATTAGACGCGTATCAACCATATCTTATCAAAAAATTATGGCCAACGCAGAATCAAGCAAACGTAGTAACAGCAGGGTCTGTCCTGAATGTAGGAAAACAACGGAATCCCAAACTCCAGGTACTCTAACCTAGAATCCGCCCCCAAACTCTAACCTCAAATTTTAGATTATTACTGGCGTGATTACGTTGGTACTATTCCCCACGACGCCCTGCCCGGAGGACTAGATTTAAGTCACAGAAAAACGTACATCGGGCAAGCCTACTTGTATAAATATGGGGTACTACCAGGGACCATTTATCCCCAAAATCCCGAGAACATTTGCGTGGGCTATGGGTCTCCTTCAGGAATAGCCATGAAGGTACTTTGCAGTTCCAACCACCGTTCATTTTCTTGGGAAAGAGCCACGAATCAAACTCTACACTCTGTGATGATAGGAAAACAACCGGTGATTGGAGGATATGAAAATAACAAGATGGTTTATATAGGACGTGCAAAGTACCAAGGGGAGGAAATTGTGGGAAAAGTGTCGGATTCTGAAGCGGAAAACGCAAACTTTGCGTTTGTACATCAAGGAAAGGAAATTTGTGTCAGTTCTTATGAGGTCCTTGTTTACATCCGTTAAAAATAAAAAGTTTTGTTCTAATTAAAATATTTGAATTGATCCGGCTTAAAGGACCAATGTTATTAATAATAAAGAGAGATTTATAAAAAATGCGATTTACATTTGGGCAATTTTCCGCCAGATTATTGAATATAACAGCGTGAAATTTAAATCCGTGGGTGATTATCGAGTCGCGCGTCGTCCGAGAAGACCTCGGGAGGGCAAAACACATAATATAACAAAACAGAAAACCGATCGTACGACAGAGAGCGAACGAACGGAGGGATCCAACCATGAAATTGAATTATACAAGAGGCCAGATTCATTCCGGCCTATACGGCTTCGATTCTACATATAAACAGCCTAAATATTTGAGAACGATCGTTTCGCACACCTCCACCAAATGGAAAGCGAAGAGATTTATAGATTAGCAGCGAGCGCAGCGAGCTTGTCCAAACCGATATACTAATCGAAAAAGCGACGTCGTGAAGGCCATTAGGTAATGCACACCAAAATCGCAGTTACCCGATCTTCTAAATGAAATCCCAAGATGAGTGATATAGAATTTCGAGATAAATTAAGTTTGAGAGATGGCGGTAATAACATGGGTTCAGTTGCGACGGCTCGTGTTGCTCACCTGAGGTCATATCCATTAATTAAAATTGGGTTTTTTGTTGGTGAACTCTTGAGTTTTTTTTCTTGGATTGGATTTACATAATTGCTTAATATTTTGACTGCGAGTTGGCGATTTACATTTAAATGGCGATCAGTGAAAACCAATTTAAACTTGTCAACTGTCTGAACGAATCCTTTGTTATTTAATTCTGGATCAGTTTAATCGGCAGGCTTATTGTGCGGGACCTAGGGTTTTAACGCACATGCTGACTTCACATAAGTGGACAGTGGCGTGCCTTTATGCGGTGATGGGCGGAATTAACGCGCTCGTCATATTGATTTTGACCACGTAAATTTTGACAGACAGTGAACCGACAGAACTAAATTAACATGAAAAAGCGAACTAGAAATACAAAAAACACGACTACTTAATATAAAAAAAATCAAAAATTGAAACGTCGTTTAGTTCCTTTTGGACCCCTCGTATTTTAGAATTATTGATTTCAGGATCGAACCAAATTTTTATAAATATTACTAAACCTTCCAAGTGTGCGATACTAGAAGAATCAACTTTTAAGAGAAAACTGCTGATAACCCGATTCTTATCTGCACCAAATTACAACACTTTTGAATAAATGCGCCAAATTTTAGAAATTTTTGTTTGAAGGACGAGCAAAAAATTTCCGAAATTTTCTAAGAAACTATAATGTTGGAATGTGCGATGCTACGGAAATAAAATTTGAAGGGGTGCCTCTTTTGAACCTCTTTGTCAACTGTACCAAATTACAAAACAATTGAATAAATACGTCAAATTTTAGAAATTTTTGTTTGAAGAACAAGTCAAAATTTTTCGAAATTTTATGTGCAATGCTACAGAAATAGAATTTAAAACGGTCATTATTTTGAACCTGCTTCCTTTAGATAGATGAACCAAACTAACGAGTAAACATTTGAAAAAATCAAGTAGGTCATGACTTGCAATGAGATTTTACGAAATGTCATTTCACCAATCATTTTCACTTGTTTTTTCAGTGGTACCAAATTACGAAACAAAGCCACTTTTTCGTGGCATCTCGAGTGTTAATCGGCAATTCCGCGGGGCGTTTAAATCCGGCCCTGGTGGCGGCTTGTTTAATTTTCTAAGCCATAAACTGTAGTGCCATTTAAAATTCTGCAATTATAATATAAATAGATGTCATTACCACACTAATAACGAAACACAATCGTTTAGTGTCGGTGCTGGCCCCGGGGGTGTCGTGTATGTAATTTATTAATGGGTGGTATTAGACCCAGCATGCGTTCATGCGCGTCGTTTATTTCCATCGTCATTGTGTGGAGTCGGTAACAAAAGAATCCAACGGGGGCCTTATTACCGACCGTGTATGTCGAATCGCGACCATCCATCGTTTGTATTTCCTCGATACGATTCGATTAGGGAGGATTAGCTTTTTATTGTGCGCCGCAACGAGCCAAGTGTCCTATTATGAAGTCGACAGCACCAAGAGATGGGGGCCACTTAGAAAAGAACTTCCAAGAATTCAGACTCTTCTAATTAAACATTCCGTATAATAAAAAAAAAACAAGATTTGAGTCTTTTCTTATTAGCAATGAGAAGAAATTGTTTCAGAGTGCCGTAAAAGGGGGTTAATGTCGACTCCCTTACTCAGTAGTTGGCTATGCATAAAGTTAAATATACCAAATGTTGAGTGTAATAAGTTGCAACTTTACTTTGAGTTTACGACGACTAAATCTTGTCCTTTTAAAAGATATTAAAAAAATCCCGAAATTCGACTCCGTGATCTTTGTGTAGTTGAATTTTCGACGTTTGTCGTTTTCCTCCTCGAGATAATCTTCGCCTGACCGCGATTATGGCCGCCGCTGTAAAATCGTGTATCCGAAGCGCTTTTACGAACCTAAAAGCTTCTCGTTCCTCCTTTTGATCGACGCTCGTAAAATTTTTATTCAAAAATCCGTGAAACTAGTCTTTAGCTGTCGGTTAATTCGAATTTTCCCATTTTATAATCACGTTGAAAAATGCAGACGTATCGCACCATCAACTTAGCCAAGACTTTTTAGTGCACTTTTAAACTGGCAGAACATTGTGCCATGCGAGTCTATTCATATTAAATGGAGTTAGGGCAAGCGGCAGCGCTTTAAAGCTGAATTATTGAGGAGGCGGCGTGGGCTATCCTCGCAGGTGCCGTCGCCGCCGCCGAGCTCTTTGCCTCATAGTCGTAACACGACGCGGCATTACGGCCTTACGACAAGGCGGAATGTATTATTCACCACATATTACATCTTGCATTTTATAGCAGAGACGCCTTGCTAAGTGGGTGCTGATTGTCCTCGTCGACTCCCTGATGTCACTATTACGTTTTGGTCCGTGGAGCCGGATCCGCCATATTTCCAACAAACTTTGTTTGCTAGTGTTGGAGGAAAGTCGGTAAATTTCCATCCCCCTCCGTTTTGCCGGCACTTACCATCTCTAATATCGGATACCGTCTCGCTATCAAATAACTACAATCTCGGAGAGTCGTAGCCAATTTATCGAGTGACACGCGGTCCCGTCGGGCTCGTCCTGAAATATGACGTGGCGACAATATTCCACCAGGGACTTCATTAATGTCCTGTAAAGTGTCGCCCAAATAATATTAATAGTTGCTCATCCCCCAGCGCCTCGAATTTTTCCTTCCACAGGAAAACCGAAACGCGGATTACCGGTCATCCTACGTCATGATTTTATTCCAGATTTAATAGAAGAGAGGGCGAGGGACGCGTCGTCCGATTGTTTTTGCCCTTGTTAAGGGATTAGCCGTTGATCCTTCTTAAAGTGATGTGTGAACGAACAGTCCGCGTCTGGAAGCGTTCCCAAAGCCACATTTGCAAAACTCCTCCGAAGCAAGAGGAAAAAATCCGTCGCAGGTCTAATTACAGCGATTACCTGTCGCAGGATAAAGGATTGCCGACGAACGAGCAGGTGAATGGAGGATGTGAACAAGGTTCAGTGGATAATAATTGGAGAGCGGTTGGTTACACCGTCGGTGATCCGAGAGAAAATAACGACGGAGGATGAAGACCACTACACCAGGTGTGCTCTTCATTTTAACTCTCTTTTGAATATTCCGTCATGTCGATGGCAGCGAGCTGGATGTGATGACAAAAAGTCACCAACTCCATTGACAGATTCACGCTCCTCTAAACTGGATAATTTGAAAGATGTGCATATAATGATGTGCGGATGCGGTCGACAACTTTCAGCGACATTGGAGAGGATTTTACGCCGTTTCGAACAAGATACGACGGAAGGGGGTTAAATTCAGACTAAATCATTACGGAAAAGGCCACTCGCAAACACAACCATACAGAAAATCAGAGATGATGCTCATCCGGCTCCAAGGACCAACCAATGACGCCAAAAAAATATTAATTTGAAATAAAACATTTAATTACCCACACGAATGCGTAATTTCGAAACCACGTTTTATACACAAGAGCGTAAAAGTTAGTTTTGGGCACTAATATGTTAGTAAAATAAGCAATATTTATCAACAAGTCTTAAAATTGTGTTTTACGATTTAGTCGTGAAGTTTGGACAACATGTCGTGTGTTTAAAAGACCTATTACTGCAATCAGAGAAAAAATCTTGTTTGGAACACGCGCGCAATAATTTGTATGCACTCGACGAGTTTTACCAATGTAAACCGTACTTTAGTATCTTTATGGTTAATGTTAAAAAACTTGAGGGTATATAAAAAATCCGCTGCAGAAAAAATAAAGTTTGGGTGACCTTCGAATTAACCAACCACCCTGTATAAAGGTATAAAGGTAATTTTGTTTAAAAATTGTTTTTTTTTCGGTTTCAATTTACGATTTACACGTAGGAATGCGGAAAACACAAAGCAATCAAGCAAGCGAAATTTTCTGGTTAGAAATTTGGTTGCGGTCCGGAAAATTCCCAAAATTTCCAGAAAACTCAATAAATGTTACATCAAATTAAAGCTGCTCACCTTCTGATCACTTTTCTGCAGCCTCCACACGAACATTTGTTGCAAAACACACTTATTTCTTACAAAAAAGCACAAAGTAAAACAATCACAACAACTAAACACTTGCGCGTCACCAGGTATACCAACTACTAGTAACGAAAATCCCCTAGAGCCCTGGAATGCATACTCAAAAAAATTAAACTAATTTAAAAAGCGACACAGTAATTGTACAACAACAAATTATGTATTTTTCTTTAAGTTACGTTTTTTATAAACGTGTAAAAATTTAAATTTTTGTAGTGATAATTTGTGATTATTGAATCTAGGGAATTTGCGTAACACATGTTGGTGGTGCTACATAACCAAAGTTCCTACGTTTTTTTTACCTGTAAAAAAGTGAGTTTTTTGTGAGTTTTTGTGCAAGTCTTTAAGCTACAATTGTTTTAGGTGATTATATTCAAACTTTTTATCATCTTGTACAACTTTTCCTTGCAGCTCGTTTAATATTAGGTTATGAGACAATTTTTAAACTGCAGCGGTGATTTTTGACTCGTTATTGCAAGAAGAGGACGATTTTAGGATGAAATCCGTTTGGAAACAACAACAACACGGGAATTTTAGGGTCAGTGACCTATTTTTAAGTAGAATAGAAAAAATTAGATGTTGCGCAATAACAGTTTTTTTGCGACTTACGAGGCTCGTTTGTTGCCGTTTATCTCTGATTGTTTTGTTTGTAGTAGAGAAGGCAATGAATTGGCGGCTTTGAAACAAGGTGGTATAATATACAGGGCGAGACAAAACGATTGCGTAGAAATTTGACTGATTGAGAGTAATAATTTGGTGCTCTAAGTACAAACGCTGCGTCAGTTGCTAGAGAGGTCTGCGTGAAAGCGAATAATTTTCTTGTTAAGAGTAAAAAAATGCCTGCCTCCAATTAATTTCGCCCCTTCCGGTAAAGAAGGTCGGGGGCGGCGTAAGCAATCCTTGCCTGCAGTGTGAATGTTTAATGGGTCTGAGAGCGTGAATCAGAATGCGGTGACGGTGGCATAGCCTCTTACGGCATTCACTCAGCTTGCGGTCACAACTCCTGGGGCACTGCAGTTAGAGAATGTGTCTGTATATGTGTGCTCGCTCGCTCTGTATGCTGATCCTCGGTGGGACGTGATCCTCGCCCTTAGGATTTGCAGCCATTCACTTCAAATCTCCACAGGCCACAGTCTGATTCGCACATCCTTTTCCGATAAATACTTTCCCAAACACTTTCGAACTTCAGATGGAAATGGGAGACTGCGGAAAAATATCCGCGTTGACACAAATCAAGTTAATGAAGTCAAGCTCGGATGGTAGCAGCATGATATGCTATAATTTAGAGATAATGAGGACGAATTAGCGAGGGGCGAACACCTGTTTGACCAGTGGGTTAGCGCTTACGTGTGCAACTGCAAGATCGACCGTGTCTAATGCAGGATTAATTGCATGGGGTAATTGATTTGAATGGAACCAATTGCTCTGACGTTGCACCTGAAACTGGACTAGAAAAAACACGTTGGGAAACACTTTGCTTTGGAATGAATTAAGCGGCGATTTGGCGTCTCGGGATGAGAGCAGGACCTTTGGCAGAGTCGCTAAAAGCTCCGTTCGCAGGACTAACTGTGAGATGCAGGACTCAACTTTAATTGAAAATGACAAATCCCTCTATTGAAATGGTAATCAACTACTAGGAAATCCTATTAGGATAAACTCTGCGTCTGATCGATATGGTGCTTCGAGTGGGACGAGGACGGGGTAATGACGAGGAAGACGGTTGCTAAAGACCCCCCAGATCCATCCCTTGCGTCTTTTTTATCAAGTTTTTCCTTAAATGCGTCGTTGTTTCCTAGCACCGACGTTAAACAGTTAGGCGCATGCAAAAAGAACCTGATAATACAGCGATGGCGTTGATAAAACAACGGAGAATTAAAGGAGGGTATATAGTGCAGATATGACCCTAATGACGTCATTTCAGATGATTGTTTACAAGTTTAATCACAGTTTCGTTGCAGCACTCAAGACAACTAATTAAGAAGATCCGAAAGCACTTAATTTCCTTGCATGGGCACTTGGACAAAATGACCGTAGCAACTTCCTTTTATTTTCTGGATTTCTAGCCACTTGACAACATTGTAAAAGAGAAGAAATTGTAGTGCATATGATGGAAATTCGACCGAATCAATTTCGTCGTTTACAAATCCGGCGTGAGTCGAATGGAAGCAATAACGTCAACAATGAAAAAGACGATCGTGGACTAAATAGCGTCGGCGACCGAATAAAAAAGCGAAACAAAAGCCTTAAACAAAAGCTAATCGGGTCGAGGGCGGCGAGAGGAGGACCAGTCGCTATGTTATTCCGTACAATATCATCTCTTCCTTATCGGCCTCTCCGCCACGTTGTTAGCGGTCTCGCAGGACAAATAAACACCATTGTTCCGGTAACCATGGTGAAATCATGCGACAGTTTGGAGCGGTTCAGGGAACAACTATTGTCCGGGAGTTTGTTCTGTCGTCCTAACCTTGAAGTTTTTAAGTTTTGGGGGGTATCCGGCTCAACGGACCAATCTTCTTGGTTATGTTTTTTTCCCCTCTAACCGTGTTAACACATCAATGAAATCCGAGTTAAATTAATAAAGATCGTAACGAGGCTGGTTCTTTTGTTAAACACAGTATCCGTGGGGAATTGTAGCTCGGGCGATGTTGATCAGGGAATGATAGAGATTGATTGGGGTGGAAATGGCAAAATAATTACCCCCGCACACGCACATGTTTGCAGCTAACCAAAAATGGATTAATACATTTTTAATACGACTTGTGCAAACATTTTCTTTATTATGTTGGCGGGCGTGTTTGCATAGTTTGGATTTTTTTGTTTGTGTACCGTAAAAGGGGCAACCAACAGTTTGTTTTTTATTTATGGCGTTGATTGTGCTTTTTAAAAATGCTGGCGGGTAGATTTAACTAATGTTGGTTTTGGTTTTGAGTTTTTCTATTATTCAACGGCTTTTTCAATTTCAAACGGATCTTTTTACGCTAATAGAGAGCGCTGCATTATTCGACGATGTAATCATGTGGAAAAAGACGTGTCTTTGAACACTTTTTCGCGTGTCTTCGCTTCATTTCACGACGCCGACGAGGTTCAAGTCAAACAATAATAAAAATCCCGCCTGCCCTTATTAAAAGAATAAAGGAATAATGAAGTGCTGGAACAGTCATATAAAACTTTTCTTATTTCGCGTCGGAATAAAATTTTAACACTCGCAGAGAGACACACACAGTTTGTTCAAACTTAAAAACAGCCAGAATTATAATTAGTTTTGCATGGGGACGCTTGTTTTCTCAGCTGACATATTTATATTTTCATGCTCTGGAGCGAAGACATTTTTATTTCCTCCTCAATCCGAAAAGAGTTAGCAACGTTATCAAAAATGCTAATTAAACCGGCATTTCCCACCCCGAAATCGATTTTAATCAAATCGCATTAATTAACGTGTGCAATAAATGAATAAACATCGGCCCCCTTTTTGCGGGGGAAATCCCGTCAAGCGACGCGCCATTATTAAACGCCCAATAACAATAACGAAACAATCTTGACACCATCAAAGACACAAGCGGGCACTAATTAACTCCTGAAATATGTTATTTTCAGGACAGGAAACATTTAAATAAAGCACCTATTCATTAGGGTTATTTCAGAAAGATTATGTGTTCGGTTGGGAGCGTAGCGACGCTCTTTGAAGCCGCACTCTCTAGCGGAACTAAAGCCAAACATATGACGATCCACAAACCTCCCATTGTTTAAACAATTGAGTGTCGCGATGTGGTGTATTTTTGACGTTGTGAGGTCTGAAGATGCGTGGAACTAACGCGTTTTAGATGCTCTGCACGTGTGTGACGAAGGAAGACAAACTAAGCTTTCATCGGCCTGAAATAATTCCAGAGCCGAAGAAGACATCAATTAGTCCGAGTGCACTCCTCGCATGCTGCATCTTCTCCGCTGGCAGCCCCCTATACAAATAAGGAGCAGAAAATCAGAATCCTCATTCCGTGCGTCGAGTCGAACACAAACAGAATTGGAGAAATCCGGAATTGAACGCCTAAAATGCTAATTCGAACGCCTCTCTTCGGGAAGTGGTTAAACTGCACAAACAGCGTCTATTATATGCGCAATAAGACCTCTCCGGCTCTAATACGATCTCAATTTAGTTTAGTTACGCTCTGTTACACGGGTCGCGTGGCAATCGAGCTCTCGTTGTCTCTATCTTTCTCTTTCTCGCTCCGGGAACCCCACCCGCCACCCACTGGAACGCCAGGCATTTGTCACTTGGCCCCCGGAAACCCGGAGCGAGGAATATCTCACAACAATCACAATACAAATTAATTATTGACGAATCGAGAAGGGAATTACCAGGAGTTGATATTCACCCCAGTTTTGGGGATTTCAAGACAAGCAGAGGATTTTTTTTTTTTAATTTCATGGAAATTCGCGCTTTTTCACTTTGGCGATTTTATCTATGCATAATCGCGAAAAGCCATCCATAAAATGATAACATCTCGTATTAATAAGGTAATTTAAATTCAAGCAAAACAATGGCCATAAATATATTTCGAGATCATTTAACTCGCAATTTATGGCCCAAATGATATGATGGCTTGGTGTTGCAACATGTGCATAGTAACGCCACGTATTAAAATCGCATTTATGACTCTTGTGCAATCTTCAGGAGGGGCACACCCTCGACTTGACCCTTTAACTGTTGTAAACGTTATGTACGTTTTATCATTTTCTCAGAAAATTCAAATGATTAGAATTTGAAATTTTGGGGACAAAAGTAAGCGGATAAGACGAATCGAACAAATGGATTCACATTTACGTGCAATCAACTTGCTTATTTCAAATAGAACACCTATATTTTATTGCATTTTGGATTCTATAGGCAAATTGAAGATCACTTTCTACAAAGTGATTTTTTAAAAACGGCAGGCGTTGTAGAATTTTTATTTATAAACCGATTTCAAAGATTTTAAAAACAAATTTTTTTTTCATAATTTAGAAGATATTAATTTTCTTGATTCAGAAAAATTAAAAATATTTTTGATAAAAGTAGAACATATTACACATTTCTGAATCAAGAAAATTAATATCTTTCAAATTATGAAAAAAAAAATGGATTCCAATGTAAAATAAGAAAGTTGAGTATCGCCCAAAAGATACTAAGACATTTAGAAAAATTTTAAAATCATCAGTTTATAGTAAATTAAAAACCATTTAATTTGTTTTTTAAATTTTTAAAATCGGTTCATAAATAAATATTCTACAAAGCCTGCCGTTTTAAAAAAATCACCCTGTATATTCAGTGCTATTCCGAAATTGTACCATTCCTGAAATATTTTGATTTAAAAAAAAAAAAATTGTCACTATTCCAAAGCATGCTTAAAAAAATAGTAGAAACAATAGAGTAAAAACTCTTCTTTTTTTCGTACTTTTAGTAAGAAATAGGTGGTCCTATACATAAAGTTAATGCAAAATTTCATTGTACTTATTTTCCAATTAACGTGGCGATTTTGAAATAGATTATCTTATCTTATCTCGGAAAGAAAATTTCACTTCTGTTGTGCAGTTTTTTTTACAAAAATCAAGATATCTCTGAAATCATTCAATTTAATTTATACATAAAGTCACCCTAAATTTGGATGTAAAATCTGAAAATGCAATAATATATGGGGTGTTCTATTTTAAATAACCAAGTTGAATACTACTTCCGGCATAACCGGAAGTGTCAGGAACATGTGAATATTCTTATTCGATTTGTCTTATTTGCTTATTTCTGTTCCCAAAATTTCAAATTCTCATCTGTTGTCGTTTATGAGAAAAATGTCAAAACGTATATACAGGCTGTCCCAGAACTCATGCCCCATAGAGCAAGGGAGGGTGCCGACAGTAATACAGATGGTAAATTTCAAAACAAAAATTGATTAAATTTAATAGTATTCGAGACAGGATAAAAAATTAACAACTAATCCTAATTGAACTAATGAACTAATGTTCATCTGACCAATGAATGATAGTTTGCGTCCATAGTTACCGATTTTCAAATTCTGTTCAGCTTCGGGATTGGTTACCATTTTTTGTCTTAACTCGATTATTTTTTAATTAAAAAATTTTTAGTTTAGAATTGTTGCCTCCATAAGCCAGTTAAATGGTTAAATTTGATCTTAGATTCAAGTCCAGTGTCAAACTGTCCGATTTTTCTAATCCATCCCGTGGGCCCCCATAACTCATTTCAATTAAACCCAAATCGTTACCGACGATATATTTAATTCCCTGTTGCACGTACGTACGCAAGTCCTGTTGGTCTTCCTTCCCTCGGGAACTCGCCCTGAAATCCCGGCGGCTTGTTGGCTCTACCGTCATTTGTCTAACAGCTGTTCACATATCGTCAAATTACGTCATTACGAGCGATTGTCGATTGTCTGCCCCTTATCATTAACCAGGGGAGATGGAAATTAAAATTTCCATCGCCCGTTTAGAAAATGTTTTTTCGCCGAATCAGCTCGGTGAAAAATTGCAGCGGCCGCCGTCGACCGCAAAACGAGGCTAAAAAACCGCCCTAATTAAAACAAAAAGTCAAAGAGAGAGACGTTGGCTGAACCGCAGCAGTCAAGTTAGAGCGTAGTGTGGGCTAACCGCAGGAAGAACAGATTGCAGGCACACTAAACAGAGAATTTCTGTAAGCGAGCTGAGGGTTCCACTGAGGAGCCCCATCACTGTACAAACCAGCGCAAATATTTACCCAACTCCGCTCACAAAATTAAGTGGAATTGAAATGGACTCCGAAGGTAAACTGACGGTGTTGCAGAGAACGAAAACGCAGGGAAGGAGCGGGGGCGGGGATCGCCGCCCCCGATACTTTCGATATCTATTTTTGCACCGAGTCAAAACGGAACATTCTTTTAAAAGCGAATCAATAGGCCAACAATGGAATTTCGAAAATGGTGGATGCGCCGCCAGAACGAACCCTTTTAAGAGTCTTCAATAAAGTTATTTAGAGTTTGAAAAGCTCGCTCTTGTAATGTAAACACACCGTAATTCATTCTGGTTAAGTGAACAAAGAGACATAATGAGAAATTTCAACAAGTTCAATTCTCAACAAGGCACGTTAATTCAGCGCTTCGTCCTAAACGCAAGAAGCAATTAATTCAGTTTTAAAGTTAATTTATTTGTGTACACAAGTCTGAGAACGGTACCTAATCACCTTAATTAAAATGTTCCGGCGGCAATATGTTAAGGCGGGGGCGGCGCTCCAAACCGCCCCACTAGATTAACTAATTGTGGCCAACTTTGCCTATTACTATACTATTGTGCTGTTTATTTCACGCCGCCCCGCCCGCTTAACTTATAGTTCAATTAAAATCCTGAGAGGACGAAAACGTCAATTATTTATTGAGACGAAATATCGCCGCGTCTTCGCCCGAAATGAACACAAATTGCGCCGCCGCAACGAAAATACTTCTTCGCGTGTGCCTTGTAGCGATGCAATTCCTGCCTTTTATCATTTATTCAACGCTTAATTACGACCGCTGTGCTGTAATGCAGACTAATATTTAACTAATTGCTTTAGCTATTATTTATTGCCGCCGTGAGCTCCTCGAGCAAATATCGCGCAAAAATCGCGACGAGTCGATGCACGTGCGCGAGTCGTAAACCCTGGCGCCACCTATCGTCCTCCTTTGAAAAATCCGTTAATTGGCCCAGTTCGTGTTCGTTTGAGGTTAAACCGCCGCGTCTGATAAAGTTTGCAATTATGATCTTGACGACAATATAAACGGGCCATAACTTGGACTAATTACGGCCCGAGCGGCATCACAATGGCGGTACGCTATGATCGCCGAACTAACTAACCGTAGCAAGCTTATCCTAATTACCGTCATAATTAGCGTAGCGCCCGAACAGAGGTAGGTGTCTCCACCGCAGCCCCAACGAACGATGTTTTGTTTTGTTGTGCACCGCCGCCTACCGGTTGCTAAGCGACACTCACGACGCGAATTCATTCGCCGCCGCGACGGCTCTCTTCGGCTTTATTATATTCCATGCGGCGGTATTGACGCGAAGATGGACGGCGGCGGACTTAATTAGCGTCTAATTCGGAAATGGTGGATGCGCCGGGCGATCTTCCTAATGCGTCATCCTAACAAAACAGCGTGTGGCCCCTTTGTGGGGCTCCCACCCCCAGGCCGCAATAGAATGGCAATTTATCATCGTCTCGTCAGCCGACCGCTGGTGAAAGAAAATCTCCGTTTCGCGGGTGCATGTTTTGTTTAGAAGCATGTTCGCCTGGTTCGCAACGATATCAAAGAGGGTGGGCCCTCCAAGACATTAGCGCTGTTTATATTCCATCATTGGTCCAGACCCAAACGTGTCAAACTTTTATCTCTTGCAGCAGTTCACCCCCGACAGATGGCGGCCGCAAAAATCGCCGATATATTAATCGAAACAACGACAAGTGTTGCGGTAATAAATTCAGTTGGGGATTTTTTGTTCTCCGACTTTGTATGCACAGCCTGCTGGTGTGGCCGTCGTGAGATAAACATCGCTAAGCGTCGCTCTACACCGATAATAAAGTCATTATTTTCAAATTATCGTTCCGGCTTTCGATTTTTACTTCATTTGAAATTGAAATTAGCTAATTAAGGTGGGTTTGTTCGGCGACCACTGCCCTGGATGATTGATCATGGGGTCGACGTCAAATTCTTTATAGATTATTTCAAATTGGTGCGAGCTGGTTTTTCATTTTTCATACCCGAGGCTCAAACTCGGCGTTTACCGCATGAGAAAAAATCAACAATAGACTGGAAATCATTGTTTAAAAAACTGCATGATTAATTCATGGCGCCATTGTCGGCGTATTATTATTATTAAAATACGGGCTGCATCGGTTTACGCACACATAAACCCAATAAAAACACAATAAAATGTGGACTTTTTACAACTACATGACAAAATCGAATAATAGTAGATTTTGTTGTACGGCAGAAAAGTGGTACTTTTTGTCGAGCAATCAAATTGCAGTAGCGTAGCGTGGCAAATGCACTTTTCGGCCAAATAACAAATACTACTTTTTCTCCAAACGCAAATGGAACTATAAACATGGATGGCTATGCATGTAGTTGTCGTTGATGACATTTACTGTGAAAAATCTTGGTTTCAAAGAGTTTCAAAATGTAAGTCCCAAATAGTAACCGTCATAAAAGTAATACAAAGTATGTCTAGGCAGAAAAAGTGTTTCCATGTCAACAAAATTGCCTTCTTTACTGTCTAAATACGACCAAAAAATAGTGACTTTTTGTGACGTTTGGAGAAAAAAGTAATAAAAGTTTAGAGTAGACAAAACACGTTTTTTCGGACTCTTGCAACTCGCTAAGACTGCATAATTATAATAGGTAATTAATAAATCGGCGTCTCAATTAGGTAAAAGCACTTAATTAACTCACTAATCGGATCGAGAAGAACGGACATGCTCCACTTCCGTTTCCGCCCGTCGAGGCGCCCAGGGGATCAACAAAACACTATCAGGACGCTCTCCAACTTTTTTAAAAGCTTATTATCGGATCCCCTCTGGCGCCCTTTTATTTTTCCATGTCCTTAACACTTTTTAAAACTGTATTATACTTTTTTTATCTCGGGAAACTCGTAAAAATTAATCATAATGGACATTTACTGTACCCAACTATCTGTAGAAATCAACCGATATGAAATTCCGATTGGTAGGAAGCCGTCACGTGACGGAGTAAAGGGAAAGAAAATATATATGTAGCTGGTGGAAGACTGTGGGAATTAAAAAATCTGCTGTTTTTCAAACAGAGACGACTGGATGACGGTGGAGAAAGTGGCGGAGTGAGACAGACGGCGCTACTTAAGAATTTAAAATTCTTTTACGTAAAATCCGGCGAGTGTAGCACTTACAGCAGCGGATGGAGTCGGATCTATGAAATGGCATTTTAAGTTGGATTAGGTTCAAATTTAAAACACTGCCAATAATACGCAGCCAAAGGGAATGAATACCGGCAAATTTAACGGCTTTTTATCTGGCGGAAAACTTCTTTGCATGAGCGCTTCTTACTTCTTTCATTTCAATACAGATAAAAATTCCATTAGGGCTTATTCTTACTTGAGATGCAATAAATGGTCGACGCGAGAAAGATATCAATCGTATAAATGCCGCTTCGTAATGAATATAGGAAATTTCTTTTTGTTCGTTTTTCTAATTCCAGTGTCTTTGAGAGTTTTCGAATTTTTGTTGGCCCGCCTGGTTAGTGGAGCGTTTCCGATTAGAATCTCCCGAAAGCGGCCGTCATGTCGCAACTGATTGGCGCAAATTTTCCGCATCATTTCCGCCAATAACCCTAAAAACGTCCTCTGTGTAAAATACGCCTCCGGAATCCCCGTTTATGCATTTCTAATGGCGGCCATTTCTCCGGAAATGATGGAATGTTCTTTTGTCACCACAGGAGTGTTCATTTTCCGGTTGGATTGTTTCCCGATAAAAAAAGGGCGAGTGCAAAGAGCATGAAAACGGCCTCTCCGGTGCCGCGCTGGTGCTACAGGAACAGGACCACTTTGTTACTTGTTTTGGGTCATTTAACAGATAAACGTTACCGAGTGGCCTTGCCTTAACGACACCTTACGGCCCTTAGCGCACTGCTTCCTTAAACGATACCTAAGACGGGCCCCGATTTACGATCCAACACACATAAAAAAGATGAACAAGCGGAAAAATAAACAACGTTTTCGGAAATGTGCCGCGAAATTCGGACTCTTCGTCTTCGGAGGAACGAAGAAGTTGTTTCGGATATGAAGCTGTGTCTAAGCTGGAGCGATTCAATTTGCCGGTCTCTTGGCCACCGGCGGCGGCGAGCTCCTCATTAAACGCTCCATTACGCACCCAGAAACAAATTACTCGAAATGTCCCGCTTGAAAAATGGGTTTATGATAATATCGGACGCGATCGGGGGGCTCTGGGCCAAGACTAACTTTATGGACAACGGGACGAAGCGAGCGCAGCGAGCCATCTTTATATTCGGTGATGTGGGCTTAATAAATGTGGGCATTATACACGAGTTACACACAATACTTTAGCCATAACAACCGTTTTGCCTCAATTTTAACAAAATTTGTTTGTATCTCACGTGAAAAATCAATTTTGCCAAATTTATTATCGCCACGGTCCTCCAATGAGTCACGTAACAGTCATATTTCCACTTGTTGGAATACGAATGTCTTATTTCTACTAATACAGGCATAGTAACTGTATTGTCATTCTTAGATTCAAAAGTCATAAAAAAATTATATTATATGACAATAAACCTTGAACTACATTGACTTTTTAAAATTGACAGAAATTTGATGTCCAAAAAATTTTGTCGGCAACAATCGTCATTTTTATTTAGTTATTTATTGTAAATTGGTCTTAAAATATCACGTGATTTCATTTACATTCGTAGAGAGAAAATTTCATGTCGTAACTAATACCATCGCAGCAACTTTGACAATTCTTGAGAGATTTGACAGCTTTTGAGTAAGAATCCGACATACGTTAAACATACATGGCCTGCTTAGAACAGAAATTTAATGCCATCACACGATTATTATTTTAACAAATTTAAATAAAAAACTCACATTATATGCAACTCACCTTTGCAATGCTTGTATTGTTGGTTGCATAACTTCTTTTAAACCTAACAAATCACAAGTCTAGTGGAAATTGGATAACCTCAAAAAAACAAAATTTTCTCTTCACTGCTAATTAGATACTCTTTCGGTTATGTCGTTCAGAAAAAGCACCGTTTTGTTGCTTAAATCTGAAAAATCCAACGACTCCAGCGACAAGTACAGAGACGTTCTCGAAGCCAACAATTTTGAGGTTAGGATCGCAAAAACTTTGACATTCCAGTTCAAAAACATTGCTGTCTTGCGAGAGAAACTGCTGAGCCCCCACGATTACAGCGGAATTATCCTATCTAGCCCTCGTTGCGTGAGTGCTGTTAATCAAGCTCTTGAAAAAGAGCGCCTTTCTGAATTATGGGGGTACAAGTGGAACTTCACTGTCGGAGAAAAGACGTTTGAAGAGGGTAAAGCTCAACTTGGTATCGAATGCAGAGGCAAGGAGAGTGGTAATGCCAAGAACTTGTCACTTATGATTCTTCAAAGTGAGTTGTTTGTTTCCGAGGGTTGGTACGACTGTTATTTGTAGGTAAATCACAGATTGATAAACCTCTCTTGTTTCCTCATGGTAACTTGAAAACGGACACTCTTAAATTGGAGTTAGGAAAAGAAAACTTAACATTAGAGGAAGTTCTGGTTTATGACACTCTCGCTAATCCTGAAATTGAGGCTGAATTGGAGGACTGCACGGAAGGATTTACGTGTGCCCCCGAATACGTGGTGTTTTTTAGTCCGTCAGGTTTTCACACTAGCGTGGATCATTTACGGAAAGTTGACCTGGGGGCGAGTAAGGTATTTCGTTTTCCGACATTCTCCAGGTGCTGATGGCTTTTTTATTCCAGATTATAGCGATAGGCCCCGTTACCCAACTCGCCATCGAAGAATCTAATTTTAAAGTCCACGCCACTGCCGCGAGTCCAACTCCCGCAGACGTAATGAAAGCCATTTTGTGATAAAAATTTATTGAAACTAGTTTATCACAGTTCAGATGATGCGTCTAAATCTCATAAACACGTAAAAACGGAAAATCAATTCCCATACAAAAAATCGCATGAGGGTATTGTCTATAATACAAAAATTAAACTTTATTACAATAAATAACAAAACCTTTGGTGTAACTACTAATTAGGAGATTGTCTATATTTGTTGACCCTTTGATATAGAGATTTGACAGATTCCGTATTGTCTTGGTTGTCTTTCAGATAGTAAAGTCTTAATTTCTTTTCAGTATGGCACTCAAGGACATCCCACTTCTGGAACAATTTCAGCGCGTTCTTGACCGAGTCGACGGAAACGCTCTCATCTGTAAAATTCGCGTTACGTTGGAAAAGCAAATACAAAACCTACCATAAAGCACACTTCCTTGCGTCAGCTGCAATTTGATTTCGCTCAGAACGTCACTAATCAGTTCGTTTTCGAGAAGCGAACGTCCGACTAGTTTGTCCAAGGCGAAAGCGGTGACTGCGTAAGCCTCCACCAGAGGCATGACGATCGCCTTTAAAAACTTCAATCGTTCGATGGCTTTCGGGTCACTACTTAAAATGTACGGTTTCTCGGTTTCCGCCTCATCCAAGTCCTCGTCTTCAAACTCTTTCGCGAGCTGCCTACTTCTCGCCACTCTCAGATCCTCTTTCTCTTCGACGAAGACGTGGTGTCGCACATTGAGGTCATCAATACAGCCGATGACTTCGTGCTCCAAGTTCTGGCACGGTTTACACACGATGAATTCATATTGGAAGATACTACACAACTCCAAAGTCGTCTCGATGAGCTCCGAATGGAGAACTGAAGAGTTCTTAGCGACGATGCCTAAAGCTATTGCTACGATTGACTCAAGAGCGAAATGAGTAACCAAAGTGTTGCTGTAGTAACAGAGCTCGATGACGTTCGGTAAGATGGCGATGGGTCTAATTATGTCTTGACCATTGACTTTCTCTTTACGGACAAGACCTGGCCCTAGTAACTCTAAACTGTAGTTTATCACATCGATTGCATCACCGGTGAATCCCAGATCTTTGCGAGTGTGAGTTAGTTCGTTGCGGAGGCTCTCTAACTCGGTGACTAGTTGTTCGACTGTGGCGCCCTCTCGGAATTTCGTAAGAAGGAGAAAAGCGAGTGCATTTGTGGACATGACCGAAGTCGATTTCGCACAATCTAAAAACAGACATCATAGTCGTGGATAAAATAGTATACACAACTCACCATAGATAATGTGTTTGGATATACTCTCCACCAAAGTTTTGTGCTCGTCTGAAACTACATCAGTCCCATATAAACTCGTCGTGGACGGATTGCTCTTCAACTTCTTGATTCCATTCGCCGGGACTTTGGAAGTGTTGAACGTCTTCACCAACTCCTACCAACAGATTGTAACAACGGAGTGAAAACTAACGTAAACGTACCCTTAGTGAGAAGGGTTGATTGAAATCGATCCTCATCATCCCATAGTCACTGTTGAGAACGTGCCAGATTCCTTTTATGGCCGCTCCGAACGTCTCCATTTCTTTGGGTTGGCCCAACTGCTCCCTCACGAAGTTCCCATCGACCAACTTCTCGTAGTTGACACTGACCGGTACCAGAAGAGCATCCTCGATGGTACCATCCATGAACGCTTCCACGATCACACTTAAAATTCCATATTTGGGCATGCAAGGTTTACCGGTTCTTGTTCGACCACCTTCCAAGAAGAACTCCATGTTATGACCGGCACGCAGACATTCATTCATGTACGTGTGCAAGACGGCCTTGTACAGGTGGTCCTTGCGACCCATAATTGGATCGATCCGGCGCTTTATGAAGAAGGCGCCCAAACCGCGCAACAAGGAACTAAAAGAAGGTTGAAGATGGCGTTAATAAAATGTTGGTGCTCACCCAAAGAACGGGATCCTGAGGTTGTCCCCTGCGGCCACCAGCGGCGAGCGTACGTTGTTATTCAACAGAATGAAAGAAATGAGGATGTAGTCCAAGTGGGAGCGATGCAGCGGCAGGAAGATCAACGGAAGACTCGTTTTTCCCGCGTCTTTCAACATCCGTATCTGTCCGGGATGAGCAACAACGCAACTGAGGAAACATGGCAACAGTTTGTAGAGAACCCAAGAAGTGAATCTGAGCAGAAAGTCGGAAAGAGTTGATCTCATTCCGTAGAGGAGCTTCCGGGCTCGCTTTTGGTTGTTCTTCAACAGTTCTTGGTAGAACTTATCGTCGCTATTGTCGGAATCCTGAAACTGCTGGAGCGCCGTCTTCTCAATGGCTCGTTTCAAGCGGTCGTCTTTCAAAACGATATCCGCCACTTGCGGATAACTGAACTTCTTGAGTTGGTAGACTTGGTTGAGATGCGAGAATGTGCGTTGAAGGAATCCATTGTTCTGCAAGGACGGAGTGTGATCGAGGATGTTATTTAGAGCAAACTTCTCGGTGGTTTTGTTGACCATAGACTCCTGAAATGAACGAGACGATGTTGAGACTCAGTGGCGGCTCTACCTCACCCACATGTCAATTCCCGTCAATTAACGTTATGTAACATTATTATTATTACCCGAGCGTCGAAACCACGCCACACCATTCCTATTGCCACACTTAAAACTAAAAATAAATCGCGGCATTTCGAGAGTGAATTTCACCAGAGGTATAATCGACAACGATAAAAATTCAAAGAAAAACATACTCGACTAACGCTGGTGCAGTAATTGCAACTGAGGCCCATTAAAGGTCTGCTTGGTGGTATCTCGACTTCTGCTGCGTGTTCTTTGATGTCGAAGAGCTGGCTCTCGCGGTCCTGCAACAACGAGAATTTGTTAAAAAAAACGATAATTACAGATAAAAACAGGATGTACAGTGGAAATTTTAATTGTCCTGAATCTGACGAAACGACACCGTTTCACACACATTTCGAATATAAACATTAGTAACAGGCAAAAAATCTGTCAGGAAATTAAGAAGAGAAAGTCGGTTTTGGTGGGAAACGTATATTACCACTGATCGATATTTTTGTGGTGCAGATAATGTTTAGTTATTTATGTCATAAGTACGATTAATGCTGCATTATAAGCGAGCGAGAATTGTTTTTTCTACGACCCCATATAAAAAGTGACATTTTCCACAGTTAAATGGCCCAGAAAGTTGATGTTTTCGTACGTCGATTTACGAAAGTGAAGATATGAATCATCGTTTGTTTTGGATGAGGGCGTAGAAAATTAGTGTACATAATTCGTCGGAAAGTGTCTTTCTTGGCACTTTCCGCACTTGTTATGTAATGCTAAACTTTAAGAGGTGCATTACATTTTTTCGTCACCAAAATGAGTCGTATAATGAGTACATTACATAACGCTTTTTTTCGTTACACAACAAGGATATAACAAAGTAATAGACATCTTCCCTTAACAACATTATGGTCGTCTATAAAAAAAAACTTACGACTTGACAGGTTAGACAGATACACTAAATTTTTTTTTACAAGTCTAATGTCACCAAAGTGCGTTGTATAATGAGTATATTATACAAGAAATTATGTAATAAAACTCATTAGACAAATAAAAATGAGTCATATAATTGTTCTTTAACAACACGGGGGAAGATAAAAAATTGAAGTTTCGGACCATCGCAGTCAAAAAAATTTCCCTGGTAACTACTCGAATGTGTAAATTTAATTAAAAATAGGAGGCGTTGATTTTTTTAGAATTTCCCAGAACCGTCGTTGCTTGGAATATTTTAACTATTCTACATATATTAGAATCGTTGAACGATCAATTAAAGCAACAATTTTGTCATTGTTATTAAAGAATAATGAAACACGCGAAAAATGTTAAGCGTCTTGTGACAGTCGGACAAAAACCCATGAAGAAATTCCAGACAATTTAACTAACAATTGAAGTCAAAATTTCCATATTTATTAGTCTGCTACCAAAAAATAGAATTTCAGGCTCATTAATAATTTAGCATGTGCCATTTTATATTTAATGTCACGTTTTGGTCAATGTTCGTTTTTAATTTCTACATAAATGCTCTACGAAAGAATAAATTTGACTTATCAATTTAATGTAAGACCTGAAAGTACCATTTTTAAGCAAAGAAATAAAATGAAACCCCTGTTTACATCAGATAGCAAAAATTTACATTTTATGGCAAATAATTTTCATGTAAATAAAAACGTATGGTTTATTATTCATAGAAGTGTAGCCAAAAAAGCACCATTATCTAATTTACATATTTATCTATAAGTGTCAAAACCCACGTGACCATTTTCTACGCCACTGAGTTTTTGTTGCGGGAAACATTTTGTCTACAGTTTTGCCAGTGGCGTAACAACCAATTAAACGCCGATTAATTAACTCTCTTTTTCGCGCAAAATTAGAAACGCCACGTTTTTTATTTTTTTTTTGTAGTCAGTGGCGTAGCAGGGGTTACAAGGTACTTTATCAGCCTCAAATGAGTGAGTAATGAGCCATTTTATTCTCACACGTGACTAATGTTGCAGATAACGAAAAATACGCAGTTTTCCTCCAGTGGCGTAACATCGTTTCATCATCCTTTGAATAAATTCATGATTTCCCGTACCCCAGTGGCGTGACGCGTGAAAATCGCCACTGGAATTTATATCAGTGTTACGCCACACAGAACCCAATTACTTTCACTCTGTATAATATAATTAAAACAATTGATTTTTTCCTGATTATAGCATGAAATGTTCACTTGACCCGAAGTTTAATCATATTTTTATAAAGTCAGATCAAAGATCGAAGTATAAAATGTTATCTTGATAAGTTGTTGAAGAAGCTCATACTTGCTTGAAATAGATGTACTTGATAGTAGACATGCACTTACCTTAAGTTCGTCCTTAAAAGAATTCCTTTTTCGAAACTGTTGTTCTTTTGAGAACCTCTTCAATTGGGAAATTGTCGCGAGGGACTCGGTTTGGCGATTTTCTTTTGGTGAAAAACGGCTAAAACTGTCAAATATGCGATTGGTCAGGACGTCCACCATTTTGTTGACCCTTGAAGAAAAAAAAAATTAGAGCTCACTGCGAATTTCGAAATTACCATTTTATAAATAGAATCAAATAGACGAAAAACAACACGACTGTGAGTTGGAAAGAACCGTAGAAAACACTAAAAAGATCCATTTTCTTGACGGCAACCCAGAAAACCATAAAAAGGTTTAAATAAGTTACTAAATTCAACACGAGCTGGATAACCATTTTGCACGTCGAGTTTGTGTGCGCTCACTGAAGATACTGACGATTTGAACCAACTTTGTCCATCGTCAAAAGACGTGTTGATTGTATCTTCATATTTTTATAATCAAAGTAATCAAAGTACAGTAGACTTGGACATATCTGATTCATTTGTTGTTGCCATAGCCTACCCCAAAGTACCTACCAAAACAATGACCCTAATATAAGTACGGAAAAAACTGGGGTTAAGGGTCAACAATCATGTGAACAGTATCAGGTCTCGAAAAGGTGATCAATTACTCAGCAAAGAACAGCCACCATTGGTCGATATGTAAATCATGCGACGACGATGTGTCTGAAAGTGAATAGGTCAAACTGAGACGCTTTTCTTCGTTTTCACCGAAATTTTCCAAGTAAGGAAGTTTGATCCAACCTTCGTGCTTATCAGACTCTGGATTTTTAAAGTACTATTATTACCATGATAACAGCGTTATCTACTACGTGGACTTTAATGTCAAATTTCGTTGTTTTAAAACCATTCGATAAATTCTTGAGCGTCGTTGCATGTTATGTTTCATGATACTACGTGCATCATTCCAGTTGCAAACAAAGCGTGCTTGCGGTAATCTGAGACTTTTGGTATTTGAGAGATTACAAATTGCTCCACCGTGTATATTTAATATCGAACGCGAGAGTCAAAAACTTGCTTCAGGAACACCGTTTTGGTCATACAGGTACGGCCAAAACCATTTGATTGTCAAAAAATGTAAAGCACCCTTTAAAGTATTTCATTGTTGCTGCCACTTTTGACACAATGTATTGAGTTTCTGACAGTACACTCTGGAAAATCAGTGTATCAGTCTTAAGAAATTAGGGGAAATCAATAGAAAATCACAAGAAAATCAGGGAAAGTTTTACGAAATCACAAACATATAAGGGGAAGTTTTACCAAATCACAAGGAAATGAGTGGAATTTGGACGAAGTCACAAGGAAGTAAGGGGAATTTGGACGAAAACACAAGGAAATAAGGGGAATTTGGACGAAAACACAAGGAAACAAGGGGAATTTGAACGAAAACACAAGGAAATCAGGGGAATTTAGACGAAATTACAAGGAAATAAGTAGAGGTTGGACGAAATCACATTGAATTCAGGGGAAGTTTGACCAAATAAGAAGAAAATTAGGGAAAGTTGGACGAAATCATAAGGAAATCAGGGGAAGTCAAGTGTAGGCCATTTATGAGAAGTATTAACCCCTTGGACTACTACACTCTTCGAAAATATTAGATATAGTGCGCTCATAAAAATCTCAGTTGGCTAAAGACCGTTTCTCCGATCAAAGAAATGACGTGAGATTTCAAAGCCAACTGAGGCAATAATAACTGATTGACTTATATGGTGTTTGAAAAGAACAATAGTTGGAAAAAAATACTTTTATATGACTCTTAGCACCCGAATAAAAAATTTTCTTTGATTCAAAGACATGTTTCAAGGTCTTCATTTAATAGTTTCATGTTTTATCCTCCGCAAAAAATTTTACACTTCTGCCTACACAATATCATAATTATTGAATTAACTTTTTTCCTCTAATGGTGCATTGTTCTCTAATAACTATACATTAGCCAAATGCTTTTTATCAATGTCCACAATTGTCGTTTGATTAGCTTCTTATTCTATGTAATAAAACTAAAAATAAATCAGCTCTTCACTGTTAAAAAAACGCACGTTTTTACCAACAACAAAAGTTACTCAAGTTGCGAACGTTTCACCACAACCCCTGCATATTTAAATTCTTTTGTTTCCTCCGCCATGTTGTTACCACAGCCAAGTAAATTTTTCATTAGCTCATGCCAGAATTACACAAATCGTATTATCAACAGGTGACCTTGACCTCAAAAGGGCGTGCGATCGACATTTTAATTCGGTTGAACAGCGGCGCCTCGGATACTTTCAACAGTTTACGATGATCCGAACAGCTTTCATTCTTCCTCATGAAAAGTGGGGTAACTGTTCCTAAACCTCGATCAATCACCGAGAGCGTTCAGGCACAGTCACCCTACGAGAGAAAAACGACCGTTGAAATCATTGTCCTTCGAAATGAAAAATACAACTTGATCAGAGGTGGCTGTGGGAAGTGACAGTAATCCCACTAACCAACTTGATTATAAATAAATATCGATCGACTTTTGGATGAACCGTTGCGTTGGTTCGGCCTTCGCGAAAATCATTGAACCAAAAATCGAGGAACGTTTTTCGCATCGAAATGTATTGATAACGGCTATAAATAGATGATTCACCATTATTTATCAACAAATATGTGACGAAGTTGGTAAGGGCTATATTTTGTGGTGGGTTAATCTCACGTGATGTTTTTTTTTAAATTTATGATTTAAGTAAATTTATTTTGCCAGTGCTAAAGATAGCAGTCAGGTTTCGCCAGAGAGGGTGAATTTCGTGATAATAGCTTGTAAATAGGTTGATTGCGAAATATAAACAAGTGAACAAAAGATGAACTTTCGACCAAAGTCACGAAAAATCATTCCTTCTTAGATAAGTTATTGGTGTTATCTACTATCTAGTAGGTTTGTTATTTTCCTGGTGCGAAGCAAAAAAAATTGCGAAACTGTATAAAGAGGTGAACGGACTAAAAATTCTTAACTGTTGTTATGATGACCAATAAAAAATCTGCGTACTTTCACAAATATTTCATTACGTACCTGGACAAACCCTCCGAAAAGAAACTCGGAAAGGCCCAATACATGAACCCCATCAAAATCACAAACTCCAATATCGTCTCCATTGTTTAAAAAATTCACATCGAGCCACGTCCGACGACACTTAATTTCCAATCTAAGCACGCACACCAAGTGACTTAAGTAAATTTACTTAACACAATTTATTTGTAATCCATCCTTCTACTTCGGGGTAAAGAACTCTTACTCTTACTAGCCACCCCGAAAACGTACTGCTTGCTCCACTGTCGATTGTTGCAATGAATTTCTATTTTCTTCTACCGGTAGTCGCCTCTCACTCGAATGAATGGGGGGACCGACTCTCATTAATTTCACACAGAGACGTAACGGCACCGTTGGACCCGTTGGAATGGGCCAGCGATTGCAGCGCAGGGCCGGCCGCTCCACCGATAGGCCCCTCACAAATCTGCCATGGAAATTTTCATAAGATAAATTGCCTGTGTGCACAGGACATTCCACGCGGAAATTACAGCACGGAATTCTTAATTTTTCATCACGGCAAATCCGGTTCACCTTGGGCACTAATTTTTGGCCCCATGTTCTGAGCTTCCCAGCTGAACAGAGCAATTAATAATTAATCAGATATTCTGAGCTTATGTAGTTTGTAATTTTATGGGGAATTTGACCAATCAATACCTTGAACTGCTCAGTTTTGCCCAGTAAGTAAAGAAGTAAGAATTTAAACCCAACTTTCCTGAGGCAATTGCGAGATCATTCCGCCCCTGTCGCCATTCATAATTCCCACTACGGCCCTGTCCCCCCAACTGCGTGTCATTTTAGTGGCGTGATCCACAAGAAGAAATACAGCAGAGTGAGAACGCGTAATTACAAAACAAGGTCGGTCATCGAGGAGATTACACGCCGCAGATAATGGGCTCTAAATTGAACTCAATTTCAATTAAGACTCAATTTCGGAACAATAGCTCATGCGGGTTCGGCCCACAAAAGAAAATATTGAGGTGTTAATCTGCCTGACGACACTTTTTAGTAGCGCGACGGGGTGTGAAGGGGGCTTAACGTCTAATTAGCCAATGGGGTTGCTGATTATGGTGATTACCGATTGCATTGAGCGGCCATTTTGCGGCGTGGCGTATGAAACGACCTTAACGGTATTATATAAAAATTACATTTTCTTCTGACGCACAGTGACGGAAAAAAGCCCAAAAACAATGATATTGATGACGCGGCTCTGCTAACGTCACCTTGAAATGTTGCGCCAGAAGAACAAAAATTGGTTTGAGGTTATGTTATGACGCGCTGGATTTTTCGGGGAAAGCAAACAGAAATTCGACTCACCACTTATTTAGTGTTATGCTGCCACAGAATTTCGATTTATACTGCGGTTCTGCTGTTAAAAAAGTCAAAATATTTACACCAACACAAAAATTAATTTAAACTAATGGCATGGGACAATGGGACTACCACCCCGCCACGCAGTGGAACTACTGTTTCGAACACTCCACCTCTCACTTCTCATTTTTAGGATGAAAAAAAAAAGAATTGAAGATAAAATTGTGTTTGCGGTTTCTTCTCGTGGAAGTACAATATTTGTTTGGGTTATCTAAAGTGCGTTTTTTGCGATACATTTGAACTACTGGGTTTTTTAAATAAGATTTTGTTTTTTGTACGGCATTTATTCAACAAGATTTCACATAAAACAGAACTTCATTCTATAATAAAACAATCTGAAGCCAGAATCTAACTTGTAACATACATTTATTCACAATTTTTACACTAATCTAAAGATACAGGTTGTTGACTTACAGAATAACACCAAAAAAAAAGAGTTGTTGCCTGCTACATAGCAATTTCCATTCACCACGCAATGTACAACTAAAAATACTGAAAGCTGGTGTATTGCTTTATACAACATTTAATAACAAGAATTATAAGGTAATGGAATGTCACACTTCCACTTTGAATTCTTAAATGAAAATTGTGCTAATAATATCGATGCCTATCGTGATATTGTACATATTGTCTTGTTTTCTACTGTTAAAAAGTGAACTCAAGTAAAACGAAGTAGTATTTTCAATTTACAATATACAAATGAAGAAAGAATGAAGTACGATATACATATATACGTTTGGTATTTACAAAATTGCACCATAATTGGCTCAATATGGCTAAAAATAAGTGGACTTTTAAAACAAACCTAAACAAAAAAACTAATGACGTGAGTCCCTGGGGTAAAATTCGGCCAAAGTGGCTGCAGGAATACGTTTCAACATCTCCTTCGGGAAGATACGGAGTAACTGCCAACCGACATCCAACGACTCAAAGACACTACGATTTTCGTAACTTCCTTGCGTGATGAAGTTCTTTTCGAATTTCGACAAGAACTCCAAGTACAAGAGATCGTCAGGAGTCAGAGCCTCTTCACCCACGACAGCCTTCATGGCTTGGACGTCTTTACCGATAGCGTAGCAAGCGTACTAAACAAACCAATCAGCGCCAACGTTCGAAATGCAATCAAACTTACCAGTTGGTTGGAAACATCGGAGTGGTCTTTTCTGGTCATTCCTTCGCCAATGGCGGACTTCATCAGACGTGACAGTGAAGGCAACACGTTGATTGGTGGGTAGATCTGTCGGTTGTGGAGTTGACGGTCGACGTAGATCTGTCCTTCGGTAATGTAACCGGTCAAATCGGGAATAGGATGGGTGATATCGTCGTTGGGCATAGTGAGGATTGGGATTTGAGTGATGGAACCGTTGCGGCCTTCCACACGACCGGCTCGCTCGTAAATGGTGGCCAAATCGGTGTACATGTAACCGGGGAAACCACGACGACCGGGCACTTCTTCACGGGCGGCGGAGACCTAAACAGAACAAACCGTCAAAACTGGGTATTGGATTCCTATTGGAGTCTCAAGAGGGCGTCGTTTTTACCTCACGCAGAGCCTCGGCGTACGAAGACATGTCAGTCAAGATGACCAAGACGTGCTTCTCGCATTGGTAGGCCATGAACTCGGCAGCGGTAAGAGCGAGACGTGGAGTGATGATTCTCTCAATAGTGGGGTCATTGGCCAAATTCAAGAAAAGACACACGTTCTCCATAGAACCGTTCTCTTCGAAATCTTGCTTGAAGAACCGAGCAGTCTCCATGTTCACACCCATAGCCGCGAAGACGATGGCGAAGTTATCCTCGTGATCGTCAATGACGGACTTTCCAGGTAATTTCACAAGACCAGCTTGTCTACAAATCTGCGCGGCGATTTCGTTGTGGGGTAGACCAGCGGCGGAGAAAATGGGGATTTTCTGTCCTCGAGCGATGGAGTTCATTACGTCGATGGCGGAGATACCAGTCTGAATCATTTCTTCTGGGTAAATACGAGACCAGGGATTGATGGGCTGACCTTGGATGTCCAAGAAGTCTTCAGCGAGAATTGGGGGTCCTAAATGGGGTTATTAGTGGTGCGGTTTGACCAAACAACAGTTACCTTTATCAATTGGCTTTCCTGAGCCGTTGAAGACTCGCCCCAACATATCTTCAGAAACAGGCGTTCTCAAAATGTCTCCGGTGAACTCACAGACGGTGTGTTTGGCGTCGATCCCCGACGTCCCTTCGAATACCTGGACCACGGCTTTGGAGCCGCTGACTTCCAAAACTTGCCCCGATCGTACGCTCCCATCGAACAGTTTGAGTTCGACGATTTCGTTGAATTTAGGGAATTTAACATCGTCCAAAATGACCAAAGGTCCGTTCACACCAGTCACAGTTTTGTAAGCTAGAATAAAGTCAAGTAAAGTCTGGGCACTTAGGAGTGGCTGTCATGAGATGTAGTCACATGACAACACAAACAGCTGATTTCTCTCCAAATTCCTCGAAATGAGGCGTAAATCTCGCCGCGCCGAGTTAAATTTAGAGCTTGATTGTTTGTTTTAATTGGGTTTATGGTCCAAAAAGTGGAAGATTCGGAGAGATTTCGGTCATATGACCTGTGTGTGTCGTCCATTACTCCACCCAATTTTCGCCGATTTTCGACGAAATTACAAGAGGAAAATACTCACTCAGGCGAGGTTGAGACACGAAATCCCGGGAGACAGCCAAAACATGCTCCTTGGCGGCCTGTTTCTGCGATATAGTACCCTGATAAGACATCTTTCACAACACGTCTTCCACAGTCCGACCAAGATCAGCAACTGCACCAGTATTGGATTCACGTGTCGTCACGTGATGAAAACGCGGCTACTCGCCAAAGAGTGGCGCTACCAAAATTACAGGAAACTGTACTCAAATTTCTAAAAAATCAAAATTACTCGATCCAGACTTGAATAATTACAAATGTGAACACCTCAATCGATACTTACTCCAAATTTCAGGTATTTAGCCTACAGCAAAACGTTGCACTTGAATTCTTTAATTTTTTGAAAGACACGCCGTGGCGCCCTCTTTTGACACTTTCTAATACTTTGCCCACGGACCTTAACCTAAAAACGCCAAACTTAACGTGATTGATAATTGCTCTGTTATTCCAGGAAACCCAAAATGGCTGAAGAAAATAAGGGCGAAAATGACCCTGAACCTGTCGATAAGGTACGTAATTCACCCCTTCTTGCTTATGGCCTGTCAAATAAAAAACCGAAATGAACGAACTGTCAGTGTCAAATTTGTCAAATTACGCGCGAAATTCAAATTGAAATTTTTTATCTTTACCACTTTTTTTTTAGAGCCTCATCCTGTTTGGTCGAGATGTCTCAAAAATTCCCTGTTTTCGCAACAGCATACTGTACGGAATTTACGGAGGATTGGGGCTTGGTTTGGCCCACTTTATGTTCAAAAGTCGCCCCCTGGCAGCATGCAATTTCGCAGTTTATAGTTTTTCTGGCGTCACTTTAATATACTGGATCCAGTGCCGTTACAAGTATTCCCAGACGAAATTCCAGATGCTCCAAATGCAGGAATTGATACGAAGGCAAGCTATTTATGAAGGAACCCCCGTGGAGAAAGAAGTAGACAAAACGAACGAATCTAAAGTGACTTAAGTCTCATGGAAATGTCTTAGAATAATTGTGTACTGTAGGCATAATAAAGTTTTTTGAAATTGCCACCTCATTTTATTAGACTCCGCCCCCACCATCTACTCATTTGCTATCAAATCACCGTAGTATTGATTGGGAGAAATGTCACACGTGACAGAGATGATGATTCAAATTTTCGTTCCAAGAAATTGAAATGTAAAGATTCCAGCGTCCATCAACCATCAGCATTCGTCTCAACCAATCGGGACCATCATAGATAATGTGTTTTGCCACCAGCGCCTAGTATGCATAAACAGTTTCAAAAATTTGGATTTTTCGTTTCAAAAAATGAGGAACCACAACCTAAATCCGAGGACAAATACATCAAATATTTGTACAAAAAAGAATCATTTGATAGGATAAAGAAGAAAATTAAAAGTGTGAATGAAGAAGATAAGCGGAAAGAAGAGCGCCACAGTAAAAGAAAAAGTAGTAATTCAACAGCCCGGAAATTGACGAAAACTAGTAATTTAAGCACGACGGAACTTTTCTTCATCTCTCCGGACGAAATCAAAAGACACCGACGGAAGAAAGAGAAAGAAAAGTCACCGGAAAGACCCCAAGAAAAAAAAAACATCTCAAAAACAGAAGCTGACGTCATCAAGTTCATCAAACACCAAAGAGAACGAGAGGATGGATACGAATGGCTGACGAAGAAAGACATTTTTAAGTTAATCAACAAAGCCAGGGATCCGAACAACACGTCTCCTAGCTCCAGCTTCTTGAAGAAGTTCTTCCACTTTGAAGAAGCTAAAACTGAGTTTGCACCCCTCGACATCAAACATGTGAAACCCAAAAATGAAGATTCGGCGAAAAACGAGAAGAGAAGACCACGTAAAGATGAATCAGTTAATGTGGTGTTCACACGCGAGCACAGAACGAGGCAAGAAGCAAGTCCGAACGTGCGGAAACACCACGAAGTCCCGAAGATCAAACAACACTCCGATGACTTGAAGAAGAACAAAAACGAAGATGATGTCCGAACCAAGAAGAAGGAGTTGGAGAAGAGGTTGCAGAATGTCTCCAGAACGAATCCACTGCGTCACAGGAAGTGTTTGGTGAAGAACACATTCTCGATCGTGGATATTGTGCCATCTGTTCACACCGACGACTTCTTGGAGAAGAAGAAGAAACTGAAAGCGTTCAAAAAGTACTACAAGTATAGTCGGATGGAGCGAGATTCTAATGTTACCCCCAGCATCACGTGTCATACTTTTAGTGACAGTCATAAGATGTACCAACCGATGGAGTCAGTCGATGACGTGAAGAAGCGACATAAGAAGAAGTCGAGGCATGAAGATGAGGAGGACAAGTACCAACGAAAACGAGCCGAACGGAAGACGAGACTCAAATTAGAGACGAACGTGTCTTCAGTGGTGATCACTCCGACTTTACCAAGCAAAGAGGAAAAGAGTCACAAGTCGAAGAAGTCGAAAATTCCGATTCCGAACAACAAGATGGTGGAATTAGCTAGGGACACATCACCCAAGTCCAGGTCGCGCCGAAAGAGCGCGGATTTGTTCAATCCGAAGCAAGAAGAAAAAAAGAAAAGTGTTAAGAAACCGCAGAGTCCTCCCATTAGCGAAAAATCGAGTGTCGCTACAGGGAGCGTAAAACCTCCGATCAAAACAGAAGCTAAAGAGTCGAAAATTAGCAATTTATCTAAACCAACTAAGAGGGAAAAGACCCCATCGCCTCCTCAAACTTATCGAAAGAACGACAACAACCAACACGGTGTTAAATCAGCTTCCATCGACGGCACCAGCTCCGTTTGGAGTAGAAACAGCAAAAAGACAAATCGCTCGTTGAGTTCAAAGTCTGACACGAGAATTAGTCCAAAGAAGAAGGTTCCTGAGCAAAAATTTAAGGCCATCGGGTCGTCCGCAAAGACTTCCAGAAGCAACAGCACTTGTGGCGACAAGTCCCTGGATTCCAAGGCGGGAACTAGTTTCTTCGTCACGAAGACTTTCAAAGACGACGAGAAGTTGAGTCGGTGGCACAAGAGGAAAGAATACGCGGACAACGTTCGGAGGAATGCAATCAATAAAGCGCAGAAGAGCGTGGTGCCGCGCCAGGTGTTGGAAGTTCGCTACTTAACACTCACTAAGAACGACGTTGTTGCGGAATCTCAAGAAGCTAAAGAGTTTTTCGAAGAAGACCTCCCGAAGCCGTGTGTTAAGTCAGTCGAGGATGAGAAATTCAAAGAGTTGTTTGAACTCCCCACCGACCAAGCTCTCAATGAGATCCTCAAGGAAAACAACAATTTTCTTAAGAAAGACTTTTCTTTTAACGCTGACGACATCCCCAGAAGCCCTGAAGACCTTTCCAGTGACGATGGCGAGGACTCCTGCAGCGATTGGTACAATTTTGGAGCTACAGGCCCTTTGAGTTTCAGCGAGATCTCATGTTACCGTCGCAACTCCAGTCTTACCAACTTGGGAAGTCAAGATCACATCGTTGGTAAGATTCAGTCTCGACAACTTGACAAACTAATTGACCAATATCTAGACTCGCTTAGCGCTCCTGGTTCCGAAGAGAGCGGCTACTCCACGATAAAGTCTCGGACTGTTTCTAGAAGCTTCTTCGAACGGCCTTGCATCAAGTCGCTACTCCGACCATCTTCGTTTGTTCATATCAAGAGTAGTTCGAGTTATTGTGGGGTGGAGTTGCGATCGATTGAAAGTAAGTCGTTGCAAACTTGTCCAGTCGAAAGTTCGCAAAAATCGGTTCAGATTAAAATGTCGCAAGAGGAGGTATTGGAAATGATCAGTTTCAGCGGTAAGGACGCGGAGGAGAAAACGAAGGAAGTGGTAGAGGAAGCGGTGGAGGTTAAACAAGAAGTAGCAGAACTGCCAAATGAAGAAGACGGGGAGATGGGGCATCCCCAAACCGAACAAGTGAAGAAACTCAGTTTTCTTGAGAAAATTAAACGAAAGCTGTCTTTCTTATCTTGCTTTAGTGGTTCCTCGGACAAATAAATCGTCTTCAACAAGAGTAGTTCAGTTTGTATTTACAAAAAATAACAAAAACAATAATGACCTTGGACTTAAACAAAAACGTTCCACGGTTTGAAGGTTCCGGGCTCAGGTACCTTGAACTAAAAAACAATCAAAATTGGTTCTCCACTGCAATTTCCTTACCTTTGAAGTGATGTCGTCTTGACAGGCGACTCTAATCCGGGCGGAAGTAGCCGGCGAGTCCAACTTAAACTCCGTGGGCTCAAATCCGTTTTCTTTCCGTGCTGCCTTGATGGCGTCTTTAATAGCGAAGAGAACGGCGCTCCCGAGGAACAACGGTGGTTCTCCGACTGCTTTCGACGAGTATACAGCTCTGGGATTTGATGCCCCTTTGAGTAAAGACACGTTGAACTCCCCAGGGATGTCCCCAAAGCCTGGAAGCTTGTAAGTTCCTGGACCTCTCGTGTAGTTTGTTCCCGTGGGCGAGTAAACCAGTTCTTCAAGAACGAAGAGACCGTAGCCTTGCATGTAGGCGCCTTCAATTTGCCCGATGTCGATGGCGGGGTTCAAACTCTCACCCAAGTCCATGACGATGTCTACTCTGCGGACTTCGTGGTCTCCTGTTAAAGTGTCGATTTCCACCTCGCAGCAAGAGGCGCCGAAGGTGAAGTAATTGAACATTTGTCCTTCTCCAGTTGTCCAGTTGTAACCAATGTCTGGAGTCTTGTAGAATCCCGTTGCGCTCAAACTTACTCTGTTTAAGTACGCGCTTTTGACCCACTGTTCCCACGTTCCTTCAGGATTGGCTTCTTTGAAGGGTTTCAACCGTTCCTTGATGATGGTACAAGCTTGCAGCACCGCCATCCCGTTCAGATCGGACCCAGAACTCGCAGCCGTTGGCGATGTGTTTGGAACCTTATCAGTCGCCGTTTCCACCGTGTGGATCTTCTCCACGGGAATCTCCAAGACGCGACTTGCGACTTGAATCATCTTCGTGTACAAACCTTGCCCCATTTCGATTCCTCCGTGGTGGAGCAGAACCGAGCCATCAGTGTAAACGAGAATCAGCGCTCCGGCTTGGTTGAGGAACAGAACCGTGAAGGAGATTCCGTACTTTGTGGGGATGACACTAAGACCGCGCTTCTTGTAGCGGTTTTCTCTGTTAAACCTGTCGACTTCTTTGCGTTTTTCGTGGTAGTTGGACGATTGGAGACACTCCGACCAGCATTTGCCGATGGTACAGTTAATAATCTCTTGGTTGTAATGAGTGCGGTCTCCTTCTTTGTACAAGTTGAGTTCGCTCACTTCCGCCGGGTCTTTCTTAAGGTAATCGGCGATGTCTTGGAGCATGCATTCAGCGGCGTACATCCCCTGGGGCCCTCCGAAACCACGAAAAGCAGTGTTTGACGGGAGGTTGGTCTTGCAGGGGTAGCCTTGCACACGCACCACCGGAATGTAGTAAGCGTTTTCGAAGTGAGTCATCGCGCGCTCCAGCACCTAGAAATACAAAGCGTCTTCATCAAAGTTTTGGTGTTGTTTAGTCTTACAGCGAGCGAAAGGTCATGGGAATATCCACAGTTGCTGTAGATCTTCATCTCGGCCCCGAGGATCTTCCCGCGCTCATCGAACGCCACTTTGTACTTCATCATGAAGGGATGTCTTCCTCCGGTCATCACCATGTCTTCGTCGCGGTCCAACATGCATCTCACCGGACGCCCCAATTTGAAGGCTGCAATGGCTGCTGGAACTGCGATATTCGCTGCTTTTGATTCTTTTCCGCCAAAACCTCCTCCGAGTCTCTTCACTTTGACGTAAATTTTGTTCTGTTGGATTTCCAACACCTCTCCTATCATCGCCTGGAAGGTAAAGTTATTGGAATGTTAAAGGAATGAAGATACGCACCGCAACTTCCGTCGGGTTTTGTGTCGAAGAGTAGATTTCGATTTCTTGGTCTTCTTTCTTTGGTACGGCGACTACGCACTGCGTTTCGAGGTAAAAGTGTTCTTGCCCGCCCATCTGGCACTCGCCTTCGAGAGTATGAGGAGCGTCTTTAAACACTTTTTCGATGTCTCCTTTGACGAGGACTTTATGCGGGTCGTAGAAGAAAGACCTGTGCTTGATGGCATCTGGGATTGTAACAATGACAGGTTGGAGCTCCTCGTAGTCGATTTTGACTTTACGTGCCGCTTTCTGCGCTGTGTTTTGATCAACGGCGACGATTCCTCCGATGATTTGACCTTGGCTGGTGACGATGTCGTCGTAGAAGACTTTCTCGTCGTGTACGACTGACCCGATTTTGTTGACTTTGGGGTCTATGTCTTTAGCGGAGACGAAATAATGGACTCCTTCCATCGATAGCGCTTCTGAGGGGTCGATTTTCAAGATCTTCGCGTGGGCTTTGGTGCTGGTAACGTAGGCTAAATAGAGTTCGTTTTCGAAGAAGGGGATGTCGTCGCAGTAGAGTGCCTCTCCAGCGGCCTGTTTGTACGCCGAGGCGTGTACTAAGGGACGTTGGAGGGCGTCGGATTTTTGTTGCGATTCCGGCACCACAGTGAAGTACTGGGAGCTCTTGTAAGGTTTACCATGAAAACCGTCTTTACCACTCAAATCGCGTTTATCGACTTTGACGTGAGGGACGTACTTTTCTAAATTTGAAGAGATCGCGATGAAGGCTTTAAAGAAGAGACTCAAAGTAAGCGATCTTCGGTAAATGTACATTCCTCCAGGAGCTCCAGGGTCTAAGGGGAGGTCTTCTTGGAGAAGAGTAAACGCAAGTTCTAAAGTGTTGCGATTCCATGGAAGGCCCCGAAGTTTTGATCGGGTAAGAGGAGCTGTGACGGTTTTAAACGACATGCCTCCAAAGGCCAAGTTGATATCGGCGATGATGTCACTTCGGGGTTCAAAGGTGATGTTAACAGCTGCGTTGACGATAGCAATGTCGTCTTCACGTCTCCTCGCTTGTTTATACGCGTAACAATAACGGTCCTCGTGAGTGAAAGGAATGTGAATCGCGAAGAGGATTTCCTCGGGTTTCACGATGGTCTTACGATACCCAGTGAAGAAGTTGCCATCGAGAAGCACCTCTCTTTTGCCTTGGGTGCTCTGCAGCTCTAACATGACCTCGTTGGCCATCAGAATAGGAATCATGTCTGAAATGGGGCTTCCGGTCATGATGTTACTACCAAGAGCCCCCACGCTTCTGATTTGTTTCCCAGCGAACCAATTTAGCATCTCCACGACCGCTTTGAAGACTCTTGTTTTGTCTTCAGGGAGGTGGTCAATGTGATTCTGGAGGTAACTCTGAATGTCGTTCAGAGAGACAGCGGCCCCCACGCGTACCCCTTGATCAGTGGTGGTGATCTCCGCCAATTCCGGTACTAGCAGGGGTTGTACGATCACAGGGTACTCCATGTGTTTGAACTTGACTTCAACCCCAACTTCGGTGTTCCCAACGACGAGTTTCGCCTCCGGAAACTCCTTCTTGAGTCTCAACAACTCTTCCAACTCCGTGGGTCTGTACCACGTCGTCGTTTTCCCTTCAACAACCAAATACTCCTTGTCGTACCGATCGGAAACCTTCAACTCCGGCGGAAAAATCGGTTCTTGCGTCGAATCATACGGCGTAAACTCGCTGGTTTTGAACAAGACTTCTTCACTGTCTTTGCGCTGGAATTTGCAACATTTATCGCCCATCGCACAACCGTTGGTGCCTCCATTTTGTACGACCGCCCATTGATCAATGAAGGTCTTGTAGCCTTCTATGATGGGTCTGTAGCCTGTACATCGACACAGGTTACCTTGGAACGCAACTTCCATTTCGCTCATCGAAGGTTTAGAAGAGTTACGAAGGAGAGTGTACATCGACATGACGATACCAGGGGTACAAAAGCCGCACTGGGACCCATGAGACTTGGCGATTCGTTCTTGGACTGGATGGAGCTTGGTCTTCGTCGATCCGATACCTTCCACAGTGGTCACGGCTAACCCGTGCATTGAACAGATTGGGGCGAGACACGCGTTGACTGGTAGATGACTGAGTTACGTAAGGAAGCAACACTAAAGGACAGTGAAGAAGAGACAACGAAAGGATACATGACTTTTTCTTTTTTTCGCTCGTATTTGGACACCATGACTGTGCAGGCGCCGCATCCTCCTTCGCCGCAACCGAGCTTCGTTCCACATAATCTTACTATTTTTAGTTAAGGTCATTAATGTTTGAGGAAAAAGTTGGACCATGATCTTGTTCATATTTAACTGTGATAATTTTAATTCCTCCACTTGTAAAAAGTGAGATTGTGATAACGGCGAAGGCACCAAAGCGGGGGAAATAGAGCACAATTTTCAACACAGTGGTAAATTGTGAAATAAATCTTATGAAGGATACGTTTATTCCGCAAATAGTACAAAAGTGTCCATTCCGGGTCGACGTTCTCATCAACGATCTAAAAATTTTACAAAAAAAAAAAGTACTAAATTATTAACTCCACACTACTAATAGTACTCCGACACGCGTATTTTAATTGATAATTGATAAAAATACAATTAATTATGCTGCTGTTGCAACACTCAATATCTATTCTGACCCCAAATATCCACAATTTGTTTATTAAGTGAAGGTCAACTAATGCGGGACATCTGGAAAGTTTCCCAATCAATCACTAAAATGTTGCAACACCGCACCTAACAATCATAAAAATCTTGATAAGTGATAAGTGATAAACTCACCTTTTTCCCATTCACGAAAAACACCAAAGCACTTTCAGTACGAGGCATCGCGCACCAACATTCAAAGACAACTGTTAACTTGATTCACTTAATTGTGACAAACCGATAACCGCAGAATCACGTGGTTTTAGTGATAGTGATAAGAAAGAACTAAGAGAATTTATCGGCAAAAGAGACGCGCAAATTTGAGAAGAACCGATTAACAGGTTGTGACGTCGCGCAATAATTCATGTATTCATGTGAAGTAGAGGCCACTTCAAAGTTGCGATATCGTGGGATCGGATTTTTCCAATTAAATTGATACGGTTTTAAAACTGGATTGTTTGTATTTGTATTAAAAATTGATATGTATCTATTTTTACGTTTTATTAATAGCCTTGATGGCGGTGCAGTTGTGTAACTCAAGCAATAAAATATTGGGTAATAGTTATCATTATTATTAGTATTAGGTATCAAATTGTCATTCATGATCGTCTCAGTTATCTGGTCTTTGTAAACTGTAAATCACAAGAGATTGCGCCCACGTCATCAATCAAATCGTGTGGCCGAAAAACTGTTTTTTTCCACTCTACAACTATAATTTTCTACGGGTTTTTGAAACTTTGTTAAGAAACCAAATTTTTCGTTTCTGTATTACAAAAGTGCTTCTGGTGATGATTAATACAGGATGTCCCAGAACTGATGACCCATAGAGCAAGGGAAGGTGCCGACAGCAATACAAATGGTAAATTTCAAAACAAAAACTAATTAAGTTTAACAGTATTCGAGAAAGGATAAAAATTAACAACCAATCCTGGACGCTTATTCTAGAGGTGGAGTAAAATATCCTAGGCAACGAGAGTGTAATGTTCCTCTGACCAATGAGTGATAGTATGTGTCCATAGTTACCGATTTTCAAATTCTGTTCTGCTTCCGGATTGGCTACCGTTTTTTCGTCTTAACTCGATTATTTTTTGAGCAAAAAAAATGTTGTTTTAAAATTTGTATTCAGAATTGTTGCCTCCATAAGCCTTTTTTTTCTGAGACATTCCGTATATAATTTTGAAGCAAGATTTGCATTTTTTTCAAATTCATATGACTGTTGGATAAATACAAGTGTCCCAGAACTCCTGATCCTTAGAGCAACTTAAACGATAACATTCCACGGGTTGTAGGTCCCAACCTCAGGTTCATTGAACTAAAAAAAAAAAAATTATTTCCTTGTTTTTCGTATCAGGTCTCTACCTTCACTGTTATATTGTCTTGACAAGCCATGCGAATCCGCTCCGAAGTCGCCGGGGAATCCAATCTGAACCCCTCATCAAACCCGTTTTCTTTGCGTGCTGCCTTGATTGCATCTCTTATGGCGAAAACAGCGGCGCTCCCTAGGAAAAGCGGTGGCTCTCCAACCCCCTTGGAGGAATACACAGCTACTGGATTTGAAACTCCTTTAAGGAGCGACACGTTAAACTCCCCAGGAATGTCCCCAAACCCTGGAAGCTTGTAAGTTCCTGGACCTCTCGTGTAGTTTGTTCCCGTGGGCGAGTAAACCAGTTCTTCCAGAACGTAGAGACCGTAGCCTTGCATGTAGGCGCCTTCAATTTGTCCGATGTCGATGGCGGGGTTCAAACTCTCACCCAAGTCCATCACGATGTCGACGGTGCGGACTTGATGGTCTCCTGTTAAAGTGTCGATTTCCGCCTCGCAGCAAGCGACTCCGTACGTGAAGTAACTGTACATTTGGCCTTCTCCAGTGTCCCAGTTGTAGCCGATGTCTGGGGTGCGGTAGTAGCCTGTGGCGCTCAAACTTACCCGGTCCAGGTAGGCGCTTTTGACCCATTCCTCCCATGTTCCTTCAGGATGAGCTTCTTTGTACGGTTTGAGTCGTTCTTTGATGATTGTACAAGCTTCCATCACCGCCATTCCGTTGAGATCTGAACCGGTGCTTCCAGCTGTTGGTGAAGCGTTTGGTACTTTATCAGTCGCAGTGTCCACAGTGTGGATCTTCTCCACCGGGATTTCCAAGGTGCGACTTGCCACTTGTATCATCTTCGTGTACAAGCCTTGTCCCATTTCAACTCCTCCATGGTGTAGCAACACCGACCCATCAGTATACACAAGAATGAGTGCCCCAGCTTGGTTTAAAAAAATAATCGGAAAGCCAATTCCGTACTTGGTTGGAATCACGCTCAAACCGCGTTTCTTGTAACGATTCTCTCTGTTAAACGTGTCGACTTCTTCGCGCTTTTGGTTGTAATTCGATGATTGAAGACACTCTGCCCAACACTTATCGATGGTACAGTTGGTGAGCTGTTGGTTGTACACCATGCGATCACCTTCTTTGACCAAGTTCAATTTTCTGATGTGTGTTGGGTCTTTCTTAAGATACGTGGCGATGTCTTGCACCATACACTCGGCGGCAAACATACTCTGAGGTCCTCCGAATCCGCGAAAAGCAGTGTTGGAGGCGAGGTTTGTCTTGCAAGGGTAACCAACGATGCGCATGGTAGGAATGTGGTAAGCATTTTCGAAGAGTACCATGGCGCGTTCTAGAACCTAACACCAGAATAAAATATCGCGATGGTAAGACTTACAGGAAGGGAAACGTCTTGAGAGTGACCACAATTGTTGTACATTGTCACATCCGCCCCCAGAATCTTCCCATTGTCATCGAACGCCGCCTTGTATTGTATGAAGAAAGGATGTCGCCCCCCTGTCATTACAATGTCTTCGTCCCTGTCCAGCATGCACCTCACTGGACGCCCCAATTTAACAGCGGCGACGGTGGTCGTAACAGCGATCATCGCAGCTTTGGATTCCTTACCACCGAACCCTCCTCCAATTCTTTTAACTTTGACGTTGATCTTGTGCTGTGGAATACCCAACGCCTCCGCCACTCCTGTCTGCAAGAAACAATAAAAAGTCGTGTGGTGGTGATGATATTTACCGCAACTTCCGTTGGGTTTTGCGTTGCAGAGTAAACTTCCACTTCTTGGTCTTCATTTTTCGGTACGGCGATGGCACACTGCGTCTCCATGTAAAAGTGTTCTTGGCCCCCAATGTGACACTCTCCTTCCACAACGTGAGGGGCCTCTTCAAACACTCTTTCAACATCACCTTTGGTCATAACTCTATAAGGGTCTTTATAAAACGATTTGTACTTAATGGCGTCTGCGATGGTAAGAATCACCGGTTGGAGCTCCTCGTACTCAACTCGAACTTTCTTTGCGGCTTTTCGCGCAGTGTTTGGGTCTTCGGCTACGATTGCACAGAGAATTTGACCTTGGCTGGTCACCACGTCGTCGTAGAAGAATTTATCGTCGTGGACAAGCATTCCGGTCATGTTACCCTTCCGGTTGATGTCTTTGGCTGAAATAAAGTCGTGGACACCTTCGATGGTTAAGGCTTCTGAAGCGTCGATCTTCAGGATCTTGGCGTGGGCTTTGGTGCTGGTGACGTAGGCTAAGTGAAGTTCGTTTTCGAAGATGGGGATGTCGTTGCAATAGATTGCTTCTCCTGTTGCTTGCTTGTACGCTGAGGCGTGGATTAAGGGGCGTTGAAGCGCGTCGGTTTTGGATTGGGTTTGAGGAACTACAGTAAAGTACTGCGAGCTCTTGTACGGTTTGGAGTGGAAGCCGTTTTTGCCGCTGATGTCACGCTTGTTGATTTTTATGTGAGGAACGTACTTTTCCAAATCGGTGGAGATTGCGAGGAACGCTTTGAAGAAGAGGCTTAAAGTTAGAGATCTTCTATATGTGTACATTCCTCCAGGAGCCCCAGGATCTAAAGGCAGGTCTTCTTGGAGATGAGTAAACGCCAGTTCTAGCGTGTTGTGATCCCATGGAAGGCCTCGTAGTTTTGATCGGGTAAGAGGAGCTGTGACGGTTTTAAACGACATGCCTCCAAAGGCCAAGTTGATATCGGCGATGATGTCACTTCGGGGTTGAAAGACGACGTTAACAGCTGCGTTGACGATGGCAATGTCGTCTTCACGTCTCCTCGCTTGTTTATACGCGTAACAATAACGGTCCTCGTGAGTGAAAGGAATGTGAATCGCGAGGAGGATTTCCTCGGGTTTCACGATGGTCTTACGATATCCAGTGAAGAAGTTGCCATCGAGAAGCACCTCTCTTTTGCCTTGGGTGCTCTGCAGCTCTAACGTGACCTCGTTGGCCATCAGAATAGGAATCATGTCTGAAATGGGGCTTCCAGTCATGATGTTACTACCAAGAGCCCCCACGCTTCTTATCTGTTTCCCAGCGAACCAGTTTAGCATCTCCACGACCGCTTTGAAGACTCTTGTTTTGTCTTCAGGGAGGTGGTCAATGTGATTCTGGAGGTAACTCTGGACGTCGTTCAAAGAGACAGCGGCCCCCACGCGTACCCCTTGATCAGTGGTAGTGATCTCCGCCAGTTTCGGCACCAGCAGAGGTTGTACGATCACAGGGTATTCCATGTGTTTGAACTTGACTTCAACCCCAACTTCGGTGTTCCCAACGACGAGTTTCGCCTCCGGAAACTCCTTCTTGAGTCTCAACAACTCTTCCAACTCCGTGGGTCTGTACCACGTCGTCGTTTTCCCTTCAACAACCAAATACTCCCTGTCGTACCGATCGGAAACCTTCAACTCCGGCGGAAAAATCGGTTCTTGCGTCGAATCATACGGAGTAAACTCGCTGGCCTTAAACAAGACTTCTTCACTGTCTTTGCGCTGGAATTTGCAACATTTATCGCCCATCGCACAACCGTTGGTGCCTCCATTTTGTACGACCGCCCATTGATCAATGAAGGTCTTGTAGCCTTCGATGATGGGTCTGTAGCCTGTACATCGACACAGGTTACCTTGGAACGCAACTTCCAGTTCCTTTATCGATGGTTTGGAAGAGTTACGAAGGAGAGTGTACATCGACATGACCATCCCAGGAGTACAAAAGCCACACTGGGACCCATGAGACTTGGCGATTCGTTCTTGAACTGGATGGAGTTTTGTCTTCGTCGATCCGATACCTTCAACGGTGGTCACGGCTAAGCCGTGCATTGAACAGATTGGGGCGAGACACGCGTTGACTGGTAGATGACTGAGTTACGTGAGGAAGCAACACTAAAGGACAGTGAAGAAGAGAAAACGAAAGGATACATGACTTTTTGTTTTTGTCGCTCGTATTTGGAGACCATGACTGTGCAGGCGCCGCATCCTCCTTCGCCGCAGCCTAATTTCGTCCCACATAATCTGACTGTGTTTCAATTCAGGAACTATTTTAAGAGCATTAAAGTACTGCAGTGTTAAAGGATACGCTTATTTCGTAAATAATACAAAAGTGTCCATTCAGGGTCGACGTGGTCATCCACCACCTAAGAAAAAAAAGAGGAACGCGTTCAAATATTCGTTCTGTTGCAAGAGTTTAGTGAGAAACAATATTTTCACCCGAATAAAACCGAACGAATCAACAAACGTTTAAAAATAGTTTTTTCTAAACATTTTGCGTCACATAATTTTTGATAAACCAGATTCTTTGAAATATAAAATTGTTTCGCCATTTGGCCCCTTATCAAAAATATTTGTAAAGAAGGTCATAATAAAGGCGAAATACCTTTTTTCCGTTGACGAAAAACACCAAAACACTCGTCGTTTTCGACATCTCAAAACTTTTTAGACTCCAGAATGATATAAATGTAACGAAATGATCTATAATTATTATTTATTAAATTTATTTGCGCAACACGGTGACTTGCATTCGGAAACACTTTGATACACTCGACGTATCTTATCATTACATAAAAACCTTCGCAGTCTTCAATTAAGAAACGTTTCGCTTTTCGATAAACTTTTTATTATACAACAGTACTTTATACAAGTTTTTACATTTGCGTAATATTAAAACCAAACTGTTAAAAAAATATATGATAAACAAAACACGAATACACATTACAAAGCTGTAGCCGATGTTTCCTACGAATTTTGGACCGCTGAATCTTCCACACATTAATAATAAAAACAACAACTCAACTGCTAGACTTTGGATTGTGTCCTGCTGATCTTCTCTAACGACTCGTTTGAATGACCTGATCCTGAACTACCCCCTGAAACAAAGAAATTACACCTCTATCAATCATCGTCGTGTTTTACCTTTGATTAAGCTCCTCCCATTGCTCCGCCCTGGAGGCGCTCTCTTATAGTCTCTTCGTTCCTCTCCCCTGTTGTTGAACGGACTGTACCCTCGGCGATGAGGAGGCGAAGTGCCATACTCTGAATCTGACGGCGAGGAACTGTTCCGATCGTACGGCGAATACCCTCTTGAACTCGGGGAGTACCTGTTCAAAGGAGGTGACGACATTCTACCCAATGGGGGTGGCCGGTGCTCCCCAGGGAACATATTGGGAGGTGGAGGTATGAAAGGTGGGACTCCGTGGAGCGGTGGAGGCATGAAAGGGACTCCCGGAGGAGGTGGCAAGAACGGCGGAAGACCTGGAAGAGGCGGTGATTTCGTGATGTGGTCTCTAGCACCGTACAAGAGAGGGGGAGAAGCTGGAGACTCCATAGGCGAAACAGGAAGATCCCCGTTTTGGTCGATCGGCGATTGGAGTCCTGAAACGACAATTTTACAATCGGGAACTCAAATCCCCGAACGCCTCACTGTGTTGGTTTTTGTCTTCTTGAAGCGCGCGCTCTCGGAGGGTGAGGCGGTGGCGGAGTTGCGCCGCTTCCTGTTTAGCGTCTTCAGCTTTTCGTTCGGCTTGACGGGTACTGACCCAGTTTTCATGCGCCTTCTTCTCCAGCACAGAGATCTGACTCTTGAGCTCGATTTCTTGGGACATGATCTCTTGCTTCAAGGACTCAGTCTGCGCCCTAAAACCCCAAATTAATTGAAAATTAATGAACAAACCTCCACTCACTTGTAATTCTGTAGCTGTTCCTGCATGAATTTGATTCGTTCGGTCGTCGATGAGGCTTCTCCTTCTTTCTCCGCCCACAAGGCTTCATGTTTGCTGATTTCCCTGAAAAATCAAAATCTCGTTAAAACATGACACGTCAAATAATTTTCTGACAACGTGTAAAATCCACAGTGAAAAATGAAACCTGAGAATGCCGCGACGAAAGCGAAAAAATCCACAATCAAAAGGACGTTTTTCTCCGTACCCAATTTAAAAGAACTGTTGAAAATCAAACCAGCCGACGTCCTTTTGCCAGGCGTCGCGCGGAAAACAATAAAAGACAAGCCAAAGACGGCTAAACAAAGCAAGAAAGTCAAAGAAACGAGTAAACTCCCCCCACCGGTAAAAACTAAACAAGAACAGGAGGAGAAAAACATCGAAGACTACCAATACATGATTAAGAAGAACATTGTGAACATGATGGTGGCGGGGAAGAAGAAGACTACTAAACAAGACACGAAGGTGGATGTGAAAAAATCCGAAACGAAGAATAAAAGCGCAACTAAAAAGACCAGAGAAGTGGACACGAAAAAACGAGCAGCGACCGCAAATCCCGTGAAGAAAAGCCGTTTGAAATCCGTCCCGCCCACGCAACATTCTGAGTATGTATGGCAGAAGGGCATTCCAACTATGATCCTCCACCCCAAAGTCCGCGAGGCTAAACCGGAAGTGCCCAAATTAGAAAACATCTTCGACGTGTTTAAGGACCCACCAAAAGTGATCTCCAAAGCGAAAGGCGACAAAATCAAAGAGAACGTCAAAAGCAACAAGAAAAAGATTCCGGAGAAGGTGAACAAACCTGTGAAGAAAACCGAAGAGAAAAAGAAACCGAAAAAGAAAACCGAACGAGTGGTGGAACCACAATAAACACTAGAGAGTGTTACTCTTTTACTTACTTCTGCCACTGCGCCTCCCTGTCCTTGAAGTAGTTGGATAAGACTTCAAGTTTCGTCTGCGACTCGGCCCTCGACTTGTCCGCTTCTTCGTATTTGTCTTTGAGTTGTTGAAGCTCGTTCTCAATCATCCGCGCTTTCTTCTCATAACTCGCTTTTAAATCTTCCTCCTGTTGGAGCCGCTCCACGAAGCGTTGATTCTCGCTCTTCAACACTTGGAGCTCCGCTTTGATGCCGCCAACATCCAACAGACTCTTCACAATCTCGTCCTTGTTCTTCGCCACTTTCAATTGTTTGAGAGTCTCGGTGAGACCGTCGTATTCTTTTGTTTTAAGTTCGAGTTTCCGTTCGGCCTGTTCCAAACGTCCCTTCAACTGTTTAATTTCCGTGCTGTGTTCCTCCTCTTGCGACTTGAGTTTGTCGGCGACCTCGTCGTATTTTAGTCGGACGGTGTTGATTTCAGTTTCTAGTGTTGATTGTTGTGCGTCTTTCTCCTCTTCGATCTTGAGGATGTTGAGGAGGAGCTTGTCCAACTCGGTTTGGAGATCCAAGACTTTCTTGTTGCTCAAATCGAGTTCCAATCGGAGTTCGTGGTTTTCTGTATTAGTGATGGCCAAAGTTTCGTTCACGGAGTTGATGGTCGATTGTTGTTCGATTAGTTGTCTTTGGAGATTTTCCACGTTGGCTTGGAGGACCTCGCTGCCACTTTCCGAGCTCAGAATCTCCGATAACATCCTGTTGAGCTCCATTCCCACTTCGGTGGAGTTCTCGAGTTCTTTCTCCAATGACTGCACTTGCTCCTCCAATGCGGTTTTGACGTTGCTCATTTCCACCAGCTCCATTTTCAAGTCTTCGACGAACTCGCTTGACACTCCATCGGACGCGCCCGACGCTTTTTCTTGTAAAATTTGATTCTCTTTGACAATAACCAACAAATCCTTTTCTAATTTGTTTATTTTCGCGATAAGAGGTCCCTGTTGTTTGCTCTTATCTAGTAAGACGTATCCAAACAAGAAGATAATCACGGAGATGGCCGTCGTCACCAGATAGAGAAAAACGTCCGTGTTGAAGCTGAAGAAATCCATCTTGGAGGTCGCATCACAAAACGTTTCTAAACAGAAAACGCAATTAACACAATGAAACTTTCCAAGCTCCCAAATAAGCAAGAAAATAAAATTGGCACGAAAACAATTTCGTTTTTTTAGAACACGTCGCTGCCAACAACTTTACGCGACTGTGCAATCGCTATAAAACGTGAAATTCATTGTACGAATTAACACCTCATGTTTAAGCAATTCAGTTCGTTGAACGCTTTCATTAGTGCGGTCACAGAGATCAACCGTGACGTTAGAATTCTTTACCTGCAGTTGAAGAAGGAACCTCTGCGATGGGAGGGACGATGAGCTCTTCGGAGGCATCTTCAGACGTTGAGAAGAACGACAGCAGACCCGCAAAGAAACCCGGGCCAGATTCTTCTTCCTCTTCGGCAGTGTCAGTGTGTTGTGGTGAATCTTCACCTTTAGAACTCTCAGTTGATTGCGTGGTTTCAGCGACTTCTTCAGGTGTGTCGATCTCTGAAGAATCCGACAAGTTTTGATTATGAACGTCATCTTCTGCACTCTGTGGAGTTTCTATTTCTTCTTGTTGATGCTCCGTGGACTCTGCTGTCTCTTCTGTTCTTTGAGGAGCTTCCGGTGGTTGTTCTGTGGACACATCAAGCGTCTCTTCTGTACTCTGAGGAATTTCTTCTTGTTCTGTTGACGTCTCAAGTGTTTCTTCATTGCTTTTTATTGCCACGTCCTCACTTTCTGTTTTTTCCTCAGTTTGACCTAAAAGTGAACCTCCAAAAAGCCCAAGCGGTGGCAGCACAGTAGCCGCTTCTTCCGACACCTCTTCTTTTACTTCCTCCAACGGATTCGGAGTGACCTCAATATTATCAACCGGTGGCTCAGGCACCTCGAACTCGGGACTCAAAGTCGTTGCTTCAACAGGCGGCACAACTTCAGCAGACGCGTCCTCTTCAGAGATCAGTGCCTCTTTTGATTCTTCAGGAAGAACTGGTTCAGGTGTTGGACCGTCAGACGGGAGCTCTGAAGTCACCGTCTCTTTGATTTCCACAGGCTGTGGTGGCTGCTCTGTTGGTTGTTCCTCAACTTTGGAAACATCAGGAGCTTCTTCCACAACAGGCAATGTTTCTGCAGCCTTTGAAACATCATCAGGGGAAGTTTCTTGCGTCGTTTCGGCTACAACAGGCGTTTCAACAACTTGAGGTCCGTCACCCTCAGACTGTGGAGAAGAAGTTTCAGCACCTTTCTGGGCATCGACAACTTCTGGAGGAGTCGGCGGCGTTTGATCACCTGGTGGAGCATCTTCAGCTTGTAAAGTTCCAGTGAGTTTGTCGTCATCTTTCGCTTGTGCGACTTCAATTTCCACCTCCACGTCATTCTCGTCTTCTTCGGGGTCGTCGTCGTCGTCGTCTTCCTCATCATCTCCTTCTTCACTGTCCCCCACCTCCTGACTTTGATCATTGTTAGAGACAGGAGTGTCTTTAGTCTGTGGTGGAGGCGTCGCCCCCTCGCTCGGTACAGCCGTCGACTGCACGCTACTATCGGTAGAAGTAGGATTGATACCCTCCTGGGGGCTCATATAAATAGTAGTCCCGTCCACGACCTCAAAAGGCTCCTGAACCTTGTCAGGCTCCACTTGTGAAGGCACTTGATTAGCGGTCTCGTTATTAAATTCCGTGTCAACTAAAAGGTTCGGTTTCTGGAGAATCTTCGTTTCTCGGACCAAATGCTTAGGGATGTAACCCCTTTTGCCGTTGATCTCACCGCCCCACAGATCTTCGCGGGACCCCGCGGATTTACTGTATATCGTGATATCGACATTGGGGGCAAACGACAGAATTCTCGAATCAGGACTAGAATACCTCAGAAGCGTTTTTGCGTGAGATATTGGGACTGGAAAAAAATCGTAAATATGTCAATCATACCTGTCAAACCAAATTTAGGTTAGGAGATTGAGGCGGTTACGTACCTTTACATTCTTCATCCACGCATAACCTCTTATCGGATATTTGAGCATTTAATCTAGGTAAGTTTATTATAAATATCACAAAATATAATAACTTAAATCTACTCATTTTGTCAAACTTTGACAAGTCGATGGCAAAGCCACATCACTCTTTCATTCAAAATTGACAGCGCCATCTATGAGTCGTTGTTTGGAACCACGTTAACCACAAAAAAACTCAAAATGGTTCGAAGGAATCTTGACCACCATTTGAATGAGACTCGAGACGCGTAAGAACATCATAATTATTAGTAATAAACAATTTTTTTTGTTGCTAAATTTTGAATTTTGCGAGTTTATCAAGTTGGTGGGGGATCCTCCTCGACCAATCACAGGCAAGAGATGGCGACATTTCCGCCGACACTAGCGCCTCTCCGCCACTGTCCGCCATCGTTGGTGAAGTGTTGTTTGGCGTGTTAAAATTGTTATAAAATCAGCACAAAAACTTTATAAAAGTCCTCCTGTTGTAGTGTTTTAGTAATTTGTGTAATTTTAGTCATGAGTGATAGAGAGGTGAGTTTCCCAACGCCGTTTTCTTCGAAAACTCGGTAATGCATGAGCGCGTCGGTACCGGCTTCCATGCACAGCCAACTAATTCCCTTGTCGCCCCCAGAGCAGTGAAAATTAGATTTTTGGGGTTATTGATGTAGCTTTTCCGTTTCCAGGGGAGTCGCTCTCCTGTGGACCATAAACCAATGAACGACCGCGATCATTCGCCACACGCAAGGCGGGAAGAGTCTCCGAGGAATCACAAGGCCAAGAGTTACTCAAGGTGAGACTTATTTTTGTTGTCTTTCGTAAATGTTAAGGATAAGAAAAAATCGACGATTTCGTGGGGAAAACCGAAAGATACGTGATTAGATTTGTGCTAAAAATAACACGTGCAAACATTGATTGTTTATTTTTGCGAAATATTTGAAAACGATCCAGTTTCAGCCTTACAACTATTTCGGTTTGTTATTACCACCAAGTTTACTTTATGTAATTATCACGAGAGTTACGCCCCATTTCACGCTTTTATTGTGTTTGTGGAGGTCGTTTGTTTGTGTGTGTTGATGTTGAGAAGGCTCAGGAAGGAGAACGTGTGTCGCAGCCTCATATTTCTAACCACATCGTTGAAAAGTTCGGTGTGGAGGTGACCGTGAAGTGTGGACGTACGTCTCAGCTTCATGCGGAGCTTTTGAAATGTCGTCGAGTCGCTTTATCTAAATGATGACTCTTGCTGTTGTAGAAGCCCGAGCCGTGGCCGCAAGATGTCGTACCGAGACGGAGACCGCGATCGAGACAGGCGTCGCGACGATAGAGACAGAGAAGACCGTCGTTACAGGTGAGCATAAAAAGTCCCTGCCGTGTGTACGTGGCACATGTCGCACATATCGGACTAAAGCGTTGTCTGGGTTGGAGACGATTTATGTTAAATCACAGTAAGCTTTCCCATCTGTCACGTATTGGTTTTTTTTCTTATATTTTGGCTTCACGTGAAACGTACCTCGACGAATTTTTCTTTGCACCAAAGAGAATTAATTGTATACGTAGTCCTACCACATCATAAGTATTTTTTTTTGATTTGGCCTTTCAGGTCGCGCAGTCGATCACGCTCAGACAGACGTTACAAGTCCTCGAGATATTCACATAGTCACTCGCGTTCCCCCGGCGACCGGAGGTCGCTCTCACATAGCCCTATGTCTAGCCGCAGGCGCCATATGGGGACCAGAGACAATCCCAAGCCGTCGCGATGTCTAGGCGTCTTTGGATTGAGCGTCTACACCACAGAAGATGAACTATATCACATTTTTTCCAAATACGGACCGCTGGAAAGGGTGCAAGTTGTCATTGATGCCAAGGTAAAAACTCACACTTGTACCACCATAGTACCCTGTGTTATTTGAGAGGTTTTGGTACTCGATGCAAGATTTCTTGATGCACACAGGAAGAGAATGGTAGTGTCCCGTGCTGACATCTGCAACTCTCGATGCTCAGCTCCGTTTACACTACAACAGAGAAAAAAAAATCATTTGTTTTGTTTGCATTGTTGTCATTGCTTGTTTATAACAGACTGGACGCTCGAGGGGCTTCTCCTTCGTGTATTTCGAAAACACAGAAGATGCCAAAGTAGCCAAAGATCAGTGCACCGGGATGAAGATCAATGGGAAAAATATTAGGGTCGATTATTCCATTACGGAAAGGGCGCACACGCCCACGCCGGGGATCTACATGGGGAAACCTACATAGTGAGTACTAAATATAGAGACATTTTGACGCCAAAAATCACAACTGAGTCTGTTAAACTGTCCAATTAACACACACGCGTGATTTTTGGCAAATCAAAACCAAAAGAACCCGAGGGTTTGAGTAGGACTGAAGGACAATAGACTTTGTGTCGCGAAGAAAAGACGCATGTAAAGGCACCTTCAAACAATGACAATGGTTCCAGTTGCGTACACAATTTTTTCCCGGCCTAACATTCTTGTTTATTTCCAGTAAATATAGCGACCGTTATGACCGACGTCGCGGCGATAGAGAGTAAGTTGAACCTCCCCCAGTTTGGGCGAAATCTGAAGTCTCTTCATTGCAGCAGTGATTATTATGGACGAGGTTCCCGTTACAGACGCTCGCCGTCGCCTTATCACCGACGACGTCGCTACGAACGTTCCAGATCTCGCAGTTACTCTCCTCGTAAGTAACTCACCTTTCCCCACAGTCAATGCAATTTTAAAACGACAGTTGCATTGGCATCGCGCGCATTTTCTGTTTGTGAGAAAAATGTTTAAGATTGCATTCGTTAACGATGTTTGCGTTGATTTATTTTGGTCTGTGGTGTTGCTTTGTTTTAATTCGTGTTTATTTTAATGTTAATTTCAGGTCGTTATTAAACTGCGTGGAGGCACTGCATTTATTGGAGAAATAAAACTTAGTTGATAATATCGAAGAAGAGCTGATGCCACATGCGGTTTTATACATATACGTTTGGTTTTATGAATGTATGAATTGGCATGAGCTCTTCTGAGGTTTTTTTTTATTTGATTTTCGGTTCGCGCTTAAAATGGCGGCGGTTTCAAGGAAGCGTCGCCATTTTGTATTTGTATAAACCGTTTCGGACTTGATACCAAAAAAAATGGATCACAGTTTTGAATGTAGTGTAGTTTTTTTTGTTTTCTTCCTTTTCTTGAGTTCAATCTGTGACACTTAGATAAGCTCTAATAAATGATTGGTTTGAACACTAATATCGTTTTCTTTGTTTAAAAAGGGTTAAGAACAAGAGGTTTGGGATGAATTGAAGTTTATATAAGAAATAGAATTTACTCAAGTTTCCTAAAATCTGAAGCTTATTTCAATGAAATCAGCTATGAATAAAGCGAAAATTGTGAATACATCCATCAAGAGAATTGAGAAATTGTATACAACTCTCTTGAAGAATGAAATTGTTTTCTCTTTTTTAATGTAGAAGACACATCACTCATTGAAAATGAAAAAACATGGCGGTTCTCGGCTATATGTACCATCAAGATTTATTGTTGTGTAAGACAGAAAACGTCCCAATATTTGAAATTGTAGGATTTTTGGTACGTAGAATGGAAAGCAGACTTTCTGCACTCTGTACTCAGAGACCACTCTTAATCTATATGTATTTTTTATATTAGGAGTAATTGCATGTACTTTTCTTCCAGTGTAAAAACAGCTTATACTAACAGTTTTTTTTAATTATTTTTTATTACTAATGTGCACAGTCAGTTAAGGTGAATTGGCAGTCTTAGGTTTACTGGAATAAAAGATAATACATATAGATTTCGCTGTAATTACAGGTCCCGTAAAATTTTATTTTTTCAATAGGTGTCCAGGGAACATCCGAGAAGACCAAATTTGCCATATAATATTGTGTACTTGAATCAGTGTTAATTAAATTGTCTCGATTTTATCTCGGTGGTTTTATTTAAACAAGCCCACGTGGTCGAACTTTGACGATGACGTAAGCATAACCTAACTATTTACGTTACGAAAGTAATGATGCCTGGACGATGGTTCGCATCACTTCGCAGTTGTTTCAAAGGCTAAAGTCCACCTTCGAAGAAGTCAGAATTCCAGTCCCATGGGGCCACGTTGCTGGTAAATGGTGGGGCCCCACTGACCAACGACCAGTGCTGACTTTTCACGGATGGCAGGTGAGGCGCTTTGCCCCAAATTTCTCATTCTAATTTTTTTGTAGGATAACTGCGGCTCTTTCAACAGACTCATTCCTTTACTCAACCAGGATGTGGGTTTCTTGGCGCTTGATTTCCCGGGTCATGGCCTCTCGTCGCGGTTGCCCAGTGGTCTTTACTACCATTTCACCAACTATGTAATACTCGTTCAGTATTTGGTCGATTATTTCAAATGGCCGAAGGTGTCGCTGATGGGGCACTCCATGGGGGGACTCACATCCTTCACTTACACCATGATCTACCCCCAGAACGTCGACTTTCTTATTTGTATCGACGGAGCGAAGCCCATGATCGCCCCCGATAAATTGGCCCGAAACGCGCGCTTTCTATCAAAATTCCCAAGTTACGTCAAGTACGAAATGAGCAAAGAGGAGCCTCCAAGTTACACCATGGAGGAGATCAAACAGAAGATCTGCGCCCCCAACAAGAATTCCGTGGCGCTTGAACAAACCCACCATTTGGCCGAACGTAATGTTGCCCCATCTCGAAAAAATCCGGGGAAGTTTTATTTTACAAGAGACCCGAGAATCAAGGCCGGGGAGTTGGTCAATTGGCCACAGGAGGATTCCATGGAGGCGGCCGAAAAAATGACTTGTCCCATTTTTATCGGGAAAGCCATTGGTGGCTCGTATTATGAAGTTAAGAAGAACTTTTACGATGTTTTGGAGGTTTTGCAGCGGAAGAGCGCCGATTGCCAATACCATCGGCTGGAGGGGACCCATCATTTCCATCTGAACAATCCTGAAGTTTTGGCGGGGCGAATTAATGAGTTTATTAATAAACATAACACGGGGGATAGGGACGTCGGGGGGATTAGAGACGAGTTGCGGTGTGATATTAACCAAAAATGAGTATTTATGTAATAAATTATTAAATTTGTATATTTTGTAGTTTTTTTTTTCGAATCAAGTGATCTTTTCAAGGCACTCGCAACTCAAGTGAGCCATGACCAAAACAAAATTTCACAGCCTTCGCGTTTTTTTCACTACAAAAACTACAATTTTTCATTCAAACTTCTTTCCCTAAATGACGCAACGTGTGATATTGAAAAACAACAGAATCATTGCTTCTCACGGTCCGCGATAAGCGAAAAGTAAAATTATACAATAAAATGTTAGTTAAGTTTTTCTTCCGTTTTTTCGCTCCGTTTTGATAAGATTGAAGTTACAAACGCAGAACGGATTTTCCTGACAAATGACTCACTTTGTAAAATGATTCACGGTCATTCCGTTTGTAAACTTTGGAGTTTTTTTTCTGTTTATTTAGGGACTTTGAGGGGGCCTTGTGCAAATAGCATCACCCTTGGAGCGTTTGGGGCTCAGTGGGAGGTTATTTTAATAATTAGATAATAAATCTAGTGAGCGCTCTTTTTTGACAGGCGCCACCTTTTATTAAACCCGCTTTATCTCCCTCAAAAATCCCTCGAATTAGTTATTTACGTAACAAACAGATTTCAAGGCGTCCTGATAACTGATAACGAATGATATTACCGTTACTTTTTTTTTATTTAGTATAGTAACCCCCCAATAACCTACTGCACTGGTTTCACCTGTCATTTGCGCACGCGCAACATCTGTCATTCCGCCATATTCCGTGATAGTGGTCATTAAAACGTCTATCAGCGGAGAAAGTTTAAAAAAATTTCGGAATTATCGCGAATTTCCCGATAAGAATGTGTTGTAAAGAATATTTAGTGATAAAGTGATGTGAAATGTGGTGAGGGGCAAGAACACCATCCCTCTTTTATTTATTTTTGGTCGGTAGGTTTCTTGAATACGTTGACAACTTACCTATAATCCACTTTGGATATTTACGTGAGATAAATAGGCCAAAAGTAAACATTCGTCGCAAAATAGCTCTTTTGGAAATGTGGAAAACGAGCGATGGGTGAAAACTCCGCAGCCTTGGATACCATAAATGGGGCTCTTGAATGGGTTTGCACACGTTGCGAAAATTTTTATTATGAGTCGCGATGGATTCTTCGGGTTGTTATTGGGGATTAGAAAACAATAAAATGCGAGGAATGTGATAAGGGAATTCGGCGAAAAGTGGGTTGTATAATGCATTCACGATCTTTTTAGACCGCGGCAAGCCATGGAAATCTAGTAACTTGGTTGGTAGTCAACCTTTGCGAGTTAAAGTTTCCTGAAAATGAGTGACATTCGTTCTGTCGATTGGAGTTGTCACCTTTTTTTGGTTATGAATTGTGTCTGAAACCTTTCCTCTGTTGCCAGTTAGAACCGAACATTCAGAACATGAGAATTTTATTGAATTTTTATCTAAAACTTTGAAATTATTTTTCAACAAATGCAATATTAATCATAATGGAAGACATTACTGCTGGTACATTCCATTGGCAAAAAGTTTACCATTCTCAAGAAGCACTTCTGCCAAGTCTTGATTCTAGTCATAAAACCTTAAAAAAGTTTATTTGATCGAATTAGCATTTGACCCAGGGTTTTATGTTATGGAATCTTACACTAAAACCAAACTTTGGCGAATTTCGTTAACTAAAAAGTGCAGCAATTTAAAATTTAAATTGTTTTTGTTTACATAAAGTCTTGTGATCGTTCACTTCTCTGTGTTTGTAACTCATAGACTTAATAATTTTGAAAACTGTTGTTCTCCCGGCATAAAATTCTAATTGTTGCCGCTTATCAGCCAAAAGTTTTCATCTTTGGTGTCCAGAACTTTGGAAACGGTTGCTCGCCGCACCTAAAAATATTTTGAAAACAAACGTCTACGGGACTTTGTACCTTACAAAGAATATATTTGTAACACCTCAGATCATTTGTTCTAGTCTTAAATCAGGCCGATCTTTTCGAAACTGCAAGTAGCACTTTTTAAAGACAAATTTTGTTCGAAAACGAAATCACTTTACTCATTGTATTGCAATATTTTGAAGATAATGCCTTTAAACTGTTACTTCCACGATTAAAAGGAAACACACGATTTTTCCGGTATCAGAAAAGTGGCAAACTAGCATGCATGAAAGACACATGTCAGATGTGACAGTAAAAAAACTACCTCTGTCAGTCATTGTAGCCAACAAAAAGAAAAAAAAACATGGCCTACTCTGGTCTAAAAAGATCGTGAATGCATTATATCTCGAGTTGTTTTTTTGGATGTCAAGTGGTGGCAGTCGTCAATGGGAGGATGTATTTTATTCGGCTATTTGTCTCAATTGTGTCATTTTCAGGACGATTTCCTAACGCATTTTCTTTGCCCGGTGCCATTAGACCTTCATTTCGGCCTTGGGCGCGCCAGGAACATTTGCTTAATTACCAGGAAATTTGCCATTGGAAAGGGGCACTCGGCGAAATTTCATTTTGTTTACGAAAAGGCCTCACTTTCAATTAACTAGAGCAAACATTTGATAATTAGCAGGAAATTCACAATTAAAAGAACGGCTATTGAACTGCGGCAAGTTGATATGGGTCATTCCACGCTCGCACCCCAAATTTCACTGCGAATTTAAATTTTTTAAAGGCGTGTCTTTCTACATACGCAAAAGATTAGATACCACCACTTTGGGAGCTCCATGTGCGCGTAATATTCGTTCATATCCTCAATTTCCCCCATGTCTCGAAAACCCCGTTACTTAAAAATTTCTCCGAACGTCGCCGCATCTCCGTGGAATGACCCAACGCAATGATTCAACCTCACCAATGACCCTGGCCGTTGTACTCACAGTTGTTTAGTTTGTAGCACGGAGTGACAATGCCCGGACCTCCACCTCCGCCGCCCCCCGGCATGATGCCGCCGCCTCCACCAGCTCCGATGTCTCTTCCAAAAAGCGGGAAACCCGACGACCGAGCCGCCCTTCTCAAGTCGATCCAGAAAGGGGCGAAACTAAAGAAAGCGGTGACTAACGACAGGAGCGCCCCGGCTTTAGGTTCCTTTCGTGTTATTTATTTCCGTTTTTCTAACGTCTCTTTGCAGGGAAAGTCGGTAATAACAATTCGAGTAGCTCGAGTCCGTCGAGTGTCGGAGGAGCGCCGAGTCCGATGCCCAATGGTTTAGGGGGACTGTTTGCTGGAGGGATGCCCAAACTGAAACCGACGGGGAAATTAGGCAACAGTGCTACCAACCAAAATGTTCAGAATAGTTTTAATAATAATGGGAGGAAACCGGCGCTTCCGACACAGCCAAATAAAAACACGAGTCATCTGCAGAACGAGTTGAGGAAACAGTTGGCGAGTGATAATAGGAATCGAGGGCCGCCGCCACCGGCCCCCGTTAGAAATGTGAGAAAAAATTGGTTTTCCTTGACTGTTCAGAGATAGAGTTGTTATCAAGTTTCCGTTAGTCTGGTTTAATGAGAGACACTGTCTGCGATTTTTTATTATTTTAGCATTGTTTTCTTTCACTCGCCATTTTAATCACTATAAACTGACTTATCTTAAGAATTTTTAAATGATTATCGGATTGTTTTTATTTCATACTGGCAATGAGTCAAACTCGTAGCAATTCATTGACGTCAGTTTCACTTTGTCAATTTTCTTTCCCGGAATTGGCGTGAACCTGTTCAAGCAAAGTGTTACGATATCGCAATTATGCTTTCAAGGCACGTTCAGATTTAATTTTTGTAATTAACAGATCGCGATTACATTAACTGTACTTGTAACAAATAAATTTAAATTTGGCGCCCAGCAGTTGACAATTTTTGCATTTTTGCAATGACATTGAATCTGAAGAAAATTGTCAACTTTTTTATCAACCTAAAATGTGAGGCGGCAAATTTGGATAATAAAGAAAGCCAGTTGTACGAAAAATTACGCTTTTCACATTATGTATGTATGTATATAAAAATTAAATAATTGCGGACATAAAAACCGCAATAAATCCGTAATGTCAGTATGATTAAACAACCTTTTGTTTTGTTTACATCAACTGACGCAACAAATTTTATTACGGAATTGCGTAACACTTTGGGAACTTTTATATAGTTCATATAGTTGGTTTGATTGTTGGTTTATTTCAGGCCCCCGAAGAAAATGGTTCCCGTCAATTGCCGCCCTATAAGATCGGCTCAACCAACGGCTTAAACTTGAATCAGAGTGCTCTGCACAACCTTCAACCCCAAAACAGCACTTTACATCGAAAAGTGAAAAGTAACGTAAACTTAAATACTTTCGACAGTCCAGAAGCAATTAACGGGTTCAATCAAACCCCCAAACCTGTGATCAGTCACGGCAAACCGAACCTAGCGCCAAAACCGCCAGTACTGAACGGTAATTATCAAAATTAAATGCCATCGAGTGAATCTACACCTCCCATTTTTAGTAAAACCTGTCGCCCCTCCGAAGAAGCTCTTAGTCAACGGCAAACCTGTAAGTCGAGCCCACAGCATGAAGAGCCCCCGAACGCCTTCTCCGCAAAGCCCCGAAGCCAACATGCAAGTGAAATTCGGCACCGTCCGAAACCTGTCGTCGGTTATTGGCCAGTCTTTGGCCAACTCGACGGGTAATTTGAGTTCGAAGCCTCGGCCATCGATCAATGGACGACCGAATGCGCCGCCTCCTTCTGTACCTTTACAACAACCACCTCCGCCGCCTCCTCATGGTAACCAACCGCCACTCCCACCATCCAAAACGGCGTTTGTTAAGCCACCGAATCATGCGCCGCCTCCACCTCCTTCGTTTTTACCTCAACCGCCGGCGCATACGCCTCCGCCGCCACCACATAGGATGTTACCTTCAAGGGCGCCGCCTGCGGTGCCCAGTTCGATAAGTAGCAATAATTCAGCGCCGCCGCCGCCGCCGAGGCATTCTTCGATGACGTCGACGAGGAAAGCAGTCATGGATTTAGAGGAGAAGTATAAGAGTATGTTTCATGAGCCGCATACGTTTCCGAGGCCACCGCCGTATAGAAATGTGTTTAAGGTGTATGGAGGCAAACAAGGTTAGTATTTGTAGGGGTGGAGTGCTGTGGCGGCAGTTTCAAGTGGAACGAAGTTGGCCAAGTAAAATTCAGTTTAAATTTTGTCAAATTTGGTTCCATTTCGCACCGCCAGACTTCTTTTTGGGGTTTTTTTCTCACGTTTTATTTTTCGTATTTTTATTTACCACAGGCTCCGATTGCTAATGGAATTATCAGCTGCATGTTCACCATTGCCATTGCATGAGTCGACTACTAACAACTGTATGACATTGACTGTGTCCCTAAATATTTCTGTACATACGTTCGTTTCTCTATGTTGGGTTTTGATTTCTTTTTCTGTGTGCAATAGTTGTATATTGCTTTTCACCTTGTTACAAAAAAACAAAACACATTACGTAACTAGTGTCTTTTATAGCCGGTAGCAAGCAGCAAGCACCACAACCGCCAAATTTACAATCGACAAGTCGAACTTGGGACACTTCATCGGCCTGCTAGCATCAGATTTCGTAGTATTTAAAAATCGTTGCTCAAATCGTGCAATTTCCATATCATTTCATTTCTCGGACTTTTAAACGACTGGATTGTTGATCAAAGTGCTTTATGTTGTAAGCAGATTGACAATATTGTCAAAGTAACGACAGTATCGTCAGTCGCGTTGGCTGTGGACCCTCATTCAAAATCCGAAATCAAGACTGCTGCGAACAAATATATTTTTAGCAGGATTTTCGGGAAAAAGCGCAGGTTTATACTACATATTATGGGTTTTGTGGTAGTCACGAACGGTTCAAGTGTATTTTCATTTATTAGTCATATATATATTATACCAATAACACTTGTTATAGTTTTTCACCTAATTGTTAAAATATTTAAATAAAAACCAAATCTAATATAAGATTTATAAATCTAACTAAATTAGGTACTTATATCTTTTAGTATTGCTATAATTCCAAGGGCTTGTCCGCTTGGATAGTATTCATTTTTTATTAATTTATTTATGTTTATTTTATGTAGTCTTCTCTCTCTGGTTCGTCTTTTTATATTATTTCATTTTTTCTAGGTTTTAGAAATTGTTATAACTAGTCACAAAATCTTCCATTAGCAAATGTTTCAGTCAGTGCCTAAATAATCTGTGAGTGTATATATATTTGGATTGTAAATATAATGTACAAACATAATAAAAGAGTAATAATCGGTGAGTTTTTAACAAACACTCGGTATATCCAAACCACGCGACACAGTTCCTTAATCCTGGAGCGTTTTTATGACGGAAATGATTGTATACCGTGACGCGGAACCAATGTTAAGTCAGCGGAAAATAAGACAAAAACTTTGTTTATTAATTAGAAAAAAAACCCAATTAGTTATGCAAGTATTTTTGGTGTGTAATAGGCAACCAGTTATACTCATCTGTACTTGCGTAGATATGCTCCTAATTTCGTTATCTTATTTTAATGAATTTCGCAACTGATTTTGCAATGTTCTTGGACACATTTAAGCTGTCGTTTCCGCTTGTCGTCCTCATATTGTTTCTGCAAATAATTACCTTTTAACATTTCTTAATGTGGTAATCTCTTCACGTTTGACATTGGGAATGTTGCATTATTCTGTAGGCGATAATTTAGGCGGTTGACGGATTGGAACTTTACCTTGGAATGTTAATTTTCGCAGAGGCTTTGTTGGATAATCTTTATTGATTGTACGGCAATTAAAATGTTTCATGTTGTAAATTAGTGTATTGTGTGCTCGGAAATTAGCTGAGTTTAATTGTTTACTAATTTAATATCTGGAGGTTGGAAATGTTGCAGCGTGGACTTCAAATGGGCTCATTTAACCATGCGTATCGAACCTAGGCCACCTCAAAATCACAAAAATTTGCACACGCTTATAGTTGACAAAGATCTTGAATCTGACGCAAAAATTTGTTTTTTATTACCTATAGAGTGGCGTCGCGACGTGTAGCAAATTTTTTCCAAAAAAAAAAATATTTTTTTGAAGACTGCAGATTTGGTGCATCCACCGTTTTTACAACTTTTTTATGATGTTTGGAATGTTCTCTAAATGCATTTCTTTGACAGTTTAAACATGATGCATTAAAATTCCAGGAATACCACTCCTTATCTTATATCTTAATTAGCGAGTTTGGTGAAATTCCTGATTAGTTTTACACGAATTGGTTGGAAACTAATTACCGAATAAAAAGCGAATTCTTAATAAATCCAAACTTTCTTCTTGTCCTGAACACTACAAAAAATTCAAGATTTCTACCCATCAAACGCGAACCATTTAAGTCACTCAAAGAATGTCATTACTTGTGCATTTCTCGACTCTCTCCGTCGAATTTTTCAATGTGAATAAACCAAACACAATGACCATGACATTGAGATTACAACATTTAATAATCGGTGAAAGTTACGCAAACTTTCCTCAGTTTCGGACGCATCTTTGTGTGTTAAACCACCGAATTATACCTCCCCAACAGGTCTCCACGCGACTTAAGTGGGATCCGTCTTAGAACGGCAGCTTTCTCCGTCACAACGCCTGTAGCCATCGTTTTGTTTTTAATATTCGCCGGTAAAATGCAGCAATAGTCGTCCGAAAGTGAAAGAGTGAGTTGCAGCAGCGAGAAGTGGACATTGGGTAAGTCTCTAACTCTTCAAGTGGATGATGGACAATGATGGGAACATAAAGTAAACCGTGTGGTTTTTCATTGTTACGTCAAAGTTTGTATTCCCGGCACGTCCAAAGCTGTTAACCGTTTTCCAACGGAAGTTTGCTCACTAGTTTCCAGACGATGCCAGCGGACGCTATTTACTGGAGCCCCCTTGATCTCGAAGAGGAATCTCTTCAGGAAATGAAGCACTACGTGGATCCCTGGGACCTGGAGAACTACGCTTATATAAGACACCACTTGGACTCGGTGGAGGCGAGTTCTGGACCGAGTTCAGCTTCTTTTTCCTACGTCCCGGTGCAAAACTACCCCGCCTACGATGAGATAAGAAGATACGAGAAGCCCAAGCGGCTGTACAGTGAAGGGGTGCATTACAGAGACAGAGACGGCTTCGAGTCAGGTGAGTGGTATAATTGTAATCACTACAAGGAAATAGGAACTTGAACAAACATGTGAACTCTGAAAGGAAAAATGTCAACGGTTGAGCGGTGTTCTCATTTTCAGATAAAAGCCTTTGGTGTCGTTACCTAATGATATTTGTTGCGCTTCAACGTTAAATCAAATTGGAACCGTTTTGTAGAAAGTGATGGGTTGGTTTCAAACAGTGAAAGTCATTAGAAATAAGAAAAATGCAAAATGTAGAGATCTGGGTGAATGGGTAAACACGGGAAATGGTCAAATTAGACCGACTCATTAATTTAAACATGTGCGCCGCTTTTTATCCGCGAAAGTGTCATCCGGCCATCAATCATCTAAACCAATAATCTCGGTCATTTTTTTACACTCTACATAATACAAGACACTTTCCACTCTCCTCAAGCTATTTATCATTTTCCTATTGTCTCATTGCGTGATGCTGATTTTGAATGCGCTCCTCGTCGCGCGTGTGTAATTTCTAATTAAGTCCGGCCAGTTATGGACGCAGTATTGTATGCTTTGTGGCTTCATGTCAAGAATACATATAACCGTGAAATAAAGTTTCACTGGACTAAAATGGAACGTTGTTTCTTAATTTTACCCAGATGCTATCAGACCATTGTTTCTTCAAGCTTGGAATTAAATGGATTGTTGATGATGGTAAAAACTTATGTACAATGACGCGACGAAACTCTGTGCGCGTTCCGTTTCAATGATCTTTTTGTGGCGGAACGGACGTCCGGGAAGCAGGAAATCAACAGAATTTCGCCGAAAGTATAAACGTGTTACCTTCTTTCAGAGTTTGAGGAAAACCCCTACGAAGTCGCCGCCAAGGACGTCTCCATATCCTACGCCTATGAGCATATGCAAAAGGATAAGTGGAGAAGATCACCTCCCACGAAGGTGCGACACCCCCGAGACCGCAGTTTGAGCTTCTCCTACGGGGACTACGGGTAACCTGAAACATTCAACTTTAAGAAAACTACAATTCATTTCTAGCACCAACCAAGAGGTTTATTGTCGTCTGGAGGAAATTCGCCCCCAACGCGAGACAACTCTGCCCATTTACGATGATGTCAGAAGAAAACCAAGAAATTTCGGATTGAGCAACTATGGACACCTAAAGATTGACTACTCCTACAGTTGGAACAACCTGGACAGATACATTTATCATTAAGTCTGAGTTAACCTTATGTAAATATTTAACACTGTACGTACAAATTATTTATGATAATAAACATTTAATCGTGTAAGTAGGACAAGTCGTCGGGGTTGAAAAGTTTGCGTTTTTTCACCGGTTTTGGGGGGATTAAAGGGGGTAACATCTTATCCGAGGTTTGTTTCAGGTTTACAGGTTTGTCTTCAACAACTCGTCGTTTACAAGTCATGTTTAATGGTTTGTATCTGCTGTTTTCACTCGGAAGTACATCAAATTCTTCATCGCAGTCCACATTCGCTGGGAGCCGCTTCTGAAGGAGACCAACCTTCTAAAAAATAAATTAAATCGGAACGTTCAAAGAAACACTACGTACTTCGTTGGAAGCTCGTTTATACTCAGCGAATTGTTCCTTCACTGACATCAACTCCATCCTCAGGACTGTACAGGTTTCAATGTAGTCCTTCAACTTCTTATTAGCTTCGCTGCATTGTTTTTTACAATCTGCCTCCATCTGGTCCAACTTTGAATTTGCGTTCGCCTCCACGGCTTGAATCTCGCTATAAAGCGCCTCTTCTTTCAGTTGAAAGTCTTTTCTTGCCGTATCCGCCTCCATCTGAACTTTTTTAATAAAATCGTCTTTTTTGCAGAGGATTTTGTTGAAGTAGGAGCAGATTTCTTCTTGTTTGGTGTTGAAGAGGTGCTTGCTTTCTTCGCCTTTTGCGATAAGTTGGATGCCGAGGTCGTCATTCTCGTTTTGGAGGAACTGAACTTTCTCTTTCAAGGTCGCGTGTGCCGCTAAAGATTGATTGATGATACTAAATATGTATTTCTTATACAAGAGTAGTAATTTATGTAACTTTGAACTTTAATTGCAACGGCTAATACATTACTGTGACTGTTTTTCGGCCAATTAAAATCAAGAGTTACGCGAATCACCCTGTATATATCGCGAGTGTTCTTACCGACCTTTTAGTGCCGTGAATTTAGCAGAGAATCCAAAGTCCTCCTGCTTGGTCAAATCTCTAATAATTTCTTGTAATGTGGCCGTCGAATTTCGCTCCGTTTCCAATTCTCCGTACAAACTTTCGACCAGAACGAGTAAATGGTCTTGGAGACTCCGCTCACTTGAATTGTTCTAAAAAGACAGGAATTTTAAAATTTACTTGAATTAACGAGTAACGCTTACATCCAAAGTGCGCTCTATCAGTTCCATGCAGTCCCGCATCGCAAAAATAACTCAAAATAACTTAAATTTGGTTCGCTTTCGAAATTTGACGTACGGGTCGTGTTGCCAACGTTTATTCTCAAACTCCCCAGAGAGGCCAAGGTTACTAATTTTAAAAGTAAAAAAACTATGATTTTAAATTTCCCAGATACGAAAGGGTGAGTGAGGCTCAGCCTCTGCTTTATATGGCGAGTCGCCACTGGGTAGAACGCCTTAACTTTTTTGTGTGGAGCAGGCAACCAGTTATACACGCGTGTATTTCAGTAGTTTGCTCATAATTATTTATCTTATTTTAATGAATTTCGTAACTTAAATTTCCTACGTTCTTGGACACATTTATTAAGGTGTTTATTAAGCATTTAAGAACGAGACTGACGTTGTGTCAGGCATAAAAGTCAAAATAACCTTACAAAATGGTGACAGAATTGTTAAGTTGGTACGGGAAATTTGACATTTTTGTCACCAAAGCTCGTTTTTCTCCGAATTTGTTGGCCCCCCGAGTTCAATGGTGACGACAACGTGAAAACGTGACAACAAACGTGTTTTCTGTCGCAATATTTACTGTTTTTTCCCCAGTGTGATTTTCCATCATTGGGTTTTTCTCGGGCGGTTGTTGGCAGCTCCGCAGAATGCAAATGCTTGTGGCTGACATGGAGCGCCATTTTATTAACCTTTTAGGCGGGGAGACGTATTTGTTGATAAATATGTGTTCCGTACTCTTAAATACAATCGTTCCAGTTAACGTGATAAACCGTTAAGTGATCCCCGGTAAGTCCGGCTTTTTGTTATCCCCCACATTTCCCGTTCTCGTTAATTTCACAACATGAGACAACTTTGTGCAAGTTGTGTCCCCACAGGCTTGTTAAACGAGTAAAACGTGACGTGTAAGACATTGCATGGTCTGTTAATTCCGTGCTGTAGGTCGAAACACGCGTTGATCGGCGTTTTGAAGGTTATGTGTGGTTTCTTTGTAGGTTGTAAGCCTGAGGCGAGTGAAATCGGCATGGAAGATGGTTTAAACGGCGTGTCTGAACCCGAAGCCACCGATCACGTAAGCAATGGCGTAGTGTCTCCGATGATGGCAAATTTCTCCGAGCCCGAAGAAGCCATCGCGAAGGAAGAGAAAGAACAAGTTAAAGTCAACGGAGATACCGAACAAATCTCGGAATACAGCTCGGAAAGTGACGCTCTCATCATCGACGAGAGCGCGCCTAGTAAGAAAAAACTGCCACAATCGCCAACCACCGACGTCATCCCACATTTCAATCCGTATTTCAACGAGTCGCTGTTTGAGCTGTCTCAACAGCATCAAAAGTTCCATAAACACAAGCGGGTCAAGGCGAAAAACAGCCCCAAGTTGCGGGAGTACGCGCAGTATCTAGGGCTGCAACCAACAGTGCAGTTCAAATGTTCGCGATGCGGACGAGCCGGCTTCGAGTCGTTGACCACGTTGAACGAACACATCGTCCAATGCACGGACGAGCCCAGTGCTGAGCCCCAAACCAACGAAAACTCGGCGTCGAGTTTCAAATTGACGCGGAAAGTGTTTCTGTGTTCAGCCTGCGGGACTTATTATGAAAATTGGAACTTGTATTTGCATATGATCGAGGTGCACAGACGCTACTTATGTTTATATTGTTTGGGTATGTTTTCAGTATTAGATGATTTGTGTTTGCACATACAGTCGAGACATAACCTAGAGCCGGGATATAAAGACAGTTTGGACGATTTTTTTAACGCTTATTCGGAGCCGTGCTACATCGTCTGCTGCGAGTGTAATAAACTTTTCAACGAACAAGAGAACTTTTTTTATCATAATTGCGCCGGCCGCGACAAGAAAATCAAAAGTGGGGCGAAAGTCGGCGCCAAAGCCAAACAACTGATTAGACCGGAAGACCACGTGACTGGGGAGACTCTAGTCAACGGAGATCAAGAACCTGAGCGGATAGACGACACCACCGAGTCGCATCCAGCCACTGTGGAAACTGACGTGCCGGCCGAGACAGCTGTCACCACTGAAATCGTTTACTCTTCAGACGACGAACTGGATTTCCGGGGTTTTACCGAGGCGGGGGAGCCGGTTTTTAAAAACGACAATGTAGAGCCGGAGAAGGTCGAAGAAGAGATTGAAATGGAGGTGGAGGAGCCGATCGAGACACGAAAAGTGCCGAAGTTGTCGCTGAAACTCAAACCAGGGGCTTTTCCCCAAATCGAGCAACTCGAGGAGGAGCAAGTGGAAGAAGAAGAGGTCGAAAATGAGAATCTCGAGGAACCGGAGCAAGTCGTCGTTGAAGTGGAGAAGAACGAAGAACCCGAGCTGAAAGTGGCCGGTGATGACATCACTATCTTAGAGTTGGAGTTGGAGCAACCTTTAGACAAGTTCGATATTCGCGTTTTGTTGCAGAAGTGCCTCAAAGCCACGGCGCCGCTGTGCATCTATTGCAATCATGCGCGAAAAATCGCGGTCAACGGCAAAGAATTGGGACTCCATGCCATAGCGGAGCATCGTTTCTCGGCTGTGGTCCACAGCATCACAGCTGAAGAGCTCATTCCTCAGAGTTTCGTCACGAGGATCAAAGACAGCCTCCCTGAACTCGACGGGGTGTTTTTTAGCTTAGAATCGAGCCCGACCGACGAAGGAGTGACTTTTTCTCACGTGTTTGAGTGTTTCCAATGCAGGTACTCGACCACAGTGCATAAGGAATTGTATCTGCACAACCGCAAGTCGCACGCGAAGAACCTCCTCTTGTGCATCATGTGCAAATCGAATTTCTACAGTTACAGCGAACTTATTTGCCACCTTTGTCCGGGTGTTTATATCCTCGACTACGACGTGGGATTCCGCTGCTGCATGTGCGTCGGTGATGACCTCCCGTCTGCTTTCCGGCTGATGGTGCATCTTCGAAAGCGCCACCATGTCTGCGACGTCTGTCTCGAAATGTGCCATAACCAATACAGACTCTCGAATCACGTCTGGAAGCACAAACTCCACCATTTTTGCTACAGATGCGGCATCGCTTACCGAAATAAACCAGATATTACGCGCCACCTCTTCTGGAAGCACGGGACCGAAAGCGTCCTCTGCAAGAAGTGTCTTCAGAAGAAGTGGCCACATGTTTACCATTTCTGCGTCCCGCCGGCGACTTTCGCGTGCGAAGAATGCAATCTAACATTATCCAGAGCCGTTTCTTTAAAAGTCCACAAAAGAATACACTCGGACGAAAAGCCCCACGCCTGCACCATTGATGACTGCCAAGAGAAATTCATCTCGAAAAAACTGTTGGCGAAACATGAGGCCAAACATAGGGAACCTCCTGAAGAAGAGAAGAAAGTTGAACCGGAAGAACCGAAAGAAGAGGAACCTGTGAAGATTGAAGAAGAAACGAAAGAAGAGAAGGTGGAGGAGAAGAAACCCAAAGTGGACGTTTACGACTTGCCCGAGCTCAACTTGTCAGAGAGTGACAGTAGCGAATCTGAAGACGAAGCTGAGAAAGCGAAACCTGAATTGAAAGAGACTCCTGAGGAGGTGGTGGAATCTGTGGAAGAACCACCGGAGACTAACGAGGTGGTGCTTGAAAACATTTGGGACGACTTCAAGAACTATCAAGCTAACAAAGAGAAGTTTGATAATATGTTCAGTGAAACCGACAAGACGGACGTACCAGTGGAAGCCCCAGTTGTGATCGAAAATGAGCCTCTGACTTTGGAGATGGCGCTACGAGACCACGATTACTGCATAGATCCAGATAACAAACCTGACGTGAGCTTCACCGAAGTGAAACCAGACCTGTCGCAAAGTGTGGATCATGACTACTGCACAGCCAAGGACCCAGTGGGTTCGCCCAAGCCGGTGCCCCCTGAAAAGGACGCCAAAGCGAAGAAAGACACTTCTTCGAGCGATTCAAGTAGTGACAGCGACTCCTCGAGTTGCTCTTGTGGTCCCAACTGCTCCTGCAGCTCGAGTTCGGGAAGTTCGAGCTCCAGTTCCGACAGCTCGGACTCGGATAGTTCAACCGAAGAAGGAAGGAAACGTCAGCAGCTGCGGCGTGACAAGCGTCGCCAACGGAAGACCAAAGAGAAAGAGCCCGAGATAAAAGTGGACGTTGTAGCGAACGATGTTGTCGTCTTTGCTGAAATGCCGATTTTGGAGTCGGATCTCGAGACTACGGAGAGCGAAACCGACGAGGAGTTTTACGACAAACAACCCCAAAAGCTCGCGAAGAAGATTTTGGAAGAGAAACGAAACCAACTGCTTGCGGGCATCGACCAAGCCAACGGTTCGCTGTTGGATAACAGTCGAGCAGCAACTCCCAACCTCCCCGAAGAGGAGCCGCAAGTGAAGAAGAAGAAATCCAAGTCGAAGAAAAAGAAGAAGAAAAAGAGCGAGCGCAAGGAGATGGAAAAAGCCGCCAACATTCCCACCGCCCCTTACTACCAGTACTACCAACCTCCGACTGTGGCTCCCATCACTCTCACGCTTTCTCGCAACTCGCCGGTGCCGTCACCGTCGGCCAAAGTTCCTTCCGTGTTTCCGAAAACCGAACCGGAATTACCGCGCGAAGAAGACGGTTTGAGGGCTTCGAAGCGCCGCCGCGTTCCTAACAAATTCTACGGCTACTCCAGCGATGAAGAGGAAGACAAGTTGACGAACACGCCAAAATGGAGGAAGACGGAAGTGGTGACGACACCACAACACTCCTCGATGGTGGTGCCGCCGATTACGATAAAAACAGGACCGCCCCCGATGCCCCCATATCGAACTCCTTACCAGAATAAAGAAGCACCGTCGCGGAAAATGCCGGCGATCAAACTGAAGCCACCAAAGCTGGAGGACGCGGACAGTGAAGTGGAGTCGAACGATTCGAGCAGCGAGAGTCGAAATATGCTGCAGGTGAATCCCGATGCGTTGTATTGTTACTGTAAGTGTCCGTACGACGAAGTTTCCGAGATGATCGGTTGTGATTCGCGGGATTGTAGTATTGAATGGTTCCATTTCGAGTGCGTGGGGATCATGGTGCCCCCGAAAGGACACTGGTATTGTCCAGAGTGCAGGAAAAAAAGACAACAGAAAAGAGAAACTCTCAAGCTCAAGGCGAAGACGTCGTGAATTCGCAGACAGGTTTACTATTTAGAAGCTTAGATGTTTGATATTATGTAAATTATGTTATTTAAAAACGAAAGTACGCTTATAGATTGTTAATTTTCGTTGGAGTCGTCTGCCATTACGTTGTGATTTTTCCGATGGTGATTTTGCAATAAAACTTTCCCTTATTTTCATTGGTGTTTCTTGAGTTGCGAAGTAAATAGTAAACAATGTCGTTCGTCTAGGTACTAAACCCTGTAAATACTGTACCTGTGTACATAATTTGTGATGAAATCCTTTCAGTTGTATTTGTATCGGTGTAAAATTTAGTTCATTTTCCTGTCGTCTTTACTATAGAAATTGCCAAATTAGTCTGTAAATGTGTACATATTTTTATGAATATCAGCTCTCTCTCCGGAGATTTTTCCACTGTACGGAAAAACCATGTGTTATTCTAAGATCTGACTTAATTTCAGAGTTAAATTTGATGTTTGTAACTTTCTGATAATTGAATAAATATCGGGAAGAAATCGCTCGTTTCAATCAAAAACCAAAACGTACAAAAATATACTCGTTTTAGTCAATAAACTGAGAATTACCTACAATAAATAGTCAGCTATTTATCCTACCGACTGAGCCAGTAACAACTATAAACTTAATTACACAGAAAATAAAGAGAGGTGAGTCAACACCAATGAACAGTCATTAAAATATCTTAAAGCATTGTTCTAAATTAAAGTATCACAAGCGGTCATGTCGTGTCTTCTAATTATTTCTAGATGAAAGTGAATCTTTGGCACAATTTGTTATCTTGAGAGTTTCCTAGGTATCTAAAATGGCGGAAGCTGCCAGTTCCACGTTCCAATTTGTGCGCTGAAGAGCTGCTTCGCATTGATCGCGGCTTGCCAAGCCAAGTCTGAAAAAAATAAACTCCCTATAAAATTGCATACAACACTTTATCCACTTACTTTTCCAACTTGTCAATTTTGATAAACTTGACCGTCGCCGCCACTTCCCATCCGCACATTTGCAGCGCCTGCAGACAGTCGCCGTTGCTGACGTCCGACACGCATTCCCTCACTTGACTTATCTTGTTATTGCGATATTCCGCCGTCATTAATCTCTCTGCGTCGGCGCTCAACTACAACCAAAACGATTACTGTGTGAACTAAAACGACTTTATATCAACCTGTCCCTGTTGAATCTTGCGCTGAATCTGCTGGACGCTCTGCACCATCGGCGACGGCGGCGCCGGTCTGTGCGGTTTGAGACTCTCCTGGGGGACTTGACTGTACGAATTCTCCACAATCTCCGAATACACGGATTCAGGCACTTCGCTGTACGTTCTGACTGAGTTAAACGAGCCGAAAACGCCCGTTTGAGTATTGCACGAACTGAAGGAACTTCGCGAGGAACTCGGCTGGGCCAAATACGAAGAGTTGTAAAGATTTTCAGTGGTGTGGCACTGATCGTACAAGTTCTCCGCCACCGGATCGTAATGGTGGTAATGACTAGACGTCGCTGGAATGTCGCTGAAGGTTTTGCATTGTTTGATGTTTCCGTTTTCTTTCGCCAAGTTCTCGTACCAGATCTGATTGAAGACGTTGGTCGTGTCGTATTTGGAGGTCTTGACGTAAGTCTCTTTTAAATTCGAGTAAGTTCCGTTTTGGACTTTTGGCAACAAATCAATTTTCTTGTTGTTTGGAGGCGGCGGCTGCAACACTGGGATCTCTGTTTTTGTCAGGAGGTACTTTTCTAGGTCTTGGACGAATTTCGAGTCGTTTGTACTCGGAACTTCCGACACCTTCATCAAGGACATCTCGGTGGTGATTGACACCGGCGTTGCAATTTCTTTCTGAGTCACACTAACGTCACGCGACGTTGCAACTTGAATATCATTTATGCCATAATTGATACTTCTATTAGTAATATCACTTTTAATGTAGCCATTCTTAGCCGTGTCTGGATGTAGAGTCGGTAAATGAGAGTACGGTTTGCGGGGCTCTGCAGAGAAGACTTTGGAGGTGTCGAATGGATCGTCTGTCGCTTGTTCGAGGAGCTGCGTGTTGTAGTAGGCAGGGGGCTGCTGATACGGGGGCGGAGCCACCGACGGAGGGGCCGAATACTCTATCAAAAAAAAAAACACAATCAGAAACTACAAGCACCGGAGTGATGCACTGACCCTGCAAGACGTCGATTGGTTCATCCAAAATCGACACACTCCGCGAGTGACTTCCGATGCTACTTTGTCTGGACGAACCAATCGCATCCGGTGATAGATCAATCAAGACGCCTTCACGCGACGCTTCGAATTTCGGTTGGGGCGGTCTCTGAGGCTTGGCCTTGAAACTACCTTCATTTGTTAATTTCCTGTAACTAAATTGTTTCTCGCTTGGCTTCCTGTGAAAGCTGTTGTCTACAACACACGGTTACAACAAGTCGTTACTTGTTTGACACGCTCACTGTTCTTCTTCCGGTCGCAGAGTTGCGGCGACGGTTTGGCGTCCCGTTGGATACCGAGGACGTCAGGGGGCTCCATTGGGTTTCTCAGGTACATATCGTCGATGTATGCGGGACTCCCCCAGGAATCCCCGAAGGCGGAACCATGACCGGTGTGGATGAAGGAGTTCTGAAGAGGTTTGCTGATATCTTCGGGTTGTTTCGGGCGCATTGGATCCACCAAGCACCTTGGAAAAACGCCGATTTCGAACGTCTTCTGGTTCTGTCCTTTCCACCAATACAACTCGGCGCTGCCGTCAATGATGGCGATTTCGTCGCCTTCCGCGATCTTCAGTTTGTTGGGATCGTCTTGACCGGCGAGCGCCTTCATCACCGGCGTTTTGTTCCTCCTGAAGAAGTCTTTCAACGCCGCAAACGTCGGTCTTTCGGTGGGGTTTTTTAACCAACACTGCAGGAGAATGCTGTAGATTGCCGGAGGACACGCTTCCGGTGGTTGAAGGCGCTCTCCTTCCTTATCGATCTTTCGTAAAATCTCCGATCCGATGAGTCCCATCCATGGGTCTTCCCCGAAAGTGAACATTTCCCACACGGTTACCCCAAACATCCACGTATCGGAAGCGTGGCTAAACTGCCGCGAGCGCAGGGATTCGGGGGCGCACCAAGGAAAAGGGACTTTCTTATGCTCGGTCATGACGTAGCAATCTTCTTCTTGGGGGAGCGCGCGCATGAGACCAAAATCGCCGATTTTAATCTAAAAAACAGCGAATTAGACGCGGGAGTAGTGAGGAGATACGCGTACCTTGTCAACGGCCGCCAGGAGGACGTTGCGACAGGCCAAATCTCGATGGAGAAACCGTTTATTTTCGAGATACGCCATTCCTGTAGCGACCTGCGTTGCGTATTCGCACAACATCGGCACCGGCGTCTGCTGACACTGCTTCCTGAGATAATCCAACAAGGATCCAAGAGACGCAAGTTCGGTTACCATCATCATAGGTTGGGACAGTACCACCCCATACAAACGAATTAAATTCGGGTGGCTCAAAATATGCATGGCTTGGACTTCTTTAATAAAGTCCTCGAAAATCCCCGGCTGCGACAACGCGTCGGCTTTCAGGACTTTCACAGCCACCGGAAGTATCCGGCCGTTTGGACTGCTCCACTCCCCTTTTCTCACCACACCAAAGGAACCATCGCCTAGTTTGATCGACAGGGTGATTTGAGATTCCTGGATGAGACATGACGTGAAATCGTTGAGTGTTACGATTTCCTCGTTTTTCTTCAAAGTTGCCGATTTGTTCGCTGGGATGAATTTGTTGATCAAGTTGCGCTTTTTCAACTGCGCGCGTTTCTTCTTGATCGCTTCAAGCAGCCGCCTCGCGCCTGGAAAAGCAACTTTGAGAAAGGAAAACAAGAGATGGAAAGTCACCTGGTTTGCTCAAACCGATGTTTTCTAGGTCGTTGGAAGTCACATAGTCGAAATGTTCAAGTCTCGTTATCTGAAGATCATCTCTTAGAGGGATGAGGAACTGGCTCAGTTGCACGTCAATTAACACTTCTCGGATCAAGTCAACACCATCATCAGCCATTTTCAAGGTTCTTCAACTTGAAATAAACATTAGCCGTTCCGAGAAAACTCGTGGGAATTGCGAATTACGCGAAAAGTGAAAGTAACGTTGGCCTAACCTTACATCAAATATTTGCACATTTTATAACTCGAGGCATTATTATTGAATCTCAGCGGAATCTATTGAGTAACTTGACGATAAAAGCCCATTGTTGAGAAACAGGAAATGTACCATTGTCAAGAAATCTGTTCTGAGGTGATTGTAAGATCGTGATTTAAGAACTCACCTTAAAGCATAATCATGGGGAATCACTTAACCTATCAATCCTAAAACTACTACTAAAATAACATCAATTTTTCGCTGGGAATCATAAAAATTTATAAAAAACACAAGGACGATGTTGATTGGCTTGACAATGACAGGATGTCAAACTTCATCTTGTTTCACTAGAGTACCAACTCACAAACTGTGCCACTCAAACATCACTAGAATTTGTATAATTGGTTGCATACTCAAAATGGATGGAAAAATAGAGACGTGGACTATAATCCATTATTCAACAATAATGCAATAAATGAAAACAATTTTTTTTTAGCAAAAAATAGTTATTTTTGCTAGTAGATTTAAAAAAGCTTTCCAAATAAATTAGATATTTTCAGATTCGTTTGGGGTGATTTTCAAGGAACTATTTCAGGATGAAAAAGACGTTTAATGTCTTTACGCTATAAATCAGTCGAAAGATCAGCTCGATTATCTGGCCAAATTTCACATCGATAGAACAAGTGGTTTACGAAAAATTCAATTTTTCCAGTTGATGTTAATAAACTCATTTCTCTGACATTTTATTATATGGCTCTTTTGATATAAACAACTATAAAGAAGACAACAAATCCTGGAACAACGTATCCGGCTGATCTTTGATTTTCTTAAAGTTCTCGACGAACGTCTCCTTCTGCGTCTGGTTCGTCAAGTTCCTGTAGAAATCCGCCCCCGCGATACACAACATTTTCCGATCTTCGTGTTCATAGCGCCCCACTCGCGTCTGCACGTACGGAAACAACAATCGCAGCCACTCGTTTGAACTAGCGCTGATGAAGAAACACGTGAGACACCAAGTGGCCATGCCCACCGACAACGACTGGGTGAAACTCGAGAGACTGAAAACCACCCAGTCTTGAAGGAGAGGAAGTTGTTGCTCTGCGATGGCTCGTTCGAAAACCTAAAATCTCCTTGTAATTCAATCGAATGGCTAAAGTGGGACGTACTTGGAAAACCACGCCGCTCAAGAGCTTCGGATGCGGTTGCTGCGGCGATAGAAACTCCCCGATGACTTTGGTCAAGATATCAGCCGGGGAAAAGAAGTCGTTGAGGATGTTGGGTAGAACGTGGCAGAGGATTTCCACTTCGAACGCGTAACCGCGCTTTATGTGTTCGAAAATCGCGGAGATCTTCTCCATGGTTTGTACTAAATGGTCGGGGTAAGTTTGAGAGGCGCTCTTCTCCAGTTGTTGGGCGCAATCTGAAAGACACGTGCAAAAACGAATCGCAACTCCATCAGTACAAAAGACCTGTGTACATGAAGGACAGGAGCAGCTGCACGCCTAAAATCGACACGTGCGGATTCTCACTCTTCGTCTTCTCCAACGCCAAACTCATTATCTGCTGGCCTAAATTCTTAGTGACGCTGCCTTTGAAGATAATCAGTCGTTCCAAAGCCTTCATCAACAGCTCTTGGAGAGTATTGCTGACTTTTTGCTGCAGCAACAAAGAAAACGCTGCTTGTAACGTATTCGTGACCAGAGAGGGCTCAAGATGGTTCTCCTCCACGTTATCGATAAGAAAGAACGCCAACGTCCAGACCAGAACGGTGTGTTCCAGCGACCGCTTCAAAATCCTGGAAAACCAACGATACCATTTGTTGTTTGGAAAGCAAAAACGTACTCGTTCGTCGGACTTAAATTGCACTGGACGTACTCGATGGCGCACGGTAAAATAATTTGCATTTCTTTCGAAACTCCACCGATGGTAACATTGCCGAGTTTGCAACCCTCTAAGATGTACAAAAGTCCGTGAAGACACGCCATCCGCGACGGCAGAAACGAACTCTTCAAATATTGCACTAGGATCTTTTTGATTGTTTCGTACACCTCCAAGTCCTGATAAAACGTCTCTATCTACTGACATGAAAATAACAAGAAATAAGACCTACTGGTGTTAAGACAGCGACGGATTTCGAAATCCCAACAATCAAATACTGATGAAGAAGCTCATCCTCCACTGTGTGGACTTTGGACAGCTCCAAGAAAACCTCCAACATCCAACTAAATTGAGATTTGTCCGTGAATAAATCAGAGATGATCACCGTGGATCTCACGATCTCGTGGAGGAACCTCAGCGGCGTCGTCGACTACAAAAACGAATGAAAAAGAGAAATCACACAAATCACAGTACTTGGTTTTTTAACAACTGAGTGTAGTAATCCAACAAGAACTGCAAGCACGAGTTTATATCCAATCCGCTCGTTTCCAAAAGACTCTCTTTGTGTCGCCACATCTTCACAGTGTGGCAATCTTCTTCGATTTCCACTGTCTTTGTCGCAACGAGGAGGTACTTGACCGACACCTGACCATACGAGTAGTGTTGATATCGCTTCTCCAAGTTCGGCAACTTAAATATGTTTGAAACTCGCGGTAAATAATTCGCGTTGTTGTGCTTCCTCTCAATCGTCGCGTGAATTGTCTTCAGCTTTTCCACACTGAAAGACTCAATTAGTGTAAATCTGACACCAAACATTGACTACCTGAGCGTTGCCCCATGCTCTGGAGTCGTCACATATCTAGAAACGTGCATCAAATCCGACACGTTCGTGTATCCAGGCGTCGGAAAGTATAAAGTTTGTACGAGCAGTGCTGTGATGGCTTTTACAGCCAAACTGGAGGCGTGAACCACATCCTGAACGACCATCGCGTCTTTACTCTCAAAGTTACTACAAAGAACGCTGAGGAGAGACATCCACGTCTCTTCAAACTGCTGTCGTGACGTCCATCCTAGCAAAGTGATCCTGAAACCACGGCTATAGCCAATACCACGATTTTATTGATCGTACCTGAAGATGAACTCTTCTAAGATATCAACTTCTTGGAGGAATTCAATGGGAAGAGGCGGGACTTGAGTGTGGAAAGGACCAATGAGTTCAGGGCACCATCCACTTTTCCAGACTTGGACGGGGATCAACATGTAGGAGTTTACAGTGGCTACTCTCGAGAGTGAAATTATAAGATTTTTGATTGGAGCGAAGAGAAAAGGAGTGGGTGGGGCTTTGTACACCCACGTCACAAGTGTGTAGAGTTTATGACAAGCTTCACCGATGGGGGCGGAGTCAGGGGATTGCAGGGAGGTGTCTAAGCCGTATTTCGCCAGCACAGGCAGTTCGTTACCTAACAAATATGTAACAAAGGTGTGTAGACTGTTGATGATGGAGCAGAACCACGAGACGTGCTTTTTATAACCGAGAGCTTGACAGAGATTCTCTTGTTTAAGTACAGCTTCGGCGCACCGCACCGCCAAATCGATGTAATTCATATTGAAACTACAAGACCTCAAGACGAGTGTTACAGACTCCAAACAAAGAACGCTGAAGTTGAGGAGAGTTTCAGAATCGCGCTCTGAAAGAGTTTTGGATAAAGTAGGAAGAAAAGTGACGTAGGAATACATCGATGGAAGGATATCAGATAAAGACGTGTCTGGGATCGCGGCCTGCTTACAAATCCTCGACACTTCCTCCAGTAACCACTCAACTGTTGATCGAATCAACGGCGATTCAACATCGTTGATTCCCAATCGAAGACACTCTTTGAAGACGATTTTACTACACTTGCACTCTCGTAAAAACGTGCTCAACTCCTCGTAGCTCAACCGACTCAACAGTTGAGCCGTTTCTTTACTGTTACACTTTTCGCGAATCTGCTCCAAAAACCACTTTTTGTTGATTTCGAGTGTTTTAATACTCTCTGGCTGCACGGAGGACTTTTGGTTGAAGTTCAGCGGGCTTGTTTCATAGTACTCCGCACACAACTTGTTTAGAAGACTAGACAGGGCTTCGTGTCTGCAAATCAAAGTAAAATTTTGTTCAAACACTAATAAACTCACTTTTTGACCAAGTTCAAGGCTACCATCTTCTTGATTATCACCAACAAGTCTTCTTTGGTCAATTGTTCGTGAACTTCACCCACAGTCATTGTGAGAAGAAGCTCGATTTTGCGACTGGCAAAGTTAGCAACGGATCTTGAGGTTGCCAGCAAACGTGAGACTAAGAGGTTTGGTAGTAAAAGTTTGACGAGGCGCCCTGTATGGCTGGGATGAGTGTTGTCCAAGGATTTCAAGAGTTTCGTTATGAAAACAGGCTAATTCAAAATTAAAGAAAGGAACAGATGAGCAACTTACATCAGGAGATTTCAAGTCTTGTTTCATTACGCTGTTCAAGAATATTTTGCTGGTTGCACTGTTTCTGTGAATTGAAGACAGGAAAACTGAAACTGGCTCCTCGGAAATGAGATCCACGATTTGGAGGATGTGAGTGTTCAAAAACCATGATAACTGGTCGGACTTGAGCACTTCTTGGTCCTGAAAAAGAAGTTCGAAGATTCGTTGTTCTCAGTAGTTGTTTACTTACCAAAAAATCACAGAAGAGGATAATACTACCCGTCGACATCACCTTCTGGTTGATGGACGCGGTCTCCGCCTCCAGCCCCGTCGCCTTCGCCCAGAACTTACCATCGCTGTAATTCAACAAAGGCAAAACGTAGCACCACAACACCATCAGAATCGGATACTCTTCAGAGACTTTGAGGAAATTCTCACAAATCTCCTCCAACTGAAAATCCTTGAGGTTCTCAATCACGTAAACGGTGATCTTGCAGTAATTCCCTGCCAACACAAAAAAACTAAAAACTCAACTCTGCAGCAAGCCTTACCTGACAAGAACATGTGGATGCAGCCCATGAGAAGAATCGCAACTTCTTCAATCAAAAACTCGTCTTTTTGGTGTTTAGTTACTTCCACGCAATGTCTGGACGCCAAAGTGAGCAATTTGAAGAGAAACCGGACAAAGATCATCTGTGGAGAGACGTCGTGGAAGATGTCGTCACTATTCAGCACGTTCAGAGGGTCCATCGTGGGAACACAATCTTCGAAGACGCTTCCCGGAGCAAAATCGGCTTTAAGTTCGTTAATTTTAGCGATAAGATCGTCTTCTTTCAGTGGCGAGAGGATTAACAGCGCGAGGATGATCTTGGCGAGACGACGGGTAAAATAGGGGCGCCAGAGTTCCTAAAATAACTTTGAATTACCCCCGATTTTACTTTACATGCTCGTTGTACATAAGTTAAAGGTTCCTGGAAGAGTACGAGAACTACAGCGTCCACCGGATCGAACACTGATGGCTCCAAGACGAAAATCAACCTCCGTAATGACACCAATGCTTCAATATTGTCGAGTCTGATCTTGTTCTGCTTCAGCATCGGGAGGACAACGTCGATGACCTGCGTGGACCACCGCAGCCACTTGTCCGAGTTGTTGTAGTATTTGCTGTCGTCCAAAATCAAAATTATGAGGTCTAGAACTTCGTGGTGTTCGTACAAACGGAGGAGCATGGAAAGAACGACGTCTCTTGTCGTTTCTAGTTCTTTGGGGTCTGCAGTGTTGGATTTATTACGTGTTAGGAAGATGTTCTCGACTATTGGTTCCAGAGCCGGAATGCAATGAGTCAAAGGAGATTGTTCGCTTGCCATCAAACCATCACACAAATGGATGATCTTAGGAACTGTTATTATGCTCTTTGAGTGTTGTTTACTGTACGAGAGTTGCACCAAGAACTTGAAGACTTTGTTGATCAATTCATCGGCGAATCTGTAAAAACGGATTAGACTATGGGGGGTAACTAATGGGGGCTTACGGAATTTGGCCTTTTTCTATATAATCGAACTGTTTTAAGACGAAACCTATGAAGATTTGCTCCGAGTCGAGGAGGCAGTAGTTGACTTTGAGTTGAATTAACTGGTTTAAGAGTTGGAGGACTTTGCATTGGAGTTTGACGTCACTGGTAATGGTGTAATGCTACAAACTTTATTAAAAAAAATGGAAGATGGAATCTGATTATTACCTTCAACGATTTGATGACCATGGGCTCAAAAATTCGAATGTAATTCGCTAGTATTTTATCGCTGCTCCTCGAAATCACCGGCTTGGTGTCTCTCCGATGAAGGTACCCCATGACGGTGTTGTCTCCGCCACAATCAACCCCATGGACGTTTCTCAAACTGTTGAAACACACCCCCACGTCCTCGCATGCTTTCTGGTACACTTTGTGGTAAAACCCGTGACATTCTTCGTTCGAACGCCGCCTCCTCTGAACCTTATTCGTCGCGAGATTGTTACCAAACAGACATTTGAGTAACTGTTGGACGCATTCCACCGTCGCGGCCGCTTCCAACATGAAAGTAAACCGAAAATAACTCAAAATCTCCTCGGCAATGTCTTGGAACTCCACCAGTGTTCCCACCTCCATCAAAACAGCACAAGAATGAAGAATCTGCCGCAGTAGCCCCACGAACTTTTCGCAACCTTCCGATTCCAACGTGACCTTGTAATTCATGTATCCCGTCCGAAGAAGCTCGTAGATCTTCATGTAGTGTGGTAAGTGCACGAAACTTCCAGAGTTGGGTTTGGCGTCTTTCGTTTCCTTCTCGTCTTTTTCGGTGGTTTTGTTCGCCAAGACCTTCTCGGGGGTTTTATTGGGACTGAGGATTTTCTTGTCGAGGTCGCTTTTGCGTCGTTTTAAAGGAGATGCTGTTGCCAAGTTTGATAGGACTGGTTTTGATTGAGGCTGGTTGGGAACGAGTTCGGCGAGTACGTAGTGCAAGATGTTGAGAAGTTTCACCAGGTGGTGGAAGTAGAGTTCGGTCAAGTGGGCGAATTTTGGGCTGGTGAAGATGTCCCAAGGCTTCGTGGAGAGGTCGGCGTCGGAAACGGGTTTGAGGAGGCCAAAGGCATATCCTGGAAGGAAAAGATTTTAATAGTTCCAAAAATGGCGGATGCGCCGGGCCAAAAAAAAAAAAACAACCTGCAAACAAATTCGAGCTCAAGCTCAGCAAATGCCAGTTGCACGTCAAATCGTAGCTCATCGTGGAATGACTGAATAAATACACACAGACGTTGAACAAATCCAATGTGACATCTCCGTTCGCTCCTTTACCACAGTTCCAAGCCTTCGAGTACACCGTCGTCGGATACTTGTTCGTAAGAAGCGACAAAGCTTCAATACAGCCAGACTAAAAGCAAAGAGAATACCACAAAGCCACCACTCTGATCATACTTACGATAAAAGAATTGGAAGTTGCCGTCAATAAAAAACTACTTAATTTTGTTACAACTCTCGATAAAGAAAATTCTATTTTATCACAGTTTTCTTTTTCTATCTCACTAAATGGAAACGGCATATTGTCGATGAGACGTTTTCTGTTCAGATCGACGCCGTCGTTTTTATCACAAAGATTCGATAAGTAGGATTTCGCGTAAAAGACGGCTTTGGCGGTTACTGCGGTTTCCTCGACGTGAAACTGCTCGTGGTAAAGATGAGGAATGATGCTAAAAACTCCAATTAGAACCAGAAACTTCATGTTGAAGCCAAATTACGTTACGATGGCAGTTGCGGCACCTGTCCTGACTCTCCCATCTTCATTTTGCAGCAAACTGAACAAAACGTTGTTCACAATTTGTTCCTGAAACTCACTACTGCCAGTGACTGTACATATAGTTACGTAAGGGAGTCTTGAAACCAATTCACACAGCGCCACCTATAAAACCTCACAATGACTCAACCAATCGCAACGAGATACTCACTCTAACGAGCCAATAAGGATTCGCCGCCAAGCGCGGCAACACCTTTAAAACCGGTAATACGTGACGATGATTGGATGACTCAATCATCCGTTCCAAACAAGCACCGAGACTGAGGATCGTTTGCCGAGAACAACTTGATGATTCGTCTTCCAAACCCTAAAAGCACACAACCGTAGGAGCTGCGAACCTAAAATTCACTTACTTTGATCATTGTAGTCATCACGTGATCTAAACTCAAGCGTGAATTTTGTTGCCACCAATCAGAATTGTCTTTCAAAACAGTTGAAACAAAATTAGCCAATAACGTGCGTACAATTCCTCTCAACTGCGGATCGGGGTGGCTCTCAAAAAGAAGGACGTCAGCGATTGGTTGTCCGATTTTACAATTCTTATCCAAATACAACGTGAGGATCCTAGGATAAATTTTCGTTATGGATGCCAAACAAGTTAACGCCGAAGATTTAACGGAAACTTTAACGGTTTTGTCGGAAATGCAGTTTCCGGGTTTTCCTGAAAGTAAAAAGCGCTTTGACAACAAGCGGGCGCAGTACACCAAGGACACCTCAGGATCGAGAAAGCTGCCAATGTTCACTCTCTAAAAGTGTGAATTATTTTCGGTTTAACGTAGTCGAACGCACCTCAAAGTCTTTTTCTGACTCCGCACAAGAGAAGCTCTTCTCTGACGACTCATCGCTTATAGTGAGTCGCTCCAAGTTGTCTCCGATGCTGTCGGTTTTAACTCGGTAGTCTGAAGAATAATCAAAACTCGCGCATTGTATCGCAGGGACGTCCAGAGAAGAGTTTTTACTGGTGGCTGATGTCTTGTCTTCTTGTCCTTCGGGGAAATTAAGACACAGTTTCGACTCGTCGATCCATTTCTCAATATCTGATCGTATCGTCTCGGTTAGCTGCGACTCCACGTACTGGTCTTCTGTCGCAGTGCTCGCCGCGACGCTCAACTGACCTAAAATTGGAAACTTTACTACAACGTGGGGGCTCTTTCCGTCGGTTTCCTTACTAGGAGAGCGAAGCGCAGACGATGAAAACGAGCTGGGAAAACTAATTCTGCTCTTGTTGACACCGGAATTGCCCGTGAGAGCCTGGAGGAGCTCCAAATTCCCGTTCTGGAACAAAACGTTTGTTGTTTCTAAAGCGGCGTTTACGATGTTGTGGTCACTGCTCGTCACGTAATACAAGGAAAGTTCGTAGATTTGTAACAGCTTGTCCAGAGTGAGCCCCCCTTCATTCTCGTCCAGTAAATGCGACAGGATGCTTTTAAGACACGTCAAAGTCCCCAGAATTACTGAAGTTTCTTGGTGTTGATTTATGGGGACCAACAAATCTGAAAAAAAAAAGATTAGTGGGACTCCCGGGCCATAGGCGGTTACCTATAAGGTGGTGAGCGGCGTAGCTTAGAAAAACACGCGGCTTCTTACTGTTAACGCAAACGTGGAGGACGCAACTCGCAGCTGAGCGCCGAATCACCGCAGAGTGGTGAGAAATGTTCCTCAGAAAAGCTTTCAACAACCCCTAAAAAAGAAGCGTAACTTAAAGTCCCCCAAAAGACAGAACTTACTTTGATTTCAATCTCCGACGAAAAGCACCCTAAAACCTCCATAATCGGGAGGAGACTATTGGCCAAAGTCTCATGAACTTGCTCTTCTGAGCGCTCAGAGACTTTAATCAGCGTTGGAAAAAGGTTGACGACGTACGGTTTGCCCTTATGAGGGCGTATCAGGTGCGCCAACTGGGAAAACCGCTTTAAGGCGGCCCTTAGCGACCTCGCAGGGCCGTTTCTTTTGATTCCTTTGTGTAACTCGATCTGGACTTTACTAATGTTGCCGTCGTTCATTGCCTACAAGAGCCAGTAAAAAGGGGGCACTTTTACTCAGAACAGTTACCCTGATAATACGATTTAAACAGTCCCCCGCCGTCATTCTCACATCAGATTCCTGGTCATCGCACAGTTGTAAAAGTACCTCGATTGTTATACTCAAATACGTGTGGAAATTGGGGGCTATTTTGATGGTGGAGTTGGAGATCGCCTCAGTCACAACATGACAATGTTGGATCTTATCTTTTTTCCTATGGAAAGATAGTTCAGCGGTGATGTTAACATTGCTAGCACTTACTTGGAGGAGTCGAAGCTTTGATCTGGAGATGACAGACTTTTGAGGACCTCCAACGATTTCAAGAGCTTCTCTTGGGTCGACATGGTCACAATACAATTTTGGTGGAGGCTTTTCACTATGTACACATTCTGTGGGCACGGGGGTTGAAAACGCGACCCCTGTCATAGGATAATGATATTTATACAACGCTTATTTTCTTTATTTTCATTTTATAAACGTCAGAAATTGGGTAAATTAACCCTTTAATTGACAACTGATTTTTGACATTGACAACTGACAACTGACAGATAGTGTGACCTTGAGTAATTTAATATCTATAAGAAAATCATTATTTTCGTGTTCAATATCGGGATTTTGATTGAATTATTTGCAATTTTCCTTTACAAATTCGCTTGAAAACGAATACTTGTAATACAAGTCGAATGGTGCCCCATAATTTTTAAATTTCCCGCGCCTGTCACCCCAAATGTCAAAAGGTCGCCCTTTCAAAGTGGATGTAAATAATCAAAATTCAAGTTGTTAGCCTCCAAGAGTGAGTACATAATTTTGCAACGTTCTTTCGTAATTCTGTACATTCCAGTCGCCCCCTCACACTTTCACAACCATGTAAAACTCCAACATCTGTGATTCCAACCCTGTGAAGATGTGAACGGCCGAACCGCAACAATGAATAATTATGTCCAACATCTGGGCTTGACGGCTTGGCGGAAGAAATCGGCTCTTTTGATAGCCGCGGCTCTGCTGTCTTTGATAATATTTGGTCTGCAATTATCGCGAGTGGATGAAAAACCTGGCAGGGAGGACACTCCTCAGGCTATAGCCGAGTCTTTTGCTGGTAACGTGAAATTTGTAGAGTCAAACCTAAAGCCGGAAACGGCGAGAGCTGTGACTGCCGAGCTCAACTTTGAAGAATTCGCCAATTTAGAGCAGCCAACTCGGGATGAAATCGCACGGAAAAGAGCCGTCGAGTCGCTGGAATCTGAACAACAATTGGGAATTCCTTATGTTAGTTTGAACGCCAATAATCCCTATGTTCCTAAGAAACGGATAGTTCATTTGGATTTGAAGGGGGCGCCCCCGTTGGTGTCTTTCTTCAAGAAGTTTTTTCCTATGATCCGCAATCTGGGGGCCACAGGCATCTTGCTGGGTAATAATATCGGATGCCACGTCCCCACGTCTGTTTTACTTTGTAATTTCAGAATATGAAGACATGTTTCCTTATAGTGGGGCCCTGAAAAACATCAGCGCGCGGAATGCGTTCACGGCTGAGCAAGTGGGGCACATTTTGGACCTCGCGGAAAAGTCCCAACTCGAAGTCATTCCTCTAATTCAAACGTTTGGTCATGTGGAGTTCGCGTTGAAGCATCCCGACTGGATCAAGCTTCGCGAGGTGCCTGGAAGCCCCCAGGCTCTATGCCCCAGTCGCAACGGTTCATTGTCTTTTATCAAAGAGATGGTAACCCAATTCATGGCTCTGCACCCCAAAATAAAGCGCCTCCACATAGGCTGCGACGAGGTTTTTCAAATGGGTGAATGCGATGTTTGTCGATTGGAGCTCCACGAGAATCTCTTCTTGAAACACGTCCAAAATGTGGCCAACATGATCCACGAAAAGTTTCCGAATCTTCGTTTGATCATCTGGGACGACATGTTGCGTCATTTGTCCCAACAGAGCATGTTGGAGATGAATCTTGGGAGTCTCGTGGAGCCCATGGTTTGGGTGTACGCAGAGGACATTTACAGATTCGTTCAACCGCCAATCTGGGACAAGTACAGTGCTGTTTTCAAAACGGCGTGGGCTGCATCGGCTTTTAAAGGGGCTTTTGGTGAGACGTTGTCTGTTCCAGACGCGCGGCGACACTTGGAGAATAACCTGAGATGGTTGGAAGTGATGTCTCAACAAGACAAAGCTTTTAAAAGGGGCTTCACAGGGTTGGCCATCACAGGGTGGCAACGCTACGACCACTTTGCAGTTCTATGCGAGTTACTACCAGCGGGGATTCCCTCACTAGCTTTAGATCTCGTCGCCACAACGCATGGATACTTCAATTCCAGTTTGAGGCAAAAGTTTCTTTCGTGGCTGTCGTGTCCGCAGCATACGCGTAATCAACCGTTTATTAACTTGGATGCAGATCCGTTCTTGTGGGATAAATTAGGGCGGTGCATGTTTCCGGGAAGCCCCTTTTTCCGACTAACTTATCGTCTTCATTCGATGGAAAACGAAGTCGATGAGTTCGTAAAGATGACGAAACGACAAAAAGGATGGCTGACGGAATATAACGTAAGACACAATTATAGTTTACCGTTGAGAGTCGACGAGTTGAGCGGGGATTTACCGAGGATATACCACGGGACGACCTCACTAGTCAGGGGGGCTGTAGACGCCATGGTTGATGTTTTTGATAACTACACAATTTCTGAATGGATCGAGCAGAAAATTTACCCTTTTATTGTCCAATTAGAGAAAATACAGAATCAAAGTATTGCGTTGAGAAGTGTCAATCAATGGCCAGCTAGGCCGGTGCCCCCCTTGAAAGACCTTGAAAGGCTCGGGGTTCCTTTACCTGCGAATTAACTGTGTTCACTTAGTACGTACCTAGAAACGCTGTTACCTTTTGTTACTGTAATACTCATAACATTCTCATTCTCTTCTTTCTTAGACTAATTAAACTTAATTTCTTGCAATTATGTCACGGTAGGACGGACTGAACACCACGTGACTCGACGTGATTGGTTGTTCATGACTCACGATTAGACTACTGGCACACTATTGGGAAATTATGGCGGGAATTATAGGAGGTAATGTATCTTTTAATCACCTAGAATTTAACTCAAAAAAATACTCATTTATTGTCAGAAAAGGTATATAAGGTGCCTTTATGCATCCGAGATTAATTTTGACCAGAATATGCACAAAAACAACAGGAAAAACAAATGGAAAGATGTCGTAATGTGTATAATTGGATCATGTTAACACAAATTTCTCATCTCTACACACGCACTTAAATAATGATTCAAATTAAGGAGATTGTATGGATATTGTGCGATTTTAAAATATACTTTTTATAGTCTTTTATAAAATGTTGCAGATACTGGAACAAATATTGTAGGCGTTTTTATTACATTGCAGCTGATTTTATTGTTATAAATATGTTATTTATTACGTGATGTCCAGATGTAGTCAATAAAAAGCTAAATATTGTTTGTTTTTTTTTTTTCCTTATCAAGGGCTCAACTTCCAGCCGTCCACTTCTCTGGTCAATTTCTGGGTTTAATGGGCTTTGTATTGTGTTCTTATCATTCCGAGATTTGAATTATCGCTAACTCAAACAATTGTAGAATGCAAGTAGAGCGAAGATGCAGAAACTATTCGGTTTAGTTTTGGTGTAGTGTTTAAATAATTAAAATGTTGAGTTTGTAAGTTTTTTTTTTAATTTAAGCGAGATTAAAGTCAAGTTTTCGTGATGACAACTAACACTGAATCAATAACTTAAAGGCGTTTATTTTTATGGGTCAATTTACGGTGTAATTATAAATTTACCACTTTTCCACCCCACTAGACTAAATTGTTGAAATTCAAATTTTAAAATTGGAAATTTGTCAGGTTTGCCAACCAAACAACCAAATGTTACTTTTTGGCTTTTTGACATTTGACACCATACGTCACAACATAACCTAACTCCCACTGAATGTTATTTTTTACGTATTTAGCAATTCGCGCTTTTCAGATTCCACAAAATGTCCTCAAAACTGGAGGTACAGTGGGCCCCAATCCCCAACAAGTTCATAACGTGGGGCTCCGAGATCTGCTTGTACGAAGTCCACAAAGACCGGGATAACGCCTCTCATAGTAATGCGCCCCTTTTGGTTATCAAACATGATGGAATTTTTTTGTAGGCATGAAATTATCCAGCACAACGGCCGCGAATTTATTGGCCACGAATACCAACCACCACTACGTCAAATGTCTGGATATTTACCCCAAATCTGAGACCGATTTGTTGCTAGCTGTGGGATTATCAAACGGGCGGATTTCACTCTCTACGTTTGGACCGACAGAGTATGACATTTTGGGATTACCTGGGAAAGAATTAGGTTTGATTGAGAGGAGGTTTGGTGGTTTTTATACAGTGGGATTTCAGTGCCGCGACATGCGCGACAGTGTAACGCCGTCTGTTGGAACACGATAGAGACGAATTGGGTTGCTGCAGGTCTGGATAAATACAGATCTGATAATTCTGTTCTAATTTGGGACATTACGAAATCACAAAGTGATAATAATTCTGGTCGACTAGCTGTGAATACCATGGCGCCAGCAGTGGAACTAGCGAAACCAATAGCGGAATTTGGAGTTTCCGAGACAGCTCATAGTATGGCGTGGTTTGGTAGCAACAGTAAGATTATTGCCGTCGGTATGAACCTTAAAAACATCAAGTTCGTGGATATCAGAGGTCCGTTTCTTTTCTTGTTATCATGGGGGCTCACACTCACTTTTTCAGACCCCACTAAAATCACCAATTCCACCCTAACCAAAGCAGTTTTTGGAGTCTGCATGGATCCCAACGACGACAGACACTTGGCGTCGTTCTTCGAAAATAATATCTACGTTTGGGACACTCGGAATTTCGAGAAACCCATTTTGACACTACATCACAACAAGCCTGTGATTAAAATTGGGTGGTGCCCCACAAAGTGAGTCACATCTCCAATTATTCAATCATTTTATCTTCATTCATAGATACAATCTCTTGTCGGCGTTGCAAAAAGAGAGTTCCGTGATTAATCTGTACGATATACAGCACACTACTGTAGGAAACGAAGAAGTGGAGCCTTCAGTTTTAGAACGAGATGTTATCCCAGGGTCCCCTCACAATATCATGTCGTTTTCATGGCACAATTCCGAAGAAAACCGGTTTTTAACGATAGCATTGTCAGGTGAGATTACTCCTTTTTTTTTCCTCGCTCTTGATGCACAAATAAGTAGGTACTATAACGGACTACACGGTTTTCGACCGGATTACTCTAAATTGGGCCCCCACATCCAACGTCGTGTGGACCTATGGCCGCAAAACGATGAAGTACATCAATGATTACCCTTTACAAGACATTTCTACCAAAATCAAACAAAGGACTCTGGACGGGTATGGGCTTAAAGTATGTTATAACGGCCCGTGGGCAGTAAAACTACAGTACTAGTTTGCTTCCTCTTTTTTTTAAGAATGAGCTTTACAAAAACGGCGAAATCGTCGATAACGAGATGCTAGCCAACGTCTGGAACTGGCTCTTTCTAAGCGGTAAACTCGTGGAAGATGGTCTGCTGAATGGCAGCCAAAGCAAGCATCCTGGAGTCCAAGCCGTGCTAAAGTTAGACCCGAGTAATAATAAATCTGACCACTATTCTCTTCTATGGTCCGATCTAGGAAATAAGAACTGTCAGGGCGTCGTACGCATCTTCAAGTACACTCCTTCTCAAACGCAGTCAGTTGAAAGTTGACGATCTCTGTTTCAGACACGAAGATAGAGACAAAGCGCTTCATTTGTGCAGCTGGCATTTTGAACGCGATTCCAACAAACTGACGGCGTTTCTAGAACAATTGGAAAAAGAGCAGGCTTACACCCGAGCCGCGGCCATAGCAGTCTTCAATTTAAAAATCCGTCTAGCTATAGATATTCTAAGTAGAGCCCCAGAGGACCTATCGTACGGTCTAAGTCTGAACGTCGTCGCGATGGCTCTGGCGGGATTCACCGACGATAAAAGCAGTGTCTGGAAACAGTTTTGCTCCACGGCCAAACAGAAACTCTCCGATCCATACTTGAAAGTCATCTTTAGCTTCCTGACTGCTGAAAACTACAATTATGAGAGCGTTTTAGTAAGATTTGTGGCTCGTCGAAAAAGTACAGTACACAACTTTTTTTAGAACGAGAGTGGAGTGACAGTGGATGATCGTGTTGCGTTCGCTTGCATGTTCCTCCCGGACAACCGCCTCCACGACTACCTCAAAAAACTATCCGATAAACTAATAGAAGAGGGCAATTTGGACGGGTTGTTGTTGACCGGTACAAATTCTGAGGGGATTCGGCTGTTGCAACGCTATCTTGACGCTACGGGCGACATCCAGTCCACTGCTCTCATAGCCGTCCGCGCCTTCCCCGTCGAGCTCTACGCCGATGCTATCAAAGAATGGATCTCTAGGTACGTGGCTACAGTCGTAAAAAAATTATAGTATGCAACGCGTTTATAAACTTATCCTTGCAGTTATCGCAACCTCCTCGACACGTGGCAGCTGTGGAACGAACGCGCACACTTTGACATAATGTTAAGCAACTACTGGCCAGCAGACACGGCGCCCCAACAAGTCTACGTCTCTTGTAACTTTTGTGGAAAAAGCATCTCAGCCTTCATGTATGGTTTGACAAGGGGACGTGGCCCCTTCTCGAGAATAGGCGGGACTGCGAATAAGTTGAAGGTGATTGGATAGTCTGAGTTAAACGAGATTTCATTGGTTGTTGTAGATGTCGTCTTGTCCCAATTGTCGTAAACCGCTGCCGCGATGCGCCATCTGTCTGATGCATATGGGAACCACAACTGCGGGGAGCACCGGAAGCGACGCGAGCAAGATTATCGAGTTTCCGAATTGGTTTACGTGGTGTCAAACGTGCAGACATGGGGGGCACGTGTCGCATATGACGCACTGGTTTGAGTAAGTTGGCGTTTTTCTTACGTTTTGATGCGAGTTTTTCATTCCAGTGAGCACTCGGAGTGTCCGGTGACTGCTTGCACGTGCAAATGTTTCTCTGTGGATTCCGTCAGCAACGCCATCATTAAGTGAATTGTGATATTCCATCAACTTTTTCTAATGTATTTATCGATGTTTTATAAACATTTCAATCTTAACCCGGCGCATCCACCATTTTTGGGTACAGTAAAACTTTGATTTGAGGGTAAAGTTTTATTAAATAGCAGTAAAAGCATAAAGATAAATTAAATTAAAACCATCCTAATTAACTTGTGCGACTTGTAACAAAGTCTTTGGTAACAATTTCAACACCTGATATTTTACTACTTTCCAAAAATTTACAAATTACCTCCCTGCGTTCATCATCTTTTATCACAGCCAAGTTGACACCCTCGTTAAGCTCCTCCTTGACCACGCCCCCGTAAAACCGAAACTCCGCCTCATCAGGAAGTGAATAATAAACCGTTTTTGACCCCACCCCATTGACTTGTTCGAATCTGTCGAAATACGCAACGCGTCCAACAAAACGGCCTTCGATGTCTCCATTCACGTTGAGAAAATCCCCCGAATTTCTCATGATTTCTAACACGCGCTCGAGCGACTCCTTCGTCGCCTCCCCTTGAAATTCATCCCCAAATTTATCGAATTTTGATGAGACCGGATCGAAATTATCGCCACAGTAAAACAACTCGCTTTGGTTGTAATCTAGCAATTGTTTTGCTTCAAGGACGCGTCTCAGCCAATCGACGTGGATTATATCGAAAGAATTTGTTTGTTTGATTACCCCAGCCAATCGTGGTGTTATTTTCGACGTTAAAACGACGTTGATGTTGGATTCCAAGCGGTACGAGACGTCGCCTCCTGATTTTTTGATCGCGTGGTAGATTTCTTCAGCGCCCCACTTCTCGGTCCCGGACTCGACATAGAAGCGCTTCCCGGATAAAAATTCGCCTTCGCTCTCCTCCAAGTTGACGACTTCAACTTTGAGACGTTTACTTGGCTTGGTTTTGGTTAGAATCTCCTCTAATTCGATGTGCCGCTTATTTAGTTTGATGACTGCTTTGTTTTGGCTCGTAAAGTCGAGGAGTTCGTTCATGGAAAGACACTCATCAACTGGTTTGTCGTCGCGGATGCTGAGAACTCGCGGGAATCGTAAAGTGTACGGACACTTGACATTGTCGCTGGTGCTTCGAACGAGTTCCGAGGCTCGGATTTGGAGGATGAAAGTGTGTTGAGGTTCTATATAAACATCGGGGGTTTCTTTCCCGAAGAAGAGTTTCCCTTCGGATTTTGTAGAAAAGTCTTGGTATTTTACTCCGTGACTTGTAAGTCTTTCGTTGAGGACGTCAAGTTGCTCGGAGTTCAACCCGGAGCTGATGCTTCCCAAAGAGAAATAAGTGTCCGGTCCTGAGGATACTCCAACGATGAAAGAATTCATTTTCTTATTTCCGTAGGTTCCACCCATGAGAAGGACGTCCAAGTCGTGGACCACATCGTCAAAGTAATCCATTTTGACTTTAAACCAACCACTGTTGCGATCGCTGCATTTGTAGACAGACTTGGGGTCTTTGACGACGATGCCTTCTTCGTTGTTGTCCACGCAGGAGTTCAGCGCGTCTACGATGTCGCTTCTGGAACTAGTTTCAAAGATCGAACTTTGGACAATGGTACCTTCAACGGGGTTCTTGACCACGCGTCGCAAAACTTGAAGACGCTTCGACAGGGGCTGGTTGGTGAGAACCTTCTCGTTGTGTAACAAAACATCAAAGACACAATAACACGGTTGGTACTTCCCCGGCGACAACTTCTTCACATCGAGGTTCATTCCCTTCGACCCGAAACTCTTCGTGTTCTTATTCCAGAGCATCATCTCCCCGTCGAGGATCACCCTCTTCGTGTCCGAATCAAAGACACTTTTTAACAGAGGAGTGAAAATGCCATCGGTAAACGACGAGCCAAAGTATGAAGTGTAGTCGTACCCATTGCGTGAAAAATACTTGAACTTGCCGTCTTCAACGTGCATCTGAAATCGTTCTCCATCAAACTTGTTCTCAATGATGAAAGTTTTGTCGTCCGGAAAACACTTCTTAAAGTTGGTAGCATCGCAACGCTTCGACAACATCGGTCGGAACGCTTCAAAGATGTTGATTCCAAGCTCGTGGAGCTTGACTTGGGGGCTACTGAGGACCTCACACAGCTTCTTCAAGTTACTGTTACTAGCGTAGAAGGTAGCCCCATCTTCGTGGAAGCAATTCAACATGTGGTTGTCACTAATCCCCAAATTGAGATCTTTTATGATAATATGAGTGATCCATTTGATGTTCTGTGGCGACAATTTCCGAAAAATCTCTAAAACCAAATCATCGAGACCCTTATCACTCGTGCGATTCGCGATTTTATCTAAATACGTATTGATATGATCAACTGTTAAACCGACTTCTTTGTTGACGATGTATTTTTTCAACACCGACAAGACAACGTCGCCAAAATCAACAGTCGAGCTGGTGACAGAGTTCAGTAGAAGATTCTTATCATTACCAGGGGGCAACCCTAACATTTTTATCAACAATTTACTAATTTTAGATTCCTTGATTCTGTAAGAGGGGCGATCGCGATCGAGCCGCGGTACAACTAACCTCAAAATTGGGAAAACTTCCGCTTTCTCGTTTCTGAGTTTCGCAAAGAAGGCTTTGGCATGTTTGGTCTTCTCAGCGTGGACTTTCGTTTGTCGCACAGTCTCGAGGAAGTCGCTGAGGGCGGCAAAGTTCATGGTCCAGGGGGGCTAAAAGTGAGGTTATGTGCGCCGAAACGACATTAATTTGTACTCACGCTTGGGTGGAGGGCTTCCAAATTGTTACAATTGCGTAGCTTGAAAGATATTTACAACAAATAGTTCTTATTTACATACATATCGTGCGTTCAAATAAAAAAACAGATCAGAGTCACCTTTAACATGCTTTTTTTTGTCACCAGCGCCAACTTCGTTCGTATCCGCTGACGCTTCTTCTTTAGTTCACCAGTGACATTAATCTGACAGTTGACAGTATTTTCCTGAAAAATCAATATTTTCATGATTTTTGCTCTAATTTTCGTCGATGTGTTGTATTTCAATCATTTAAAAACATTATATGAGTTTTAATTGACAATGAGATGGATGTCCAAGTTGTGGATATATTGTGGTTATATTGCGGCTTGTTTACTAGTGCATGCACTTGCGGAATTAGGTAACCCCTACGAAATTTTGGGTGTGCATCGAAAGGCAACACAAGTAGAAATAAGAAAAGCGTATAAACAACTAGCGAAAGAATGGTAAGTGTTCCTTTTCGTCCAACCTTTGTAACGACGTACCATGACAGGCACCCGGACAAGACCAAAGACCCATCGGCAGAAGAACGTTTCGTCAACATAAAACAAGCCTACGAACTCCTTTCCGACCCAGAAAGACGCAAGAAATTCGACGATAAAGGCATAACAGAAGACGATTTTTACAACGCCCCTGATCACCAGCCCTTCCACAGGAACAACCCTTTTGATGACCTTTTCAGCGCCCACGGAGCCCATTTTAATTTCCAAGAGAACGATATAACGTTTTTCCATAAATTGTCGATCACTACGAGGTAAGATAACGCCTTCTCTGGGGCTCAGGCTCACTTTTTTTTGCAGGCAATATGATAAGCTGGTTGTCCCCAAAAGCGAGAAGACACCACATTTAATTTTTTTTTTCAATGATTTCTGTTTTGCTTGCCTCCAAACCGCCCCCTACTGCCGTAGATTGATTGAGAAGTTGGAGCCTTTGGGGGTGAATTTTGTGACGGTACACTCAGGGAGGGAGCCCCAGCTCGCGAGGCGCCTTAACATTCATTCGATACCGTGTGTCGTTCTCTTACTCGACGGCAATGTCTTTGTGTACAAAGAAACTATTACAAGTGTTCAGAGAATCATTGGTAAAGTTCCCGCGCTGTTGATGGCTGTCTTCTAATTTCGTATTTTAGAGTTTCTCCGCAAGAAATTACCCTACAAGCTGGTCCCAAAGATCAAAAACGACGACGTGCAAACATTTTTGAACGGCTGGGAAGACAACAGAGTCAGGGGACTAATTTTTGAGCCGCGCCAAACTATGAGATTGCGTTATTTGGTCACTGCCTACCATTTCCGACACAGAGTCGCTTTCGGGTACTTTTAACAACAAAAAATAAAACTTGATAACTGTTTGTATAGTTTTGTAGATTCCCAGGAAATCCGACGGAAATACCAAGTTCCACAAGACATGGACACTGTGTTGCTGTTCAATGAAAACACTTCTTCTCCCATGGCGAGTTTGTCAATGAAAGACATCCCCACTTCAACCCTGCATCATATTGTGTCCTCGAATCAATACCTCGCCCTTCCCAGACTGTCTTCTCAGGTAAAGATTGGGCGCGTCTGAATTCCCAAATAATGTGATTTTATTAGGAAGTCCTTGAGGCTTTGTGTCCTTGCGAATGGAACAAACCACGCAAACGCCTCTGTGTTGTCCTCGTGACGAAAGCGTCGTCTACCCACGACCCCCATCGACAATCTTTTCGCATCTACGCACAAAACTCTCCCTACAGCAACACGGAAAAGGTGCGCTTTGCGTACATTTACCACGACAAACAAACGGAATTCGTCAATTCCCTAATTCCAGGTACGATCGTCGAATGTCTACACCCGTGTCGTGTACACTATTTTGTTCTCAGAAGGTGAATACGTCGAACCGTTGCTGCGAATCGTGATCCTCTGGCGACGAGACACTTCCCACGTCAAGTACGAATGGATAAGCGAAAAATGGGAATCTGAAGCAAACTTGAACCAAAGCACGCAAAAGTTGGATAGTACGATCGGTCGGTTGGTGCGTACAAGCGAAGAATTGTCATACGAAGCGTTCGTCAGCGACTTGTTTGATGAACACGCGAAAGGACTCATTGGACGAATAGCCTCACGTGTGGGAACCTTCGTCGAGGCAGTCTATGACGATTTGAGCAAGGATCAGATTCTACCGGCGCTGTCGATAATCGGAACGATCGTTTTTATTCTAGGCGTCGGATACTTTATGGCGTATTTAGTGTGAGTATTCTATTGTGGTTGGAGAAAAGTACATTTTGGGGGTCTCTAGGCGTCTGGAAGAAGAGAGCATCCAGCAACAGAAAGCAAGGGCGAAATCAGGAAACAACAACAATGATTCTAATCCGAGCTACCAACCCGAACTGCGTTTACACGAACTTCGCGCTGAAAAGTACAACGGATTGGTGAGGCTGTTGAAACCCGGCTGTCGGACTATTCTTCTCGTTTTGGACATGCAGTCGCGACAACAACTTATTCCGCCTTTCCACAAATCTGTGTGGCCGTACAGAAAGTAAGTGCGATGACCGTTGTCGGTTTTCCACAGCTCATCGTTTTGCTTATTTTCAGAAATAAAACTTTGATGTTTTCTTATATGTACATTGAACGGGGCCTTAGCTGGTACAAGGAGCTCTTGCAGCTGTCTTTGCCAGAAGAGCGTGAATTGAATATTAATCCTCGAAACTGCGTCGGTACAGTGTTGTCACTGAACGGTCACAGGAAGTATTTTTGTATGTTCCACGCCAAACACACTGAAAAGAAGAGGCAGCAACAAAGAGCTAAAATCGCGCAAAAGTTTGATGAAAAAGACTGCGAAAGTGGAACTTTCATCGGTTTCGATTCGGACTCGTCCGAATCTGAAGACGAGGTGTTACTTCAGGGGAATTTATTGGACGCTCTACCGAATTGGTTAGATCGGTTATTTGAGGGAACAACACAACGTTATCACATTAATTATTGGCCAGATTTTCCAAATAAATAAATAAATAAATACCGTTAACACTTGTAGCGTTAGATCATGTTTATTGTCTGTTTGTTGTATTTATACATATCCGTAATGTTTGTATAATTCCATTCATTTCATGCTTCATTTTATTTAACATTGTGTTCCACTTGATTCATCGGATTTTTCTAGTCACGTTCTAGGATAGACATTAGTTGATCCATTTTTCATATTGAAATTTTTCAGGATTGTTAGTGTAGCTTGAATTTTCAAATCGCCAAGTGAGTTCCCTGAAATTACGCTTTTTTTCAGTTTTTGGAACTCCAGTAATACTCATAGAGCCTACTGAAATTTAAAATAGTTTAGTGATTGCTAGACATGTTAGATTTTTTATTCAGTGGTCTGTACATACATGTTTTTAGTTGTGCCATATATTTGTTAATTTATTTATTGAATTATTTAGGCGAAGATACAACGGGTGCATTACCTTGTGATTCAAATTTACAAATACAATTGTTTTCATTTAGCCGCGTCTTTGACTACCCCTCATTGGTCTATTGCAGATCACATGGTCTGTTTATTTACACCACGTGACAATAATCATCGAACGGGCGCATTGCGGATTTTCCAGCACAGCGTCCTCGACCCCAAAAGTGAGGTTATTTAACCTCCAGTCTGGGTATTGATTTCTTTGTTGCTGGTGCTCTTTTCAGGATGAATGCTGCAATTAACATCGGTGTGGAGGACATGACCGCGACTGTTGTGCGCTACGGTCTATATCTGGGGGCACTTTTCCAAATCGCCTGTTTGGCTGCTTGCATCTTCATGCCCGAATCGTCGGACGAAAGCAGTTGGCTGTCGAGAGTAGGTACCCCCGTGGGGCTTCCCTAGAGTCATTCTTGATGTTTTAGGGAGACAGTGACGACGAAAGTTCCGAGCAAAGTACCCCCCAAAACACCCCACGTCGACCGTATCACCGGAGTCGTAAACAAGAGAAGAAAAAGAGACGCTGAACGTTTAGTTTTAAGACTTATATTTAATGAAAAACAATAAACTCTTCAACAAGCAATTAATTAGTTAGAACCTTAATATATACAAATATTGCATAAATACACTAAAAAAATATTTTTTTTTATCAACAGTGCAAGTTACAATGTTAAATACTTCAATTGTTACGATTTAAGCGCGGCCAGTCGACTTTGCATCTCTTCAATTTCTTCTTCATCTTCAACTTCGGGCTCTGGGGGCTCCTCAGTCGTCTTGTCTCCCACTGGCGGCGCCGGAGCTTCTCCCAACTTACCCTCAGTAATTTCCCATAATACTTTATCAATTTCAGTCTGCGCCGCTTCCTCCACCTCTTCAGTATCTTCAAAGGTGTCCATGGTCTCATCCAACATTTCTTCAATTATCCCAGCTTTCATCATCTCCTTGGAGAGATTCTGCATGGTTTGAGCCACTTCAGGAACGCGAATCAGGCGCTGCATAGCTTGCATAACTTCAGTGGATTTGGCAAGAGACCCTGCCACTCTCAAGGTTGCTACAATTATTTATTTAGAAAACTAAGATTGTGATGTTTTATTCAACCTAGCTGGTTCTTCATCTGCAGCATCACCGAGTTGATGTGGGCTTTGGAAGTGTAGATTTTGGTAATCGCCTGACGGGCGTGGAGGATCTCTTTGGCCAAAATGAGACATGTCTCCTTGTCACTTTTCTTGGCTGCTTCTTTAAGAGAGCGCTTTACTTTCTCTTCCTCGCGCTTGATTGCTAAATATAATCGCCCCATTAATGTGAAACTAGTTGGGAGACTACTCACCCCGAATCTGACGGTCTAATTGGTAGCCTTCTTTTCGTAGTTTGGAGTTCCACTCGTTAACCTTTAAAGGGTAAAGTAATGAAACTCAGTTTTTAGCGCCCGAAGGCCTTACCATGTCCTTCGGGTTCCTCTCTGGCGTTTTCCCAAACAGACCCATGGTGTTACTTGTTGTTTACCCGAAATTGCCACACGAAAATGATCTCATACTTTGACAATTGTTTGACAACACCAAATTTTGACGTTTAAACGTCAGCTAATCGCAGGACGCAATCACCAGCGAAAATTTCAAATTTTGGGGTGGAATAAAATTGTAGGGGCTGAAACATCCTTGGGAAAGGTAACAGTGACATTACTTTAGCATGTCGTCGTGTTAAAACCGAGAATTTCAGTTGATTGTATATTCTTGGCCTACTTGGATTCGTGGAGCTGTCAATTCAAAATTGGGCGCGAACGTCAAACCTAAATTTCCAGCCTCAAGCCTGTCGCATTTAGCTCAAACCCCGAGAATCAATCGCATTTCTCTGGATCATTCCTGAAAATATCTCTGACGTTACACCGCACCTTGGCGAGAATCGCAAGAGATCATTATTGATTGACCTCCACAAAGATGGCGTCCCCGGTTTTTGTAGAAGAGGAGCTGGGCCGGAAATGGGACCGATGTTTTTCCGACGGTTTACTTAAATTCGGTAAGAACACGTTTTTCCGTCTTTCCATGCAGTTTGTGGGCGTTTTAACACTCCTTGCCTGTTATGTCATCACTTAACCTCACTTTTTCAGGCGGAGGAGTTATTTTGGGGTCAGTTTTCTCCTTGCTATTTTTTAAGAGGAGGCGATGGCCCATTCTTATGGGTGCCGGATTTGGAGTAGGAATGGCGTACTCGAACTGTGAGAGGTCTCTTAATGCATCCATTAGAAACCGAAGTCTTTAGGTCTTTAGTCCAAGTTAGAGTCTACTGCCATCGGAGTCATTTCCTGTAAAATCTTTTTATGTAGAGTGTAAATAAACGCTGTTATAATTCCTCTATTTGACGTTGACAATTTTTATTCTTCCGTCAGTTTGTACGGTACGAAATGACCGAAAGAAAGACCCCGAAGATTTATTTTCGCATTTATCCAATGCAGAAGATGCTCTGGGATTATTTGAAGGTGTTGGACGATCACAAGACCATCTACGTGCGTAATTTGCAACAATTGGGGGTGAAGGCGAAACTCGAGGCCCCCACGTACTTTGCCTTTCACAGCGAACACGTCTTCTTCCATCACAACCAGAAGCAGATTTACGATACCATCATTCCGGACATCCTGGACAATGTTGTCCACAACTGTGACGCCATCATCATGGCTTATGGTCAAACAGGAACTGGGAAGTCGACGACAATAAACGGAGCATACAATCCTTACGAGGTTTCCTTGAACTTTCCAACTTTCTTTTCATTCTTATAAATATTTAGAACAGGGGGATCCTGCCCAGGATCACAACCGATCTTCTAGAGGCTTTGAAGAGCACGAAGAACGTATCTCTTCAGGTTTCCTACATTGAATTCACCAAGATGTCGGTCAACGACTTGTTGCAACCTTTCCCCAATCATATCTCAAGCCACAAACAAGCGACTAAAGTCACCGTTAGAACCGTGGAGAACGTATTGAAGCTCATCTTCAAAGGTTCAATCTCCTCCATAATCTATTTATTACCACTCTCATATTTCCAGGCGAAGGAAGAAAGCTTTTCTTCGAAAAGGCTTCCTACGCTTCGCACTCATACACAAGCGCCTTCACCTTTCACGTTGATATAAAGAACGGTACCCTCAGGACATCCCGTCTTATCGTGGTAGACTTTGCCGGAACCAACACCGTCGGAAACTTGTCGTGTTTGTTTAAAAACCCACGAGAAGTGGGAGCGGCGAATTTGGCCAAGAGCCAACTCGAGCATTTCTTTCTGGTGCTCTCCACCAACATCCCTGCTCAGATTAAAGTGAAACTACGACTCAATCCTTTTATACAGTTTCTAGGAGAGTCTCTAAATCGCGGGACAATCTTTCGGTAAGTTTCAAAAGAGTCGCTCCGTTTGAGGGTTTGTTATTGTAGTGCAATCGGTCATATCCGCGTCACTAGAGAAGACCTCTTGGTGACGCTGTCCATGCTACGTTTTGGGCAACTCATCGGAGGCGTTAAAACGACCAAGTTCAACCAAATCACGGACGCAACTAAAGAACAAGTTGATAATCTACAGAAAGAGCTGTTGAGGTTGCGCTTTGAAACTCGTTACAACAGCATTCTTACCAAGAGGAACTTGGAAAAGTCTTTAGATGAGGAGCGCTTTGCTCATATTGAACGCACTGTAAACGAATACCTCCAGAATAAAATCACAGAACTCTCTCTAGTCAATGTGTGCGATATCAACATCGCGCTGAACATCCTGAAGACCATCTGCAAACAGAATGAAGAAAAGCTGCAAGTTTGTCGCTCCTCCAGCACAAAGATCAGCAAAGTGTCGTCGTCAAGCCAAAAAGTATAGTCAATTTAATAGTCACACTAACCAAAATAGGGTGTTCAAAGATCTTCAAAGACCTCCATCAAGACGGGGTCTTATTCAGAAGCCCGGATCTCATCTGCGGATCCCAAAACTTCAGGAAGCCACGACAGATCAAGTGAGTATCAACTTTGTCGTTCTTCCTTGTGTACAAATCTACCAGTTGGAGTTATCAACAAGAGACCAAAAACTAGCAATGCGAGCGCCGCCCAGCGCTCTTCCGCAAGTGGTCGAAAGTCGCGTTCAATAGCCTCAGGCTCAGAGCGGATTGAAGAAATGGTTCCACAAGTTCCTCCAGAGTACCCCGAGGCCTGGTCTGCATACACCACTGAAAATCACGAGGAGTACTCTCGTTTGATTGAATCCTACAAAAAGAACAACGCCGCTGCAAAGACCACTTACAAGACGTACCTCGAGGAAGTGAAGAATTTGAAGGAGATCTCAACACGCATTGACAAATTGAAAAACAACTTATTCTTGGTGAGTTGGTAAAGTTCTGTATTCCCATTTATCGTAATAAGGCGAAAATGACGCGCGACTTCAACCAAACCAACAAACTCGATGATGGAAGTAAGATCATCATCAACGAGTACGAGGAATGCTGTTTGAAAGAGCTCCAAAAGGCTGAGCCAGAAAAGCGAGACAAACAAGAACTGCTGTTGAGGTACCAATCGGAGTTGAAAGCCCATATCAACGTTTGTAAAGACGAGAAGAAGACGTTGAACGATCGATTTATCGCGTTTTGTAAAGAAAAGTACCAAGCACCGGTGGCCATCGAGGAGTCGTCGGAAATTGCACAAATGGTGAGGGTGAGAGTTGAATTGTTACACTTAAAAGCGTATAGACTGTTGAGGATACTTTGGTTGAAGAAAAAGCTGTTGAAAAAGAGGTGAAGAAAGAGACCGAGGGGGAGATTTTCGAAAGGCTGAAACTCATAGTGGAGGTGGAGAAGAAGAAAAGGAGACTGTACGACATGAAACACCGCCAATGGTTGACTTACTGACGAAATAAAAAATAATTACGTTTTTTTTTTGAGATACTCCTTTTATTTCTATGGTTGCGGTAGATCTGTTATGTAACGTCTATGGACGGAGGATCAGGCATGGCGACGTTGTCATCCTCGGGGTAATTTCTCACGATTTTTCCGTTACTTTACTTAAAAATTAAAGTCTTGAGGAAAATATACACGTTTTATGACGAATGCGTGGAATTTAGAACAAGTGAAATTGCTTTTTCGGTTTGTTTTGTTTTTTTAGGCGAATGCGAATTGTGGTTGTCCATCTGGCAACGCCGCAAATCTCCCATCATCACTGTCATGTCGAAAAAAACAAAAGATCGCTTTAAAATTGACAGTTTGTCTTTTTTGCTTTTGGGAAACGCTCGTCCGCTTTGAAATCTCGGTAAACAAACAGTAGAAACCAACAATAACCCGAATTGGTTTATCTCTGGAAATCTAAATAGAAAAGATATGAAACACCGTGTTATGACATTTCCACGAATGATGACTAACAATGGCGTGAAGTAGGTTACAAACAACATCAGACGTGTTGTTGCTGCTGTAGGCGGCTGTAGTGCTGTGGACGCTTCAAGTTGCATTAAATGTGCTGTAAATAACGTTACCAGTGAAAAAGTAGTGTCTATAAACAGAACAAAGGTAAGCACGAAAAACTCCACAAGGTCATTGACATATAAACCCGGCTCTCTTGATCCCCCAGAAAAATGTCGAAGAAACCCACCGCCCAACCCGCCCTCCATAAGGTGATTATGGTAGGAAGTGGAGGTGTAGGAAAATCCGCTTTAACCCTCCAGTTCATGTACGACGAATTCGTTGAAGATTACGAACCGACCAAAGCGGATTCTTATCGGAAAAAGATCCTCCTCGACGGCGAAGACGTCCAAATCGACATCCTCGACACGGCCGGACAAGAAGACTACGCCGCAATTAGAGACAACTACTTCCGGAGCGGCGAAGGCTTCTTGTGTATTTTCTCAATCACCGAAGACGAAAGCTTCCAGGCCACACAAGAATTCAGAGAGCAGATTCTCAGGGTGAAAAACGACGAAAACATTCCCTTTTTGTTAGTTGGAAACAAAAGTGACCTTGAGGAACGAAGAAAAGTCACGTTTCAAGAGGCCAGCGACAGAGCTAAGCAATGGGGCGTGCCCTACGTCGAGACGTCGGCCAAAACAAGAGAGCACGTCGATAAGGTAGTGAGAATAATCATATCATTATCATTATATAATTGGCGATTGAGGTGAATCATTATGATAAGATTGGCGACATTGCTAACTGCTGATTTCATAATTAGTCACAGCCTACTTGACCTTTCGTGATTAAATCTCTAATTGGTCTTTATGCTCCTCCCATGAGAATACTCAAAATGAAGTTTATTTGTTTCTTCTTGTAGGTTTTCTACGACCTGATGCGCGAGATCCGCGCCCGTAAAATGGAAGAGAACAAAACAAACAACGGCAGAGGAAAGGACAAAAGTAAAAAGAAGAAGTTAAAGTGTACCATACTTTAATAGCGTCGCTTCGCTTCGTCGTAAAAACGTACGACACAATTTTGTATGTAAAATACTGTATTTGTATGTTTGTACTTGTTCATTTCTATTTTATAATGGGGTCTATATATTGGCACTCTTTAAGTCCAAAACTCCACATCCACCTTTTATCTCGCATTTTGTTACTCTAGTTGTATATGTCTTTCATTTTAAGGACTTATTTATTTATAAGCTATGCATTATTGTGTGAATCTGTTTTAATCAGTTTCTTTCACCTTACATCACCAGTATTTTTATTTATTCTTTCGTTTGGAAGATTTGGCACAATAATCATAGTTGTAATGGCTTTTAATGTAAGAATAAAGTGTATAAGGGAACTGAATTGCCTACATAGCAATATCACTTTGGCAAAAACTGAAATAGATCTGTAAACTTTGATGAGTATATTTTCATACTTTTCATCAGTTTGGACATTTGTACTGCCATCGCAATATGTTAATAAAACTTTACCACGTACGACGTCGTTTTATTGATGTCCAAAGTCCAAACAGCTTCTTATCGAAATTGTGGTCATAATAACAGCAAATGAAAGCCTCTGTGGTGTCTGAGATTTATTAGAAATAACAAGGACTGAATAGAATATTTTCTATTTCCTATAAAATATTCCACACAATGCGTCTAATTGTTAACAAAAAAGGATTTGGTAGATGGTTGCATTTCCTCCAAACACCAGAAATGCGCCCTAAACCGTACAAACGAGCGCCAGCGCGCCCCCTAAGCCTAACCGATTAATTTTCTTTCTTTTCTTCTCCGTCCTTCTTCGCAACTTCCGCTTTCGATGCTTCGTCGAAGTTTTCCACTAGATCTGGCACGTCCTCTTCGTCTTCTGGCACAATCCTCCCCAATCCCGTATTAGCAACAGTACTCGCCAATCTCTTGAGTTGATTCAAGCCTTCCGGCCCCAACTGACTCAAAATCCCCGGCAGCATTTCGGTGATCTGTTTGTTTTCTCCGTGTCCAGTTATAGCGAACGTGTTGGCAGCTAAAGACGCTTGAGCCTTGGGGTTGTTAAAGTGGATGACTGTACCATCGTCCTTGATCATATTTACTTCTTCAATGCCAGGAATTGTGTTAACTGAGAGCTTTTTGAGGGAAGATTGCAATTTCTTGTCGTCGGTCGCTTGGGTTGAATGCACGACCTTCTTTTTACGACGAGGAGTGCCCTTGCCTCCGATCCGCACTTGCGACTGCAACTTTTTGAGTTTTTCTGTGTTCATGGCCAATGGGGGCTAAAAATTAGGGGGATTTAACACTGCACGAACCACGCGTGAGATTTGCACGATTTCGAGAACTTGGTTATTGCGATTTACCAGTCTTTTTCGAGATTTGGAACGAAGCACATGTGCTTTGAAACCGGTGCGACAAAAAGGAAAATGGTGGACTTCCTAGCTGCGTAGATTGGACGCGTTTTCGCGGAACTGCGCAGCGGGAAATTCAAACGCCGAACGAAAAAAACACTGATTTTGACGGCATAATTGGACCAAATGGGAAAAATCTCATTAAATGCGACTCAATTTGACAACGACGTTACAGTTTCTGCAATATAACCAAATAAAACCTTATTTTAACAAAGTTGGTGCTTGGTTGTATTGCTGGGTGCCTACATTTCAATTTTAAAATAATTTTGAAAAACTAAGCACTGATTTAAATTTAGTTGGATCTTTGATTTTTCTACAGTCGACAACAAACAACTGAATTCTGACTGATCAAAATTTCGAAAAGTTGATGTTCATTTTTTCTCATTTTTCCCAATTTTCAAAGTTAAATATCTCGGAAACTATTAGAGATATTGAGATGCGGTTTGCGCCATCGTTTTTTTCGGCACATTTTACGTCAGAAGAAGTGCTTGAAAGTCGAAAACTCGATAGTCGATTTTTCGCGAAAAAAAAATTGCGACTCAAACGATGAAAATTATTATTTTTTTTTAATTTTTGGCCATAACTCGCAAACTATTTGTTCTATAGATCTCAAATTTGGCCAGTAGATAGATTTTAAGCTCCTCTTTTCATTTTGAAAACATTTATTGAAAATCACCCTGAAATGATGTTTTCAAAACAGTTTTTGGCCAATACCTCATTTATTTATTAAGCAAACTCAACAAACTTGGGTCTCATTTTACGCAGAATTTCACGCTGAATCCAAAAATATGATAAATTTTTAACATTTGTCAATAAATAACCGAGTTATGGCCGTTTGAATTTTTGGGTTGTCGCCAGATGGCCAAATTTTTGAAGGTTCCAAACAATTCATGCTCGATATCTCGAAAACTATTTCAGATATTGGAATGCGGTTTGCGGCATCGTTTTTCTCGCGATTTTTTACATAAGAAATCGTTTTTAGATTTTCCAAAAGTCGAAATTTGCAAATTTTCGCAAAAATTCATGACTAAAACTATGGCCAAACTTCTCATATCGATATCTCGCTTATTTTTTAGAGTAAACTTGAGTTATTATACATCAGTGAACGCAGAATTTTACGCAGATTGCAAATTTGGGATTTAAATTTAGTGTCTTTATGATGTCATGGCTTTTGTAGTATCAGAGGAAGATGAACACCTAAAACTATTTGGTTTGTTTTAGTCGGAAAAAGAAATGAGCACTGAAATGTCCGACAAGCTGGCTGCGGTTACATCAGCATATAAAAACAACAATGATCTACAAGAATTGAAGAAGTCGTTAAATGAGATATTTTTGAGGAAGCGCCACTTGCGAAGGACTAACCTTGGCTCTTGGCTCTTGGATCAGTTGGAATTAGAGCAATAATCAATTACCATTAATTAAGAATGGATAGTTTCGTCCATTTCAGATTGTTTCCCTCGTCTTTTTTAGGTAAGCCAACAAACATGTTCCTAATGAAACTTTTTCACACTTTTTGCAAGAAGGAGGGAGAGTGTCGAGTTTGTGTTTTTTTATTTTATTAATACTCCTTTAGTTTAATTTGAGGGTATTGTTTTTTATCATTCTTCCTTATTCCTGCAAATGGTTTTGATTCAAAAATTGTAAGTTTTAAAAACAAAATTTTAGCCCTCTGGTGAGAGGAGGCGTGAACTATCAACTTCGGCGTTATTCCGCTAGGTGGCTTTTATGGAAAAACTTCTCTCACTTTTCGGTGTATATAAATACAATAAACTACTTAACTTGTTAATTTTAACCTCAGAAAAACGAATCTGAACTTTGATTTAAGATTTACGACTTTGTTAATATTTTATTTAATATTATTTATGGACTAAAGACTGTTGACGCATGTCCTAGCTTCTATGCTTCGTTGACAGATTGCTTGACGCGGGAAATTGAATTTTAAAATTTTTAATTTGCATTTTCTCAAAAAATCTTGCAGATAGCGAGGAACGGAGACCAAAAATGGATGTGGAAATGTCAAATTATGCCATGTGCATAGTTTCGTGTCGATCTGCGAACTTTCGCGTTTTTCGCCAAAAAAAGTTCAGACTAAACATCATGGATTTTTGGCGATTTCGACAAAAAATAAAATCTCTTTGAAACCGACTTTTTCCATCAATTTGGACCTCAGGAACAAGAATCCGTCAAAGATTTTTCGATCAGACGCTCCGTTAATGTTTTATTAATTTTTCAAACTTTTATTTGGTTTGCAGTTTTTCGATGAAAATTAAAGCAAGAAAATACTCTTTTTATTAATTTTGTCCTCAGGAGTAAGAATCTAAAGTCTGATTTAACATTCACGACTTGGTTACGATTCTATTAATTATTAAAAATTATTGTGTCTCTATCTTAACGTATGTCTTAACTTGACTATTTTGACAGCACACATTGAGGTTATGTTCATGATTTAACAAGAAACTACCAGAATTCTTTACTGTTTACTTTCTCGTTCTTCTGGGCATGGTAGCAAAGAAATTACACAAGTTAAGAAGTTCATTTGAAGCTATTTAGAGTTGGAGTTGATTTGCAACAAATTGATGGGTCTTTATTGAAATTTTTAAACGCAGGTAAGCTGAAAACTGTTTGAATTCCAGCCTTGAAATGTTTCGTGGTATTTCCAGGTTCCAACTTCATTACCAGAGTTTATTATTAAAGAGACTGAATCGATGGATGATACCCATAGCCTAAGATGTCGAAAAGGCGGTTGTCGTCGCTCAACGCTGAAGGACTCTGCAAGTTATTGCACAGAATTGAAGAAACCACCCATTCAGTGCTCCCAGAGTACAGTGAATTGATCCATCACGAAAAAGGTGCTGCTTTACTGCAATATGGATGAAAAAGGTTAAATTCAAAGTCAAATGTTCTTTTTCCAGTGGTTGAAGATGTCGTTCAGTGACTGGGAGATGTTTCAAGTGTTGCCTTATTGCATTGCGGGAGCACGAAGTTTGCAATGTTGAGTCTACGAGCAGAAAACGAGTATTCTCCTCTAGAGAAGAGCCAAAGGAACTCAACCAACGGAAACAGAGCATCATCGAGATGCAGTTGTCAAGAAAGAAAATATGTACTACAAAGGCTCTGAAGGTCATCTGGTGTCTTGTGAGCTATTTTGTGAAGTCAAGGAAACATCATTTATTGGTTTCTTGAAAACGCGAGATCTGTTTGTTCAGGAAGGATGGAAGGTTTGTTTGTTTTCTTTTCTCTCCATTCATGGTCTCACCTTAATCTCTTAGTTGCAGCTTAACACAACTTTGTTGTCTTTCCTGTTGGTCACGAAGCAGGCGCAATTAAAAGCTTTGCCGTGAAGAAACAGCAATTGACTGCACAGAGTAAGAAGAGTTTTTCAGGTGAGATAAACAAACATGTTCTTGATGAAACTTTTTTACACTTCTTGCAGGAAGGAAGATGGTGGAAGGCGTGATATTACATCAACACTCAACTCAGGCATAGGAATGATGCCGAAGAGAGGATGCGAAATCTCGAGGTTTTAGAGGCTAAACAACTCCGGACTGACCGGACTATCCAGATACTTTGGGTGACAGTGCGGCGCGCGCGCGCGCTGTCGACTGAAGAGTCTGTTGATTTCGCTCAAGGATGGAATCGAAAGCGATCATTTCTGTGTCGAAGCTCTTCGAAATCGGGGAAGACTCAAAACCAAACACAAGTTTAGGTTTGTGGTTTTTCTTAAACTAATTTTGTTGATTTAGGACAAAACGTTGCCAGAATTCGCCGACGAAATAAGAAAGTTGAAGGCGATGATCGTCAAACACGAAAACAGAATTCGAGCGTTGTTGTCTTATCATTTCTAAACAAGTGCTCAAATCGTATGCAATTTTCGCTTCTACTTAATTATTATGTCATTTTTTATCACCCCAAAGTGGCTCTTTAATATATATTATCTACGATTGTTAAATGTCTAGTTATAGAAGATTATAATATTTTTATGAAACAAATTTTCGCGAAAATTCATGATTAAAAAAACAATGCCAAACTTCTCATATCGATATCTCGCTTGTTTTTTGGTGTAAACTTGCGTTATTATACATCATTTTACCCATCGGCCACGGTGGATTATTCCCACGGACATTTACCCATTGTTAATCCCATCCTGATCTGAAGGCTTTGGATCACATCCCTTTGGTCCGTCCAGAGGTCGATTCTCCACCCACATCTAGCCCTTAAGATCTTGTACTTGAAGTTGGTATGGTTCCTAGCCTTTTTCTTTTTGGCGAAGTCAGAAACGCAGCTGCTGGTGGTGCTGATGCTAGTGACAAGTTGTCACGTTCCAAATGTTGCAGGTGAAGCGAGAGTTCCACGACTTCCGATGCACGTGACGTTGACTCCGCGGAAGCTTAGCCCTTCTTCGTTTTCACCGGCCTCATCTTCAGTCTCTCTGCCTCTTCGTGGTCCTCACCGCCCAAACACGGTACAAGAAATTCACGGCTTTCATCCAAGTCGTCTTCTCGGTTCTAATCCTCCTGAAATCAACCCAGAAAACTGAAAAACGATATTAAAATCCGCTCGGTTTCGAACAGTTTTCGCACCATCTTCGATCACGCAAGCAGTCCGCGAAGAGTGCAGCTCGTTTTACAGCGCGATCAAATCGACAAGAGGTACAACTTGTACACGTTCGAAATCACCACGAAAGTGCAAGCGGGGATTTTAAGGGGGGACACTTTTCAACAACGAGGTGGGGGGTTCAAGGTACAAGTCGGGTTAGACGAAATCGGCTGTCTCGCTTGTAGTAACAACAATTTAACGACGGTCAAAAGACCGAAAGAAGCGAGATTTAATGTAAGGAGTGTAGTCGAGGCGGTTTTCAACGTCTTTCTAAGTCCTGTTGTAGTTTTTAAGTAGAAACTTTGTACTCATTAATTTATTCATGTTAATGTTTGTGTTATTAATAAATTTCTTTAAATTTGCCGGTTCTTATTTGGGCTGTGTGTGATTGGTTGAAAACTAAACAGGTTTCTTCGCGACTGATATTTGAAATTTAATCGAAACCCTCTTGAAACATTTTTTTTTCATTAATTTAGACTTCAGGAACAAGATTCTGTACTCTAAAGTCGGATTCAAAACGTAATTATAAGTTTACTTAAAATTTGCAATGTAGGTAGGCAACCAATTATACACACATTATGCATTCATTTTTCAGTGTAAATAAATACAATAAACTACTTAACTTGTTAATTTTAACCTCAGAAAAACGAATCCAAACTTTGATTTAAGATTTACGACTTTGTTAATATTTTATTTAATATTATTTATGGACCAAAGACTGTTGACGCATGTCCTAGCTTCTATGCTTCGTTGACAGATTGCTTGACGCGGGAAATTAAATTTTGAAATTTTTAATTTGCATTTTCTCAAAAAATCTCACAGATAGCGAGGAACGGAGGCCAGAAATGGAAGTAGAAATGTCGAATTATGCCATGTGCAAAGTTTCGTGTCGATCTGAAAACTTTCGTGTTTTTCGCCAAAAAAAGTTCAAAGGGGTTAACCCATGGATTTTGGCGATTTTGACAAAAAATAAAATCTCTTTGAAACCGACTTTTTCCATCAATTTAGACCTCAGGAACAAGAATCCGTCAAAGATTTTTCGATCCGACGCTCCGTTAATTTTTTATTAATTTTTGAAACTTTTATTTGACTTGCATTTTTTCGATGAAAATTAAAGCAAGAAAATACTCTTTTTATTAATTTGGTCCTCAGGAGTAAGAATCTGAAGTCTGATTTAACATTCACGACTTGATTACGATTCTATTAATTATTTAAAATTATAGTGTCTAAACATAGGACAGGTATCTTAACGTATGTCCGAACTTGATTATTTTGACAGCACACAAACAGGTTATGTTCATGAATTTTAAAGTTAAATATCTCGGAAACTATTAGAGATATTGAGATGCGGTTTGCGCCATCGTTTTTCTCGGCTCATTTTACGTTAGAAAAAGTGCTTAAAAGCCCAAAATTCGATAGTCGATTTTTCGCGAAAAAAAATTGCGACTCAAACGATGAAAATTTTTATTTTTTTTTATTTTTGGGCATAACTCCTAAACCGTTCGTTTGATCGATCTCAAATTGGGCCAGTAGATAGATTTTGAGCTCCTCTTTCGACTGATATATAATTCAAAGCTATTAAACGTCATTTTCATTTTGAAAACATTGATTGAAAATCACCCCAAAATGACCACTTCCAAACAGTTTTTGGTCAATGCTTTCTTTATTTCGTAGGTAAACTCAATAAATTTTGACTCATTTTACGCAGAATCTCACGCTGAATCCAAATCTGGAATTTAAATTCAGATCCGACAACAAATAACTGAGTTATGGCCGTTTGAATTTTTGGGTTGTCGCCAGATGGCCAAATTTTTGAAGGTTCCAAACAATTCATGCTCGATATCTCGAAAACTATTTCAGATATTGGAATGCGGTTTGCGGCATCGTTTTTCTCGCGATTTTTTACATAAGAAATCGTTTTTAGATTTTCCAAAAGTCGAAATTTGCAAATTTTCGCAAAAATTCATGACTAAAACTATGGCCAAATTTCTCATATCGATATCTCGCTTATTTTTTAGAGTAAACTCGAGTTATTATACATCAGTGAACGCAGAATTTTACGCAGATTCCAAATCTGGGATTTAAATTCAGATCCGACAAAAAATAACTGAGTTATGGCCGATCAAAGTTTCGGATAGTTGATTTTCATTTTTTCTCATTTTTCCCAATTTTCAAAGTTAAATATCTCGGAAACTATTAGAGATATTGAGATGCGGTTTGCGCCATCGTTTTTTTCGGCTCATTTTACGTCAGAAAAAGTGCTTAAAAGTCGAAAATTCGATAGTCGATTTTTCGCGAAAAAAAATTGCGACTCAAACGATGAAAATTTTTATTTTTTTTTATTTTTGGCTATAACTCCTAAACCGTTTGTTTGATCGATCTCAAATTGAGCCAGTAGATAGATTTCGAGCTCCTCTTTCGAATGATATATAATACAAAGGTATTAAACGTCGTTTTTACATTAAAAATAGTGATTAAAAATCACCCCAAAATGACCACTTCCAAACAGTTTTTGGTCAATGCTTTCTTTATTTCGTAGGTAAACTCAATAAATTTTGACTCATTTTACGCACAATCTCACGCTGAATCCAAATCTGGAATTTAAATTCAGATCCGACAACAAATAACTGAGTTATGGCCGTTTGAATTTTTGGGTTGTCGCCAGATGGCCAAATTTTTGAAGGTTCCAAACAATTCATGCTCGATATCTCGAAAACTATTTCAGATATTGGAATGCGGTTTGCGGCATCGTTTTTCTCGCGATTTTTTACATAAGAAATCGTTTTTAGATTTTCCAAAAGTCGAAATTTGCAAATTTTCGCAAAAATTCATGACTAAAACTATGGCCAAACTTCTCATATCGATATCTCGCTTATTTTTTAGAGTAAACTCGAGTTATTATACATCAGTGAACGCAGAATTTTACGCAGATTCCAAATCTGGGATTTAAATTCAGATCCGACAAGAAATAACTGAGTTATGGCCGATCAAAGTTTCGGATAGTTGATTTTCATTTTTTCTCATTTTTCCCAATTTTCAAAGTTAAATATCTCGGAAACTATTAGAGATATTGAGATGCGGTTTGCGCCATCGTTTTTCTCGGCTCATTTTACGTTAGAAAAAGTGCTTAAAAGCCCAAAATTCGATAGTCGATTTTTCGCGAAAAAAAATTGCGACTCAAACGATGAAAATTTTTATTTTTTTTTATTTTTGGGCATAACTCCTAAACCGTTTGTTTGATCGATCTCAAATTGGGCCAGTAGATAGATTTTGAGCTCCTCTTTCGACTGATATATAATTCAATGCTATTAAACGTCATTTTCATTTTGAAAACATTGATTGAAAATCACCCCAAAATGACCACTTCCAAACAGTTTTTGGTCAATGCTTTCTTTATTTCGTAGGTAAACTCAATAAATTTTGACTCATTTTACGCACAATCTCACGCTGAATCCAAATCTGGAATTTAAATTCAGATCCGACAACAAATAACTGAGTTATGGCCGTTTGAATTTTTGGGTTGTCGCCAGATGGCCAAATTTTTGAAGGTTCCAAACAATTCATGCTCGATATCTCGAAAACTATTTCAGATATTGGAATGCGGTTTGCGGCATCGTTTTTCTCGCGATTTTTTACATAAGAAATCGTTTTTAGATTTTCCAAAAGTCGAAATTTGCAAATTTTCGCAAAAATTCATGACTAAAACTATGGCCAAACTTCTCATATCGATATCTCGCTTATTTTTTAGAGTAAACTCGAGTTATTATACATCAGTGAACGCAGAATTTTACGCAGATTCCAAATCTCGGATTTAAATTCAGATCCGACAACAAATAACTGAGTTAATGGCCGATCAAAGTTTCGGATAGTTGATTTTCATTTTTTCTCATTTTTCCCAATTTTCAAAGTTAAATATCTCGGAAACTATTAGAGATATTGAGATGCGGTTTGCGCCATCGTTTTTCTCGGCTCATTTTACGTTAGAAAAAGTGCTTAAAAGCCCAAAATTCGATAGTCGATTTTTCGCGAAAAAAAATTGCGACTCAAACGATGAAAATTTTTATTTTTTTTTATTTTTGGGCATAACTCCTAAACCGTTTGTTTGATCGATCTCAAATTGAGCCAGTAGATAGATTTCGAGCTCCTCTTTCGAATGATATATAATACAAAGGTATTAAACGTCGTTTTTACATTAAAAATAGTGATGGAAAATCACCCCAAAATGACCACTTCCAAACAGTTTTTGGTCAATGCTTTCTTTATTTCGTAGGTAAACTTAATAAATTTTGACTCATTTTACGCAGAATCTCACGCTGAATCCAAATCTGGAATTTAAATTCAGATCTGACAACAAATAACTGAGTTATGGCCGTTTGAATTTTTGGGTTGTCGCCAGATGGCCAAATTTTTGAAGGTTCCAAACAATTCATGCTCGATATCTCGAAAACTATTTCAGATATTGGAATGCGGTTTGCGGCATCGTTTTTCTCGCGATTTTTTACATAAGAAATCGTTTTTAGATTTTCCAAAAGTCGAAATTTGCAAATTTTCGCAAAAATTCATGACTAAAACTATGGCCAAACTTCTCATATCGATATCTCGCTTATTTTTTAGAGTAAACTCGAGTTATTATACATCAGTGAACGCAGAATTTTACGCAGATTCCAAATCTCGGATTTAAATTCAGATCCGACAACAAATAACTGAGTTATGGCCGATCAAAGTTTCGGATAGTTGATTTTCATTTTTTCTCATTTTTCCCAATTTTCAAAGTTAAATATCTCGGAAACTATTAGAGATATTGAGATGCGGTTTGCGCCATCGTTTTTCTCGGCTCATTTTACGTTAGAAAAAGTGCTTAAAAGCCCAAAATTCGATAGTCGATTTTTCGCGAAAAAAAATTGCGACTCAAACGATGAAAATTTTTATTTTTTTTTATTTTTGGGCATAACTCCTAAACCGTTTGTTTGATCGATCTCAAATTGGGCCAGTAGATAGATTTTGAGCTCCTCTTTCGACTGATATATAATTCAATGCTATTAAACGTCATTTTCATTTTGAAAACATTGATTGAAAATCACCCCAAAATGACCACTTTCAAACAGTTTTTGGTCAATGCTTTCTTTATTTCGTAGGTAAACTCAATAAATTTTGACTCATTTTACGCACAATCTCACGCTGAATCCAAATCTGGAATTTAAATTCAGATCCGACAACAAATAACTGAGTTATGGCCGTTTGAATTTTTGGGTTGTCGCCAGATGGCCAAATTTTTGAAGGTTCCAAACAATTCATGCTCGATATCTCGAAAACTATTTCAGATATTGGAATGCGGTTTGCGGCATCGTTTTTCTCGCGATTTTTTACATAAGAAATCGTTTTTAGATTTTCCAAAAGTCGAAATTTGCAAATTTTCGGAAAAATTCATGACTAAAACTATGGCCAAATTTCTCATATCGATATCTCGCTTATTTTTTAGAGTAAACTCGAGTTATTATACATCAGTGAACGCAGAATTTTACGCAGATTCCAAATCTGGGATTTAAATTCAGATCCGACAACAAATAACTGAGTTATGGCCGATCAAAGTTTCGGATAGTTGATTTTCATTTTTTCTCATTTTTCCCAATTTTCAAAGTTAAATATCTCGGAAACTATTAGAGATATTGAGATGCGGTTTGCGCCATCGTTTTTCTCGGCTCATTTTACGTTAGAAAAAGTGCTTAAAAGCCCAAAATTCGATGGTCGATTTTTCGCGAAAAAAAATTGCGACTCAAACGATGAAAATTTTTATTTTTTTTTATTTTTGGGCATAACTCCTAAACCGTTTGTTTGATCGATCTCAAATTGGGCCAGTAGATAGATTTTGAGCTCCTCTTTCGACTGATATATAATTCAATGCTATTAAACGTCATTTTCATTTTGAAAACATTGATTGAAAATCACCCCAAAATGACCACTTCCAAACAGTTTTTGGTCAATGCTTTCTTTATTTCGTAGGTAAACTCAATAAATTTTGACTCATTTTACGCACAATCTCACGCTGAATCCAAATCTGGAATTTAAATTCAGATCCGACAACAAATAACTGAGTTATGGCCGTTTGAATTTTTGGGTTGTCGCCAGATGGCCAAATTTTTGAAGGTTCCAAACAATTCATGCTCGATATCTCGAAAACTATTTCAGATATTGGAATGCGGTTTGCGGCATCGTTTTTCTCGCGATTTTTTACATAAGAAATCGTTTTTAGATTTTCCAAAAGTCGAAATTTGCAAATTTTCGCAAAATTTCATGACTAAAACTATGGCCAAACTTCTCATATCGATATCTCGCTTATTTTTTAGAGTAAACTCGAGTTATTATACATCAGTGAACGCAGAATTTTACGCAGATTCCAAATCTGGGATTTAAATTCAGATACGACTGCAAATAACAGAGTTATGGCCGATCAAAGTTTCGGATAGTTGATTTTCATTTTTTCTCATTTTTCCCAATTTTCAAAGTTAAATATCTCGGAAACTATTAGAGATATTGAGATGCGGTTTGCGTCATCGTTTTTCTCGGCTCATTTTACGTCAGAAAAAGTGCTTAAAAGTCGAGAATTCGATAGTCGATTTTTCGCGAAAAAAAATTGCGACTCAAACGATGAAAATTTTTCAATTTTTTTATTTTTGACCATAACTCGTAAACCGTTTGTTTGATCGATCTCAAATTGGGCCAGTGGATAGATTTTGAGCTCCTCTTTCGACTGTTATATAATTCAATGCTATTAAACGTCATTTTCATTTTGAAAACATTGATTGAAAATCACCCCAAAATGACCACTTCCAAACAGTTTTTGGTCAATGCTTTCTTTATTTCGTAGGTAAACTCAATAAATTTTGACTCATTTTACGCAGAATCTCACGCTGAATCCAAATCTGGAATTTAAATTCAGATCTGACAACAAATAACTGAGTTATGGCCGTTTGAATTTTTGGGTTGTCGCCAGATGGCCAAATTTTTGAAGGTTCCAAACAATTCATGCTCGATATCTCGAAAACTATTTCAGATATTGGAATGCGGTTTGCGGCATCGTTTTTCTCGCGATTTTTTACATAAGAAATCGTTTTTAGATTTTCCAAAAGTCGAAATTTGCAAATTTTTGCAAAAATTCATGACTAAAACTATGGCCAAACTTCTCATATCGATATCTCGCTTATTTTTTAGAGTAAACTCGAGTTATTATACATCAGTGAACGCAGAATTTTACGCAGATTCCAAATCTCGGATTTAAATTCAGATCCGACAACAAATAACTGAGTTATGGCCGTTTGAATTTTTGGGTTGTCGCCAGATGGCCAAATTTTTGAAGGTTCCAAACAATTCATGCTCGATATCTCGAAAACTATTTCAGATATTGGAATGCGGTTTGCGGCATCGTTTTTCTCGCGATTTTTTACATAAGAAATCGTTTTTAGATTTTCCAAAAGTCGAAATTTGCAAATTTTCGCAAAAATTCATGACTAAAACTATGGCCAAACTTCTCATATCGATATCTCGCTTATTTTTTAGAGTAAACTCGAGTTATTATACATCAGTGAACGCAGAATTTTACGCAGATTCCAAATCTCGGATTTAAATTCAGATCCGACAACAAATAACTGAGTTAATGGCCGATCAAAGTTTCGGATAGTTGATTTTCATTTTTTCTCATTTTTCCCAATTTTCAAAGTTAAATATCTCGGAAACTATTAGAGATATTGAGATGCGGTTTGCGCCATCGTTTTTCTCGGCTCATTTTACGTTAGAAAAAGTGCTTAAAAGCCCAAAATTCGATAGTCGATTTTTCGCGAAAAAAAATTGCGACTCAAACGATGAAAATTTTTATTTTTTTTTATTTTTGGGCATAACTCCTAAACCGTTTGTTTGATCGATCTCAAATTGAGCCAGTAGATAGATTTCGAGCTCCTCTTTCGAATGATATATAATACAAAGGTATTAAACGTCGTTTTTACATTAAAAATAGTGATGGAAAATCACCCCAAAATGACCACTTCCAAACAGTTTTTGGTCAATGCTTTCTTTATTTCGTAGGTAAACTTAATAAATTTTGACTCATTTTACGCAGAATCTCACGCTGAATCCAAATCTGGAATTTAAATTCAGATCTGACAACAAATAACTGAGTTATGGCCGTTTGAATTTTTGGGTTGTCGCCAGATGGCCAAATTTTTGAAGGTTCCAAACAATTCATGCTCGATATCTCGAAAACTATTTCAGATATTGGAATGCGGTTTGCGGCATCGTTTTTCTCGCGATTTTTTACATAAGAAATCGTTTTTAGATTTTCCAAAAGTCGAAATTTGCAAATTTTCGCAAAAATTCATGACTAAAACTATGGCCAAACTTCTCATATCGATATCTCGCTTATTTTTTAGAGTAAACTCGAGTTATTATACATCAGTGAACGCAGAATTTTACGCAGATTCCAAATCTCGGATTTAAATTCAGATCCGACAACAAATAACTGAGTTATGGCCGATCAAAGTTTCGGATAGTTGATTTTCATTTTTTCTCATTTTTCCCAATTTTCAAAGTTAAATATCTCGGAAACTATTAGAGATATTGAGATGCGGTTTGCGCCATCGTTTTTCTCGGCTCATTTTACGTTAGAAAAAGTGCTTAAAAGCCCAAAATTCGATAGTCGATTTTTCGCGAAAAAAAATTGCGACTCAAACGATGAAAATTTTTATTTTTTTTTATTTTTGGGCATAACTCCTAAACCGTTTGTTTGATCGATCTCAAATTGGGCCAGTAGATAGATTTTGAGCTCCTCTTTCGACTGATATATAATTCAATGCTATTAAACGTCATTTTCATTTTGAAAACATTGATTGAAAATCACCCCAAAATGACCACTTTCAAACAGTTTTTGGTCAATGCTTTCTTTATTTCGTAGGTAAACTCAATAAATTTTGACTCATTTTACGCACAATCTCACGCTGAATCCAAATCTGGAATTTAAATTCAGATCCGACAACAAATAACTGAGTTATGGCCGTTTGAATTTTTGGGTTGTCGCCAGATGGCCAAATTTTTGAAGGTTCCAAACAATTCATGCTCGATATCTCGAAAACTATTTCAGATATTGGAATGCGGTTTGCGGCATCGTTTTTCTCGCGATTTTTTACATAAGAAATCGTTTTTAGATTTTCCAAAAGTCGAAATTTGCAAATTTTCGGAAAAATTCATGACTAAAACTATGGCCAAATTTCTCATATCGATATCTCGCTTATTTTTTAGAGTAAACTCGAGTTATTATACATCAGTGAACGCAGAATTTTACGCAGATTCCAAATCTGGGATTTAAATTCAGATCCGACAACAAATAACTGAGTTATGGCCGATCAAAGTTTCGGATAGTTGATTTTCATTTTTTCTCATTTTTCCCAATTTTCAAAGTTAAATATCTCGGAAACTATTAGAGATATTGAGATGCGGTTTGCGCCATCGTTTTTCTCGGCTCATTTTACGTTAGAAAAAGTGCTTAAAAGCCCAAAATTCGATGGTCGATTTTTCGCGAAAAAAAATTGCGACTCAAACGATGAAAATTTTTATTTTTTTTTATTTTTGGGCATAACTCCTAAACCGTTTGTTTGATCGATCTCAAATTGGGCCAGTAGATAGATTTTGAGCTCCTCTTTCGACTGATATATAATTCAATGCTATTAAACGTCATTTTCATTTTGAAAACATTGATTGAAAATCACCCCAAAATGACCACTTCCAAACAGTTTTTGGTCAATGCTTTCTTTATTTCGTAGGTAAACTCAATAAATTTTGACTCATTTTACGCACAATCTCACGCTGAATCCAAATCTGGAATTTAAATTCAGATCCGACAACAAATAACTGAGTTATGGCCGTTTGAATTTTTGGGTTGTCGCCAGATGGCCAAATTTTTGAAGGTTCCAAACAATTCATGCTCGATATCTCGAAAACTATTTCAGATATTGGAATGCGGTTTGCGGCATCGTTTTTCTCGCGATTTTTTACATAAGAAATCGTTTTTAGATTTTCCAAAAGTCGAAATTTGCAAATTTTCGCAAAATTTCATGACTAAAACTATGGCCAAACTTCTCATATCGATATCTCGCTTATTTTTTAGAGTAAACTCGAGTTATTATACATCAGTGAACGCAGAATTTTACGCAGATTCCAAATCTGGGATTTAAATTCAGATACGACTGCAAATAACAGAGTTATGGCCGATCAAAGTTTCGGATAGTTGATTTTCATTTTTTCTCATTTTTCCCAATTTTCAAAGTTAAATATCTCGGAAACTATTAGAGATATTGAGATGCGGTTTGCGTCATCGTTTTTCTCGGCTCATTTTACGTCAGAAAAAGTGCTTAAAAGTCGAGAATTCGATAGTCGATTTTTCGCGAAAAAAAATTGCGACTCAAACGATGAAAATTTTTCAATTTTTTTATTTTTGACCATAACTCGTAAACCGTTTGTTTGATCGATCTCAAATTGGGCCAGTGGATAGATTTTGAGCTCCTCTTTCGACTGTTATATAATTCAATGCTATTAAACGTCATTTTCATTTTGAAAACATTGATTGAAAATCACCCCAAAATGACCACTTCCAAACAGTTTTTGGTCAATGCTTTCTTTATTTCGTAGGTAAACTCAATAAATTTTGACTCATTTTACGCAGAATCTCACGCTGAATCCAAATCTGGAATTTAAATTCAGATCTGACAACAAATAACTGAGTTATGGCCGTTTGAATTTTTGGGTTGTCGCCAGATGGCCAAATTTTTGAAGGTTCCAAACAATTCATGCTCGATATCTCGAAAACTATTTCAGATATTGGAATGCGGTTTGCGGCATCGTTTTTCTCGCGATTTTTTACATAAGAAATCGTTTTTAGATTTTCCAAAAGTCGAAATTTGCAAATTTTTGCAAAAATTCATGACTAAAACTATGGCCAAACTTCTCATATCGATATCTCGCTTATTTTTTAGAGTAAACTCGAGTTATTATACATCAGTGAACGCAGAATTTTACGCAGATTCCAAATCTGGGATTTAAATTCAGATCCGACAACAAATAACTGAGTTATGGCCGATCAAAGTTTCGGATAGTTGATTTTCATTTTTTCTCATTTTTCCCAATTTTCAAAGTTAAATATCTCGGAAACTATTAGAGATATTGAGATGCGGTTTGCGCCATCGTTTTTCTCGGCTCATTTTACGTTAGAAAAAGTGCTTAAAAGCCCAAAATTCGATAGTCGATTTTTCGCGAAAAAAAATTGCGACTCAAACGATGAAAATTTTTATTTTTTTTTATTTTTGGGCATAACTCCTAAACCGTTTGTTTGATCGATCTCAAATTGGGCCAGTGGATAGATTTTGAGCTCCTCTTTCGAATGATATATAATACAAAGGTATTAAACGTCGTTTTTACATTAAAAATAGTGATTGAAAATCACCCCAAAATGACCACTTCCAAACAGTTTTTGGTCAATGCTTTCTTTATTTCGTAGGTAAACTCAATAAATTTTGACTCATTTTACGCAGAATCTCACGCTGAATCCAAATCTGGAATTTAAATTCAGATCTGACAACAAATAACTGAGTTATGGCCGTTTGAATTTTTGGGTTGTCGCCAGATGGCCAAATTTTTGAAGGTTCCAAACAATTCATGCTCGATATCTCGAAAACTATTTCAGATATTGGAATGCGGTTTGCGGCATCGTTTTTCTCGCGATTTTTTACATAAGAAATCGTTTTTAGATTTTCCAAAAGTCGAAATTTGCAAATTTTTGCAAAAATTCATGACTAAAACTATGGCCAAACTTCTCATATCGATATCTCGCTTATTTTTTAGAGTAAACTCGAGTTATTATACATCAGTGAACGCAGAATTTTACGCAGATTCCAAATCTGGGATTTAAATTCAGATCCGACAACAAATAACTGAGTTATGGCCGATCAAAGTTTCGGATAGTTGATTTTCATTTTTTCTCATTTTTCCCAATTTTCAAAGTTAAATATCTCGGAAACTATTAGAGATATTGAGATGCGGTTTGCGCCATCGTTTTTCTCGGCTCATTTTACGTTAGAAAAAGTGCTTAAAAGCCCAAAATTCGATAGTCGATTTTTCGCGAAAAAAAATTGCGACTCAAACGATGAAAATTTTTATTTTTTTTTATTTTTGGGCATAACTCCTAAACCGTTTGTTTGATCGATCTCAAATTGGGCCAGTGGATAGATTTTGAGCTCCTCTTTCGAATGATATATAATACAAAGGTATTAAACGTCGTTTTTACATTAAAAATAGTGATTGAAAATCACCCCAAAATGACCACTTCCAAACAGTTTTTGGTCAATGCTTTCTTTATTTCGTAGGTAAACTCAATAAATTTTGACTCATTTTACGCAGAATCTCACGCTGAATCCAAATCTGGAATTTAAATTCAGATCCGACAACAAATAACTGAGTTATGGCCGTTTGAATTTTTGGGTTGTCGCCAGATGGCCAAATTTTTGAAGGTTCCAAACAATTCATGCTCGATATCTCGAAAACTATTTCAGATATTGGAATGCGGTTGCCGGCATCGTTTTTCTCGCGATTTTTTACATAAGAAATCGTTTTTAGATTTTCCAAAAGTCGAAATTTGCAAATTTTCGCAAAAATTCATGACTAAAACTATGGCCAAACTTCTCATATCGATATCTCGCTTATTTTTTAGAGTAAACTCGAGTTATTATACATCAGTGAACGCAGAATTTTACGCAGATTCCAAATCTGGGATTTAAATTCAGATCCGACAACAAATAACTGAGTTATGGCCGATCAAAGTTTCGGATAGTTGATTTTCATTTTTTCTCATTTTTCCCAATTTTCAAAGTTAAATATCTCGGAAACTATTAGAGATATTGAGATGCGGTTTGCGCCATCGTTTTTCTCGGCTCATTTTACGTCAGAAAAAGTGCTTAAAAGCCCAAAATTCGATAGTCGATTTTTCGCGAAAAAAAATTGCGACTCAAACGATGAAAATTTTTATTTTTTTTTTATTTTTGGGCATAACTCCTAAACCGTTTGTTTGATCGATCTCAAATTGGGCCAGTAGATAGATTTTGAGCTCCTCTTTCGACTGATATATAATTCAATGCTATTAAACGTCATTTTCATTTTGAAAACATTGATTGAAAATCACCCCAAAATGACCACTTCCAAACAGTTTTTGGTCAATGCTTTCTTTATTTCGTAGGTAAACTCAATAAATTTCGACTCATTTTACGCAGAATCTCACGCTGAATCCATATCTGGAATTTAAATTCAGATCCGACAACAAATAACTGAGTTATGGCCGTTTGAATTTTTGGGTTGTCGCCAGATGGCCAAATTTTTGAAGGTTCCAAACAATTCATGCTCGATATCTCGAAAACTATTTCAGATATTGGAATGCGGTTTGCGGCATCGTTTTTCTCGCGATTTTTTACATAAGAAATCGTTTTTAGATTTTCCAAAAGTCGAAATTTGCAAATTTTTGCAAAAATTCATGACTAAAACTATGGCCAAACTTCTCATATCGATATCTCGCTTATTTTTTAGAGTAAACTCGAGTTATTATACATCAGTGAACGCAGAATTTTACGCAGATTCCAAATCTGGGATTTAAATTCAGATACGACTGCAAATAACAGAGTTATGGCCGATCAAAGTTTCGGATAGTTGATTTTCATTTTTTCTCATTTTTCCCAATTTTCAAAGTTAAATATCTCGGAAACTATTAGAGATATTGAGATGCGGTTTGCGCCATCGTTTTTTTCGGCTCATTTTACGTCAGAAAAAGTGCTTAAAAGTCGAGAATTCGATAGTCGATTTTTCGCGAAAAAAAATTGCGACTCAAACGATGAAAATTTTTCAATTTTTTTATTTTTGACCATAACTCGTAAACCGTTTGTTTGATCGATCTCAAATTGGGCCAGTGGATAGATTTTGAGCTCCTCTTTCGACTGTTATATAATTCAATGCTATTAAACGTCATTTTCATTTTGAAAACATTGATTGAAAATCACCCCAAAATGACCACTTCCAAACAGTTTTTGGTCAATGCTTTCTTTATTTCGTAGGTAAACTCAATAAATTTTGACTCATTTTACGCAGAATCTCACGCTGAATCCAAATCTGGAATTTAAATTCAGATCCGACAACAAATAACTGAGTTATGGCCGTTTGAATTTTTGGGTTGTCGCCAGATGGCCAAATTTTTGAAGGTTCCAAACAATTCATGCTCGATATCTCGAAAACTATGTCAGATATTGGAATGCGGTTTGCGGCATCGTTTTTCTCGGCTCATTTTACGTTAGAAAAAGTGCTTAAAAGCCCAAAATTCGATAGTCGATTTTTCGCGAAAAAAAATTGCGACTCAAACGATGAAAATTTTTATTTTTTTTTATTTTTGACCATAACTCGTAAACCGTTTGTTTGATCGATCTCAAATTGGGCCAGTGGATAGATTTCGAGCTCCTCTTTCGAATGATATATAATACAAAGGTATTAAACGTCGTTTTTACATTAAAAATAGTGATTGAAAATCACCCCAAAATGACCACTTCCAAACAGTTTTTGGTCAATGCTTTCTTTATTTCGTAGGTAAACTCAATAAATTTTGACTCATTTTACGCAGAATCTCACGCTGAATCCAAATCTGGAATTTAAATTCAGATCCGACAACAAATAACTGAGTTATGGCCGTTTGAATTTTTGGGTTGTCGCCAGATGGCCAAATTTTTGAAGGTTCCAAACAATTCATGCTCGATATCTCGAAAACTATTTCAGATATTGGAATGCGGTTTGCGGCATCGTTTTTCTCGCGATTTTTTACATAAGAAATCGTTTTTAGATTTTCCAAAAGTCGAAATTTGCAAATTTTCGCAAAAATTCATGACTAAAACTATGGCCAAACTTCTCATATCGATATCTCGCTTATTTTTTAGAGTAAACTTGAGTTATTATACATCAGTGAACGCAGAATTTTACGCAGATTGCAAATTTGGGATTTAAATTTAGTGTCTTTATGATGTCATGGCTTTTGTAGTATCAGAGGAAGATGAACACCTAAAACTATTTGGTTTGTTTTAGTCGGAAAAAGAAATGAGCACTGAAATGTCCGACAAGCTGGCTGCGGTTACATCAGCATATAAAAACAACAATGATCTACAAGAATTGAAGAAGTCGTTAAATGAGATATTTTTGAGGAAGCGCCACTTGCGAAGGTCTAACCTTGGCTCTTGGCTCTTGGATCAGTTGGAATTAGAGCAATAATCAATTACCATTAATTAAGAATGGATAGCTTCGTCCATTTCAGATTGTTTCCCTCGTCTTTTTTAGGTAAGCCAACAAACATGTTCCTAATGAAACTTTTTCACACTTTTTGCAAGAAGGAGGGAGAGTGTCGAGTTTGTGTTTTTTTATTTTATTAATACTCCTTTAGTTTAATTTGAGGGTATTGTTTTTTATCATTCTTCCTTATTCCTGCAAATGGTTTTGATTCAAAAATTGTAAGTTTTAAAAACAAAAGTTTAGCCCTCTGGTGAGAGGAGGCGTGAACTATCAACTTCGGCGTTATTCCGCTAGGTGGCTTTTATGGAAAAACTTCTCTCACTTTTCGGTGTAAATAAATACAATAAACTACTTAACTTGTTAATTTTAACCTCAGAAAAACGAATCTGAACTTTGATTTAAGATTTACGACTTTGTTAATATTTTATTTAATATTATTTATGGACTAAAGACTGTTGACGCATGTCCTAGCTTCTATGCTTCGTTGACAGATTGCTTGACGCGGGAAATTGAATTTTAAAATTTTTAATATGCATTTTCTCAAAAAATCTTGCAGATAGCGAGGAACGGAGACCAAAAATGGATGTGGAAATGTCAAATTATGCCATGTGCATAGTTTCGTGTCGATCTGCGAACTTTCGCGTTTTTCGCCAAAAAAAGTTCAAAGACTAAACATCATGGATTTTTGGCGATTTCGACAAAAAATAAAATCTCTTTGAAACCGACTTTTTCCATCAATTTGGACCTCAGGAACAAGAATCCGTCAAAGATTTTTCGATCAGACGCTCCGTTAATGTTTTATTAATTTTTCAAACTTTTATTTGGTTTGCAGTTTTTCGATGAAAATTAAAGCAAGAAAATACTCTTTTTATTAATTTTGTCTTCAGGAGTAAGAATCTAAAGTCTGATTTAACATTCACGACTTGGTTACGATTCTATTAATTATTAAAAATTATTGTGTCTCTATCTTAACGTATGTCTTAACTTGACTATTTTGACAGCACACATTGAGGTTATGTTCATGATTTAACAAGAAACTACCAGAATTCTTTACTGTTTACTTTCTCGTTCTTCTGGGCATGGTAGCAAAGAAATTACACAAGTTAAGAAGTTCATTTGAAGCTATTTAGAGTTGGAGTTGATTTGCAACAAATTGATGGGTCTTTATTGAAATTTTTAAACGCAGGTAAGCTGAAAACTGTTTGAATTCCAGCCTTGAAATGTTTCGTGGTATTTCCAGGTTCCAACTTCATTACCAGAGTTTATTATTAAAGAGACTGAATCGATGGATGATACCCATAGCCTAAGATGTCGAAAAGGCGGTTGTCGTCGCTCAACGCTGAAGGACTCTGCAAGTTATTGCACAGAATTGAAGAAACCACCCATTCAGTGCTCCCAGAGTACAGTGAATTGATCCATCACGAAAAAGGTGCTGCTTTACTGCAATATGGATGAAAAAGGTTAAATTCAAAGTCAAATGTTCTTTTTCCAGTGGTTGAAGATGTCGTTCAGTGACTGGGAGATGTTTCAAGTGTTGCCTTATTGCATTGCGGGAGCACGAAGTTTGCAATGTTGAGTCTACGAGCAGAAAACCAGTATTCTCCTCTAGAGAAGAGCCAAAGGAACTCAACCAACGGAAACAGAGCATCATCGAGATGCAGTTGTCAAGAAAGAAAATATGTACTACAAAGGCTCTGAAGGTCATCTGGTGTCTTGTGAGCTATTTTGTGAAGTCAAGGAAACATCATTTATTGGTTTCTTGAAAACGCGAGATCTGTTTGTTCAGGAAGGATGGAAGGTTTGTTTGTTTTCTTTTCTCTCCATTCATGGTCTCACCTTAATCTCTTAGTTGCAGCTTAACACAACTTTGTTGTCTTTCCTGTTGGTCAAGAAGCAGGCGCAATTAAAAGCTTTGCCGCGAAGAAACAGCAATTGACTGCACAGAGTAAGAAGAGTTTTTCAGGTGAGATAAACAAACATGTTCTTGATGAAACTTTTTTACACTTCTTGCAGGAAGGAAGATGGTGGAAGGCGTGATATTACATCAACACTCAACTCAGGCATAGGAATGATGCCGAAGAGAGGATGCGAAATCTCGAGGTTTTAGAGGCTAAACAACTCCGGACTGACCGGACTATCCAGATACTTTGGGTGACAGTGCGGCGCGCGCGCGCGCTGTCGACTGAAGAGTCTGTTGATTTCGCTCAAGGATGGAATCGAAAGCGATCATTTCTGTGTCGAAGCTCTTCGAAATCGGGGAAGACTCAAAACCAAACACAAGTTTAGGTTTGTGGTTTTTCTTAAACTAATTTTGTTGATTTAGGAGAAAACGTTGCCAGAATTCGCCGACGAAATAAGAAAGTTGAAGGCGATGATCGTCAAACACGAAAACAGAATTCGAGCGTTGTTGTCTTATCATTTCTAAACAAGTGCTCAAATCGTTTGCAATTTTCGCTTCTACTTAATTATTATGTCATTTTTTATCACCCCAAAGTGGTGGCTCTTTAATATATATTATCTACGATTGTTAAATGTCTAGTTATAGAAGATTATAATATTTTTATGAAACAAATTTTCGCGAAAATTCATGATTAAAAAAACAATGCCAAACTTCTCATATCGATATCTCGCTTGTTTTTTGGTGTAAACTTGCGTTATTATACATCATTTTACCCATCGGCCACGGTGGATTATTCCCACGGACATTTACCCATTGTTAATCCCATCCTGATCTGAAGGCTTTGGATCACATCCCTTTGGTCCGTCCAGAGGTCGATTCTCCACCCACATCTAGCCCTTAAGATCTTGTACTTGAAGTTGGTATGGTTCCTAGCCTTTTTCTTTTTGGCGAAGTCAGAAACGCAGCTGCTGGTGGTGCTGATGCTAGTGACAAGTTGTCACGTTCCAAATGTTGCAGGTGAAGCGAGAGTTCCACGACTTCCGATGCACGTGACGTTGACTCCGCGGAAGCTTAGCCCTTCTTCGTTTTCACCGGCCTCATCTTCAGTCTCTCTGCCTCTTCGTGGTCCTCACCGCCCAAACACGGTACAAGAAATTCACGGCTTTCATCCAAGTCGTCTTCTCGGTTCTAATCCTCCTGAAATCAACCCAGAAAACTGAAAAACGATATTAAAATCCGCTCGGTTTCGAACAGTTTTCGCACCATCTTCGATCACGCAAGCAGTCCGCGAAGAGTGCAGCTCGTTTTACAGCGCGATCAAATCGACAAGAGGTACAACTTGTACACGTTCGAAATCACCACGAAAGTGCAAGCGGGGACACTTTTCAACAACGAGGTGGGGGGTTCAAGGTACAAGTCGGGTTAGACGAAATCGGCTGTCTCGCTTGTAGTAACAACAATTTAACGACGGTCAAAAGACCGAAAGAAGCGAGATTTAATGTAAGGAGTGTAGTCGAGGCGGTTTTCAACGTCTTTCTAAGTCCTGTTGTAGTTTTTAAGTAGAAACTTTGTACTCATTAATTTATTCATGTTAATGTTCGTGTTATTAATAAATTTCTTTAAATTTGCCGGTTCTTATTTGGGCTGTGTGTGATTGGTTGAAAACTAAACAGGTTTCTTCGCGACTGATATTTGAAATTTAATCGAAACCTTCTTAAAACATTTTTTTTTATTAATTTAGACTTCAGGAACAAGATTCTGTACTCTAAAGTCGGATTCAAAACGTAATTATAAGTTTACTTAAAATTTGCAATGTAGATAGGCAACCAATTATACACACATTATGCATTCATTTTTCGGTGTAAATAAATACAATAAACTACTTAACTTGTTAATTTTAACCTCAGAAAAACGAATCAAAACTTTGATTTAAGATTTACGACTTTGTTAATATTTTATTTAATATTATTTATGGACTAAAGACTGTTGACGCATGTCCTAGCTTCTATGCTTCGTTGACAGATTGCTTGACGCGGGAAATTGAATTTTAAAATTTTTAATTTGCATTTTCTCAAAAAATCTCACAGATAGCGAGGAACGGAGACCAGAAATGGATGTAGAAATGTCAAATTATGCCATGTGCAAAGTTTCGTGTCGATCTGAAAACTTTCGTGTTTTTCGCCAAAAAAAGTTCAAAGGGGTTAATCCATGGATTTTGGCGATTTTGACAAAAAATAAAATCTCTTTGAAACCGACTTTTTCCATCAATTTGGACCTCAGGAACAAGAATCCGTCAAAGATTTTTCGATCCGACGCTCCGTTAATTTTTTATTAATTTTTGAAACTTTTATTTGGTTTGCAGTTTTTCGATGAAAATTAAAGCAAGAAAATACTCTTTTTATTAATTTTGTCCTCAGGAGTAAGAATCTGAAGTCTGATTTAACATTCACGACTTGGTTACGATTCTATTAATTATTTAAAAATGGTATTGTGTCTCTATCTTAACGTATGTCTTAACTTGAATATTTTGACAGCACACATTGAGGTTATGTTCATGATTTACTAAACTTATTTTCAGAGTACAACAAATGATTAACAACGATCCTGCTTGCACAAGAGACTACCAGAATTCTTTACTGTTTACTTTCTCGTTCTTCTGGGCATGGTAGCAAAGAAATTACACAAGTTAAGAAGTTCATTTGAAGCTATTTAGAGTTGGAGTTGATTTGCAACAAATTGATGGGTCTTTTTGAAATTTTTAAACGCAGGTAAGCTGAAAACTGTTTGAATTCCAGCCTTGAAATGTTTCGTGGTATTTCAGGTTCCAACTTCATTACCAGAGTTTATTATTAAGAGACTGAATCGATGGATGATACCCATAGCCTAAGATGTCGAAAAGGCGGTTGTCGTCGCTCAACGCTAAAGGACTCTGCAAGTTATTGCACAGAATTGAAGAAACCACCCATTCAGTGCTCCCAGAGAACAGTGAATTGATCAAGGAGCATAACATCATGAAAAAGGTGCTGCTTTACTGCAATGTGGATGAAAAAGGTTAAATTTAAACATGTTTTAAGTCAAAGTCAAATGTTCTGTTTCCAGTGGTTGAAGATGTCGTTCAGTGACTGGGAAATGTTCAGAGTGTTGCTGATTTCATTGCGGGAGCACGAAGTTTGCAACGTTTTCAAACCTGATGAGTCTACGAGCAAAAAACGAGTGTTTCTCCAGAGAAGGCTCAAAGGAACTCAACCAACGGAAACAAAGTATCATCGAGATGCAGTTGTCAAGAAAGAAAATACTACAAAGGCTCTGAAGGTCATCTGGTGTCTTGTCAGCTATTTTGTGAAGTCAAAGAAACATCAAGGAATGGAAGTTTATAGAGAATTTTTATTGGTTTTTTGAAAACGCGAGATCTGGAATTCTGGATGCATCGCTGCTTGTTTGAGGAAGGATGGAAGGTTTGTTTTCTTTTCTCTCCATTTATGGTTTTTGGCAAACTTGCGCTAGACGTTAACTGTTACCAATAAACATCCCTAGGGGCTGCTACCAACTTTAGACGAGTGCATTTGATGGTCACGTGCAGTAAAATTCGTAATTTTGGAATGCGGTTTGCGGCATCGTTTTTCTCGCGATTTTTTACATAAGAAATCGTTTTTAGATTTTCCAAAAGTCGAAATTAAACGTCGTTTTTACATTAAAAATAGTGATTGAAAATCACCCCAAAATGACCACTTCCAAACAGTTTTTGGTCAATGCTTTCTTTATTTCTTGGGTAAACTCAATAAATTTTGACTCATTTTACGCAGAATCTCACGCTGAATCCAAATCTGGAATTTAAATTCAGATCCGACAACAAATAACTGAGTTATGGCCGTTTGAATTTTTGGGTTGTCGCCAGATGGCCAAATTTTTGAAGGTTCCAAACAATTCATGCTCGATATCTCGAAAACTATTTCAGATATTGGAATGCGGTTTGCGGCATCGTTTTTCTCGCGATTTTTTACATAAGAAATCGTTTTTAGATTTTCCAAAAGTCGAAATTTGCAAATTTTCGCAAAAATTCATGACTAAAACTATGGCCAAACTTCTCATATCGATATCTCGCTTATTTTTTAGAGTAAACTCGAGTTATTATACATCGTTGAACGCAGAATTTTACGCAGATTCCAAATCTGGGATTTAAATTCAGATCCGACAACAAATAACTGAGTTATGGCTGATCAAAATTTCGGATAGTTGATTTTCATTTTTTCTCATTTTTCCCAATTTTCAAAGTTAAATATCTCGGAAACTATTAGAGATATTGAGATGCGGTTTGCGCCATCGTTTTTCTCGGCTCATTTTACGTCAGAAAAAGTGCTTAAAAGTCGAAAATTTGATAGTCGATTTTTCGCGAAAAAAAATTGCGACTCAAACGATGAAAATTTTTCAATTTTTTTATTTTTGACCATAACTCGTAAACCGTTTGTTTGATCGATCTCAAATTGGGCCAGTGGATAGATTTTGAGCTCCTCTTTCGACTGATATATAATTCAATGCTATTAAACGTCATTTTCATTTTGAAAACATTGATTGAAAATCACCATAAAATGACCACTTCCAAACAGTTTTTGGTCAATGCTTTCTTTATTTCGTAGGTAAACTCAATAAATTTTGACTCATTTTACGCAGAATCTCACGCTGAATCCAAATCTGGAATTTAAATTCAGATCCGACAACAAATAACTGAGTTATGGCCGTTTGAATTTTTGGGTTGTCGCCAGATGGCCAAATTTTTGAAGGTTCCAAACAATTCATGCTCGATATCTCGAAAACTATTTCAGATATTGGAATGCGGTTTGCGGCATCGTTTTTCTCGCGATTTTTTACATAAGAAATCGTTTTTAGATTTTCCAAAAGTCAAAATTTGCAAATTTTCGCAAAAATTCATGACTAAAACTATGGCCAAATTTCTCATATCGATATCTCGCTTATTTTTTAGAGTAAACTCGAGTTATTATACATCCGTGAACGCAGAATTTTACGCAGATTCCAAATCTGGGATTTAAATTCAGATCCGACAACAAATAACTGAGTTATGGCCGATCAAAGTTTCGGATAGTTGATTTTCATTTTTTCTCATTTTTCCCAATTTTCAAAGTTAAATATCTCGGAAACTATTAGAGATATTGAGATGCGGTTTGCGCCATCGTTTTTTTCGGCTCATTTTACGTCAGAAAAAGTGCTTAAAAGTCGAAAATTCGATAGTCGATTTTTCGCGAAAAAAAATTGCGACTCAAACGATGAAAATTTTTATTTTTTTTTATTTTTGGCTATAACTCCTAAACCGTTTGTTTGATCGATCTCAAATTGAGCCAGTAGATAGATTTCGAGCTCTTCTTTCGAATGATATATAATACAAAGGTATTAAACGTCGTTTTTACATTAAAAATAGTGATTGAAAATCACCCCAAAATGACCACTTCCAAACAGTTTTTGGTCAATGCTTTCTTTATTTCGTAGGTAAACTCAATAAATTTTGACTCATTTTACGCAGAATCTCACGCTGAATCCAAATCTGGAATTTAAATTCAGATCCGACAACAAATAACTGAGTTATGGCCGTTTGAATTTTTGGGTTGTCGCCAGATGGCCAAATTTTTGAAGGTTCCAAACAATTCATGCTCGATATCTCGAAAACTATTTCAGATATTGGAATGCGGTTTGCGGCATCGTTTTTCTCGCGATTTTTTACATAAGAAATCGTTTTTAGATTTTCCAAAAGTCGAAATTTGCAAATTTTCGCAAAAATTCATGACTAAAACTATGGCCAAACTTCTCATATCGATATCTCGCTTATTTTTTAGAGTAAACTCGAGTTATTATACATCAGTGAACGCAGAATTTTACGCAGATTCCAAATCTGGGATTTAAATTCAGATCCGACAACAAATAACTGAGTTATGGCCGATCAAAGTTTCGGATAGTTGATTTTCATTTTTTCTCATTTTTCCCAATTTTCAAAGTTAAATATCTCGGAAACTATTAGAGATATTGAGATGCGGTTTGCGCCATCGTTTTTCTCGGCTCATTTTACGTTAGAAAAAGTGCTTAAAAGCCCAAAATTCGATAGTCGATTTTTCGCGAAAAAAAATTGCGACTCAAACGATGAAAATTTTTATTTTTTTTTATTTTTGGGCATAACTCCTAAACCGTTTGTTTGATCGATCTCAAATTGGGGCAGTAGATAGATTTTGAGCTGCTCTTTCGACTGATGTATAATTCAATGCTATTAAACGTCATTTTCATTTTGAAAACATTGATTGAAAATCACCCCAAAATGACCACTTCCAAACAGTTTTTGGTCAATGCTTTCTTTATTTCGTAGGTAAACTCAATAAATTTTGACTCATTTTACGCAGAATCTCACGCTGAATCCAAATCTGGAATTTAAATTCAGATCCGACAACAAATAACTGAGTTATGGCCGTTTGAATTTTTGGGTTGTCGCCAGATGGCCAAATTTTTGAAGGTTCCAAACAATTCATGCTCGATATCTCGAAAACTATTTCAGATATTGGAATGCGGTTTGCGGCATCGTTTTTCTCGCGATTTTTTACATAAGAAATCGTTTTTAGATTTTCCAAAAGTCGAAATTTGCAAATTTTCGCAAAAATTCATGACTAAAACTATGGCCAAACTTCTCATATCGATATCTCGCTTATTTTTTAGAGTAAACTCGAGTTATTATACATCAGTGAACGCAGAATTTTACGCAGATTCCAAATCTGGGATTTAAATTCAGATCCGACAACAAATAACTGAGTTATGGCCGATCAAAGTTTCGGATAGTTGATTTTCATTTTTTCTCATTTTTCCCAATTTTCAAAGTTAAATATCTCGGAAACTATTAGAGATATTGAAATGCGGTTTGCGCCATCGTTTTTTTCGGTTCATTTTACGTCAGAAAAAGTGCTTAAAAGTCGAAAATTCGATAGTCGATTTTTCGCGAAAAAAAATTGCGACTCAAACGATGAAAATTTTTCAATTTTTTTATTTTTGACCATAACTCGTAAACCGTTTGTTTGATCGATCTCAAATTGGGCCAGTGGATAGATTTTGAGCTCCTCTTTCGACTGATATATAATTCAATGCTATTAAACGTCATTTTCATTTTGAAAACATTGATTGAAAATCACCCCAAAATGACCACTTCCTAACAGTTTTTGGTCAATGCTTTCTTTATTTCGTAGGTAAACTCAATAAATTTTGACTCATTTTACGCAGAATCTCACGCTGAATCCAAATCTGCAATTTAAATTCAGATCCGACAACAAATAACTGAGTTATGGCCGTTTGAATTTTTGGGATGTCGCCAGATGGCCAAATTTTTGAAGGTTCCAAACAATTCATGCTCGATATCTCGAAAACTATTTCAGATATTGGAATGCGGTTTGCGGCATCGTTTTTCTCGCGATTTTTTACATAAGAAATCGTTTTTAGATTTTCCAAAAGTCGAAATTTGCAAATTTTCGCAAAAATTCATGACTAAAACTATGGCCAAACTTCTCATATCGATATCTCGCTTATTTTTTAGAGTAAACTCGAGTTATTATACATCAGTGAACGCAGAATTTTACGCAGATTCCAAATCTGGGATTTAAATTCAGATCCGACAACAAATAACTGAGTTATGGCCGATCAAAGTTTCGGATAGTTGATTTTCATTTTTTCTCATTTTTCCCAATTTTCAAAGTTAAATATCTCGGAAACTATTAGAGATATTGAGATGCGGTTTGCGCCATCGTTTTTCTCGGCTCATTTTACGTTAGAAAAAGTGCTTAAAAGCCCAAAATTCGATAGTCGATTTTTCGCGAAAAAAAATTGCGATTCAAACGATGAAAATTTTTATTTTTTTTTATTTTTGGGCATAACTCCTAAACCGTTTGTTTGATCGATCTCAAATTGGGCCAGTAGATAGATTTTGAGCTCCTCTTTCGACTGATATATAATTCAATGCTATTAAACGTCATTTTCATTTTGAAAACATTGATTGAAAATCACCCCAAAATGACCACTTCCAAACAGTTTTTGGTCAATGCTTTCTTTATTTCGTAGGTAAACTCAATAAATTTTGACTCATTTTACGCAGAATCTCACGCTGAATCCAAATCTGGAATTTAAATTCAGATCCGACAACAAATAACTGAGTTATGGCCGTTTGAATTTTTGGGTTGTCGCCAGATGGCCAAATTTTTGAAGGTTCCAAACAATTCATGCTCGATATCTCGAAAACTATTTCAGATATTGGAATGCGGTTTGCGGCATCGTTTTTCTCGCGATTTTTTACATAAGAAATCGTTTTTAGATTTTCCAAAAGTCGAAATTTGCAAATTTTCGCAAAAATTCATGACTAAAACTATGGCCAAACTTCTCATATCGATATCTCGCTTATTTTTTAGAGTAAACTCGAGTTATTATACATCAGTGAACGCAGAATTTTACGCAGATTCCAAATCTGGGATTTAAATTCAGATCCGACAACAAATAACTGAGTTATGGCCGATCAAAGTTTCGGATAGTTGATTTTCATTTTTTCTCATTTTTCCCAATTTTCAAAGTTAAATATCTCGGAAACTATTAGAGATATTGAGATGCGGTTTGCGCCATCGTTTTTCTCGGCTCATTTTACGTTAGAAAAAGTGCTTAAAAGCCCAAAATTCGATAGTCGATTTTTCGCGAAAAAAAATTGCGATTCAAACGATGAAAATTTTTATTTTTTTTTATTTTTGGGCATAACTCCTAAACCGTTTGTTTGATCGATCTCAAATTGGGCCAGTAGATAGATTTTGAGCTCCTCTTTCGACTGATATATAATTCAATGCTATTAAACGTCATTTTCATTTTGAAAACATTGATTGAAAATCACCCCAAAATGACCACTTCCAAACAGTTTTTGGTCAATGCTTTCTTTATTTCGTAGGTAAACTCAATAAATTTTGACTCATTTTACGCAGAATCTCACGCTGAATCCAAATCTGGAATTTAAATTCAGATCCGACAACAAATAACTGAGTTATGGCCGTTTGAATTTTTGGGTTGTCGCCAGATGGCCAAATTTTTGAAGGTTCCAAACAATTCATGCTCGATATCTCGAAAACTATTTCAGATATTGGAATGCGGTTTGCGGCATCGTTTTTCTCGCGATTTTTTACATAAGAAATCGTTTTTAGATTTTCCAAAAGTCGAAATTTGCAAATTTTCGCAAAAATTCATGACTAAAACTATGGCCAAACTTCTCATATCGATATCTCGCTTATTTTTTAGAGTAAACTCGAGTTATTATACATCAGTGAACGCAGAATTTTACGCAGATTCCAAATCTGGGATTTAAATTCAGATCCGACAACAAATAACTGAGTTATGGCCGATCAAAGTTTCGGATAGTTGATTTTCATTTTTTCTCATTTTTCCCAATTTTCAAAGTTAAATATCTCGGAAACTATTAGAGATATTGAGATGCGGTTTGCGCCATCGTTTTTCTCGGCTCATTTTACGTTAGAAAAAGTGCTTAAAAGCCCAAAATTCGATGGTCGATTTTTCGCGAAAAAAAATTGCGATTCAAACGATGAAAATTTTTATTTTTTTTTATTTTTGGGCATAACTCCTAAACCGTTTGTTTGATCGATCTCAAATTGGGCCAGTAGATAGATTTTGAGCTCCTCTTTCGACTGATATATAATTCAATGCTATTAAACGTCATTTTCATTTTGAAAACATTGATTGAAAATCACCCCAAAATGACCACTTCCTAACAGTTTTTGGTCAATGCTTTCTTTATTTCGTAGGTAAACTCAATAAATTTTGACTCATTTTACGCAGAATCTCACGCTGAATCCAAATCTGGAATTTAAATTCAGATCCGACAACAAATAACTGAGTTATGGCCGTTTGAATTTTTGGGTTGTCGCCAGATGGCCAAATTTTTGAAGGTTCCAAACAATTCATGCTCGATATCTCGAAAACTATTTCAGATATTGGAATGCGGTTTGCGGCATCGTTTTTCTCGCGATTTTTTACATAAGAAATCGTTTTTAGATTTTCCAAAAGTCGAAATTTGCAAATTTTCGCAAAAATTCATGACTAAAACTATGGCCAAACTTCTCATATCGATATCTCGCTTATTTTTTAGAGTAAACTCGAGTTATTATACATCAGTGAACGCAGAATTTTACGCAGATTCCAAATCTGGGATTTAAATTCAGATCCGACAACAAATAACTGAGTTATGGCCGATCAAAGTTTCGGATAGTTGATTTTCATTTTTTCTCATTTTTCCCAATTTTCAAAGTTAAATATCTCGGAAACTATTAGAGATATTGAGATGCGGTTTGCGCCATCGTTTTTCTCGGCTCATTTTACGTTAGAAAAAGTGCTTAAAAGCCCAAAATTCGATGGTCGATTTTTCGCGAAAAAAAATTGCGATTCAAACGATGAAAATTTTTATTTTTTTTTATTTTTGGGCATAACTCCTAAACCGTTTGTTTGATCGATCTCAAATTGGGCCAGTAGATAGATTTTGAGCTCCTCTTTCGACTGATATATAATTCAATGCTATTAAACGTCATTTTCATTTTGAAAACATTGATTGAAAATCACCCCAAAATGACCACTTCCAAACAGTTTTTGGTCAATGCTTTCTTTATTTCGTAGGTAAACTCAATAAATTTTGACTCATTTTACGCAGAATCTCACGCTGAATCCAAATCTGGAATTTAAATTCAGATCCGACGACAAATAACTGAGTTATGGCCGTTTGAATTTTTGGGTTGTCGCCAGATGGCCAAATTTTTGAAGGTTCCAAACAATTCATGCTCGATATCTCGAAAACTATTTCAGATATTGGAATGCGGTTTGCGGCATCGTTTTTCTCGCGATTTTTTACATAAGAAATCGTTTTTAGATTTTCCAAAAGTCGAAATTTGCAAATTTTCGCAAAAATTCATGACTAAAACTATGGCCAAACTTCTCATATCGATATCTCGCTTATTTTTTAGAGTAAACTCGAGTTATTATACATCAGTGAACGCAGAATTTTACGCAGATTCCAAATCTGGGATTTAAATTCAGATCCGACAACAAATAACTGAGTTATGGCCGATCAAAGTTTCGGATAGTTGATTTTCATTTTTTCTCATTTTTTCCAATTTTCAAAGTTAAATATCTCGGAAACTATTAGAGATATTGAGATGCGGTTTGCGCCATCGTTTTTGTCGGCTCATTTTACGTTAGAAAAAGTGCTTAAAAGCCCAAAATTCGATGGTCGATTTTTCGCGAAAAAAAATTGCGACTCAAACGATGAAAATTTTTATTTTTTTTTATTTTTGGGCATAACTCCTAAACCGTTTGTTTGATCGATCTCAAATTGGGCCAGTAGATAGATTTTGAGCTCCTCTTTCGACTGATATATAATTCAATGCTATTAAACGTCATTTTCATTTTGAAAACATTGATTGAAAATCACCCCAAAATGACCACTTCCAAACAGTTTTTGGTCAATGCTTTCTTTATTTCGTAGGTAAACTCAATAAATTTTGACTCATTTTACGCAGAATCTCACGCTGAATCCAAATCTGGAATTTAAATTCAGATCCGACAACAAATAACTGAGTTATGGCCGTTTGAATTTTTGGGTTGTCGCCAGATGGCCAAATTTTTGAAGGTTCCAAACAATTCATGCTCGATATCTCGAAAACTATTTCAGATATTGGAATGCGGTTTGCGGCATCGTTTTTCTCGCGATTTTTTACATAAGAAATCGTTTTTAGATTTTCCAAAAGTCGAAATTTGCAAATTTTCGCAAAAATTCATGACTAAAACTATGGCCAAACTTCTCATATCGATATCTCGCTTATTTTTTAGAGTAAACTTGAGTTATTATACATCAGTGAACGCAGAATTTTACGCAGATTCCAAATCTGGGATTTAAATTCAGATCCGACAACAAATAACTGAGTTATGGCCGATCAAAGTTTCGGATAGTTGATTTTCATTTTTTCTCATTTTTCCCAATTTTCAAAGTTAAATATCTCGGAAACTATTAGAGATATTGAGTAGCGGTTTGCGCCATCGTTTTTCTCGGCTCATTTTACGTTAGAAAAAGTGCTTAAAAGCCCAAAATTCGAAGGTCGATTTTTCGCGAAAAAAAATTGCGACTCAAACGATGAAAATTTTTATTTTTTTTTATTTTTGGCCATAACTCCTAAACCGTTTGTTTGATCGATCTCAAATTGGGCCAGTAGATAGATTTCGAGCTCCTCTTTCGAATGATTTATAATACAATGCTATTAAACGTCATTTTCATTTTGAAAACATTGATTGAAAATCACCCCAAAATGACCACTTCCAAACAGTTTTTGGTCAATGCTTTCTTTATTTCGTAGGTAAACTCAATAAATTTTGACTCATTTTACGCAGAATCTCACGCTGAATCCAAATCTGGAATTTAAATTCAGATCCGACAACAAATAACTGAGTTATGGCCGTTTGAATTTTTGGGTTGTCGCCAGATGGCCAAATTTTTGAAGGTTCCAAACAATTCATGCTCGATATCTCGAAAACTATTTCAGATATTGGAATGCGGTTTGCGGCATCGTTTTTCTCGCGATTTTTTACATAAGAAATCGTTTTTAGATTTTCCAAAAGTCTAAATTTGCAAATTTTCGCAAAAATTCATGACTAAAACTATGGCCAAACTTCTCATATCGATATCTCGCTTATTTTTTAGAGTAAACTTGAGTTATTATACATCAGTGAACGCAGAATTTTACGCAGATTGCAAATTTGGGATTTAAATTTAGTGTCTTTATGATGTCATGGCTTTTGTAGTATCAGAGGAAGATTAACACCTAAAACTATTTGGTTTGTTTTAGTCGGAAAAAGAAATGAGCACTGAAATGTCCGACAAGCTGGCTGCGGTTACATCAGCATATAAAAACAACAATGATCTACAAGAATTGAAGAAGTCGTTAAATGAGATATTTTTGAGGAAGCGCCACTTGCGAAGGACTAACCTTGGCTCTTGGCTCTTGGATCAGTTGGAATTAGAGCAATAATCAATTACCATTAATTAAGAATGGATAGTTTCGTCCATTTCAGATTGTTTCCCTCGTCTTTTTTAGGTAAGCCAACAAACATGTTCCTAATGAAACTTTTTCACACTTTTTGCAAGAAGGAGGGAGAGTGTCGAGTTTGTGTTTTTTTATTTTATTAATACTCCTTTAGTTTAATTTGAGGGTATTGTTTTTTATCATTCTTCCTTATTCCTGCAAATGGTTTTGATTCAAAAATTGTAAGTTTTAAAAACAAAAGTTTAGCCCTCTGGTGAGAGGAGGCGTGAACTATCAACTTCGGCGTTATTCCGCTAGGTGGCTTTTATGGAAAAACTTCTCTCACTTTTCGGTGTAAATAAATACAATAAACTACTTAACTTGTTAATTTTAACCTCAGAAAAACGAATCTGAACTTTGATTTAAGATTTACGACTTTGTTAATATTTTATTTAATATTATTTATGGACTAAAGACTGTTGACGCATGTCCTAGCTTCTATGCTTCGTTGACAGATTGCTTGACGCGGGAAATTGAATTTTAAAATTTTTAATTTGCATTTTCTCAAAAAATCTTGCAGATAGCGAGGAACGGAGACCAAAAATGGATGTGGAAATGTCAAATTATGCCATGTGCATAGTTTCGTGTCGATCTGTGAACTTTCGCGTTTTTCGCCAAAAAAAGTTCAAAGACTAAATAAACATCATGGATTTTTGGCGATTTCGACAAAAAATAAAATCTCTTTGAAACCGACTTTTTCCATCAATTTGGACCTCAGGAACAAGAATCCGTCAAAGATTTTTCGATCAGACGCTCCGTTAATGTTTTATTAATTTTTCAAACTTTTATTTGGTTTGCAGTTTTTCGATGAAAATTAAAGCAAGAAAATACTCTTTTTATTAATTTTGTCCTCAGGAGTAAGAATCTAAAGTCTGATTTAACATTCACGACTTGGTTACGATTCTATTAATTATTAAAAATTATTGTGTCTCTATCTTAACGTATGTCTTAACTTGACTATTTTGACAGCACACATTGAGGTTATGTTCATGATTTAACAAGAAACTACCAGAATTCTTTACTGTTTACTTTCTCGTTCTTCTGGGCATGGTAGCAAAGAAATTACACAAGTTAAGAAGTTCATTTGAAGCTATTTAGAGTTGGAGTTGATTTGCAACAAATTGATGGGTCTTTATTGAAATTTTTAAACGCAGGTAAGCTGAAAACTGTTTGAATTCCAGCCTTGAAATGTTTCGTGGTATTTCCAGGTTCCAACTTCATTACCAGAGTTTATTATTAAAGAGACTGAATCGATGGATGATACCCATAGCCTAAGATGTCGAAAAGGCGGTTGTCGTCGCTCAACGCTGAAGGACTCTGCAAGTTATTGCACAGAATTGAAGAAACCACCCATTCAGTGCTCCCAGAGTACAGTGAATTGATCCATCACGAAAAAGGTGCTGCTTTACTGCAATATGGATGAAAAAGGTTAAATTCAAAGTCAAATGTTCTTTTTCCAGTGGTTGAAGATGTCGTTCAGTGACTGGGAGATGTTTCAAGTGTTGCCTTATTGCATTGCGGGAGCACGAAGTTTGCAATGTTGAGTCTACGAGCAGAAAACGAGTATTCTCCTCTAGAGAAGAGCCAAAGGAACTCAACCAACGGAAACAGAGCATCATCGAGATGCAGTTGTCAAGAAAGAAAATATGTACTACAAAGGCTCTGAAGGTCATCTGGTGTCTTGTGAGCTATTTTGTGAAGTCAAGGAAACATCATTTATTGGTTTCTTGAAAACGCGAGATCTGTTTGTTCAGGAAGGATGGAAGGTTTGTTTGTTTTCTTTTCTCTCCATTCATGGTCTCACCTTAATCTCTTAGTTGCAGCTTAACACAACTTTGTTGTCTTTCCTGTTGGTCAAGAAGCAGGCGCAATTAAAAGCTTTGCCGCGAAGAAACAGCAATTGACTGCACAGAGTAAGAAGAGTTTTTCAGGTGAGATAAACAAACATGTTCTTGATGAAACTTTTTTACACTTCTTGCAGGAAGGAAGATGGTGGAAGGCGTGATATTACATCAACACTCAACTCAGGCATAGGAATGATGCCGAAGAGAGGATGCGAAATCTCGAGGTTTTAGAGGCTAAACAACTCCGGACTGACCGGACTATCCAGATACTTTGGGTGACAGTGCGGCGCGCGCGCGCGCTGTCGACTGAAGAGTCTGTTGATTTCGCTCAAGGATGGAATCGAAAGCGATCATTTCTGTGTCGAAGCTCTTCGAAATCGGGGAAGACTCAAAACCAAACACAAGTTTAGGTTTGTGGTTTTTCTTAAACTAATTTTGTTGATTTAGGAGAAAACGTTGCCAGAATTCGCCGACGAAATAAGAAAGTTGAAGGCGATGATCGTCAAACACGAAAACAGAATTCGAGCGTTGTTGTCTTATCATTTCTAAACAAGTGCTCAAATCGTTTGCAATTTTCGCTTCTACTTAATTATTATGTCATTTTTTATCACCCCAAAGTGGTGGCTCTTTAATATATATTATCTACGATTGTTAAATGTCTAGTTATAGAAGATTATAATATTTTTATGAAACAAATTTTCGCGAAAATTCATGATTAAAAAAACAATGCCAAACTTCTCATATCGATATCTCGCTTGTTTTTTGGTGTAAACTTGCGTTATTATACATCATTTTACCCATCGGCCACGGTGGATTATTCCCACGGACATTTACCCATTGTTAATCCCATCCTGATCTGAAGGCTTTGGATCACATCCCTTTGGTCCGTCCAGAGGTCGATTCTCCACCCACATCTAGCCCTTAAGATCTTGTACTTGAAGTTGGTATGGTTCCTAGCCTTTTTCTTTTTGGCGAAGTCAGAAACGCAGCTGCTGGTGGTGCTGATGCTAGTGACAAGTTGTCACGTTCCAAATGTTGCAGGTGAAGCGAGAGTTCCACGACTTCCGATGCACGTGACGTTGACTCCGCGGAAGCTTAGCCCTTCTTCGTTTTCACCGGCCTCATCTTCAGTCTCTCTGCCTCTTCGTGGTCCTCACCGCCCAAACACGGTACAAGAAATTCACGGCTTTCATCCAAGTCGTCTTCTCGGTTCTAATCCTCCTGAAATCAACCCAGAAAACTGAAAAACGATATTAAAATCCGCTCGGTTTCGAACAGTTTTCGCACCATCTTCGATCACGCAAGCAGTCCGCGAAGAGTGCAGCTCGTTTTACAGCGCGATCAAATCGACAAGAGGTACAACTTGTACACGTTCGAAATCACCACGAAAGTGCAAGCGGGGACACTTTTCAACAACGAGGTGGGGGGTTCAAGGTACAAGTCGGGTTAGACGAAATCGGCTGTCTCGCTTGTAGTAACAACAATTTAACGACGGTCAAAAGACCGAAAGAAGCGAGATTTAATGTAAGGAGTGTAGTCGAGGCGGTTTTCAACGTCTTTCTAAGTCCTGTTGTAGTTTTTAAGTAGAAACTTTGTACTCATTAATTTATTCATGTTAATGTTCGTGTTATTAATAAATTTCTTTAAATTTGCCGGTTCTTATTTGGGCTGTGTGTGATTGGTTGAAAACTAAACAGGTTTCTTCGCGACTGATATTTGAAATTTAATCGAAACCTTCTTAAAACATTTTTTTTTATTAATTTAGACTTCAGGAACAAGATTCTGTACTCTAAAGTCGGATTCAAAACGTAATTATAAGTTTACTTAAAATTTGCAATGTAGATAGGCAACCAATTATACACACATTATGCATTCATTTTTCGGTGTAAATAAATACAATAAACTACTTAACTTGTTAATTTTAACCTCAGAAAAACGAATCAAAACTTTGATTTAAGATTTACGACTTTGTTAATATTTTATTTAATATTATTTATGGACTAAAGACTGTTGACGCATGTCCTAGCTTCTATGCTTCGTTGACAGATTGCTTGACGCGGGAAATTGAATTTTAAAATTTTTAATTTGCATTTTCTCAAAAAATCTCACAGATAGCGAGGAACGGAGACCAGAAATGGATGTAGAAATGTCAAATTATGCCATGTGCAAAGTTTCGTGTCGATCTGAAAACTTTCGTGTTTTTCGCCAAAAAAAGTTCAAAGGGGTTAATCCATGGATTTTGGCGATTTTGACAAAAAATAAAATCTCTTTGAAACCGACTTTTTCCATCAATTTGGACCTCAGGAACAAGAATCCGTCAAAGATTTTTCGATCCGACGCTCCGTTAATTTTTTATTAATTTTTGAAACTTTTATTTGGTTTGCAGTTTTTCGATGAAAATTAAAGCAAGAAAATACTCTTTTTATTAATTTTGTCCTCAGGAGTAAGAATCTGAAGTCTGATTTAACATTCACGACTTGGTTACGATTCTATTAATTATTTAAAAATGGTATTGTGTCTCTATCTTAACGTATGTCTTAACTTGAATATTTTGACAGCACACATTGAGGTTATGTTCATGATTTACTAAACTTATTTTCAGAGTACAACAAATGATTAACAACGATCCTGCTTGCACAAGAGACTACCAGAATTCTTTACTGTTTACTTTCTCGTTCTTCTGGGCATGGTAGCAAAGAAATTACACAAGTTAAGAAGTTCATTTGAAGCTATTTAGAGTTGGAGTTGATTTGCAACAAATTGATGGGTCTTTTTGAAATTTTTAAACGCAGGTAGGCTGAAAACTGTTTGAATTCCAGCCTTGAAATGTTTCGTGGTATTTCAGGTTCCAACTTCATTACCAGAGTTTATTATTAAGAGACTGAATCGATGGATGATACCCATAGCCTAAGATGTCGAAAAGGCGGTTGTCGTCGCTCAACGCTAAAGGACTCTGCAAGTTATTGCACAGAATTGAAGAAACCACCCATTCAGTGCTCCCAGAGAACAGTGAATTGATCAAGGAGCATAACATCATGAAAAAGGTGCTGCTTTACTGCAATGTGGATGAAAAAGGTTAAATTTAAACATGTTTTAAGTCAAAGTCAAATGTTCTGTTTCCAGTGGTTGAAGATGTCGTTCAGTGACTGGGAAATGTTCAGAGTGTTGCTGATTTCATTGCGGGAGCACGAAGTTTGCAACGTTTTCAAACCTGATGAGTCTACGAGCAAAAAACGAGTGTTTCTCCAGAGAAGGCTCAAAGGAACTCAACCAACGGAAACAAAGTATCATCGAGATGCAGTTGTCAAGAAAGAAAATACTACAAAGGCTCTGAAGGTCATCTGGTGTCTTGTCAGCTATTTTGTGAAGTCAAAGAAACATCAAGGAATGGAAGTTTATAGAGAATTTTTATTGGTTTTTTGAAAACGCGAGATCTGGAATTCTGGATGCATCGCTGCTTGTTTGAGGAAGGATGGAAGGTTTGTTTTCTTTTCTCTCCATTTATGGTTTTTGGCAAACCTGCGCTAGACGTTAACTGTTACCAATAAACATCCCTAGGGGCTGCTACCAACTTTAGACGAGTGCATTTGATGGTCACGTGCAGTAAAATTCGTAATTTTGGAATGCGGTTTGCGGAATCGTTTTTCTCGCGATTTTTTACATAAGAAATCGTTTTTAGATTTTCCAAAAGTCGAAATTTGCAAATTTTCGCAAAAATTCATGACTAAAACTATGGCCAAATTTCTCATATCGATATCTCGCTTATTTTTTAGAGTAAACTCGAGTTATTATACATCAGTGAACGCAGAATTTTACGCAGATTCCAAATCTGGGATTTAAATTCAGATCCGACAACAAATAACTGAGTTATGGCCGATCAAAGTTTCGGATAGTTGATTTTCATTTTTTCTCATTTTTCCCAATTTTCAAAGTTAAATATCTCGGAAACTATTAGAGATATTGAGATGCGGTTTGCGCCATCGTTTTTTTCGGCTCATTTTACGTCAGAAAAAGTGCTTAAAAGTCGAAAATTCGATAGTCGATTTTTCGCGAAAAAAAATTGCGACTCAAACGATGAAAATTTTTATTTTTTTTTATTTTTGGCTATAACTCCTAAACCGTTTGTTTGATCGATCTCAAATTGAGCCAGTAGATAGATTTCGAGCTCCTCTTTCGAATGATATATAATACAAAGGTATTAAACGTCGTTTTTACATTAAAAATAGTGATTGAAAATCACCCCAAAATGACCACTTCCAAATAGTTTTTGGTCAATGCTTTCTTTATTTCGTAGGTAAACTCAATAAATTTTGACTCATTTTACGCAGAATCTCACGCTGAATCCAAATCTGGAATTTAAATTCAGATCCGACAACAAATAACTGAGTTATGGCCGTTTGAATTTTTGGGTTGTCGCCAGATGGCCAAATTTTTGAAGGTTCCAAACAATTCATGCTCGATATCTCGAAAACTATTTCAGATATTGGAATGCGGTTTGCGGCATCGTTTTTCTCGCGATTTTTTACATAAGAAATCGTTTTTAGATTTTCCAAAAGTCGAAATTTGCAAATTTTCGCAAAAATTCATGACTAAAACTATGGCCAAACTTCTCATATCGATATCTCGCTTATTTTTTAGAGTAAACTCGAGTTATTATACATCAGTGAACGCAGAATTTTACGCAGATTCCAAATCTCGGATTTAAATTCAGATCCGACAACAAATAACTGAGTTATGGCCGTTTGAATTTTTGGGTTGTCGCCAGATGGCCAAATTTTTGAAGGTTCCAAACAATTCATGCTCGATATCTCGAAAACTATTTCAGATATTGGAATGCGGTTTGCGGCATCGTTTTTCTCGCGATTTTTTACATAAGAAATCGTTTTTAGATTTTCCAAAAGTCGAAATTTGCAAATTTTCGGAAAAATTCATGACTAAAACTATGGCCAAATTTCTCATATCGATATCTCGCTTATTTTTTAGAGTAAACTCGAGTTATTATACATCAGTGAACGCAGAATTTTACGCAGATTCCAAATCTGGGATTTAAATTCAGATCCGACAACAAATAACTGAGTTATGGCCGATCAAAGTTTCGGATAGTTGATTTTCATTTTTTCTCATTTTTCCCAATTTTCAAAGTTAAATATCTCGGAAACTATTAGAGATATTGAGATGCGGTTTGCGCCATCGTTTTTCTCGGCTCATTTTACGTCAGAAAAAGTGCTTAAAAGCCCAAAATTCGATAGTCGATTTTTCGCGAAAAAAAATTGCGACTCAAACGATGAAAATTTTTATTTTTTTTTATTTTTGGGCATAACTCCTAAACCGTTTGTTTGATCGATCTCAAATTGGGCCAGTGGATAGATTTCGAGCTCCTCTTTCGAATGATATATAATACAAAGGTATTAAACGTCGTTTTTACATTAAAAATAGTGATTGAAAATCACCCCAAAATGACCACTTCCAAACAGTTTTTGGTCAATGCTTTCTTTATTTCGTAGGTAAACTCAATAAATTTTGACTCATTTTACGCAGAATCTCACGCTGAATCCAAATCTGGAATTTAAATTCAGATCCGACAACAAATAACTGAGTTATGGCCGTTTGAATTTTTGGGTTGTCGCCAGATGGCCAAATTTTTGAAGGTTCCAAACAATTCATGCTCGATATCTCGAAAACTATTTCAGATATTGGAATGCGGTTTGCGGCATCGTTTTTCTCGCGATTTTTTACATAAGAAATCGTTTTTAGATTTTCCAAAAGTCGAAATTTGCAAATTTTCGCAAAAATTCATGACTAAAACTATGGCCAAACTTCTCATATCGATATCTCGCTTATTTTTTAGAGTAAACTCGAGTTATTATACATCAGTGAACGCAGAATTTTACGCAGATTCCAAATCTGGGATTTAAATTCAGATACGACTGCAAATAACAGAGTTATGGCCGATCAAAGTTTCGGATAGTTGATTTTCATTTTTTCTCATTTTTCCCAATTTTCAAAGTTAAATATCTCGGAAACTATTAGAGATATTGAGATGCGGTTTGCGTCATCGTTTTTCTCGGCTCATTTTACGTCAGAAAAAGTGCTTAAAAGTCGAGAATTCGATAGTCGATTTTTCGCGAAAAAAAATTGCGACTCAAACGATGAAAATTTTTCAATTTTTTTATTTTTGACCATAACTCGTAAACCGTTTGTTTGATCGATCTCAAATTGAGCCAGTAGATAGATTTTGAGCTCCTCTTTCGAATGATATATAATACAAAGGTATTAAACGTCGTTTTTACATTAAAAATAGTGATTGAAAATCACCCCAAAATGACCACTTCCAAACAGTTTTTGGTCAATGCTTTCTTTATTTCGTAGGTAAACTCAATAAATTTTGACTCATTTTACGCAGAATCTCACGCTGAATCCAAATCTGGAATTTAAATTCAGATCCGACAACAAATAACTGAGTTATGGCCGTTTGAATTTTTGGGTTGTCGCCAGATGGCCAAATTTTTGAAGGTTCCAAACAATTCATGCTCGATATCTCGAAAACTATTTCAGATATTGGAATGCGGTTTGCGGCATCGTTTTTCTCGCGATTTTTTACATAAGAAATCGTTTTTAGATTTTCCAAAAGTCGAAATTTGCAAATTTTCGCAAAAATTCATGACTAAAACTATGGCCAAACTTCTCATATCGATATCTCGCTTATTTTTTAGAGTAAACTCGAGTTATTATACATCAGTGAACGCAGAATTTTACGCAGATTCCAAATCTGGGATTTAAATTCAGATCCGACAACAAATAACTGAGTTATGGCCGATCAAAGTTTCGGATAGTTGATTTTCATTTTTTCTCATTTTTCCCAATTTTCAAAGTTAAATATCTCGGAAACTATTAGAGATATTGAGATGCGGTTTGCGCCATCGTTTTTCTCGGCTCATTTTACGTCAGAAAAAGTGCTTAAAAGCCCAAAATTCGATAGTCGATTTTTCGCGAAAAAAAATTGCGACTCAAACGATGAAAATTTTTATTTTTTTTTTATTTTTGACCATAACTCGTAAACCGTTTGTTTGATCGATCTCAAATTGGGCCAGTAGATAGATTTTGAGCTCCTCTTTCGACTGATATATAATTCAATGCTATTAAACGTCATTTTCATTTTGAAAACATTGATTGAAAATCACCCCAAAATGACCACTTCCAAACAGTTTTTGGTCAATGCTTTCTTTATTTCGTAGGTAAACTCAATAAATTTCGACTCATTTTACGCAGAATCTCACGCTGAATCCATATCTGGAATTTAAATTCAGATCCGACAACAAATAACTGAGTTATGGCCGTTTGAATTTTTGGGTTGTCGCCAGATGGCCAAATTTTTGAAGGTTCCAAACAATTCATGCTCGATATCTCGAAAACTATTTCAGATATTGGAATGCGGTTTGCGGCATCGTTTTTCTCGCGATTTTTTACATAAGAAATCGTTTTTAGATTTTCCAAAAGTCGAAATTTGCAAATTTTCGCAAAATTTCATGACTAAAACTATGGCCAAACTTCTCATATCGATATCTCGCTTATTTTTTAGAGTAAACTCGAGTTATTATACATCAGTGAACGCAGAATTTTACGCAGATTCCAAATCTGGGATTTAAATTCAGATACGACTGCAAATAACAGAGTTATGGCCGATCAAAGTTTCGGATAGTTGATTTTCATTTTTTCTCATTTTTCCCAATTTTCAAAGTTAAATATCTCGGAAACTATTAGAGATATTGAGATGCGGTTTGCGTCATCGTTTTTCTCGGCTCATTTTACGTCAGAAAAAGTGCTTAAAAGTCGAGAATTCGATAGTCGATTTTTCGCGAAAAAAAATTGCGACTCAAACGATGAAAATTTTTCAATTTTTTTATTTTTGACCATAACTCGTAAACCGTTTGTTTGATCGATCTCAAATTGAGCCAGTAGATAGATTTCGAGCTCCTCTTTCGAATGATATATAATACAAAGGTATTAAACGTCGTTTTTACATTAAAAATAGTGATTGAATATCACCCCAAAATGACCACTTCCAAACAGTTTTTGGTCAATGCTTTCTTTATTTCGTAGGTAAACTCAATAAATTTTGACTCATTTTACGCAGAATCTCACGCTGAATCCAAATCTGGAATTTAAATTCAGATCCGACAACAAATAACTGAGTTATGGCCGTTTGAATTTTTCGGTTGTCTCCAGATGGCCAAATTTTTGAAGGTTCCAAACAATTCATGCTCGATATCTCGAAAACTATTTCAGATATTGGAATGCGGTTTGCGGCATCGTTTTTCTCGCGATTTTTTACATAAGAAATCGTTTTTAGATTTTCCAAAAGTCGAAATTTGCAAATTTTCGCAAAAATTCATGACTAAAACTATGGCCAAACTTCTCATATCGATATCTCGCTTATTTTTTAGAGTAAACTCGAGTTATTATACATCAGTGAACGCAGAATTTTACGCAGATTGCAAATTTGGGATTTAAATTTAGTGTCTTTATGATGTCATGGCTTTTGTAGTATCAGAGGAAGATTAACACCTAAAACTATTTGGTTTGTTTTAGTCGGAAAAAGAAATGAGCACTGAAATGTCCGACAAGCTGGCTGCGGTTACATCAGCATATAAAAACAACAATGATCTACAAGAATTGAAGAAGTCGTTAAATGAGATATTTTTGAGGAAGCGCCACTTGCGAAGGACTAACCTTGGCTCTTGGCTCTTGGATCAGTTGGAATTAGAGCAATAATCAATTACCATTAATTAAGAATGGATAGTTTCGTCCATTTCAGATTGTTTCCCTCGTCTTTTTTAGGTAAGCCAACAAACATGTTCCTAATGAAACTTTTTCACACTTTTTGCAAGAAGGAGGGAGAGTGTCGAGTTTGTGTTTTTTTATTTTATTAATACTCCTTTAGTTTAATTTGAGGGTATTGTTTTTTATCATTCTTCCTTATTCCTGCAAATGGTTTTGATTCAAAAATTGTAAGTTTTAAAAACAAAAGTTTAGCCCTCTGGTGAGAGGAGGCGTGAACTATCAACTTCGGCGTTATTCCGCTAGGTGGCTTTTATGGAAAAACTTCTCTCACTTTTCGGTGTAAATAAATACAATAAACTACTTAACTTGTTAATTTTAACGTCAGAAAAACGAATCTGAACTTTGATTTAAGATTTACGACTTTGTTAATATTTTATTTAATATTATTTATGGACTAAAGACTGTTGACGCATGTCCTAGCTTCTATGCTTCGTTGACAGATTGCTTGACGCGGGAAATTGAATTTTAAAATTTTTAATTTGCATTTTCTCAAAAAATCTTGCAGATAGCGAGGAACGGAGACCAAAAATGGATGTGGAAATGTCAAATTATGCCATGTGCATAGTTTCGTGTCGATCTGCGAACTTTCGCGTTTTTCGCCAAAAAAAGTTCAAAGACTAAACATCATGGATTTTTGGCGATTTCGACAAAAAATAAAATCTCTTTGAAACCGACTTTTTCCATCAATTTGGACCTCAGGAACAAGAATCCGTCAAAGATTTTTCGATCAAACGCTCCGTTAATGTTTTATTAATTTTTCAAACTTTTATTTGGTTTGCAGTTTTTCGATGAAAATTAAAGCAAGAAAATACTCTTTTTATTAATTTTGTCCTCAGGAGTAAGAATCTAAAGTCTGATTTAACATTCACGACTTGGTTACGATTCTATTAATTATTAAAAATTATTGTGTCTCTATCTTAACGTATGTCTTAACTTGACTATTTTGACAGCACACATTGAGGTTATGTTCATGATTTAACAAGAAACTACCAGAATTCTTTACTGTTTACTTTCTCGTTCTTCTGGGCATGGTAGCAAAGAAATTACACAAGTTAAGAAGTTCATTTGAAGCTATTTAGAGTTGGAGTTGATTTGCAACAAATTGATGGGTCTTTATTGAAATTTTTAAACGCAGGTAAGCTGAAAACTGTTTGAATTCCAGCCTTGAAATGTTTCGTGGTATTTCCAGGTTCCAACTTCATTACCAGAGTTTATTATTAAAGAGACTGAATCGATGGATGATACCCATAGCCTAAGATGTCGAAAAGGCGGTTGTCGTCGCTCAACGCTGAAGGACTCTGCAAGTTATTGCACAGAATTGAAGAAACCACCCATTCAGTGCTCCCAGAGTACAGTGAATTGATCCATCACGAAAAAGGTGCTGCTTTACTGCAATATGGATGAAAAAGGTTAAATTCAAAGTCAAATGTTCTTTTTCCAGTGGTTGAAGATGTCGTTCAGTGACTGGGAGATGTTTCAAGTGTTGCCTTATTGCATTGCGGGAGCACGAAGTTTGCAATGTTGAGTCTACGAGCAGAAAACGAGTATTCTCCTCTAGAGAAGAGCCAAAGGAACTCAACCAACGGAAACAGAGCATCATCGAGATGCAGTTGTCAAGAAAGAAAATATGTACTACAAAGGCTCTGAAGGTCATCTGGTGTCTTGTGAGCTATTTTGTGAAGTCAAGGAAACATCATTTATTGGTTTCTTGAAAACGCGAGATCTGTTTGTTCAGGAAGGATGGAAGGTTTGTTTGTTTTCTTTTCTCTCCATTCATGGTCTCACCTTAATCTCTTAGTTGCAGCTTAACACAACTTTGTTGTCTTTCCTGTTGGTCAAGAAGCAGGCGCAATTAAAAGCTTTGCCGCGAAGAAACAGCAATTGACTGCACAGAGTAAGAAGAGTTTTTCAGGTGAGATAAACAAACATGTTCTTGATGAAACTTTTTTACACTTCTTGCAGGAAGGAAGATGGTGGAAGGCGTGATATTACATCAACACTCAACTCAGGCATAGGAATGATGCCGAAGAGAGGATGCGAAATCTCGAGGTTTTAGAGGCTAAACAACTCCGGACTGACCGGACTATCCAGATACTTTGGGTGACAGTGCGGCGCGCGCGCGCGCTGTCGACTGAAGAGTCTGTTGATTTCGCTCAAGGATGGAATCGAAAGCGATCATTTCTGTGTCGAAGCTCTTCGAAATCGGGGAAGACTCAAAACCAAACACAAGTTTAGGTTTGTGGTTTTTCTTAAACTAATTTTGTTGATTTAGGAGAAAACGTTGCCAGAATTCGCCGACGAAATAAGAAAGTTGAAGGCGATGATCGTCAAACACGAAAACAGAATTCGAGCGTTGTTGTCTTATCATTTCTAAACAAGTGCTCAAATCGTTTGCAATTTTCGCTTCTACTTAATTATTATGTCATTTTTTATCACCCCAAAGTGGTGGCTCTTTAATATATATTATCTACGATTGTTAAATGTCTAGTTATAGAAGATTATAATATTTTTATGAAACAAATTTTCGCGAAAATTCATGATTAAAAAAACAATGCCAAACTTCTCATATCGATATCTCGCTTGTTTTTTGGTGTAAACTTGCGTTATTATACATCATTTTACCCATCGGCCACGGTGGATTATTCCCACGGACATTTACCCATTGTTAATCCCATCCTGATCTGAAGGCTTTGGATCACATCCCTTTGGTCCGTCCAGAGGTCGATTCTCCACCCACATCTAGCCCTTAAGATCTTGTACTTGAAGTTGGTATGGTTCCTAGCCTTTTTCTTTTTGGCGAAGTCAGAAACGCAGCTGCTGGTGGTGCTGATGCTAGTGACAAGTTGTCACGTTCCAAATGTTGCAGGTGAAGCGAGAGTTCCACGACTTCCGATGCACGTGACGTTGACTCCGCGGAAGCTTAGCCCTTCTTCGTTTTCACCGGCCTCATCTTCAGTCTCTCTGCCTCTTCGTGGTCCTCACCGCCCAAACACGGTACAAGAAATTCACGGCTTTCATCCAAGTCGTCTTCTCGGTTCTAATCCTCCTGAAATCAACCCAGAAAACTGAAAAACGATATTAAAATCCGCTCGGTTTCGAACAGTTTTCGCACCATCTTCGATCACGCAAGCAGTCCGCGAAGAGTGCAGCTCGTTTTACAGCGCGATCAAATCGACAAGAGGTACAACTTGTACACGTTCGAAATCACCACGAAAGTGCAAGCGGGGACACTTTTCAACAACGAGGTGGGGGGTTCAAGGTACAAGTCGGGTTAGACGAAATCGGCTGTCTCGCTTGTAGTAACAACAATTTAACGACGGTCAAAAGACCGAAAGAAGCGAGATTTAATGTAAGGAGTGTAGTCGAGGCGGTTTTCAACGTCTTTCTAAGTCCTGTTGTAGTTTTTAAGTAGAAACTTTGTACTCATTAATTTATTCATGTTAATGTTCGTGTTATTAATAAATTTCTTTAAATTTGCCGGTTCTTATTTGGGCTGTGTGTGATTGGTTGAAAACTAAACAGGTTTCTTCGCGACTGATATTTGAAATTTAATCGAAACCTTCTTAAAACATTTTTTTTTTATTAATTTAGACTTCAGGAACAAGATTCTGTACTCTAAAGTCGGATTCAAAACGTAATTATAAGTTTACTTAAAATTTGCAATGTGGGTAGGCAACCAATTATACACACATTATGCATTCATTTTTCGGTGTAAATAAATACAATAAACTACTTAACTTGTTAATTTTAACCTCAGAAAAACGAATCAAAACTTTGATTTAAGATTTACGACTTTGTTAATATTTTATTTAATATTATTTATGGACTAAAGATAGGACAGATCTGTTGACGCATGTCCAAGCTTCTATGCTTCGTTGACATATCGCTTGACGCGGGAAATTGAATTTTGAAATTTTTAATTTGCATTTTCTCAAAAAATCTTACAGATAGCGAGGAACGGAGACCAGAAATGGATGTAGAAATGTCGAATTATGCCATGTGCAAAGTTTCGTGTCGATCTGAAAACTTTCGTGTTTTTCGCCAAAAAAAGTTCAAAGGGGTTAACCCATGGATTTTGGCGATTTTGACAAAAAATAAAATCTCTTTGAAACCGACTTTTTCCATCAATTTGGACCTCAGGAACAAGAATCCGTCAAAGATTTTTCGATCCGACGCTCCGTTAATTTTTTATTAATTTTTGAAACTTTTATTTGACTTGCATTTTTTCGATGAAAATTAAAGCAAGAAAATACTCTTTTTATTAATTTGGTCCTCAGGAGTAAGAATCTGAAGTCTGATTTAACATTCACGACTTGATTACGATTCTATTAATTATTTAAAATTATAGTGTCTAAACATAGGACAGGTATCTTAACGTATGTCCGAACTTGATTATTTGGACAGCACAAAAACAGGTTATGTTCATGAATTTTAAAGTTAAATATCTCGGAAACTATTAGAGATATTGAGATGCGGTTTCCGCTATCGTTTTTCTCAGCTCATTTTACGTTAGAAAAAGTGCTTAAAAGCCCAAAATTCGATAGTCGATTTTTCGCGAAAAAAAATTGCGACTCAAACGATGAAAATTTTTCAATTTTTTTATTTTTGACCATAACTCCTAAACCGTTTGTTTGATCGATCTCAAATTGGGCCAGTAGATAGATTTTGAGCTCCTCTTTCGACTGATATATAATTCAATGCTATTAAACGTCATTTTCATTTTGAAAACATTGATTGAAAATCACCCCAAAATGACCACTTCCAAACAGTTTTTGGTCAATGCTTTCTTTATTTCGTAGGTAAACTCAATAAATTTTGACTCATTTTACGCAGAATCTCACGCTGAATCCAAATCTGGAATTTAAATTCAGATCCGACAACAAATAACTGAGTTATGACCGTTTGAATTTTTGGGTTGTCGCCAGATGGCCAAATTTTTGAAAGTTCCAAACAATTCATACTCGATATCTCGAAAACTATTTCAGATATTGGAATGCGGTTTGCGGCATCGTTTTTCTCGCGATTTTTTACATAAGAAATCGTGTTTGGATTTTCCAAAAGTCGAAATTTGCAAATTTTTGCAAAAATTCATGACTAAAACTATGGCCAAACTTCTCATATCGATATCTCGCTTATTTTTTAGAGTAAACTCGAGTTATTATACATCAGTGAACGCAGAATTTTACGCAGATTCCAAATCTGGGATTTAAATTCAGATCCGACAAGAAATAACTGAGTTATGGCCGATCAAAGTTTCGGATAGTTGATTTTCATTTTTTCTCATTTTTCCCAATTTTCAAAGTTAAATATCTCGGAAACTATTGGAGATATTGAGATGCGGTTTGCGCCATCGTTTTTCTCGGCTCATTTTACGTTAGAAAAAGTGCTTAAAAGCCCAAAATTCGATGGTCGATTTTTCGCGAAAAAAAATTGCGACTCAAACGATGAAAATTTTTATTTTTTTTTATTTTTGGGCATAACTCCTAAACCGTTTGTTTGATCGATCTCAAATTGGGCCAGTGGATAGATTTCGAGCTCCTCTTTCGAATGATATATAATACAAAGGTATTAAACGTCGTTTTTACATTAAAAATAGTGATTGAAAATCACCCCAAAATGACCACTTCCAAACAGTTTTTGGTCAATGCTTTCTTTATTTCGTAGGTAAACTCAATAAATTTTGACTCATTTTACGCAGAATCTCACGCTGAATCCAAATCTGGAATTTAAATTCAGATCCGACAACAAATAACTGAGTTATGGCCGTTTGAATTTTTGGGTTGTCGCCAGATGGCCAAATTTTTGAAGGTTCCAAACAATTCATGCTCGATATCTCGAAAACTATTTCAGATATTGGAATGCGGTTTGCGGCATCGTTTTTCTCGCGATTTTTTACATAAGAAATCGTTTTTAGATTTTCCAAAAGTCGAAATTTGCAAATTTTCGCAAAAATTCATGACTAAAACTATGGCCAAACTTCTCATATCGATATCTCGCTTATTTTTTAGAGTAAACTCGAGTTATTATACATCAGTGAACGCAGAATTTTACGCAGATTCCAAATCTGGGATTTAAATTCAGATCCGACAACAAATAACTGAGTTATGGCCGATCAAAGTTTCGGATAGTTGATTTTCATTTTTTCTCATTTTTCCCAATTTTCAAAGTTAAATATCTCGGAAACTATTAGAGATATTGAGATGCGGTTTGCGCCATCGTTTTTCTCGGCTCATTTTACGTTAGAATAAGTGCTTAAAAGCCCAAAATTCGATGGTCGATTTTTCGCTAAAAAAAATTGCGACTCAAACGATGAAAATTTTTATTTTTTTTTATTTTTGGGCATAACTCCTAAACCGTTTGTTTGATCGATCTCAAATTGGGCCAGTGGATAGATTTCGAGCTCCTCTTTCGACTGATATATAATTCAATGCTATTAAACGTCATTTTCATTTTGAAAACATTGATTGAAAATCACCCCAAAATGACCACTTCCAAACAGTTTTTGGTCAATGCTTTCTTTATTTCTTAGGTAAACTCAATAAATTTTGAGTCATTTTACGCAGAATCTCACGCTGAATCCAAATCTGGAATTTAAATTCAGATCCGACAACAAATAACTGAGTTATGGCCGTTTGAATTTTTGGGTTGTCGCCAGATGGCCAAATTTTTGTAGGTTCCAAACAATTCATGCTCGATATCTCGAAAACTATGTCAGATATTGGAATGCGGTTTGCGGCATCGTTTTTCTCGCGATTTTTTACATAAGAAATCGTTTTTAGATTTTCCAAAAGTCGAAATTTGCAAATTTTCGCAAAAATTCATGACTAAAACTATGGCCAAACTTCTCATATCGATATCTCGCTTATTTTTTAGAGTAAACTCGAGTTATTATACATCAGTGAACGCAGAATTTTACGCAGATTCCAAATCTGGGATTTAAATTCAGATCCGACAACAAATAACTGAGTTATGGCCGATCAAAGTTTCGGATAGTTGATTTTCATTTTTTCTCATTTTTCCCAATTTTCAAAGTTAAATATCTCGGAAACTATTAGAGATATTGAGATGCGGTTTGCGCCATCGTTTTTCTCGGCTCATTTTACGTTAGAAAAAGTGCTTAAAAGCCCAAAATTCGATGGTCGATTTTTCGCTAAAAAAAATTGCGACTCAAACGATGAAAATTTTTATTTTTTTTTATTTTTGGCCATAACTCCCAAACCGTTTGTTTGATCGATCTCAAATTGAGCCAGTAGATAGATTTCGAGCTCCTCTTTCGAATGATATATAATACAAAGGTATTAAACGTCGTTTTTACATTAAAAATAGTGATTGAATATCACCCCAAAATGACCACTTCCAAACAGTTTTTGGTCAATGCTTTCTTTATTTCGTAGGTAAACTCAATAAATTTTGACTCATTTTACGCAGAATCTCACGCTGAATCCAAATCTGGAATTTAAATTCAGATCCGACAAGAAATAACTGAGTTATGGCCGTTTGAATTTTTGGGTTGTCGCCAGATGGCCAAATTTTTGAAGGTTCCAAACAATTCATGCTCGATATCTCGAAAACTATTTCAGATATTGGAATGCGGTTTGCGGCATCGTTTTTCTCGCGATTTTTTACATAAGAAATCGTTTTTAGATTTTCCAAAAGTCGAAATTTGCAAATTTTCGCAAAAATTCATGACTAAAACTATGGCCAAACTTCTCATATCGATATCTCGCTTATTTTTTAGAGTAAACTCGAGTTATTATACATCAGTGAACGCAGAATTTTACGCAGATTCCAAATCTGGGATTTAAATTCAGATCCGACAACAAATAACTGAGTTATGGCCGATCAAAGTTTCGGATAGTTGATTTTCATTTTTTCTCATTTTTCCCAATTTTCAAAGTTAAATATCTCGGAAACTATTAGAGATATTGAGATGCGGTTTGCGCCATCGTTTTTCTCGGCTCATTTTACGTTAGAAAAAGTGCTTAAAAGCCCAAAATTCGATAGTCGATTTTTCGCGAAATAAAATTGCGACTCAAACGATGAAAATTTTTATTTTTTTTTATTTTTGACCATAACTCGTAAACCGTTTGTTTGATCGATCTCAAATTGGGCCAGTGGATAGATTTTGAGCTCCTCTTTCGACTGATATATAATTCAATGCTATTAAACGTCATTTTCATTTTGAAAACATTGATTGAAAATCACCCCAAAATGACCACTTCCAAACAGTTTTTGGTCAATGCTTTCTTTATTTATTAGGTAAACTCAATAAATTTTGACTCATTTTACGCAGAATCTCACGCTGAATCCAAATCTGGAATTTAAATTCAGATCCGACAACAAATAACTGAGTTATGGCCGTTTGAATTTTTGGGTTGTCGCCAGATGGCCAAATTTTTGTAGGTTCCAAACAATTCATGCTCGATATCTCGAAAACTATGTCAGATATTGAAATGCGGTTTGCGGCATCGTTTTTCTCGCGATTTTTTACATAAGAAATCGTTTTTAGATTTTCCAAAAGTCGAAATTTGCAAATTTTCGCAAAAATTCATGACTAAAACTATGGCCAAACTTCTCATATCGATATCTCGCTTATTTTTTAGAGTAAACTCGAGTTATTATACATCAGTGAACGCAGAATTTTACGCAGATTCCAAATCTGGGATTTAAATTCAGATCCGACAACAAATAACTGAGTTATGGCCGATCAAAGTTTCGGATAGTTGATTTTCATTTTTTCTCATTTTTCCCAATTTTCAAAGTTAAATATCTCGGAAACTATTAGAGATATTGAGTTGCGGTTTGCGCCATCGTTTTTCTCGGCTCATTTTCCGTTAGAAAAAGTGTTTAAAAGCCCAAAATTCGATAGTCGATTTTTCGCGAAAAAAAATTGCGACTCAAACGATGAAAATTTTTATTTTTTTTTATTTTTGACCATAACTCGTAAACCGTTTGTTTGATCGATCTCAAATTGGGCCAGTGGATAGATTTTGAGCTCCTCTTTCGACTGATATATAATTCAATGCTATTAAACGTCATTTTCATTTTGAAAACATTGATTGAAAATCACCCCAAAATGACCACTTCCAAACAGTTTTTGGTCAATGCTTTCTTTATTTCTTAGGTAAACTCAATAAATTTTGAGTCATTTTACGCAGAATCTCACGCTGAATCCAAATCTGGAATTTAAATTCAGATCCGACAACAAATAACTGAGTTATGGCCGTTTGAATTTTTGGGTTGTCGCCAGATGGCCAAATTTTTGTAGGTTCCAAACAATTCATGCTCGATATCTCGAAAACTATGTCAGATATTGGAATGCGGTTTGCGGCATCGTTTTTCTCGCGATTTTTTACATAAGAAATCGTTTTTAGATTTTCCAAAAGTCGAAATTTGCAAATTTTCGCAAAAATTCATGACTAAAACTATGGCCAAACTTCTCATATCGATATCTCGCTTATTTTTTAGAGTAAACTCGAGTTATTATACATCAGTGAACGCAGAATTTTACGCAGATTCCAAATCTGGGATTTAAATTCAGATCCGACAACAAATAACTGAGTTATGGCCGATCAAAGTTTCGGATAGTTGATTTTCATTTTTTCTCATTTTTCCCAATTTTCAAAGTTAAATATCTCGGAAACTATTAGAGATATTGAGATGCGGTTTGCGCCATCGTTTTTCTCGGCTCATTTTACGTTAGAAAAAGTGCTTAAAAGCCCAAAATTCGATGGTCGATTTTTCGCTAAAAAAAATTGCGACTCAAACGATGAAAATTTTTATTTTTTTTTATTTTTGGCCATAACTCCCAAACCGTTTGTTTGATCGATCTCAAATTGAGCCAGTAGATAGATTTCGAGCTCCTCTTTCGAATGATATATAATACAAAGGTATTAAACGTCGTTTTTACATTAAAAATAGTGATTGAATATCACCCCAAAATGACCACTTCCAAACAGTTTTTGGTCAATGCTTTCTTTATTTCGTAGGTAAACTCAATAAATTTTGACTCATTTTACGCAGAATCTCACGCTGAATCCAAATCTGGAATTTAAATTCAGATCCGACAAGAAATAACTGAGTTATGGCCGTTTGAATTTTTGGGTTGTCGCCAGATGGCCAAATTTTTGAAGGTTCCAAACAATTCATGCTCGATATCTCGAAAACTATTTTAGATATTGGAATGCGGTTTGCGGCATCGTTTTTCTCGCGATTTTTTACATAAGAAATCGTTTTTAGATTTTCCAAAAGTCGAAATTTGCAAATTTTCGCAAAAATTCATGACTAAAACTATGGCCAAACTTCTCATATCGATATCTCGCTTATTTTTTAGAGTAAACTCGAGTTATTATACATCAGTGAACGCAGAATTTTACGCAGATTCCAAATCTGGGATTTAAATTCAGATCCGACAAGAAATAACTGAGTTATGGCCGATCAAAGTTTCGGATAGTTGATTTTCATTTTTTCTCATTTTTCCCAATTTTCAAAGTTAAATATCTCGGAAACTATTAGAGATATTGAGATGCGGTTTGCGCCATCGTTTTTCTCGGCTCATTTTACGTTAGAAAAAGTGCTTAAAAGCCCAAAATTCGATAGTCGATTTTTCGCGAAATAAAATTGCGACTCAAACGATGAAAATTTTTATTTTTTTTTATTTTTGACCATAACTCGTAAACCGTTTGTTTGATCGATCTCAAATTGGGCCAGTGGATAGATTTTGAGCTCCTCTTTCGACTGATATATAATTCAATGCTATTAAACGTCATTTTCATTTTGAAAACATTGATTGAAAATCACCCCAAAATGACCACTTCCAAACAGTTTTTGGTCAATGCTTTCTTTATTTCGTAGGTAAACTCAATAAATTTTGACTCATTTTACGCAGAATCTCACGCTGAATCCAAATCTGGAATTTAAATTCAGATCCGACAACAAATAACTGAGTTATGGCCGTTTGAATTTTTGGGTTGTCGCCAGATGGCCAAATTTTTGAAGGTTCCAAACAATTCATGCTCGATATCTCGAAAACTATTTCAGATATTGGAATGCGGTTTGCGGCATCGTTTTTCTCGCGATTTTTTACATAAGAAATCGTTTTTAGATTTTCCAAAAGTCGAAATTTGCAAATTTTCGCAAAAATTCATGACTAAACCATGGCCAAACTTCTCATATCGATATCTCGCTTATTTTTTAGAGTAAACTCGAGTTATTATACATCAGTGAACGCAGAATTTTACGCAGATTCCAAATCTCGGATTTAAATTCAGATCCGACAACAAATAACTGAGTTATGGCCGATCAAAGTTTCGGATAGTTGATTTTCATTTTTTCTCATTTTTCCCAATTTTCAAAGTTAAATATCTCGGAAACTATTAGAGATATTGAGATGCGGTTTGCGCCATCGTTTTTCTCGGCTCATTTTACGTTAGAAAAAGTGCTTAAAAGCCCAAAATTCGATAGTCGATTTTTCGCGAAAAAAAATTGCGACTCAAACGATGAAAATTTTTATTTTTTTTTATTTTTGGGCATAACTCCTAAACCGTTTGTTTGATCGATCTCAAATTGGGCCAGTAGATAGATTTTGAGCTCCTCTTTCGACTGATATATAATTCAATGCTATTAAACGTCATTTTCATTTTGAAAACATTGATTGAAAATCACCCCAAAATGACCACTTCCAAACAGTTTTTGGTCAATGCTTTCTTTATTTCGTAGGTAAACTCAATAAATTTTGACTCATTTTACGCACAATCTCACGCTGAATTCAAATCTGGAATTTAAATTCAGATCCGACAACAAATAACTGAGTTATGGCCGTTTGAATTTTTGGGTTGTCGCCAGATGGCCAAATTTTTGAAGGTTCCAAACAATTCATGCTCGATATCTCGAAAACTATTTCAGATATTGGAATGCGGTTTGCGGCATCGTTTTTCTCGCGATTTTTTACATAAGAAATCGTTTTTAGATTTTCCAAAAGTCGAAATTTGCAAATTTTCGCAAAAATTCATGACTAAAACTATGGCCAAACTTCTCATATCGATATCTCGCTTATTTTTTAGAGTAAACTCGAGTTATTATACATCAGTGAACGCAGAATTTTACGCAGATTCCAAATCTGGGATTTAAATTCAGATCCGACAAGAAATAACTGAGTTATGGCCGATCAAAGTTTCGGATAGTTGATTTTCATTTTTTCTCATTTTTCCCAATTTTCAAAGTTAAATATCTCGGAAACTATTAGAGATATTGAGATGCGGTTTGCGCCATCGTTTTTCTCGGCTCATTTTACGTTAGAAAAAGTGCTTAAAAGCCCAAAATTCGATAGTCGATTTTTCGCGAAAAAAAATTGCGACTCAAACGATGAAAATTTTTATTTTTTTTTATTTTTGGGCATAACTCCTAAACCGTTTGTTTGATCGATCTCAAATTGGGCCAGTAGATAGATTTTGAGCTCCTCTTTCGACTGATATATAATTCAATGCTATTAAACGTCATTTTCATTTTGAAAACATTGATTGAAAATCACCCCAAAATGACCACTTCCAAACAGTTTTTGGTCAATGCTTTCTTTATTGCGTAGGTAAACTCAATAAATTTCGACTCATTTTACGCAGAATCTCACGCTGAATCCAAATCTGGAATTTAAATTCAGATCCGACAACAAATAACTGAGTTATGGCCGTTTGAATTTTTGGGTTGTCGCCAGATGGCCAAATTTTTGAAGGTTCCAAACAATTCATGCTCGATATCTCGAAAACTATTTCAGATATTGGAATGCGGTTTGCGGCATCGTTTTTCTCGCGATTTTTTACATAAGAAATCGTTTTTAGATTTTCCAAAAGTCGAAATTTGCAAATTTTCGCAAAAATTCATGACTAAAACTATGGCCAAACTTCTCATATCGATATCTCGCTTATTTTTTAGAGTAAACTCGAGTTATTATACATCAGTGAACGCAGAATTTTACGCAGATTCCAAATCTCGGATTTAAATTCAGATCCGACAACAAATAACTGAGTTATGGCCGTTTGAATTTTTGGGTTGTCGCCAGATGGCCAAATTTTTGAAGGTTCCAAACAATTCATGCTCGATATCTCGAAAACTATTTCAGATATTGGAATGCGGTTTGCGGCATCGTTTTTCTCGCGATTTTTTACATAAGAAATCGTTTTTAGATTTTCCAAAAGTCGAAATTTGCAAATTTTCGCAAAAATTCATGACTAAAACTATGGCCAAACTTCTCATATCGATATCTCGCTTATTTTTTAGAGTAAACTCGAGTTATTATACATCAGTGAACGCAGAATTTTACGCAGATTCCAAATCTCGGATTTAAATTCAGATCCGACAACAAATAACTGAGTTAATGGCCGATCAAAGTTTCGGATAGTTGATTTTCATTTTTTCTCATTTTTCCCAATTTTCAAAGTTAAATATCTCGGAAACTATTAGAGATATTGAGATGCGGTTTGCGCCATCGTTTTTCTCGGCTCATTTTACGTTAGAAAAAGTGCTTAAAAGCCCAAAATTCGATAGTCGATTTTTCGCGAAAAAAAATTGCGACTCAAACGATGAAAATTTTTATTTTTTTTTATTTTTGGGCATAACTCCTAAACCGTTTGTTTGATCGATCTCAAATTGAGCCAGTAGATAGATTTCGAGCTCCTCTTTCGAATGATATATAATACAAAGGTATTAAACGTCGTTTTTACATTAAAAATAGTGATGGAAAATCACCCCAAAATGACCACTTCCAAACAGTTTTTGGTCAATGCTTTCTTTATTTCGTAGGTAAACTTAATAAATTTTGACTCATTTTACGCAGAATCTCACGCTGAATCCAAATCTGGAATTTAAATTCAGATCTGACAACAAATAACTGAGTTATGGCCGTTTGAATTTTTGGGTTGTCGCCAGATGGCCAAATTTTTGAAGGTTCCAAACAATTCATGCTCGATATCTCGAAAACTATTTCAGATATTGGAATGCGGTTTGCGGCATCGTTTTTCTCGCGATTTTTTACATAAGAAATCGTTTTTAGATTTTCCAAAAGTCGAAATTTGCAAATTTTCGCAAAAATTCATGACTAAAACTATGGCCAAACTTCTCATATCGATATCTCGCTTATTTTTTAGAGTAAACTCGAGTTATTATACATCAGTGAACGCAGAATTTTACGCAGATTCCAAATCTCGGATTTAAATTCAGATCCGACAACAAATAACTGAGTTATGGCCGATCAAAGTTTCGGATAGTTGATTTTCATTTTTTCTCATTTTTCCCAATTTTCAAAGTTAAATATCTCGGAAACTATTAGAGATATTGAGATGCGGTTTGCGCCATCGTTTTTCTCGGCTCATTTTACGTTAGAAAAAGTGCTTAAAAGCCCAAAATTCGATAGTCGATTTTTCGCGAAAAAAAATTGCGACTCAAACGATGAAAATTTTTATTTTTTTTTATTTTTGGGCATAACTCCTAAACCGTTTGTTTGATCGATCTCAAATTGGGCCAGTAGATAGATTTTGAGCTCCTCTTTCGACTGATATATAATTCAATGCTATTAAACGTCATTTTCATTTTGAAAACATTGATTGAAAATCACCCCAAAATGACCACTTTCAAACAGTTTTTGGTCAATGCTTTCTTTATTTCGTAGGTAAACTCAATAAATTTTGACTCATTTTACGCACAATCTCACGCTGAATCCAAATCTGGAATTTAAATTCAGATCCGACAACAAATAACTGAGTTATGGCCGTTTGAATTTTTGGGTTGTCGCCAGATGGCCAAATTTTTGAAGGTTCCAAACAATTCATGCTCGATATCTCGAAAACTATTTCAGATATTGGAATGCGGTTTGCGGCATCGTTTTTCTCGCGATTTTTTACATAAGAAATCGTTTTTAGATTTTCCAAAAGTCGAAATTTGCAAATTTTCGGAAAAATTCATGACTAAAACTATGGCCAAATTTCTCATATCGATATCTCGCTTATTTTTTAGAGTAAACTCGAGTTATTATACATCAGTGAACGCAGAATTTTACGCAGATTCCAAATCTGGGATTTAAATTCAGATCCGACAACAAATAACTGAGTTATGGCCGATCAAAGTTTCGGATAGTTGATTTTCATTTTTTCTCATTTTTCCCAATTTTCAAAGTTAAATATCTCGGAAACTATTAGAGATATTGAGATGCGGTTTGCGCCATCGTTTTTCTCGGCTCATTTTACGTTAGAAAAAGTGCTTAAAAGCCCAAAATTCGATGGTCGATTTTTCGCGAAAAAAAATTGCGACTCAAACGATGAAAATTTTTATTTTTTTTTATTTTTGGGCATAACTCCTAAACCGTTTGTTTGATCGATCTCAAATTGGGCCAGTAGATAGATTTTGAGCTCCTCTTTCGACTGATATATAATTCAATGCTATTAAACGTCATTTTCATTTTGAAAACATTGATTGAAAATCACCCCAAAATGACCACTTCCAAACAGTTTTTGGTCAATGCTTTCTTTATTTCGTAGGTAAACTCAATAAATTTTGACTCATTTTACGCACAATCTCACGCTGAATCCAAATCTGGAATTTAAATTCAGATCCGACAACAAATAACTGAGTTATGGCCGTTTGAATTTTTGGGTTGTCGCCAGATGGCCAAATTTTTGAAGGTTCCAAACAATTCATGCTCGATATCTCGAAAACTATTTCAGATATTGGAATGCGGTTTGCGGCATCGTTTTTCTCGCGATTTTTTACATAAGAAATCGTTTTTAGATTTTCCAAAAGTCGAAATTTGCAAATTTTCGCAAAAATTCATGACTAAAACTATGGCCAAACTTCTCATATCGATATCTCGCTTATTTTTTAGAGTAAACTTGAGTTATTATACATCAGTGAACGCAGAATTTTACGCAGATTGCAAATTTGGGATTTAAATTTAGTGTCTTTATGATGTCATGGCTTTTGTAGTATCAGAGGAAGATTAACACCTAAAACTATTTGGTTTGTTTTAGTCGGAAAATGAAATGAGCACTGAAATGTCCGACAAGCTGGCTGCGGTTACATCAGCATATAAAAACAACAATGATCTACAAGAATTGAAGAAGTCGTTAAATGAGATATTTTTGAGGAAGCGCCACTTGCGAAGGACTAACCTTGGCTCTTGGCTCTTGGATCAGTTGGAATTAGAGCAATAATCAATTACCATTAATTAAGAATGGATAGTTTCGTCCATTTCAGATTGTTTCCCTCGTCTTTTTTAGGTAAGCCAACAAACATGTTCCTAATGAAACTTTTTCACACTTTTTGCAAGAAGGAGGGAGAGTGTCGAGTTTGTGTTTTTTTATTTTATTAATACTCCTTTAGTTTAATTTGAGGGTATTGTTTTTTATCATTCTTCCTTATTCCTGCAAATGGTTTTGATTCAAAAATTGTAAGTTTTAAAAACAAAAGTTTAGCCCTCTGGTGAGAGGAGGCGTGAACTATCAAGTTCGGCGTTATTCCGCTAGGTGGCTTTTATGGAAAAACTTCTCTCACTTTTCGGTGTAAATAAATACAATAAACTACTTAACTTGTTAATTTTAACCTCAGAAAAACGAATCTGAACTTTGATTTAAGATTTACGACTTTGTTAATATTTTATTTAATATTATTTATGGACTAAAGACTGTTGACGCATGTCCTAGCTTCTATGCTTCGTTGACAGATTGCTTGACGCGGGAAATTGAATTTTAAAATTTTTAATTTGCATTTTCTCAAAAAATCTTGCAGATAGCGAGGAACGGAGACCAAAAATGGATGTGGAAATGTTAAATTATGCCATGTGCATAGTTTCGTGTCGATCTGCGAACTTTCGCGTTTTTCGCCAAAAAAAGTTCAAAGACTAAACATCATGGATTTTTGGCGATTTCGACAAAAAATAAAATCTCTTTGAAACCGACTTTTTCCATCAATTTGGACCTCAGGAACAAGAATCCGTCAAAGATTTTTCGATCCGACGCTCCGTTAATGTTTTATTAATTTTTCAAACTTTTATTTGGTTTGCAGTTTTTCGATGAAAATTAAAGCAAGAAAATACTCTTTTTATTAATTTTGTCCTCAGGAGTAAGAATCTAAAGTCTGATTTAACATTCACGACTTGGTTACGATTCTATTAATTATTAAAAATTATTGTGTCTCTATCTTAACGTATGTCTTAACTTGACTATTTTGACAGCACACATTGAGGTTATGTTCATGATTTAACAAGAAACTACCAGAATTCTTTACTGTTTACTTTCTCGTTCTTCTGGGCATGGTAGCAAAGAAATTACACAAGTTAAGAAGTTCATTTGAAGCTATTTAGAGTTGGAGTTGATTTGCAACAAATTGATGGGTCTTTATTGAAATTTTTAAACGCAGGTAAGCTGAAAACTGTTTGAATTCCAGCCTTGAAATGTTTCGTGGTATTTCCAGGTTCCAACTTCATTACCAGAGTTTATTATTAAAGAGACTGAATCGATGGATGATACCCATAGCCTAAGATGTCGAAAAGGCGGTTGTCATCGCTCAACGCTGAAGGACTCTGCAAGTTATTGCACAGAATTGAAGAAACCACCCATTCAATGCTCCCAGAGTAAAGTGAATTGATCCAGGAGCATAACATCAGGAAAAAGGTGCTGCTTTACTGCAATGTGGATGAAAAAGGTTAAATTTAAACATGTTTTAAGTCAAAGTCAAATGTTCTTTTTCCAGTGGTCGAAGATGTCGTTCAGTGACTGGGAAATATTCAGAGTGTTGCTGATTTCATTGCGGGAGCACGAAGTTTGCAACGTTTCCAAACCTGACGAGTCTACGAGCAGAAAACGAGTGTTTCTCCAGAGAAGGCCCAAAGGAACTCAACTAACGGAAACAGCATCATCGAGATGCAGTTGTCAAGAAAGAAAATACTACAAAGGCTCTGAAGGTCATCTGGTGTCTTGTGAGATATTTTGTGAAGTCAAGGAAACATCAGGGAACGGAAGTTTATGGAGAATTTTTATTGGTTTTTTGAAATCGTGAGATCTGGAGTTCTGGATGCATCGCTGCTTGTTGAGGGCGGATGGTAGGTTTGTTTGTTTTCTTTTCTCTCCATTCATGGTCTTTGGCAAACTTGCCCAAGACGTTAACTGTTTCCAATAAACATCCCTAGGGGCTGTTACGAAGTTTAGACGAGCGCATTGATGGTCACGTCCTCTAGTACAGTAAAATTCGTAATTTTGGTAGTTTTAGTGCTACAGCTATGAAATTTGGGGGAGTTACTATTTTTGCGTCGCAATGACACAGATTTTAGAAATTTTAATTTTTGAGACAAGTGAAAGTTTCCACGTCCTTGACTGAAATTCGTAATTTGGATAATTTTAGTGCAACAGTTATGAAATTTGGGAAAGTTACTTTTTTTGATTCGTATATTGACTCTATTAAATTTTAAAATTGTAGAGCCAAAAACACAGATTTAAAAATGCTTATTTTTGAGACCAATCAAAAATTGCAGACACCTTATAAAAAGTAGGCGCTCATTGCCATCAGTCAACCCCTCGTGTGTAAATTTTCCAAATTTCTTTCTTGTAAATCTGACTTTAAATTCTTTAGATAGAAAATTGAAGAAAAACTGAATTTAGCAAGTTTTGAGGTTAACTCGTTGTGTACATATCAACATCAGGAGAATAATGAAAAATTTAAATAAAAATTTGTGACCTTTGTGCTTATCTGCAACCTAAACTAAACGTAGACTTTTCATTTCCAACTCTAACTCTACCAATTTCAAATTTCAAAAGTCCCGCGCTAGAGTTTGACAGACGGCAGCTGTCGTCAGTTCGGTAGATGTCATTTGTTGTAAGTGGCCGGCTCTCCAATTTCGCGTAAAAACACAAGTTTTTAGTGTTCCCACGTGAAATTTTGTGTTCTGAAACATTCATGGAAGTGTTTCAAGTGTTTTAGTCGCGGTCACCAGCCAAAACCGTGTAAATTAAGGTAAATTTTACGATTTTTCCAACAAAGCCAAGAACGGAGAGTTCTGTTGTAGAGCCAGATGGTTTATCCAGTTTCTTGTGGAAATATTCAAAGATTATTGGGGGTAAATCAATTCTTTATTAGGGAGAAGGTTAAGAGAAAATTAAATGTTGCGATTTTGGAGGTTAAGTCGTTGGTGATGTTGGTTGTATCAATATGATGAAGAAACTATAGAACATTTTTTTCCAAAAGAAGGATTTTGAGTTGATTGTGATTTAATTCGTAATTTTGGTAATTTTAGTGCAACAGTTATGAAATTTGGGAAAGTTACTTTTTTTGATTCGTATATTGACTCTATTAAATTTCAAAATTGTAGAGCCAAAAACACAGATCTTAGAAATGCTTGCTTAATTTTGATTGGTTGAACGGTTGGTGCAAACTGGCATCAACCTAAGAAAGAAAAGTTACTAACTTACCACAAAATTACTAAGGTGTATAATTGGTTGCCTATATGCTGCATGTTGAAGCGAAATAATTCTTACTAATTAAGACTTATTTTCAGAGCACAACAAATTCTTTACTTTCTCGTTCTTCTGGGAATGGTCCAAAGAGATCACACAAGTTAAGAAGTTCATTTGAAGGTATTTAGTCTTGGATTTGATTTGCAACAAATTTCCGGGTCTTTATAGAAATTTTTAAAGGCAGGTAAGCTGAAAATTGTTTGAATCCCAGCTTTATAATGTTTTGTGGTATTTCAGGTTCCAACTTCATTACCAGAGTTTATTATTAAGAGACTGAGTATATAGATGATGGTCTTCTCATGACTACACACATCTTGCAGCATCTTGATGGTACCACCCATAGCCTAAGATGTCGGAAAGGCGGTTGTCGTCGCTCAACGTTGAAGGACTCTGCAACTTATTGCACAGAATTGAAGAAACCACTCATTCAGCTCCCAGAGTACAGTGAAGTGATCCAGGAGCATAACATCACGAAAAAGGTGTTGCTTTACTGCAATGTGGATGAAAAAGGTTAAATTTAAACACGTTTTAAGTCAAAGTCAAATGTTCTTTTTCCAGTGGTCGAAGATGTCGTTCAGTGACTGGGAAATATTCAGAGTGTTGCTGATTTCATTGCGGGAGCACGAAGTTTGCAACGTTTCCAAACCTGACGAGTCTACGAGCAGAAAACGAGTGTTTCTCCAGAGAAGGCCCAAAGGAACTCAACCAACGGAAACAGCATCATCGAGATGCAGTTGTCAAGAAAGAAAATACTACAAAGGCTCTGAAGGTCATCTGGTGTCTTGTGAGATATTTTGTGAAGTCAAGGAAACATCAGGGAACGGAAGTTTATGGAGAATTTTTATTGGTTTTTTGAAATCGTGAGATCTGGAGTTCTGGATGCATCGCTGCTTGTTGAGGACGGATGGTAGGTTTGTTTGTTTTCTTTTCTCTCCATTCATGGTCTTTGGCAAACTTGCCCAAGACGTTAACTGTTTCCAATAAACATCCCTAGGGGCTGTTACGAAGTTTAGACGAGCGCATTGATGGTCACGTCCTCTAGTACAGTAAAATTCGTAATTTTGGTAGTTTTAGTGCTACAGCTATGAAATTTAGGGGAGTTACTATTTTTGCGTCGCAATGACACAGATTTTAGAAATTTTAATTTTTGAGACAAGTGAAAGTTTCCACGTCCTTGACTGAAATTCGTAATTTGGATAATTTTAGTGCAACAGTTATGAAATTTGGGAAAGTTACTTTTTTTGATTCGTATATTGACTCTATTAAATTTCAAAATTGTAGAGCCAAAAACACAGATTTTAGAAATGCTTATTTTTGAGACCAATTAAAAATTGCAGACATCTTATAAAAAAGTAAGCGCTCATTGCTGTCAGTCTACCCTCGTGTGTAAATTTTTCAAATTTCTTTCGTGTAAATCTGACTTTAAATTCTTTGAGAGAAAATTGAAGAAAAACTGAATTTAGCAAGTTTTGAGGTTGACTCGTTGTGTACATATCAACATCAGGAGAATAATGAAAGATTTAAATAAAAATTTGTGACCTTTGTGCTTATCTGCAACCTAAACTAAACGTAGACTTTTCATTTCCAACTCCAACTCTACCAATTTCAAATTTCAAAAGTCCCGCGCTAGAGTTTGACAGACGGCAGCTGTCGAAAGTTCGGTAGATGTCATTTGTTGTAAGTGGCCGGCTCTCCAATTTCGCGTAAAAACACAAGTTTTTAGTGTTCCCACGTGAAATTTTGTGTTCTGAAACATTCATGGAAGTGTTTCAAGTGTTTTAGTCGTGGTCACCAGCCAAAACCGTGTAAATTAAGGTAAATTTTACGATTTTTCCAACAAAGCCAAGAACGGGGACTTCTGTTGTAGAGCCAGATGGTTCATCCAGTTTCTTGTGGAAACATTCAAAGATTATTGGGGGTAAATCAATTCTTTATTAGGGAGAAGGTTAAGAGAAAATTAAATGTTGCGATTTTTGAGGTTAAGTCGTTGGTGATGTTGGTTGTATCAGCGGCTCTATATGATGAAGAAACTATAGAACATTTTTTTCCAAAAGAAGCATTTTGAGTTGATTTTGATTTAATTCGTAATTTTGGTAATTTTAGTGCAACAGTTATGAAATTTGGGAAAGTTACTTTTTTTGATTCGTATATTGACTCTATTAAATTTCAAAATTGTAGAGCCAAAAACACAGATTTTAAAAATGCTTATTTTAGAGACCAATCAAAAATTGCAGACACATTATAAAAAAGTAAGCGTTCATTGCTATCAGTCTACCTTCCTGTGTAAATATTCGAAATTTCTTTCGTGTAAATCAGACTTTAAATTCTTTAGAGAGAAAATTGATGAAAAACTGAATTTAGCAAGTTTTGAGGTTAACTGGTTGTGTACATATCAACATCAGGAGAATAACGAAAGATTTAAATTAAAATTTGTGACCTTTGTGCTTATCTGCAACCTAAACTAAACGTAGACTTTTTCATTTCCAACTCAAACTCTACCAATTTCAAATTTCAAAAGTCCCGCGCTAGAGTTTGACAGACGGCAGCTGTCGTCAGTTCGGTAGATGTCATTTGTTGTAAGTGGCCGGCTCTCCAATTTCGCGTAAAAACACAAGTTTTTAGTGTTCCCACGTGAAATTTTGTGTTCTGAATCATTCATGGAAGTGTTTCAAGTGTTTTCGTCGTGGTCACCATCCAAAACAGTGTAAATTAAGGTAAATTTCACTATTTTTCCAACAGAATCGGGTTGGTCCATTTTAACCAAGAAAGGGGAGTTCTGTTTTAGCTTTTGGCTTTTCGAGTTTCTTTTGGAAATATTCGATTATTGGGGGTAAATCAATTATTTATTAGGGAGAAGGTTAAGAGAAAATTGAATGTTGCAATTTTTGAGGTTTTAGAAATGCTTATTTTTGAGACCAATCAAAAATTGCAGACACCTTATAAAAAGTAGGCGCTCATTGCCATCAGTCAACCCCTCGTGTGTAAATTTTCCAAATTTCTTTCTTGTAAATCTGACTTTAAATTCTTTAGATAGAAAATTGAAGAAAAACTGAATTTAGCAAGTTTTGAGGTTAACTCGTTGTGTACATATCAACATCAGGAGAATAATGAAAAATTTAAATAAAAATTTGTGACCTTTGTGCTTATCTGCAACCTAAACTAAACGTAGACTTTTCATTTCCAACTCCAACTCTACCAATTTCAAATTTCAAAAGTCCCGCGCTAGAGTTTGACAGACGGCAGCTGTCGTCAGTTCGGTAGATGTCATTTGTTGTAAGTGGCCGGCTCTCCAATTTCGCGTAAAAACACAAGTTTTTAGTGTTCCCACGTGAAATTTTGTGTTCTGAAACATTCATGGAAGTGTTTCAAGTGTTTTAGTCGTGGTCACCAGCCAAAACCGTGTAAATTAAGGTAAATTTTACGATTTTTCCAACAAAGCCAAGAACGGAGAGTTCTGTTGTAAAGCCAGATGGTTTTTTCAGTTTCTTGCGGAAATATTCAAAGATTATTGGGGGTAAATCAATTCTTTATTAGGGAGAAGGTTAAGAGAAAATTAAATGTTGCGATTTTTGAGGTTAAGTCGTTGGTGATGTTGGTTGTATCAGCGGCTCAATATGATGAAGAAACTATAGAACATTTTTTTCCAAAAGAAGGATTTTGAGTTGATTTTGATTTAATTCGTAATTTTGGTAATTTTAGTGCAACAGTTATGAAATTTGGGAAAGTTACTTTTTTTGATTCGTATATTGACTCTATTAAATTTCAAAATTGTAGAGCCAAAAACACAGATTTTAGAAATGCTTGCTTAATTTTGATTGGTTGAACGGTTGGTGCAAACTTGCATCAACCTAAGAAAGAAAAGTTACTAACTTACCACAAAATTACTAAGGTGTATAATTGGTTGCCTATATGCTGCATGTTGAAGCGAAATAATTCTTACTAATTAAGACTTGTGGCAGCACCGTCTCGCTGCCAACGAGAAGACAAGAAGTTACCAAACTAGTCGAAGGACACGATCGGCTTTGGTGGTGTTAAAATCAACCCCAGTTTTTTTGCCGTCCTTTTTCAGAGATACAGCACGTGGTAATCTCGTGGCGTGATACTTGTTTGCCTGCATCTTGTTTTGTTTTAGTATTAAATAATTGTTTTAATTTAGCGAGTTTTATTCCTCACGCGACATAACCCGCTAAATTGGTGACCCCGATAACTCTCGCGCGGATCTACAGAAGTACGATTTTTCTTTTTCGGTGTTTACTAACAAAAGCCACGCCACATCCGCCATGGCGACCGGAAGCGGCCCAGAAGACCGACCCAACGAGGAGCAAATCGAGGTTGAAGAGCTGAAAAATGTTCACATTCCGCCGTTCTGGCGAGTGAACCCCGAGATGTGGTTTGCCCAAATTGATGCACAATTCAGAGTTAATAAGATAACGAGCGACACAACTAAATATTACGCCCTGGTCGCCCGCCTAGAGAGCGATGTCCTCCAGTCCGTCGCTGACCTCGTCCGGAAACCGCCAAATACGGAAAAATACCAAGCCCTGAAGACAAGAATCATTTATTGTTTCAGAGACTCGGATGATAAACAGCTGCATCGGCTGTTAACTGAGATGGACCTCGGCGACAAGAAGCCGTCGCAACTACTTTTGGAAATGCGTGCAGCCGCAGGAGAGCGTTTGAGCGATGAGGTGCTCAAAAGCCTATGGCTTCATCGGTTGCCCCAGACGGTCCAAGCCATCTTATCAACCAACGCGACGCTAAACCTGGAGGAAATAGCCACAATGGCCGACAAAATTTTAGAAGTTTCCCCACGCGCTAGCATTTGCGCCATTAGCCCATCCAAACCCAAGGAGGTTACAATCGGGCAGGCAATTGCAGATGCCTTGACGCCATTACTGCAACAGGTCAAAGAACTGACCACCACAGTGGAAGAATTGAAACGTTCCCGCCATCACCACAATGGCCGACGCAACGGCGAACAGAGGTGGCGCTCCAAGTCGCGCAATCGCGAAAAATCGGCAACACGCAGCGCTCACTCCGCCGAGTACTGCTATTACCACCAGCGTTTCGGCGCACGCGCGCGCAAATGCGAGCCCCCATGTGCCTACGCGGGGAATTCAAAAAACGAGTAGGAAGTGCCGGCGTCGCGGCACTGGTATCCCTCAACCCCCACACCACGAGACTTTTTGTGCGAGACAGAGACACCCAGGTGTGGTTTCTCGTCGACACCGGGTCAGAAGTGTGTGTGTTTCCGCGAAAATTAGTGCCCGGTAACCACAAACTCCATGGACAGCAACTTTACGCCGCCAACAACTCAACCATTAAGACTTTCGGACGGGTGAAGTTAAATTTAGATTTAGGACTTAAAAAAACTTTTCAGTGGCAGTTTATCGTGGCTGACGTCGCCAAACCCATCATTGGGGCAGACTTTTTGGAACATTTTAACCTAGTAGTAGATGTGCGCGGCAAAACTCTTAAAGACAATGCAACAAACATTTGCAGCCACGCCAAACGCATGGGCGTGAATGTATTTGCAATCCAGAAAAGTCCACCAAATATGATAACTAAAGTAGTTCGCAAATTGCAGGAACTAGCGCGCGCTACCAGAGCCTCAGCCCCCAAACATTCGGTAGTCCACCGAATTGTCACCACGCACGGACCGCCCACAAAATGCCGCCCCCGACGTCTCCCAACCGACAAACTGCAAGTGGCACGTACACTTTTCGAAGAGATGGTCAAAGAAGGCATCGCGAGACCCTCGAAGAGCGATTGGTCCTCGCCGCTTCACCTGGTGCCCAAGAAACAACCCGGCGAGTGGCGACCTTGCGGCGACTTCAGGGCTCTAAACGCTCGCACCGTGCCAGACCAATACCCAATCCCTCATCTCGAAGACTTTGCCCAGTCTCTCGCGGGTAAGTCGATCTTCTCGACACTGGACTTAATTCGTGCATATCACCAGATCCCGATTCACCCTGCGGACGTTCGAAAAACGGCAATCACAACACCCTTTGGAATGTTTGAATTTCCGAAGATGTGCTTCGGATTACGCAACGCAGCACAGACGTTTCAACGTTTTATGGACGAAGTTCTGCGAGGTCTCGACTTCTGCTACGTTTACATCGACGACGTACTCGTAGCGTCCACGTCAGAAGAGGAACACATTCAACACCTCGAACTTCTAATAAAACGATTCACCTCATACGGCATCGCCGTGAACGTCGAAAAATGCCAGATCGCGCAGCCCGAAGTCACCTTTTTGGGTTTTAAGGTTAACCAAAATGGCATTCAACCACCAAACGAGAAGGTCAACATTATAAGGGCAATCAAAGAACCCAGAACTATAAGAGAACTGCGGAGATTCCTGGGGATGGTGAACTTTTATAGACGGTGCATCCCAAAAGCCGCCAGCATCATGGCACCACTCACGGCGCTACTGAAGGGCCCCAAAACCAAAGAGAAGACCCCAGTTCCGTGGTCGGATGAAGCGAGACGAGCTTTCGGCGAGGTCAAAGAGGCACTCGCGACCACAACTGCTCTTGCCCATCCAGTATTAAACGCCCCTCTGGCTATCGTTGTCGACGCGTCCAACACAGCGATCGGGGGAGTTTTACAACAAAAAACAGACAACCAGTGGCAGCCATTAGCTTTTTTTTCACAAAAGCTAAACAGTACGCAAGAAAAGTATAGCGCTTACGACCGCGAGCTGCTGGCAATCTATGAAAGTGTGAAGAAATTTAGGCACCAGATTGAGGGCAGATCTTGCAGCATTCTAACAGATCACAAGCCAATAACTTTTGCGTTCCAGCAGAAGCTAGACAAATGCTCCCCACGTCAGTTTCGATACCTAGACTTCATCGGGCAGTTTACAACCGACCTGAGGCACATCCGGGGAACTGACAACGTCGTAGCTGACACACTCTCGCGCCTTGAAGCTATTAGTTGCCCACAACCCATCAGTTACGTCGAGATCAGCAGAGCCCAAGATACAGATCAAGAACTGCAAGATTTGCTAAAAAACCCCCAAAAAACCGAGTTAAGGCTTAAAAAACTACTCGCACCAGACTCAACGGCGCAAGTCTACTGCGATATCAAGAAATTGGTACGGCCATACATCCCTCGCCCCCTGAGAAAACGCATTTTCGATAGTTTACACCACATGGCCCATCCAGGCATCAGAGCGACAACCAAATTGGTGGCAGACCGCTATGTGTGGCCCAGTATGCATAACGATGTTCGCAAGTGGACTAGAACATGCATCTCTTGCCAAAAATCCAAAGTCGGTCAACACAACAGGAGTGCATTAAGCTCACTGCAGAGTCCGGAGAACAGATTTACAGACATAAACATAGATATTGTCGGACCTTTACCCGAGTCGGATGGCTATTCTTATTGTCTGACCATCATAGATAGATTCACTTGCTGGACTGAAGCCATCCCTCTGCGAGACATACGGGCAGAAACGGTCGCAGAGGCCCTGTATTCTAATTGGATCGCACGATTCGGCGCTCCCAGCAAAATCATCACAGATAGGGGCCGACAATTCGAATGCTCCTTGTTTATGGCGTTGGCACGAATCATGGGTAGCAAGGTGTGTCACACGACAGCGTACCATCCACAGTGTAATGGGAAAATCGAGAGGTGGCACCGAACCTTAAAAAACGCACTGAAAGCCCATACCAATCCACAGTGGACCAGAGTCCTACCAACAGTCCTCCTCGGACTGCGTTGCGTCGTGCGAGAAGACTCCAAGACGACGCCAGCAGAGATGGTTTACGGTCGTACTATTAGACTCCCTGGCGAATTTATCGAAAGTAATGCAACGCCTGAAATTTCACCGAACGAGTTCGTCACTCGACTTCGACGAGCCATGGACGCGGTGAAACCAATTCCGGATTCGAGCCACACCAAACGCAAAACATTTGTCAACCCTCACATGGATAAGACCACTCATGTTTTTATTCGCAACGACGCTGTTCGTCGACCCCTGCAGAGCGCCTACGACGGACCGTATAGAGTGTTATCCAGGACAGACAAATACTTCACGGTGGAAGTCAACAATAAAGAACAAACAGTTTCCATAGATCGACTGAAACCGGCATTTTTACTGCATGAACCAGCCCTAACGGATCACAATTATGCAAAGAAGCCAGAAGAACGTCCACACCAAGCAACTTCAGAGCACAGTTACGCCAAACCTCCAAAAAAACGAGTGACTTTCAAGCTATAAAACCTGTCATTCGAATTTTAAACTTCTTCCCGCCTGCCACATAACCTATCTTCGCAGCTGTCATCGTGCATCGTGGCTGCGCCACTAGGGGGGGAGTATTGTGGCAGCACCGTCTCGCTGCCAACGAGAAGACAAGAAGTTACCAAACTAGTCGAAGGACACGATCGGCTTTGGTGGTGTTAAAATCAACCCCAGTTTTTTTGCCGTCCTTTTTCAGAGATACAGCACGTGGTAATCTCGTGGCGTGATACTTGTTTGCCTGCATCTTGTTTTGTTTTAGTATTAAATAATTGTTTTAATTTAGCGAGTTTTATTCCTCACGCGACATAACCCGCTAAAGACTTATTTTCAGAGCACAACAAATTCTTTACTTTCTCGTTCTTCTGGGAATGGTCCAAAGAAATCACACACAAGTTAAGAAGTTCATTTGAAGGTATTTAGTCTTGGATTTGATTTGCAACAAATTTCCGGGTCTTTATAGAAATTTTTAAAGGCGGTAAGCTGAAAATTGTTTGAATCCCAGCTTTATAATGTTTTGTGGTATTTCAGGTTCCAACTTCATTACCAGAGTTTATTATTAAGAGACTGAGTATATAGATGATGGTCTTCTCATGACTACACACATCTTGCAGCATCTTGATGGTACCACCCATAGCCTAAGATGTCGAAAAGGCGGTTGTCGTCGCTCAACGTTGAAGGACTCTGCAACTTATTGCACAGAATTGAAGAAACCACTCATTCAGCTCCCAGAGTACAGTGAAGTGATCCAGGAGCATAACATCACGAAAAAGGTGTTGCTTTACTGCAATGTGGATGAAAAAGGTTAAATTTAAACATGTTTTAAGTCAAAGTCAAATGTTCTTTTTCCAGTGGTCGAAGATGTCGTTCAGTGACTGGGAAATATTCAGAGTGTTGCTGATTTCATTGCGGGAGCACGAAGTTTGCAACGTTTCCAAACCTGACGAGTCTACGAGCAGAAAACGAGTGTTTCTCCAGAGAAGGCCCAAAGGAACTCAACCAACGGAAACAGCATCATCGAGATGCAGTTGTCAAGAAAGAAAATACTACAAAGGCTCTGAAGGTCATCTGGTGTCTTGTGAGATATTTTGTGAAGTCAAGGAAACATCAGGGAACGGAAGTTTATGGAGAATTTTAATTGGTTTTTTGAAATCGTGAGATCTGGAGTTCTGGATGCATCGCTGCTTGTTGAGGACGGATGGTAGGTTTGTTTGTTTTCTTTTCTCTCCATTCATGGTCTTTGGCAAACTTGCCCAAGACGTTAACTGTTTCCAATAAACATCCCTAGGGGCTGTTACGAAGTTTAGACGAGCGCATTGATGGTCACGTCCTCTAGTACAGTAAAATTCGTAATTTTGGTAGTTTTAGTGCTACAGCTATGAAATTTGGGGGAGTTACTATTTTTGCGTCGCAATGACACAGATTTTAGAAATTTTAATTTTTGAGACAAGTGAAAGTTTCCACGTCCTTGACTGAAATTCGTAATTTGGATAATTTTAGTGCAACAGTTATGAAATTTGGGAAAGTTACTTTTTTTGATTCGTATATTGACTCTATTAAATTTCAAAATTGTAGAGCCAAAAACACAGATTTAAAAATGCTTATTTTTGAGACCAATCAAAAATTGCAGACACCTTATAAAAAGTAGGCGCTCATTGCCATCAGTCAACCCCTCGTGTGTAAATTTTCCAAATTTCTTTCTTGTAAATCTGACTTTAAATTCTTTAGATAGAAAATTGAAGAAAAACTGAATTTAGCAAGTTTTGAGGTTAACTCGTTGTGTACATATCAACATCAGGAGAATAATGAAAAATTTATATAAAAATTTGTGACCTTTGTGCCTATCTGCAACCTAAACTAAACGTAGACTTTTCATTTCCAACTCTAACTCTACCAATTTCAAATTTCAAAAGTCCCGCGCTAGAGTTTGACAGACGGCAGCTGTCGTCAGTTCGGTAGATGTCATTTGTTGTAAGTGGCCGGCTCTCCAATTTCGCGTAAAAACACAAGTTTTTAGTGTTCCCACGTGAAATTTTGTGTTCTGAAACATTCATGGAAGTGTTTCAAGTGTTTTAGTCGTGGTCACCAGCCAAAACCTTGTAAATTAAGGTAAATTTTACGATTTTTCCAACAAAGCCAAGAACGGAGAGTTCTGTTGTAGAGCCAGATGGTTTTTTTCAGTTTTTTGCGGAAATATTCAAAGATTATTGGGGGTAAATCAATTCTTTATTAGGGAGAAGGTTAAGAGAAAATTAAATGTTGCGATTTTGGAGGTTAAGTCGTTGGTGATGTTGGTTGTATCAATATGATGAAGAAACTATAGAACATTTTTTTCCAAAAGAAGGATTTTGAGTTGATTGTGATTTTATTCGTAATTTTGGTAATTTTAGTGCAACAGTTATGAAATTTGGGAAAGTTACTTTTTTTGATTCGTATATTGACTATTAAATTTCAAAATTGTAGAGCCAAAAACACAGATCTTAGAAATGCTTGCTTAATTTTGATTGGTTGAACGGTTGGTGCAAACTGGCATCAACCTAAGAAAGAAAAGTTACTAACTTACCACAAAATTACTAAGGTGTATAATTGGTTGCCTATATGCTGCATGTTGAAGCGAAATAATTCTTACTAATTAAGACTTATTTTCAGAGCACAACAAATTCTTTACTTTCTCGTTCTTCTGGGAATGGTCCAAAGAAATCACACAAGTTAAGAAGTTCATTTGAAGGTATTTAGTCTTGGATTTGATTTGCAACAAATTTCCGGGTCTTTATAGAAATTTTTAAAGGCAGGTAAGCTGAAAATTGTTTGAATCCCAGCTTTATAATGTTTTGTGGTATTTCAGGTTCCAACTTCATTACCAGAGTTTATTATTAAGAGACTGAGTATATAGATGATGGTCTTCTCATGACTACACACATCTTGCAGCATCTTGATGGTACCACCCATAGCCTAAGATGTCGAAAAGGCGGTTGTCGTCGCTCAACGTTGAAGGACTCTGCAACTTATTGCACAGAATTGAAGAAACCACTCATTCAGCTCCTAGAGTACAGTGAAGTGATCCAGGAGCATAACATCACGAAAAAGGTGTTGCTTTACTGCAATGTGGATGAAAAAGGTTAAATTTAAACATGTTTTAAGTCAAAGTCAAATGTTCTTTTTCCAGTGGTCGAAGATGTCGTTCAGTGACTGGGAAATATTCAGAGTGTTGCTGATTTCATTGCGGGAGCACGAAGTTTGCAACGTTTCCAAACCTGACGAGTCTACGAGCAGAAAACGAGTGTTTCTCCAGAGAAGGCCCAAAGGAACTCAACCAACGGAAACAGCATCATCGAGATGCAGTTGTCAAGAAAGAAAATACTACAAAGGCTCTGAAGGTCATCTGGTGTCTTGTGAGATATTTTGTGAAGTCAAGGAAACATCAGGGAACGGAAGTTTATGGAGAATTTTTATTGGTTTTTTGAAATCGTGAGATCTGGAGTTCTGGATGCATCGCTGCTTGTTGAGGAAGGATGGAAGGTTTGTTTGTTTTCTTTTCTCTCCATTCATGGTCTTTGGCAAACTTGCCCAAGACGTTAACTGTTTCCAATAAACATCCCTAGGGGCTGTTACGAAGTTTAGACGAGCGCATTGATGGTCACGTCCTCTAGTACAGTAAAATTCGTAATTTTGGTAGTTTTAGTGCTACAGCTATGAAATTTGGGGGAGTTACTATTTTGCGTCTCAATGACACAGATTTTAGAAATTTTAATTTTTGAGACAAGTGAAAGTTTCCACGTCCTTGACTGAAATTCGTAATTTGGATAATTTTAGTGCAACAGTTATGAATTTTGGGAAAGTTACTTTTTTTGATTCGTATATTGACTCTATTAAATTTCAAAATTGTAGAGCCAAAAACGCAGATTTAAAAATGCTTATTTTTGAGACCAATCAAAAATTGCAGACACCTTATAAAAAGTAGGCGCTCATTGCCATCAGTCAACCCCTCGTGTGTAAATTTTCCAAATTTCTTTCGTGTAAATCTGACTTTAAATTCTTTAGATAGAAAATTGAAGAAAAACTGAATTTAGCAAGTTTTGAGGTTAACTCGTTGTGTACATATCAACATCAGGAGAATAATGAAAAATTTAAATAAAAATTTGTGACCTTTGTGCTTATCTGCAACCTAAACTAAACGTAGACTTTTCATTTCCAACTCCAACTCTACCAGTTTCAAATTTCAAAAGTCCCGCCCTAGAGTTTGACAGACGGCAGCTGTCGAAAGTTCGGTAGATGTCATTTGTTGTAAGTGGCCGGCTCTCCAATTTCGCGTAAAAACACAAGTTTTTAGTGTTCCCACGTGAAATTTTGTGTTCTGAAACATTCATGGAAGTGTTTCAAGTGTTTTAGTCGTGGTCACCAGCCAAAACCGTGTAAATTAAGGTAAATTTTACGATTTTTCCAACAAAGCCAAGAACGGAGAGTTCTGTTGCAGAGCCAGATGGTTTTTTCAGTTTCTTGCGGAAATATTCAAAGATTATTGGGGGTAAATCAATTCTTTATTAGGGAGAAGGTTAAGAGAAAATTAAATGTTGCGATTTTTGAGGTTAAGTCGTTGGTGATGTTGGTTGTATCAGCGGCTCAATATGATGAAGAAACTATAGAACATTTTTTTCCAAAAGAAGCATTTTGAGTTGATTTTGATTTAATTCGTAATTTTGGTAATTTTAGTGCAACAGTTATGAAATTTGGGAAAGTTACTTTTTTTGATTCGTATATTGACTCTATTAAATTTCAAAATTGTAGAGCCAAAAACACAGATTTTAAAAATGCTTATTTTAGAGACCAATCAAAAATTGCAGACACATTATAAAAAAGTAAGCGTTCATTGCTATCAGTCTACCTTCCTGTGTAAATATTCGAAATTTCTTTCGTGTAAATCAGACTTTAAATTCTTTAGAGAGAAAATTGATGAAAAACTGAATTTAGCAAGTTTTGAGGTTAACTGGTTGTGTACATATCAACATCAGGAGAATAACGAAAGATTTAAATTAAAATTTGTGACCTTTGTGCTTATCTGCAACCTAAACTAAACGTAGACTTTTTCATTTCCAACTCAAACTCTACCAATTTCAAATTTCAAAAGTCCCGCGCTAGAGTTTGACAGACGGCAGCTGTCGTCAGTTCGGTAGATGTCATTTGTTGTAAGTGGCCGGCTCTCCAATTTCGCGTAAAAACACAAGTTTTTAGTGTTCCCACGTGAAATTTTGTGTTCTGAAACATTCACGGAAGTGTTTCAAGTGTTTTAGTCGTGGTCACCAGCCAAAACCGTGTAAATTAAGGTAAATTTTACGATTTTTCCAACAAAGCCATGAACGGAGAGTTCTGTTGTAGAGCCAGATGGTTTTTTCAGTTTCTTGCGGAAATATTCAAAGATTATTGGGGGTAAATCAATTCTTTATTAGGGAGAAGGTTAAGAGAAAATTAAATGTTGCGATTTTTGAGGTTAAGTCGTTGGTGATGTTGGTTGTATCAGCGACTCAATATGATGAAGAAACTATAGAACATTTTTTTCCAAAAGAAGCATTTTGAGTTGATTTTGATTTAATTCGTAATTTTGGTAATTTTAGTGCAACAGTTATGAAATTTGGGAAAGTTACTTTTTTTGATTCGTATATTGACTCTATTAAATTTCAAAATTGTAGAGCCAAAAACACAGATTTTAGAAATGCTTGCTTAATTTTGATTGGTTGAACGGTTGGTGCAAACTGGCATCAACCTAAGAAAGAAAAGTTACTAACTTACCACAAAATTACTGAGGTGTATAATTGGTTGCCTATATGCTGCATGTTGAAGCGAAATAATTCTTACTAATTAAGACTTATTTTCAGAGCACAACAAATTCTTTACTTTCTCGTTCTTCTGGGAATGGTCCAAAGAAATCACACACAAGTTAAGAAGTTCATTTGAAGGTATTTAGTCTTGGATTTGATTTGCAACAAATTTCCGGGTCTTTATAGAAATTTTTAAAGGCAGGTAAGCTGAAAATTGTTTGAATCCCAGCTTTATAATGTTTTGTGGTATTTCAGGTTCCAACTTCATTACCAGAGTTTATTATTAAGAGACTGAGTATATAGATGATGGTCTTCTCATGACTACACACATCTTGCAGCATCTTGATGGTACCACCCATAGCCTAAGATGTCGAAAAGGCGGTTGTCGTCGCTCAACGTTGAAGGACTCTGCAACTTATTGCACAGAATTGAAGAAACCACTCATTCAGCTCCCAGAGTACAGTGAAGTGATCCAGGAGCATAACATCACGAAAAAGGTGTTGCTTTACTGCAATGTGGATGAAAAAGGTTAAATTTAAACATGTTTTAAGTCAAAGTCAAATGTTCTTTTTCCAGTGGTCGAAGATGTCGTTCAGTGACTGGGAAATATTCAGAGTGTTGCTGATTTCATTGCGGGAGCACGAAGTTTGCAACGTTTCCAAACCTGACGAGTCTACGAGCAGAAAACGAGTGTTTCTCCAGAGAAGGCCCAAAGGAACTCAACCAACGGAAACAGCATCATCGAGATGCAGTTGTCAAGAAAGAAAATACTACAAAGGCTCTGAAGGTCATCTGGTGTCTTGTGAGATATTTTGTGAAGTCAAGGAAACATCAGGGAACGGAAGTTTATGGAGAATTTTTATTGGTTTTTTGAAATCGTGAGATCTGGAGTTCTGGATGCATCGCTGCTTGTTGAGGAAGGATGGAAGGTTTGTTTGTTTTCTTTTCTCTCCATTCATGGTCTTTGGCAAACTTGCCCAAGACGTTAACTGTTTCCAATAAACATCCCTAGGGGCTGTTACGAAGTTTAGACGAGCGCATTGATGGTCACGTCCTCTAGTACAGTAAAATTCGTAATTTTGGTAGTTTTAGTGCTACAGCTATGAAATTTAGGGGAGTTACTATTTTTGCGTCGCAATGACACAGATTTTAGAAATTTTAATTTTTGAGACAAGTGAAAGTTTCCACGTCCTTGACTGAAATTCGTAATTTGGATAATTTTAGTGCAACAGTTATGAATTTTGGGAAAGTTACTTTTTTTGATTCGTATATTGACTCTATTAAATTTCAAAATTGTAGAGCCAAAAACGCAGATTTAAAAATGCTTATTTTTGAGACCAATCAAAAATTGCAGACAGCTTATAAAAAGTAGGCGCTCATTGCCATCAGTCAACCCCTCGTGTGTAAATTTTCCAAATTTCTTTCGTGTAAATCTGACTTTAAATTCTTTAGATAGAAAATTGAAGAAAAACTGAATTTAGCAAGTTTTGAGGTTAACTCGTTGTGTACATATCAACATCAGGAGAATAATGAAAAATTTAAATAAAAATTTGTGACCTTTGTGCTTATCTGCAACCTAAACTAAACGTAGACTTTTCATTTCCAACTCCAACTCTACCAATTTCAAATTTCAAAAGTCCCGCCCTAGAGTTTGACAGACGGCAGCTGTCGAAAGTTCGGTAGATGTCATTTGTTGTAAGTGGCCGGCTCTCCAATTTCGCGTAAAAACACAAGTTTTTAGTGTTCCCACGTGAAATTTTGTGTTCTGAAACATTCACGGAAGTGTTTCAAGTGTTTTAGTCGTGGTCACCAGCCAAAACCGTGTAAATTAAGGTAAATTTTACGATTTTTCCAACAAAGCCATGAACGGAGAGTTCTGTTGTAGAGCCAGATGGTTTTTTCAGTTTCTTGCGGAAATATTCAAAGATTATTGGGGGTAAATCAATTCTTTATTAGGGAGAAGGTTAAGAGAAAATTAAATGTTGCGATTTTTGAGGTTAAGTCGTTGGTGATGTTGGTTGTATCAGCGGCTCAATATGATGAAGAAACTATAGAACATTTTTTTCCAAAAGAAGCATTTTGAGTTGATTTTGATTTAATTCGTAATTTTGGTAATTTTAGTGCAACAGTTATGAAATTTGGGAAAGTTACTTTTTTTGATTCGTATATTGACTCTATTAAATTTCAAAATTGTAGAGCCAAAAACACAGATTTTAAAAATGCTTATTTTAGAGACCAATCAAAAATTGCAGACACATTATAAAAAAGTAAGCGTTTATTGCTATCAGTCTACCTTCCTGTGTAAATATTCGAAATTTCTTTCGTGTAAATCAGACTTTAAATTCTTTAGAGAGAAAATTGATGAAAAACTGAATTTAGCAAGTTTTGAGGTTAACTGGTTGTGTACATATCAACATCAGGAGAATAACGAAAGATTTAAATAAAAATTTGTGACCTTTGTGCTTATCTGCAACCTAAACTAAACGTAGACTTTTTCATTTCCAACTCAAACTCTACCAATTTCAAATTTAAAAAGTCCCGCGCTAGAGTTTGACAGACGGCAGCTGTCGTCAGTTCGGTAGATGTCATTTGTTGTAAGTGGCCGGCTCTCCAATTTCGCGTAAAAACACAAGTTTTTAGTGTTCCCACGTGAAATTTTGTCTTCTGAATCATTCATGGAAGTGTTTCAAGTGTTTTCGTCGTGGTCACCAGCCAAAACAGTGTAAATTAAGGTAAATTTCACTATTTTTCCAACAGAATCGGGTTGGTCCATTTTAACCAAGAAAGGGGAGTTCTGTTTTAGCTTTTGGCTTTTCGAGTTTCTTTTGGAAATATTCGATTATTGGGGGTAAATCAATTATTTATTAGGGAGAAGGTTAAGAGAAAATTGAATGTTGCAATTTTTGAGGTTTTAGAAATGCTTATTTTTGAGACCAATCAAAAATTGCAGACACCTTATAAAAAGTAGGCGCTCATTGCCATCAGTCAACCCCTCGTGTGTAAATTTTCCAAATTTCTTTCTTGTAAATCTGACTTTAAATTCTTTAGATAGAAAATTGAAGAAAAACTGAATTTAGCAAGTTTTGAGGTTAACTCGTTGTGTACATATCATCAGGAGAATAATGAAAAATTTAAATAAAAATTTGTGATCTTTGTGCTTATCTGCAACCTAAACTAAACGTAGACTTTTTCATTTCCAACTCAAACTCTACCAATTTCAAATTTCAAAAGTCCCGCGCTAGAGTTTGACAGACGGCAGCTGTCGAAAGTTCGGAATGTGTCATTTGTTGTAACATAAGTGGCCGGCTCTCCAATTTCGCGTAAAAACACAAGTTTTTAGTGTTCCCACGTGAAATTTTGTGTTCTGAAACATTCATGGAAGTGTTTCAAGTATTTTAGTCGTGGTCACCAGCCAAAACCGTGTAAATTAAGGTAAATTTCACGATTTTTCCAACAAAAGCGGGTTGGTCCATTTTTACCAAGAAAGAAGAAGAGTTTTCTTGTAGCTTCTCTAGATTCTTGTGGAAATATACAAAAACTATTGAGGGTAAATCAATTCTTTATTAGGGGAGAAGATTAATAGAAAATTGAATGTTGCGATGTTTGTGGTTAAGTCGTTGGTTGTACTAACGTCTTAATCTGATGAAGAAACTATAGAACATTTTTTTTCAAAAGAAGGATTGGTTAACCGAAGGTTTTTGAGTTGATTTTGATTTAATTCGTAATTTTGGTAATTTTAGTGTATGAAATTTGGGAAAGTTATTTTTTTTTATTTGTATATTGACTATTAAATTTCAAAATTGTACAGCCAAAAACACAGATTTGCTGCCAACTTTAGACGAGAGCATTGATGGTCACGTGCTCTAGTATAGCAAAATCCGTAATTTTGGTAGTTTTATTGCTACAGCTATGAAATTTGGGGAAGTGACTATTTTTGCGCCGCAATGACACATATTTTAGAAATTTTAATTTTTGAGACAAGCAAAAGTTTCCACATCCTTGACTAAATTTCATAATTTTGGTAATTTTAATGCTACAGTTCTGAAATTTGGGGAACTTACTATTTTTAAGTCGTGTAACTCTGTCAAATTGCAAAATTGTAGAACGAAAGACACAGAAAGTTGCAAAATCAGTTTCGTCTACAAATCGTTCGGACACTGTATATTTGGATTTATATTGGAACTCGACCTTGTCCATTCATTTCCCTCGGTTATGGCAATAGCACTACCTGATTATTTTTTGTTCGCTCAAGAAAAAAGTTATAAGATAAGCAATTAGGAAATTACGTAGGTATTAATCTCTTTATTGGAATCAGTTGTGTTTCGACTTTTGATAAAGACGGTCGTTTCGGAAATTTGCTACTCTGATAAAATATCTTGTAAGGTAAAGTACTAGCCCATCATATTCATTTATAGACATTTTGGAGAGTTTTCAATTCATAGAAACGTTAGGTGAAACGTTGTTCATTTTTTCAGTTTGTTAGCGTTAACAAAAGTTGTTTAATATACAGAGTGTTTATGTTTAGTAATAATCGGACTTTAAAGGAAGTTAGGTACATTTAGACTTTTTTGGTTCTTACAAATGTTTATCTAGGATTTGTGTTTGACTGTTGGATATGGCAAACAAAATTTGAAGATTGCTTTCAGAATTTTGAAATTTTTTTATTGAAACGGAAACATTCTTCTCAAAATTAACCGCTCAATATTAATTTTGAGATTTAAATTTTATTTGAAAGCACATATGAAACTCAACTTCATAATCGTCGTATAAATTTCCATAGTCGTCTCACGCCATAGTGCTGGAATTCACTTAGGTCTTATGTATTCATTTTATCCTTCAATTACTTAATTAGTTGAAGGGCAGACAAGTTGAGCAGTACCGCACCACTGACAAACAATTGTTTTTTTTGGCAAAAAATTAGTTGGATAACAATATTGAAAACTTCGCGAATATTTTGGCCAATTTCAAGTTCAATTATATGAAAAAAGGTTCACACTAATAGACCTTTGTTGAAATATGCCTCGATTGATTTTCTTTCTGGAGGAAATATGTATGACAAATTCGCTAAAAATCCTAATGTGACCCTGACGTCTTATTGCATACTAAAGAAGGACTTAAAAATAACGCCCCAGCGAAAACCAAATGTTTAAATTTTGTTGCATAGTGAAATTAGTGCTCATTATTTATTCTTTAGGCGTGTAGTGTCCCACTTCAAATTTAAATTTCAAACTTTTCGCGCCACAACGACCGCAGGAATTTTTGCGTTAAGAAGTTGGTGGACTTGGGAGTTCACCACCGCCGCAGCGGAGGAGGCGGGCGACGCCGGAGGCGATTCATTCTTGTTACGAGTTCGGGAGTACTAAGGTGTTGTGCTATCGAGTGCGTTTCGCCATATTTTTCACAGTGTTAATTTTAATCGCTATTTTGTTCTAATTTTTCATTTTTGTGTTTTTTTTTTAATTTTTTGTTTGTTAAAATCTTTTAAACAATTTTTTTTTACCCATTAATTTTAACGGGAGTGTGGTGTTATTTTAGAGCCCCTTGTAGAAGCGCTTGTGCGTTGTCACCTTTTGGTATGTAATAATTTTTGTCATTTGTTGTCTGAAGAAGGAAGTCACCCCGGATTCATGTAAAGTAGTTATTTTCCCTACAATTCTAAAGTAACGCGTTTTTTTTCCGCTGACGTAAGCGTCTGGATTCAACCAGTGTTCGCCCACCGTCCGATAAGCCACGTGCAGAAGCAATTTAGATTCGTGGAAACCTGATAGTTTTGGGAACTGAAATTTTTATTCGATTCAGTTCAAGGAATTTATACTGTTGAGTTCGAAGGATTAAAAATAGAATAGGATTTTAAAGAAATTGTGAAATACATGAAATTAACTGGGAATGTCTTTTTGGATCACTCTGTGTCATTTGTGAACAAAAACGAGTACATTTTTCCTAAAGTCCACGACTTTCTCTTCCATTGTATTTTATCGAAACTGAAAATTTATATGTTTATGTATTTTATGTATGTCCCTTGATTTCTTAGATGCTTAGACTTTTTTCGTCACAAAAGACACAACATAACAAACAGCCTCTCGCGTTAATGTTAGTACATTCTTTTAGAGTGTGATCAATTCAAAATTAAACTTTGATTTTTGACTTTCGAAAACCCTCCAGTGCTGGAAGCTTGTTACGTGGGACTCTCGGGGTAGTCAGGGTTCACCTAACTAGCGGGTCTTCCGCGGGTGATGTTGGTTACTCTTAATCTGGCCATAATTTGTTAGTACTCTCGATAAGACACCGCCTGTATGTTGCGGAATAGGAAAAATTGTCTTCGGGTCTTCCGAAAACATAATCTCGTCCTGTTTCTGTCTGTCGCCTTTGAAAATAATTATCTTTTATTAATGTTTATTGATAAATTGTTTGTACATGTCTACTTGGTAAATTGTGTGTTGTTTTTCATTGTTATTTTGTTTTCAATCATTTTTGTAGTTTGATCACACTCACAACAGAGAGAATGGGAGATTTTTGTAGTTTTTTTGATGTAATTCACTTTCCGTTAATTTGTTTATTGCATTTTTGTACCGAAACGTTTCTTTGTAAAGTGACTTCTTTTGACATTAAAGATTATTAAGAATTTTGTAACATGATCAAATCGTCTGTTCAAATGCTTGTATTTCTTGAAATGTTAAGAATGGACACGTAGCTGTAAAATTTAAATCAAAACCATTCAAACTTCTAAAGTTTGAATAAAACAAGTTAAACCACATTTGGTCTGGTGTATTTTTATTTCTTTGTGTTGGTACGCTCTTCCTAAAAGACGATGCACTGCTTTGTATCTAATGAACATCCGCCTTCACAACACAACGTAGGTCCTAGCCGTTTCAGACGATCACGGTTTTCGGCCGTTTTATTTATTTTAAAGTTCGCGGTTCTCGAGTTTGGCGGTTCATTTGAATTTTGGCGGAATTGGGTTACAGATCATTACAGGCGTGTTTGTAGTTTCGTTTAAAAAAGACGTGTTTGAAAAATTCGAAATTTGGGTCAATGTGTTATTATAAAATCTGATTATTGCAAAGCACTTTAAATACCGGGTGTTCCAGAGACTGCTGAACATAGGGAAATAACATGGGAAAACGAATTTTATTTTTTTCCTGCTCTCTCGAACTTCCAAATTGAATTTGGTCAGGGGTGGATCATTCTTTGAATGATTCTCAATCAGACCGTATTTTTTTAAATTTCATGCTTTTACGGCATTATTAAAAAAAAACAAATTAAAAACGGTGAATTTTAAAGTTCCCGCCGGAATGTCGGTACATTTGAAATTGAATATTTGTCATTGTGACAGCCGAGTTAATCACCGTGAGTCCAACCTAACCTCACTTTTTAAAGATTTGGAGACTCGTTTTGGAGGACTAACAACGATGTCTAACGTTTCAAAATAATAGTAAAGTAAGTAAAGTAAAGTAATAGATAGTAAAGTTGCTTTAAAAACAATCTTCAAAGTTTGTAACTAAATAGAATGAGCAGCATTTATGCTACAACTGAAATGCACTCATTTGTCAGACGCTCTTGCTTCACCAAGAGTCCAAATTTGCTTCACCAAGAGTCCAAATGCATTTTTGAAACGACAAAAAATATATGGCTGAGACTGTCAAACAGAAGAACACAGCCAAACATGTTTTGTTTTTAATAAGAGTTCAAAGTTCTCGCAACATTTTGTCAAATTTTAACCATATTTTTGCACAGATTGAAGTTATCTACGTCAGAAATTAACAATTTAAGCTTAGAACAAGAGTTTTGAAACGTTAGACATCGTTGTTAATCCTCCAAATCTTTAAAAAGTGAGGTTAGTTTGGACTCACGGTGATTAACTCTGCTGTCATAATGACAAATTTTCAATTTCAAATGTGCCAACATTCCGGCGGGAAATTCAAAATTAACCGTTTTTAATTTGATTTTTTTTGAATAATGCCGTAAAAGCATCGAATTAAAAAAATTACAGTCTGATTAAGAATCATTCAAAGAATAATCCACCACTGACCATATTCAATTTGGAGGGTCGAGAGAGCAGGAAAAAAATAAAATTCATTTTCCCATGTTATTTCCCTATGTTCAGCAATCGCTGGGACACCCGGTACATGTTTTTAATGTAAGGGAAGTGTTTTAACAAAAATTGCGTCGCATTCTTTAGTAAATTTCTATTTGATAGTTTTAATATTGCCGAAACGGGATTTTCCGCCAGTCTTGGGTGTTTTAACAAAAATTGCGTCGCATTCTTTAGTAAATTTCTATTTGGTAGTTTTAATATTGCCGAAACGGGATTTTCCGCCAGTCTTGGCATGAAATGTCTTTTGAAAACGCGAGGCGAATTAATAACGAAATTGATAGATTTTCAATAAGGAGAAATAATTTTGAATGGCTGTGTGATATTTTTCCGTACGTTTTAGTCCTGTTTTTTTAATGCAGAATACGTAACTAACTGAGCTGCATTGTTCCTAATTAGTGAAAGGACAAATCAATTACAAATAAAATGCTAGAAATTTTTTTCCAAAAAAAATTTTATTTAATAACCCCCGTAAAGTCATCGTTTATTTAGTTGTACTCCGAGTTTTGTGTAAGAAAGACGTCGTGCTACGGTGGCTCGAAATTTATTTTATTGTAGTTTAGTGATTGCCAGGGTTTAAAGGTAGGACTTGTACTATTAGTGCTACAGCTATAAAATTTGGGAAAATTTAGTAATTCTAAAAACTAGTGTTTTTAAATGAATATTACGGTGTCTGTGTTCGCGAAAGGGGTGTATTGTGGGACTCAAAATGGGGGGGAGTCACTCAGATTTAATTTATTTTTCCTATTCTGCATATTTGTCGACTAGAATTTCTGACATTTTATCTCTTCGATGTTAATCTTTTTATCTATTCAAACTTTCTCTTTTTTTTTCAGTTTCCACCATTGATTTCGAGTGCCGAAATTTTTAGTGCGCGAGATAGATCAGTTCAGTTTCAGTAGTGTCATAATAATAAAACTAACATCGTTTTTAAAACAAAGTGAGTGAGTGGTTCCTGGTTCCTGCTTCCTGGAGGGGGATGCAGTGGTAGGAGCGCGACGATACCACTTAGGGATCAGGATTAAAGGGTAAGTTAACTGCTGGCTTGAAATCGTTGGCCAAATTTGTAAAAAAAAATTTCTATTGCAGTAAGTCCGTGTGCGAAGACGATGGCGACGTTGGATCAAACAAGGTAGGATTTTTTTCTTTCTTTTTTGGGTTGTCGCTAGAGGGCCAAATTTTTGACGGTTCAAAACAATTCGTGCTCGATATCTCGGAAACTATTTCAGATATTGGAATGCGGTTTGCGCCATTGTTTTTCACGCGATTTTTTACGTAAGAAATAGTTTTTAGATTTTCCGATAGTCGAAAGTTGCAAATTTTCACAAAAATTCATGACCAAAACTATGGTCAAACTTCTCATATCGATATCTCGCTTATTTTTTAGAGTAAACTTAAAATCCGGGATTTAAATTCAGATCCGACAACAAATAACCGAGTTATGGCCGATCAAAGTTTCGGATAGTTGATTTTCATTTTTTCTCATTTTTCCCAATTTTCAAAGTTAAATATCTCGGAATCTATTAGAGATATTGAGATGCGGTTTGCGCCATCGTTTTTCTCGGCTCATTTTACGTTAGAAAAAGTGCTTAAAAGTCGAAAATTCGATAGTCGATTTTTCGCGAAAAAAAAATTGCGACTCAAACGATAAAAATTTTTCAATTTTTTTATTTTTGACCATAACTCGTAAACCGTTTGCTTGATCGATCTCAAATTGGGCCAGTAGTTAGATTTCGAGCTCCTCTTTCGAATGATATAGAAAACAAAGGTATTAAACGTTGTTTTTACATTAAAAATAGTGATTGAAAATCACCCCAAAATGACCACTTCCAAACAGTTTTTGGTCAATGCTTTCTTTATTTCGTAGGTAAACTCAATAAATTTTGACTCATTTCACGCAGAATCTCACGCTGAATCCAAATCTGGAATTTAAATTCAGATCGGATAACAAATAACTGAGTTATGGCCGTTTGAATTTTTGGGTGGTCGCCAGATGGCCAAATTTTTGAAGGTTCCAAACAATTCATGCTCGATATCTCGAAAACTAGTTGAGATATTCGAATGCGGTTTGCGGCATCGTTTTTCTCGCGATTTTTTACATAAGAAATAGTCTTTAGATTTTCCAATAGTCGAAAGTTGCAAATTTTCGCAAAAATTTATGACTAAAACTATGGCCAAACTTCTCATACCGATATCTCGCTTATTTTTTAGAGTAAACTTGAGTTATTATGCTCCAGTGTACGCAGAATTTTACGCAGATTTCAAATTTGGGATTTAAATTCAGATACGACTGCAAATAACGGAGTTATGGCCGATCAAAGTTTCGGATAGTTGATTTTCATTTTTTCTCATTTTTCCCAATTTTCAAAGTTAAATATCTCGGAAACTATTAGAGATATTGAGATGCGGTTTGCGCCATCGTTTTTCTCGGCTCATTTTACGTTAGAAAAAGTGCTTAAAAGCCCAAAATTCGATAGTCGATTTTTTGAGAAAAAAAATTGCGACTCAAACGATGAAAATTTTTCAATTTTTTTATTTTTGACCATAACTCGTAAACCGTTTGCTTGATCGATCTCAAATTGGGCCAGTAGATAGATTTCGAGCTCCTCTTTCGAATGATATAGAAAACAAAGGTATTAAACGTTGTTTTTACATTAAAAATAGTGATTGAAAATCACCCCAAAATGACCACTTCCAAACAGTTTTTGGTCAATGCTTTCTTTATTTCGTAGGTAAACTCAATAAATTTAGACTCATTTTACGCAGAATCTCACGCTGAATCCAAATCTGGAATTTAAATTCAGATCGGATAACAAATAACTGAGTTATGGCCGTTTGAATTTTTGGGTGGTCGCCAGATGGCCAAATTTTTGAAGGTTCCAAACAATTCATGCTCGATATCTCGAAAACTAGTTGAGATATTCGAATGCGGTTTGCGGCATCGTTTTTCTCGCGATTTTTTACATAAGAAATAGTCTTTAGATTTTCCAATAGTCGAAAAAGTTGCAAATTTTCGCAAAAATTTATGACTAAAACTATGGCCAAACTTCTCATACCGATATCTCGCTTATTTTTTAGAGTAAACTTGAGTTATTATGCTCCAGTGTACGCAGAATTTTACGCAGATTTCAAATTTGGGATTTAAATTCAGATACGACTGCAAATAACGGAGTTATGGCCGATCAAAGTTTCGGATAGTTGATTTTCATTTTTTCTCATTTTTCCCAATTTTCAAAGTTAAATATCTCGGAAACTATTAGAGATATTGAGATGCGGTTTGCGCCATCGGTTTTCTCGGCTCATTTTACGTTAGAAAAAGTGCTTAAAAGCCCAAAATTCGGTAGTCGATTTTTTGAGAAAAAAAATTGCGACTCAAACGATGAAAATTTTTCAATTTTTTTATTTTTGACCATAACTCGTAAACCGTTAGCTTGATCGATCTCAAATTGGGCCAGTAGATAGATTTAGAGCTCCTCTTTCGAATGATATATAAAACAAAGGTATTAAACGTTGTTTTTACATTAAAAATAGTGATTGAAAATCACCCCAAAATGACCACTTCCAAACAGTTTTTGGTCAATGCTTTCTTTATTTCGTAGGTAAACTCAATAAATTTAGACTCATTTTACGCAGAATCTCACGCTGAATCCAAATCTGGAATTTAAATTCAGATCGGATAACAAATAACTGAGTTATGGCCGTTTGAATTTTTGGGTGGTCGCCAGATGGCCAAATTTTTGAAGGTTCCAAAACAATTCATGCTCGATATCTCTCTCGAAAACTATTTGAGATATTCGAATGCGGTTTGCGGCATCGTTTTTCTCGCGATTTTTCACATAAGAAATAGTCTTTAGATTTTCCAATAGTCGAAAGTTGCAAATTTTCGCAAAAATTCATGACTAAAACTATGGCCAAACTTCTCATACCGATATCTCGCTTATTTTTTAGAGTAAACTTGAGTTATTATACACCAGTGTACGCAGAATTTTACGCAGATTTCAAATTTGGGATTTAAATTCAGATACGACTGCAAATAACGGAGTTATGGCCGATCAAAGTTTCGGATAGTTGATTTTCATTTTTTCTCATTTTTCCCAATTTTCAAAGTTAAATATCTCGGAAACTATTAGAGATATTGAGATGCGGTTTGCGCCATCGTTTTTCTCGGCTCATTTTACGTTAGAAAAAGTGCTTAAAAGCCCAAAATTCGATAGTCGATTTTTTGAGAAAAAAAATTGCGACTCAAACGATGAAAATTTTTCAATTTTTTTATTTTTGACCATAACTCGTAAACCGTTTGCTTGATCGATCTCAAATTGGGCCAGTAGATAGATTTAGAGCTCCTCTTTCGAATGATATATAAAACAAAGGTATTAAACGTTGTTTTTACATTAAAAATAGTGATTGAAAATCACCCCAAAATGACCACTTCCAAACAGTTTTTGGTCAATGCTTTCTTTATTTCGTAGGTAAACTCAATAAATTTAGACTCATTTTACGCAGAATCTCACGCTGAATCCAAATCTGGAATTTAAATTCAGATCGGATAACAAATAACTGAGTTATGGCCGTTTGAATTTTTGGGTGGTCGCCAGATGGCCAAATTTTTGAAGGTTCCAAACAATTCATGCTCGATATCTCGAAAACTATTTGAGATATTCGAATGCGGTTTGCGGCATCGTTTTTCTCGCGATTTTTCACATAAGAAATAGTCTTTAGATTTTCCAATAGTCGAAAGTTGCAAATTTTCGCAAAAATTCATGACTAAAACTATGGCCAAACTTCTCATACCGATATCTCGCTTATTTTTTAGAGTAAACTTGAGTTATTATACACCAGTGTACGCAGAATTTTACGCAGATTTCAAATTTGGGATTTAAATTCAGATACGACTGCAAATAACGGAGTTATGGCCGATCAAAGTTTCGGATAGTTGATTTTCATTTTTTCTCATTTTTCCCAATTTTCAAAGTTAAATATCTCGGAAACTATTAGAGATATTGAGATGCGGTTTGCGCCATCGTTTTTCTCGGCTCATTTTACGTTAGAAAAAGTGCTTAAAAGCCCAAAATTCGATAGTCGATTTTTTGAGAAAAAAAATTGCGACTCAAACGATGAAAATTTTTCAATTTTTTTATTTTTGACCATAACTCGTAAACCGTTTGCTTGATCGATCTCAAATTGGGCCAGTAGATAGATTTAGAGCTCCTCTTTCGAATGATATACAGGGTCCGGCAACACTTGTGTCCACCCCCAAAATCGTCTTTAATTTTAAAGTTACAATTTTGAAAATTTGCATACGCTCATAGTTGACAAAGCTCTAGAAGCTGACGTAAAAATTTGTTTTTTATCACGGTTGGGTTGGCGTCCCGACGCCTAAGAAGTATAATTTTTAGCGATTTTTGAGTTCTTCCGGAAATATTTGCGATTGCATTTTTTTTTTCAACATAACTGTGATACAAATATCTGAGTTTTTATTTTAAATCTAGTGCAAATTGTGTTTAAAATTTGCGAAAAAACGCTGTTTTATCAAGTTAGTTTTCAAAATTCTGACAGTGCAGCGGCAAACTACGTTTACACCAAAATTTCACAAGTCACTTCATTCACTCTTATAAAGGTTAATTTTGATTAACACGGGCATGTTGCACTTTATGGACACCAGAAATCGTTAATTTACATCCACAAAGTGACAATTTCACCAATTAAGACTTTTGTGACAATCTAAAGCGAGCCAAAGGATAGATGTCATTTGTGACACAAGATGTTGACAGATGGGTGTAAACGTTGTTCCCAATTTTGACGGAAGGAAATTGGAAACTAACTTGATAAAACCGCATTTTTTTCTCAAATTTTGAAGACAATTTGCATTGAATCTAAAATAACAACTGAGATATTTTTTACACATTTTTATTGAAAAAAATTAAATTATGGGTTGATATCACAAACTCTCACAATTAACTAAAAATGACATTTTTAAGGCGTCGCGACGCCAAAACTATCAGTGATAAGAAACAAATTTTTGCATCAGCTTCTAGAGCTTTGTTAACTATGAGCGTATGCAAATTTTCAAAATTTTATCTTTAAAATTAATGACGATTTTGGGGGTGGACACAAGTGTTGCCGGACCCTGTATAAAACAAAGGTATTAAACGTTGTTTTTACATTAAAAATAGTGATTGAAAATCACCCCAAAATGACCACTTCCAAACAGTTTTTGGTCAATGCTTTCTTTATTTCGTAGGTAAACTCAATAAATTTAGACTCATTTTACGCAGAATCTCACGCTGAATCCAAATCTGGAATTTAAATTCAGATCGGATAACAAATAACTGAGTTATGGCCGTTTGAATTTTTGGGTGGTCGCCAGATGGCCAAATTTTTGAAGGTTCCAAACAATTCATGCTCGATATCTCGAAAACTATTTGAGATATTCGAATGCGGTTTGCGGCATCGTTTTTCTCGCGATTTTTCACATAAGAAATAGTCTTTAGATTTTCCAATAGTCGAAAGTTGCAAATTTTCGCAAAAATTCATGACTAAAACTATGGCCAAACTTCTCATACCGATATCTCGCTTATTTTTTAGAGTAAACTTGAGTTATTATACACCAGTGTACGCAGAATTTTACGCAGATTTCAAATTTGGGATTTAAATTCAGATACGACTGCAAATAACGGAGTTATGGCCGATCAAAGTTTCGGATAGTTGATTTTCATTTTTTCTCATTTTTCCCAATTTTCAAAGTTAAATATCTCGGAAACTATTAGAGATATTGAGATGCGGTTTGCGTCATCGTTTTTCTCGGCTCATTTTACGTTAGAAAAAGTGCTTAAAAGCCCAAAATTCGATAGTCGATTTTTTGAGAAAAAAAATTGCGACTCAAACGATGAAAATTTTTCAATTTTTTTATTTTTGACCATAACTCGTAAACCGTTTGCTTGATCGATCTCAAATTGGGCCAGTAGATAGATTTCGAGCTCCTCTTTCGAATGATATAGAAAACAAAAGTATTAAACGTTGTTTTTACATTAAAAATAGTGATTGAAAATCACCCCAAAATGACCACTTCCAAACAGTTTTTGGTCAATGCTTTCTTTATTTCGTAGGTAAACTCAATAAATTTCGACTCATTTTACGCAGAATCTCACGCTGAATCCAAATCTGGAATTTAAATTCAGATCGGATAACAAATAACTGAGTTATGGCCGTTTGAATTTTTGGGTGGTCGCCAGATGGCCAAATTTTTGAAGGTTCCAAACAATTCATGCTCGATATCTCGAAAACTAGTTGAGATATCCGAATGCGGTTTGCGGCATCGTTTTTCTCGCGATTTTTTACATAAGAAATAGTCTTTAGATTTTCCAATAGTCGAAAGTTGCAAATTTTCGCAAAAATTTATGACTAAAACTATGGCCAAACTTCTCATACCGATATCTCGCTTATTTTTTAGAGTAAACTTGAGTTATTATACACCAGTGTACGCAGAATTTTACGCAGATTTCAAATTTGGGATTTAAATTCAGATACGACTGCAAATAACGGAGTTATGGCCGATCAAAGTTTCGGATAGTTGATTTTCATTTTTTCTCATTTTTCCCAATTTTCAAAGTTAAATATCTCGGAAACTATTAGAGATATTGAGATGCGGTTTGCGCCATCGGTTTTCTCGGCTCATTTTACGTTAGAAAAAGTGCTTAAAAGCCCAAAATTCGATAGTCGATTTTTTGAGAAAAAAAATTGCGACTCAAACGATGAAAATTTTTCAATTTTTTTATTTTTGACCATAACTCGTAAACCGTTTGCTTGATCGATCTCAAATTGGGCCAGTAGATAGATTTCGAGCTCCTCTTTCGAATGATATAGAAAACAAAAGTATTAAACGTTGTTTTTACATTAAAAATAGTGATTGTAAATCACCCCAAAATGACCACTTCCAAACAGTTTTTGGTCAATGCTTTCTTTATTTCGTAGGTAAACTCAATAAATTTAGACTCATTTTACGCAGAATCTCACGCTGAATCCAAATCTGGAATTTAAATTCAGATCGGATAACAAATAACTGAGTTATGGCCGTTTGAATTTTTGGGTGGTCGCCAGATGGCCAAATTTTTGAAGGTTCCAAACAATTCATGCTCGATATCTCGAAAACTAGTTGAGATATCCGAATGCGGTTTGCGGCATCGTTTTTCTCGCGATTTTTTACATAAGAAATAGTCTTTAGATTTTCCAATAGTCGAAAGTTGCAAATTTTCGCAAAAATTCATGACTAAAACTATGGCCAAACTTCTCATACCGATATCTCGCTTATTTTTTAGAGTAAACTTGAGTTATTATACACCAGTGTACGCAGAATTTTACGCAGATTTCAAATTTGGGATTTAAATTCAGATACGACTGCAAATAACGGAGTTATGGCCGATCAAAGTTTCGGATAGTTTATTTTCATTTTTTCTCATTTTTCCCAATTTTCAAAGTTAAATATCTCGGAAACTATTAGAGATATTGAGATGCGGTTTGCGCCATCGTTTTTCTCGGCTCATTTTACGTTAGAAAAAGTGCTTAAAAGCCCAAAATTCGATAGTCGATTTTTTGAGAAAAAAAATTGCGACTCAAACGATGAAAATTTTTCAATTTTTTTATTTTTGACCATAACTCGTAAACCGTTTGCTTGATCGATCTCAAATTGGGCCAGTAGATAGATTTCGAGCTCCTCTTTCGAATGATATAGAAAACAAAAGTATTAAACGTTGTTTTTACATTAAAAATAGTGATTGAAAATCACCCCAAAATGACCACTTCCAAACAGTTTTTGGTCAATGCTTTCTTTATTTCGTAGGTAAACTCAATAAATTTAGACTCATTTTACGCAGAATCTCACGCTGAATCCAAATCTGGAATTTAAATTCAGATCGGATAACAAATAACTGAGTTATGGCCGTTTGAATTTTTGGGTGGTCGCCAGATGGCCAAATTTTTGAAGGTTCCAAACAATTCATGCTCGATATCTCGAAAACTAGTTGAGATATCCGAATGCGGTTTGCGGCATCGTTTTTCTCGCGATTTTTTACATAAGAAATAGTCTTTAGATTTTCCAATAGTCGAAAGTTGCAAATTTTCGCAAAAATTTATGACTAAAACTATGGCCAAACTTCTCATACCGATATCTCGCTTATTTTTTAGAGTAAACTTGAGTTATTATACACCAGTGTACGCAGAATTTTACGCAGATTTCAAATTTGGGATTTAAATTCAGATACGACTGCAAATAACGGAGTTATGGCCGATCAAAGTTTCGGATAGTTGATTTTCATTTTTTCTCATTTTTCCCAATTTTCAAAGTTAAATATCTCGGAAACTATTAGAGATATTGAGATGCGGTTTGCGCCATCGGTTTTCTCGGCTCATTTTACGTTAGAAAAAGTGCTTAAAAGCCCAAAATTCGATAGTCGATTTTTTGAGAAAAAAAATTGCGACTCAAACGATGAAAATTTTTCAATTTTTTTATTTTTGACCATAACTCGTAAACCGTTTGCTTGATCGATCTCAAATTGGGCCAGTAGATAGATTTCGAGCTCCTCTTTCGAATGATATAGAAAACAAAAGTATTAAACGTTGTTTTTACATTAAAAATAGTGATTGTAAATCACCCCAAAATGACCACTTCCAAACAGTTTTTGGTCAATGCTTTCTTTATTTCGTAGGTAAACTCAATAAATTTAGACTCATTTTACGCAGAATCTCACGCTGAATCCAAATCTGGAATTTAAATTCAGATCGGATAACAAATAACTGAGTTATGGCCGTTTGAATTTTTGGGTGGTCGCCAGATGGCCAAATTTTTGAAGGTTCCAAACAATTCATGCTCGATATCTCGAAAACTAGTTGAGATATCCGAATGCGGTTTGCGGCATCGTTTTTCTCGCGATTTTTTACATAAGAAATAGTCTTTAGATTTTCCAATAGTCGAAAGTTGCAAATTTTCGCAAAAATTTATGACTAAAACTATGGCCAAACTTCTCATACCGATATCTCGCTTATTTTTTAGAGTAAACTTGAGTTATTATACACCAGTGTACGCAGAATTTTACGCAGATTTCAAATTTGGGATTTAAATTCAGATACGACTGCAAATAACGGAGTTATGGCCGATCAAAGTTTCGGATAGTTGATTTTCCTTTTTTTCTCATTTTTCCCAATTTTCAAAGTTAAATATCTCGGAAACTATTAGAGATATTGAGATGCGGTTTGCGCCATCGGTTTTCTCGGCTCATTTTACGTTAGAAAAAGTGCTTAAAAGCCCAAAATTCGATAGTCGATTTTTTGAGAAAAAAAATTGCGACTCAAACGATGAAAATTTTTCAATTTTTTTATTTTTGACCATAACTCGTAAACCGTTTGCTTGATCGATCTCAAATTGGGCCAGTAGATAGATTTCGAGCTCCTCTTTCGAATGATATAGAAAACAAAGGTATTAAACGTTGTTTTTACATTAAAAATAGTGATTGAAAATCACCCCAAAATGACCACTTCCAAACAGTTTTTGGTCAATGCTTTCTTTATTTCGTAGGTAAACTCAATAAATTTAGACTCATTTTACGCAGAATCTCACGCTGAATCCAAATCTGGAATTTAAATTCAGATCGGATAACAAATAACTGAGTTATGGCCGTTTGAATTTTTGGGTGGTCGCCAGATGGCCAAATTTTTGAAGGTTCCAAACAATTCATGCTCGATATCTCGAAAACTAGTTGAGATATTCGAATGCGGTTTGCGGCATCGTTTTTCTCGCGATTTTTTACATAAGAAATAGTCTTTAGATTTTCCAATAGTCGAAAGTTGCAAATTTTCGCAAAAATTTATGACTAAAACTATGGCCAAACTTCTCATACCGATATCTCGCTTATTTTTTAGAGTAAACTTGAGTTATTATGCACCAGTGTACGCAGAATTTTACGCAGATTTCAAATTTGGGATTTAAATTCAGATACGACTGCAAATAACGGAGTTATGGCCGATCAAAGTTTCGGATAGTTGATTTTCATTTTTTCTCATTTTTCCCAATTTTCAAAGTTAAATATCTCGGAAACTATTAGAGATATTGAGATGCGGTTTGCGCCATCGGTTTTCTCGGCTCATTTTACGTTAGAAAAAGTGCTTAAAAGCCCAAAATTCGGTAGTCGATTTTTTGAGAAAAAAAATTGCGACTCAAACGATGAAAATTTTTCAATTTTTTTATTTTTGACCATAACTCGTAAACCGTTTGCTTGATCGATCTCAAATTGGGCCAGTAGATAGATTTAGAGCTCCTCTTTCGAATGATATATAAAACAAAGGTATTAAACGTTGTTTTTACATTAAAAATAGTGATTGAAAATCACCCCAAAATGACCACTTCCAAACAGTTTTTGGTCAATGCTTTCTTTATTTCGTAGGTAAACTCAATAAATTTAGACTCATTTTACGCAGAATCTCACGCTGAATCCAAATCTGGAATTTAAATTCAGATCGGATAACAAATAACTGAGTTATGGCCGTTTGAATTTTTGGGTGGTCGCCAGATGGCCAAATTTTTGAAGGTTCCAAACAATTCATGCTCGATATCTCGAAAACTATTTGAGATATTCGAATGCGGTTTGCGGCATCGTTTTTCTCGCGATTTTTCACATAAGAAATAGTCTTTCGATTTTCCAATAGTCGAAAGTTGCAAATTTTCGCAAAAATTCATGACTAAAACTATGGCCAAACTTCTCATACCGATATCTCGCTTATTTTTTAGAGTAAACTTGAGTTATTATACACCAGTGTACGCAGAATTTTACGCAGATTTCAAATTTGGGATTTAAATTCAGATACGACTGCAAATAACGGAGTTATGGCCGATCAAAGTTTCGGATAGTTGATTTTCATTTTTTCTCATTTTTCCCAATTTTCAAAGTTAAATATCTCGGAAACTATTAGAGATATTGAGATGCGGTTTGCGCCATCGTTTTTCTCGGCTCATTTTACGTTAGAAAAAGTGCTTAAAAGCCCAAAATTCGATGGTCGATTTTTCGCGAAAAAAAATTGCGACTCAAACGATGAAAATTTTTATTTTTTTTTATTTTTGGCCATAACTCCTAAACCGTTTGTTTGATCGATCTCAAATTGGGCCAGTAGATAGATTTTGAGCTCCTCTTTCGACTGATATATAATTCAATGCTATTAAACGTCATTTTCATTTTGAAAACATTGATTGAATATCACCCTAAATTGATGTTTTCAAAACAGTTTTTTGCCAATACCTCGTTTATTTATTAAGCAAACTCAACAAATTTGGTCTCATTTTACGCAGAATTTCACGCTGAATCGAAAAATATGATAATTTTTTAAAATTTGTCAATAAATAACCGAGTTATGGCCGTTTGAAATTTTGGGTTGTCGGCAGAGGGTCAAATTTTCGAAGGTTCAAAACAATTCGTGCTCGATATCTCGGAAACTATTTCAGATATTGGAATGCGGTTTGCGCCATCGTTTTTCTCATAATTTTGTACCTAAGAAACAGTTCTTTGATTTTTCTACAGTCGAAATTTGCAAATTTTCCCGAAAGTTCATGACTAAAACTGTGGTCAAACTTCTGATATCGATTTTTTACAGTAAACTCGTCATTATACGTCACTGCGCCACTGATGGTGAACGCAGAATTTTCAATTGTTTTTACTTCCTGAAACTGACCTGATCTAACCTCACGCGTCCTGACCTGACAAAACCTGATCTGACCCGACATGAGCCGATCTGACATGGGGGCGACTCCCCAGGTTCTTCGCCGACCTCTCCCTCTTCCGGATCTTTCCGTTTTTTCGTGATTTCCCGCGATTTTCTTGGTATCTCGCGGTTCAGTCGGTCTCTTGCGGTCCTCCGCGGTCAACTCAATCACCTGCGGTCTATTGCGATGTACTCGGTCCCCTGCAGTCTGCCGCGGTCTACTACTCGGTCTGCTGCGGTCTCCCGCGGTCCATTCGGTCCCCTGCAGTCTCCCGCGGTCCACTCGGTCCTCTGCAGTCTCCCGCGGTCTACTCGGTCTCCCGCGATCTCCGGCGGTCTACTTTGTATCCCGCGGTCTACTCGGTCCCCTGGAGTCTCCCGCGGTCTGCTCGGTCCCCTGGAGTCTCCCGTGGTCCACTCGGTCCCCTACAATCTCCCGCGGTCTACTCGGTCTCGCGCGGTCTATTCGGTTCCTTTGCAGTCTCCCGCGGTCTGCTCGGTCCCCTGCAGTCTCCCGCGGTCTGCTCGGTCCCCTGCAGTCTCCCGCGGTCTGCTCGGTCCCCTGCAGTCTCCCGCGGTCTGCTCGGTCCCCTGCAGTCTCCCGCGGTCTACTCGGTCCCCTGCAGTCTGCTGCCGTCTACTCGGTCCCCTGCAGTCTGCTGCCGTCTACTCGGTCCCCTGCAGTCTGCTGCCGTCTACTCGGTCCCCTGCAGTCTGCTGCCGTCTACTCGGTCCCCTGCAGTCTGCTGCCGTCTACTCGGTCCCCTGCAGTCTGCTGCCGTCTACTCGGTCCCCTGCAGTCTGCTGCCGTCTACTCGGTCCCCTGCAGTCTGCTGCCGTCTACTCGGTCCCCTGCAGTCTGCTGCCGTCTACTCGGTCCCCTGCAGTCTGCTGCCGTCTACTCGGTCCCCTGCAGTCTGCTGCCGTCTACTCGGTCTGTTGCGGTCTCCCGCGGTCCACTCGGTTCCTTTGCAGTCTCTCGCGGTCTACTCGGTCTGTTGCGATCTTTCGCGGTCTACTCGGTCTGTTGCGGTCTTCCGCGGTCTACTCGGTTCCCTGCGGTCTGTTGCGGTCTATCGCGGTCCCCTACGGTCTGTCGCGGTCCCCTACGGTCTGTCGCGGTCCCCTACGGTCTCCCGCGGTCTCCCGCAGTCTACTCGGTCTCCCCTGGTTTCCCGTAGTCTACTCGGTCTTCCGCGGTCTCTCGCGGTCTACTCGGCCCCCCGCGGTCTCTCCCGGTCTACTCGGTCCCTCGCGGTCTCTCCCGGTCTACTCGGTCCTCAGCGGTCCCCCGCGGTCTCCCGCGGTGTACTCGGTCTTCCGCGATCTCCGGCGGTCTACTTTGTCTCCCGCGGTCTACTTTGTCTCCCGCGGTCTACTTTGTCTCCCGCGGTCTACTTTGTCTCCCGCGGTCTACTTTGTCTCCCGCGATCTCCGGCGGTCTACTCGGTCTCTCGCGATCTCCGGCGGTCTACTCGGTCTCCCGCGGTCTACTCGGTCTCCCGCGGTCTACTCGGTCTCCCGCGGTCTACTCGGTCTCCCGCGGTCTACTCGGTCTCCCGCGGTCTACTCGGTCTACTCGGTCTCCGGCGGTCTCCGGCGGTCTAATCGGTCTAATCGGTCTCCCGCGGTCACCGGCGGTCTAATCGGTCCCCCGCGGTCTCCGGCGGTCTAATCGGTCCCCCGCGGCCTCCGGCGGTCTAATCGGTCTCCGGCGGTCTAATCGGTCTCCGGCGGTCTACTCGGGTCTCCGGCGGTCCACTCGGTCTCCCGCGGTCCACTCGGTCTCCCGCGGTCTCCGGCGGTCTACTGGGTCTCCCGCGGTCTCCGGCGGTCTACTGGGTCTCCCGCGGTCTCCGGCGGTCTACTGGGTCTCCGGCGGTCTACTGGGTCTCCCGCGGTCCAATCGGTCCTTCGCGGTCTCCGGCGGTCTACTCGGTCTTCCGCGGTCTCCGGCGGTCCACTCGGTCTTCCGCGGTCTCCGGCGGTCTACTGGGTCTCCCGCGGTCTAATCGGTCCCCCGCGGTCTACTCGGGTCTCCGGCGGTCCACTCGTTCACCGGCGGTCTACTGGGTCCTCCCGCGGTCTAATCGGTCCCCCGCGGTCTCCGGCGGTCCACTCGGTCTTCCGCGGTCTCCGGCGGTCCACTGGGTCTCCCGCGGTCTAATCGGTTCCCCGCGGTCTCCGGCGGTCTAATCGGTCTCCGGCGGTCTACTCGGTCTCCGGCGGTCTACTCGGTCTCCGGCGTTCTACTCGGTCTCCGGCGGTCTCCGGCGGTCTCCGGCGGTCTCCGGCGGTCTCCGGCGTTCTACTCGGTCTCCGGCGGTCTCCGGCGGTCTACTCGGTCTCCCGTTGTCTGCGGCGGTCCACTAGGTCTCCCGCGGTCCACTAGGTCTCCCGCGGTCTTCGGCGGTCTACTCGGGTCTCCCGCGGTCTCCGGCGGTCTACTCGGTCTCCCGCGGCCTACTCGGTCTCCCGCGGCCTACTCGGCCTCCCGCGGTCTCCCGCGGCCTCCCGCGGCCTACTCGGTCTCCCGCGGCCTCCCGCGGCCTACTCGGTCTCCCGCGGCCTACTCGATCTCCCGCGGTCTCCGGCGGTCTACTCGGTCTCCCGCGGTCTCCGGCGGTCTACTCGGTCTCCCGCGGTCTCCGGCGGTCTACTCGGTCTCCCCCGGTCTGCCGCGGTCCACTCGGTCTCCCCCGGTCTACTCGGTCTCCCCCGGTCTACTCGGTCTCCCCCGGCCTACTCGATCTCCCGCGGTCTCCGGCGGTCCACTCGGTCTCCCCCGGTCTCCAGCGGTCTACTCGGTCTCCCCCGGTCTGCCGCGGCCACTCGGTCTCCCCCGGTCTGCCGCGGCCACTCGGTCTCCCCCGGTCTGCCGCGGCCACTCGGTCTCCCCCGGTCTACTCGGTCTCCCCCGGTCTACTCGGTCTCCCCCGGTCTCTAGCGGTCCACTCGGTCTCCCTCGGTCTCCCGCGGTCTGTTCGGTCTCCTCCAGTCTCCCGCGGTCTGTTCGGTCTCCTCCAGTCTCCCGCGGTCTACTCGGTCTCCCCTGGTCACTCGCGGTCTACTCGGTCTCCCCCGGTCACTCGCGGTCTACTCGGTCTCCCCCGGTCACTCGCGGTCTACTCGGTCTCCCCCGGTCTCCAGCGGTCGTCTCCCCCGGTCTCCAGCGGTCTCCCCCGGTCTCCAGCGGTCTCCCCCGGTCTCCAGCGGTCTCCCCCGGTCTCCAGCGGTCTACTAGGTCTCTCGCGGTCTACTCGGTCTCCCCCGGTCTCCAGCGGTCTACTCGGTCTCCCCCGGTCCACAGCGGTCTACTGGGTCTCCCGCGGTCTAATCGGTCCCCCGCGGTCTCCGGCGGTCTAATCGGTTGTCCGCGGTCTCCGGCGGTCTAATCTGTCTCCGGCGGTCTACTCGGGTCTCCGGCGGTCTTCGGCGGTCCACTCGGTCTCCCGCGGTCTCGGGCGGTCTACTCGGTCTCCCGCGGTCTCGGGCGGTCTACTCGGTCTCCCGCGGTCTCCGGCGGTCTACTCGGTCTCCGGCGGTCTACCGCGGTCTCCCGCGGTCTCCGGCGGTCTACTCGGTCTTCCGTTGTCTGCGGCGGTCCACTCGGTCTCCCCCGGTCTCCAGCGGTCTACTGTGTCTCCCGCGGTCTAATCGGTCCCCCGCGGTCTCCGGCGGTCATATCGGTCCCCCGCGGTCTCCGGCGGTCTACTCGGGTCTCCGGCGGTCTCCGGCGGTCTACTCGGTCTCCGGCGGTCTACTCGGTCTCCGGCGGTCTACTCGGTCTCCCGCGGTCTACTCGGTCTCCGGCGGTCCACTCGGTCTCCGGCGGTCCACTCGGTCTGCGGCGGTCTACTCGGTCTCCCGCGGTCTCCGGCGGTCTACTCGGTCTCCCGCGGTCTCCGGCGGTCTACTCGGTCTACTCGGTCTCCCGCGGTCTACTCGGTCTCCCGCGGTCTACTCGGTCTCCCGCGGTCTACTCGGTCTCCCGCGGTCTCCCGCGGTCTCCGGCGGTCTACTCGGTCTCGTGCGGTCTCCGGCGGTCTACTCGGTCTCCCGCGGTCTACTCGGTCTCCCGCGGTCTACTCGGTCTCCCCCGGTCCCCCGCGGTTTCCGGCGGTCTACTCGGTCTCCGGCGGTCCACTCGGTTTCCGGCGGTCTACTCGGTCTCCGGCGGTCCACTCGGTTTCCGGCGGTCTACTCGGTCTCCCGCGGTCTCCCACGGTCCACTCGTTCTCCCGCGGTCCACTCGTTCTCCCGCGGTCCACTCGTTCTCCCGCGGTCTACTCGTTCTCCGGCGGTCTACTCGGTCTCCCGCGGTCTTCGGTGGTCTACTCGGTCTCCCGCGGTCTCCGGCGGTCTACTCGGTCTCCCGCGGTCTCCGGCGGTCTACTCGGTCTTCCGTTGTCTGCGGCGGTCTACTCGGTCTCCCCCGGTCTCCAGCGGTCTACTGTGTCTCCCGCGGTCCACTCGGTCTCCCTCGGTCCCCCGCGGTCTCCGGCGGTCTACTCGGTCTCCCGCGGTCTCCGGCGGTCTACTCGGTCTCCGGCGGTCTACTCGGTCTCCGGCGGTCTACTCGGTCTCCGGCGGTCTACTCGGTCTCCGGCGGTCTACTCGGTCTCCGGCGGTCTACTCGGTCTCCGGCGGTCTACTCGGTCTCCGGCGGTCTACTCGGTCTCCGGCGGTCTACTCGGTCTCCGGCGGTCTACTCGGTCTCCCGCGGTCTCCGGCGGTCTCCGGCGGTCTCCGGCGGTCTACTCGGTCTCCCGCGGTCTCCGGCGGTCTCCGGCGGTCTCCGGCGGTCTACTCGGTCTCCCGCGGTCTCCGGCGGTCTCCGGCGGTCTACTCGGTCTCCCGCGGTCCACTCGTTCTCCCGCGGTCTATTCGGTCTCCCGCGGTCTATTCGGTCTCCCGCGGTCTATTCGGTCTCCCGCGGTCTACTCGGTCTCCCGCGGTCCCCGGCGGTCTACTCGGTTTCCCGCGGTCTCCGGCGGTCTACTCGGTCTCCTCCGGTCTCCAGCGGTCTACTCGGTCTCCCCTGGTCTCCCCTGGTCTCCCCTGGTCTCCAGCGGTCTCCCGCGGTCTCCGGCGGTCTACTCGGTCTCCCGCGGTCCCCGGCGGTCTACTCGGTCTCCCCCGGTCTCCAGCGGTCTACTCGGTCTCCCCCGGTCTCCAGCGGTCTACTCGGTCTCCCCCGGTCTCCAGCGGTCTACTCGGTCTCCGGCGGTCTACTCGGTCTCCCGCGGTCTCCGGCGGTCTACTCGGTCTCCCGCGGTCTACTTGGTCTCCCGCGGTCTCCGGCGGTCTAATCGGTCTCCGGCGGTCCACTCGGTCTCCGGCGGTCTAATCGGTCTCCGGCGGTCTCCCGCGGTCCACTCGGTCTCCCCCGGTCCCCCGCGGTCTCCGGCGGTCTACTCGGTCTCCCGCGGTCCACTCGTTCTCCCGCGGTCCACTCGTTCTCCCGCGGTCTCCGGCGGTCTACTCGGTCTCCCCCGGTCTCCAGCGGTCTACTCGGTCTCCCCCGGTCCACAGCGGTCTACTGGGTCTCCCGCGGTCTAATCGGTCCCCCGCGGTCTCCGGCGGTCTAATCGGTTCCCCGCGGTCTCCGGCGGTCTACTCGGTCTCCCGTTGTCTGCGGCGGTCCACTCGGTCTCCCCCGGTCTCCAGCGGTCTACTGTGTCTCCCGCGGTCTAATCGGTCCCCCGCGGTCTCCGGCGGTCATATCGGTCCCCCGCGGTCTCCGGCGGTCTACTCGGGTCTCCGGCGGTCTCCGGCGGTCTACTCGGTCTCCGGCGGTCTACTCGGTCTCTCGCGGTCTCCGGCGGTCCACTCGGTCTCCCGCGGTCTACTCGGTCTGCGGCGGTCTACTCGGTCTCCCGCGGTCTCCGGCGGTCTACTCGGTCTACTCGGTCTCCCGCGGTCCACTCGGTCTACTCGGTCTCCCGCGGTCTACTCGGTCTCCCGCGGTCTACTCGGTCTCCCGCGGTCTCCGGCGGTCTACTCGGTCTCCCGCGGTCTCCGGCGGTCTACTCGGTCTCCCGCGGTCTACTCGGTCTCCGGCGGTTTACTCGGTCTCCGGCGGTCTACTCGGTCTCCGGCGGTCTACTCGGTCTCCGGCGGTCTACTCGGTCTCCGGCGGTCTACTCGGTCTCCGGCGGTCCACTCGGTCTCCGGCGGTCCACTCGGTCTCCGGCGGTCTACTCGGTCTCCGGCGGTCTACTCGGTCTCCGGCGGTCTACTCGGTCTCCGGCGGTCTACTCGGTCTCCGGCGGTCTACTCGGTCTCCGGCGGTCTACTCGGTCTCCCGCGGTCTACTCGGTCTCCCGCGGTCTCCGGCGGTCTACTCGGTCTCCCGCGGTCCGCGGCGGTCTACTCGGTCTCTGGCGGTCTACTCGGTCTCCCGCGGTCTCCGGCGGTCTACTCGGTCTCCCGTGGTCTACTCGGTCTCCCGCGGTCTACTCGGTCTCCCGCGGTCCTCTCGGTCTCCCCCGGTCCCCCGCGGTCTCCGGCGGTCTACTCGGTCTCCCGCGGTCTCCGGCGGTCTCCGGCGGTCTACTCGGTCTCCGGCGGTCCACTCGGTCTCCGGCGGTCTACTCGGTCTACTCGGTCTCCGGCGGTCTACTCGGTCTCCCGCGGTCTCCGGCGGTCTACTCGGTCTCCCCCGGTCTGCCGCGGTCTACTCGGTCTCCCGCGGTCCCCGGCGGTCTACGCGGTCTCCCGCGGTCTACTCGGTCTCCCGCGGTCCACTCGGTCTCCCGCGGTCCCCGGCGGTCTACTCGGTCTCCCGCGGTCCCCGGCGGTCTACTCGGTCTCCCGCGGTCCCCGGCGGTCTACTCGGTCTCCCGCGGTCCCCGGCGGTCCACTCGGTCTCCCGCGGTCCCCGGCGGTCCACTCGGTCTCCCGCGGTCTCCGGCGGTCTACTCGTTCTCCCGCGGTCTCCGGCGGTCTACTCGGTCTCCCGCGGTCCCCGGCGGTCTACTCGGTCTCTCGCGGTCTACTCGGTCTCCCGCGGTCCACTCGGTCTCCCGCGGTCTACTCGGTCTCCCGCGGTCTCGGTCTACGGCGGTCCACTCGGTCTCCCGCGGTCTACTCGGTCTCCCGCGGTCTCTGGCGGTCTACTCGGTCCCCCGCGGTCCCCCGCGGTCCCCGGCGGTCTACTCGGTCTCCCGCGGTCTCCGGCGGTCTACGCGGTCTACTCGGTCTACTCGGTCTCCCGCGGTCTACTCGGTCCCCGGCGGTCCACTCGGTCTCCCGCGGTCTACTCGGTCCCCGGCGGTCTACTCGGTCTCCCGCGGTCTACTCGGTCTCCCGCGGTCTCCCGCGGTCTCCGGCGGTCTACGCGGTCTCTGGCGGTCTACTCGGTCTCCCGCGGTCTCCGGCGGTCTACTCGGTCTCCCGCGGTCTCCGGCGGTCTAATCGGTCTCCGGCGGTCTACTCGGTCTCCCGCGGTCTCTGGCGGTCTACTCGGTCTCCCGCGGTCTCCAGCGGTCTACTCGGTCTCCCGCGGTCTACTCGGTCTCCCGCGGTCTACTCGGTCTCCCCCGGTCCCCCGCGGTCTCCGGCGGTCTACGCGGTCTCCCGCGGTCTCTGGCGGTCTAATCGGTCTCCGGCGGTCTACTCGGTCTCCCGCGGTCTCTGGCGGTCTACGCGGTCTCCAGCGGTCTACTCGGTCTCCCGCGGTCTACTCGGTCTCCCCCGGTCTCCCCCGGTCCCCCGCGGTCTCCGGCGGTCTACGCGGTCTCCCGCGGTCTCTGGCGGTCTACTCGGTCTCCGGCGGTCTACTCGGTCTCCGGCGGTCTACTCGGTCTCCGGCGGTCTACTCGGTCCCCCGCGGTCTCCGGCGGTCTAATCGGTTCCCCGCGGTCTCCGGCGGTCTACTCGGTCTCCCGTTGTCTGCGGCGGTCCACTCGGTCTCCCCCGGTCTCCAGCGGTCTACTGTGTCTCCCGCGGTCTAATCGGTCCCCCGCGGTCTCCGGCGGTCATATCGGTCCCCCGCGGTCTCCGGCGGTCTACTCGGGTCTCCGGCGGTCTCCGGCGGTCTACTCGATCTCCCGCGGTCTCCTCGGTCTCCGGCGGTCTACTCGGTCTCCGGCGGTCTACTCGGTCTCCGGCGGTCTACTCGGTCTCCCGCGGTCTCCGGCGGTCCACTCGGTCTCCCGCGGTCTACTCGGTCTGCGGCGGTCTACTCGGTCTCCCGCGGTCTCCGGCGGTCTACTCGGTCTCCCGCGGTCCACTCGGTCTACTCGGTCTCCCGCGGTCCACTCGGTCTCCCGCGGTCTCCGGCGGTCTACTCGGTCTCCCGCGGTCTCCGGCGGTCTACTCGGTCTCCCGCGGTCTACTCGGTCTCCCGCGGTCTACTCGGTCTCCCCCGGTCCCCCGCGGTCTCCGGCGGTCTACTCGGTCTCCGGCGGTCCACTCGGTTTCCGGCGGTCTACTCGGTCTCCCGCGGTCTCCCACGGTCCACTCGTTCTCCCGCGGTCCACTCGTTCTCCCGCGGTCCACTCGTTCTCCCGCGTTCTACTCGTTCTCCCGCGGTCCACTCGTTCTCCCGCGTTCTACTCGTTCTCCCGCGGTCTATTCGGTCTCCCGCGGTCTCCGGCGGTCTACTCGGTCTCCCGCGGTCTTCGGCGGTCTACTCGGTCTCCCGCGGTCTCCGGCGGTCCACTCGATCTCCCGCGGTCTCCGGCGGTCTACTCGGTCTTCCGTTGTCTGCGGCGGTCTACTCGGTCTCCCCCGGTCTCCAGCGGTCTACTGTGTCTCCCGCGGTCCACTCGGTCTCCCCCGGTCCCCCGCGGTCTCCGGCGGTCTACTCGGTCTCCCGCGGTCTCCGGCGGTCTACTCGGTCTCCGGCGGTCTACTCGGTCTCCGGCGGTCTCCGGCGGTCTACTCGGTCTCCGGCGGTCTACTCGGTCTCCCGCGGTCTCCGGCGGTCTCCGGCGGTCTACTCGGTCTCCCGCGGTCCACTCGTTCTCCCGCGGTCTACTCGTTCTCCCGCGGTCTTCTCGGTCTCCCGCGGTCTATTCGGTCTCCCGCGGTCTATTCGGTCTCCCGCGGTCTATTCGGTCTCCCGCGGTCTCCGGCGGTCTACTCGGTCTCCCGCGGTCTCCGGCGGTCTACTCGGTCACCCGCGGTCTCCGGCGGTCTACTCGGTTTCCCGCGGTCTACTCGGTCTCCCGCGGTCCACTCGGTCTCCCCCGGTCCCCCGCGGTCTCCGGCGGTCTACTCGGTTTCTGGCGGTCTACTCGGTCTCCCGCGGTCCACTCGTTCTCCCGCGTTCTACTCGTTCTCCCGCGGTCTACTCGGTCTCCCGCGGTCTATTCGGTCTCCCGCGGTCTATTCGGTCTCCCGCGGTCTCCGGCGGTCTACTCGGTCTCCCGCGGTCTCCGGCGGTCTACTCGGTCTCCCGCGGTCTCCGGCGGTCTACTCGGTCTCCCGCGGTCTCCGGCGGTCTACTCGGTCTCCCGCGGTCTACTCGGTCTACTCGGTCTCCCGCGGTCTACTCGGTCTCCCGCGGTCCACTCGGTCTCCCCCGGTCCCCCGCGGTCTCCGGCGGTCTACTCGGTCTCCCGCGGTCTCCGGCGGTCTACTCGGTCTCCGGCGGTCTACTCGGTCTCCGGCGGTCTACTCGGTCTCCGGCGGTCTACTCGGTCTCCGGCGGTCTACTCGGTCTCCGGCGGTCTACTCGGTCTCCGGCGGTCTACTCGGTCTCCGGCGGTCTACTCGGTCTCCGGCGGTCTACTCGGTCTCCGGCGGTCTACTCGGTCTCCGGCGGTCTACTCGGTCTCCCGCGGTCTCCGGCGGTCTACTCGGTCTCCGGCGGTCTACTCGGTCTCCGGCGGTCTACTCGGTCCCCCGCGGTCCCCCGCGGTCCCCGGCGGTCTACTCGGTCCCCCGCGGTCCCCGGCGATCTACTCGGTCTCCCGCGGTCCCCGGCGGTCTCCCGCGGTCTCCGGCGGTCTACTCGGTCTCCCGCGGACCCCGGCGGTCCACTCGGTCTCCCGCGGTCTCCGGCGGTCTACTCGGTCTCTGGCGGTCTACTCGGTCTACCGCGGTCTACTCGGTCTCTGGCGGTCTACTCGGTCTACCGCGGTCTCCCGCGGTCTTCGGCGGTCTACTCGGTCTCTCGCGGTCTCCGGCGGTCTACTCGGTCTCCCGCGGTTTCCGGCGGTCTACTCGGTCTCCTCCGGTCTCCAGCGGTCTACTCGGTCTCCCCTGGTCTCCCCTGGTTTCCAGCGGTCTACTCGGTCTCCCCTGGTCTCCCCTGGTTTCCAGCGGTCTACTCGGTCTCTGGCGGTCTACTCGGTCTCTGGCGGTCTACTCGGTCTCTGGCGGTCTACTCGGTCTCTGGCGGTCTACTCGGTCTCTGGCGGTCTACTCGGTCTCCCGCGGTCTCCGGCGGTCTCCGGCGATCTACTCGGTCTCCGGCGGTCTACTCGGTCTCCCGCGGTCTACTCGGTCTCTCGCGGTCTCTCGCGGTCTCCGGCGGTCTACTCGGTCTCCCGCGGTCTCTCGCGGTCTACTCGGTCTCCCGCGGTCTCCAGCGGTCTACTCTGTCTCCCCCGGTCTCCGGCGGTCTACTCGGTCTCCCGCGGTCTCCGGCGGTCTAATCGGTCTCCGGCGGTCTACTCGGTCTCCCGCGGTCTCCGGCGGTCTAATCGGTCTCCGGCGGTCTACTCGGGTCCCCGGCGGTCCACTCGGTCTCCCGCGGTCCCCGGCGGTCCACTCGGTCTCCCGCGGTCTCCGGCGGTCTACGCGGCCTCCCGCGGTCCCCGGCGGTCTACGCGGTCTCCCGCGGTCTACTCGGTCTCCCGCGGTCAACTCGGTCTCCCGCGGTCTCCGGCGGTCTACTCGGTCTTCCGTTGTCTGCGGCGGTCTACTCGGTCTCCCGCGGTCCACTCGGTCTCCCCCGGTCCCCCGCGGTCTCCGGCGGTCTACTCGGTCTCCCGCGGTCTCCGGCGGTCTACTCGGTCTCCGGCGGTCTACTCGGTCTCCCGCGGTCTCCGGCGGTCTACTCGGTCTCCCGCGGTCTCCGGCGGTCTACTCGGTCTCCCGCGGTCTCCGGCGGTCTACTCGGTCTCCCGCGGTCTCCGGCGGTCTACTCGGTCTCCCGCGGTCTCCGGCGGTCTACTCGGTCTCCCGCGGTCAACTCGGTCTCCCGCGGTCTACTCGGTCTCCCGCGGTCTACTCGGTCTCCCGCGGTCTACTCGGTCTCCCGCGGTCTACTCGGTCTCCCGCGGTCTCCGGCGGTCTACTCGGTCTCCCGCGGTCTACTCGGTCTCCAGCGGTCTACTCGGTCTCCAGCGGTCTACTCGGTCTCTCGCGGTCCCCGGCGGTCTACTCGGTCTCCCGCGGTCTCCGGCGGTCTACTCGGTCTCCCGCGGTCAACTCGGTCTCCCGCGGTCTCTGGCGGTCTACTCGGTCTCCCGCTGTCCCCGGCGGTCCACTCGGTCTCCCGCGGTCCCCGGCGGTCTACTCGGTCTCCCGCGGTCCCCGGCGGTCTACTCGGTCTCTGGCGGTCTACTCGGTCTCCGGCGGTCTATTCGGTCTCCGGCGGTCTACTCGGTCTCCCGCGGTCTCCGGCGGTCTAATCGGTCTCCGGCGGTCTACTCGGTCTCCCGCGGTCTCCGGCGGTCTACTCGGTCTCCCGCGGTCTCCGGCGGTCTAATCGGTCTCCGGCGGTCTAATCGGTCTCCGGCGGTCTACTCGGGTCTCCGGCGGTCTACTCGGTCTCCCGCGCTCTCCGGGGGTCTCCTTGGTCTCCTCGGTCTCCGGCGGTCTACTCGGTCTCCCGCGGTCAACTCGGTCTCCCGCGGTCTACTCGGTCTCCCGCGGTCTACTCGGTCTCCCGCGGTCTACTCGGTCTCCCGCGGTCTACTCGGTCTCCCGCGGTCTCCGGCGGTCTACTCGGTCTCCCGCGGTCTACTCGGTCTCCAGCGGTCTACTCGGTCTCCAGCGGTCTACTCGGTCTCTCGCGGTCCCCGGCGGTCTACTCGGTCTCCCGCGGTCTCCGGCGGTCTACTCGGTCTCCCGCGGTCAACTCGGTCTCCCGCGGTCTCTGGCGGTCTACTCGGTCTCCCGCTGTCCCCGGCGGTCCACTCGGTCTCCCGCGGTCCCCGGCGGTCTACTCGGTCTCCCGCGGTCCCCGGCGGTCTACTCGGTCTCTGGCGGTCTACTCGGTCTCCGGCGGTCTATTCGGTCTCCGGCGGTCTACTCGGTCTCCCGCGGTCTCCGGCGGTCTAATCGGTCTCCGGCGGTCTACTCGGTCTCCCGCGGTCTCCGGCGGTCTACTCGGTCTCCCGCGGTCTCCGGCGGTCTAATCGGTCTCCGGCGGTCTAATCGGTCTCCGGCGGTCTACTCGGGTCTCCGGCGGTCTACTCGGTCTCCCGCGCTCTCCGGGGGTCTCCTTGGTCTCCTCGGTCTCCGGCGGTCTACTCGGTCTCCCGCGGTCAACTCGGTCTCCCGCGGTCTACTCGGTCTCCCGCGGTCTACTCGGTCTACTCGGTCTCCCGCGGTCAACTCGGTCTCCCGCGGTCTCCGGCGGTCTACTCGGTCTTCCGTTGTCTGCGGCGGTCTACTCGGTCTCCCCCGGTCTCCAGCGGTCTACTGTGTCTCCCGCGGTCCACTCGGTCTCCCCCGGTCCCCCGCGGTCTCCGGCGGTCTACTCGGTCTCCCGCGGTCTCCGGCGGTCTACTCGGTCTCCGGCGGTCTACTCGGTCTCCCGCGGTCTCCGGCGGTCTACTCGGTCTCCCGCGGTCTCCGGCGGTCTACTCGGTCTCCCGCGGTCTCCGGCGGTCTACTCGGTCTCCCGCGGTCTCCGGCGGTCTACTCGGTCTCCCGCGGTCTCCGGCGGTCTACTCGGTCTCCCGCGGTCAACTCGGTCTCCCGCGGTCTACTCGGTCTCCCGCGGTCTACTCGGTCTCCCGCGGTCTACTCGGTCTCCCGCGGTCTACTCGGTCTCCCGCGGTCTACTCGGTCTCCCGCGGTCTCCGGCGGTCTACTCGGTCTCCCGCGGTCTACTCGGTCTCCAGCGGTCTACTCGGTCTCCAGTGGTCTACTCGGTCTCTCGCGGTCCCCGGCGGTCTACTCGGTCTCCCGCGGTCTCCGGCGGTCTACTCGGTCTCCCGCGGTCAACTCGGTCTCCCGCGGTCTCTGGCGGTCTACTCGGTCTCCCGCTGTCCCCGGCGGTCCACTCGGTCTCCCGCGGTCCCCGGCGGTCTACTCGGTCTCCCGCGGTCCCCGGCGGTCTACTCGGTCTCCCGCGGTCTCTGGCGGTCTACTCGGTCTCCGGCGGTCTACTCGGTCTCCCGCGGTCTCCGGCGGTCTAATCGGTCTCCCGCGGTCTACTCGGTCTCCCGCGGTCTACTCGGTCTCCCCCGGTCCCCCCCGGTCCCCCGCGGTCTACTCGGTCTCCCCCGGTCTCCCCCGGTCCCCCGCGGTCTCCGGCGGTCTACGCGGTCTCCCGCGGTCTCTGGCGGTCTACTCGGTGCCCGGCGGTCTACTCGGTCTCCCGCGGTCCCCGGCGGTCTACTCGGTCTCCCGCGGTCTCCGGCGGTCTAATCGGTCTCCGGCGGTCTACTCGGTCTCCCCCGGTCACCCCGCCGCCCCCGGTCACCCCGCCGCCCCCGGTCACCCCGCCGCCCCCGGTCACCCCCGCCGCCCCCGGTCACCCCGCCGCCCCCGGTCACCCCGCCGCCCCCGGTCACCCCGCCGCCCCCGGTCACCCCGCCGCCCCCGGTCACCCCCGCCGCCCCCGGTCACCCCGCCGCCCCCGGTCACCCCCGCCGCCCCCGGTCACCCCGCCGCCCCCGGTCACCCCGCCGCCCCCGGTCACCCCGCCGCCCCCGGTCACCCCGCCGCCCCCGGTCACCCCGCCGCCCCCGGTCACCCCGCCGCCCCCGGTCACCCCGCCGCCCCCGGTCACCCCGCCGCCCCCGGTCACCCCGCCGCCCCCGGTCACCCCCCGCCGCCCCCGGTCACCCCCCGCCGCCCCCCGCCGCCCCCCGCCGCCCCCCGCCGCCCCCCGCCGCCCCCCGCCGCCCCCGGTCACCCCGCCCCCCCCGCCCCCCCCCCGCCGCCCCCGCCGCCCCCGCCGCCCCCGCCGCCCCCCGCCGCCCCCCGCCGCCCCCCGCCGCCCCCCGCCGCCCCAGGTCAGGTCAGGCCAGGTCAGGTCAGGTCAGGTCAGGTCAGGTCAGGTCAGGTCAGGTCAGGTCAGGTCAGGTCAGGTCAGGTCAGGTCAGGTCAGGTCAGGTCAGGTCAGGTCAGGTCAGGTCAGGTCAGGTCAGGTCAGGTCAGGTCAGGTCAGGTCAGGTCAGGTCAGGTCAGGTCAGGTCAGGTCAGGTCAGGTCAGGTCAGGTCAGGTCAGGTCAGGTCAGGTCAGGTCAGGTCAGGTCAGGTCAGGTCAGGTCAGGTCAGGTCAGGTCAGGTCAGGTCAGGTCAGGTCAGGTCAGGTCAGGTCAGGTCAGGTCAGGTCAGGTCAGGTCAGGTCAGGTCAGGTCAGGTCAGGTCAGGTCAGGTCAGGTCAGGTCAGGTCAGGTCAGGTCAGGTCAGGTCAGGTCAGGTCAGGTCAGGTCAGGTCAGGTCAGGTCAGGTCAGGTCAGGTCAGGTCAGGTCAGGTCAGGTCAGGTCAGGTCAGGTCAGGTCAGGTCAGGTCAGGTCAGGTCAGGTCAGGTCAGGTCAGGTCAGGTCAGGTCAGGTCAGGTCAGGTCAGGTCAGGTCAGGTCAGGTCAGGTCAGGTCAGGTCAGGTCAGGTCAGGTCAGGTCAGGTCAGGTCAGGTCAGGTCAGGTCAGGTCAGGTCAGGTCAGGTCAGGTCAGGTCAGGTCAGGTCAGGTCAGGTCAGGTCAGGTCAGGTCAGGTCAGGTCAGGTCAGGTCAGGTCAGGTCAGGTCAGGTCAGGTCAGGTCAGGTCAGGTCAGGTCAGGTCAGGTCAGGTCAGGTCAGGTCAGGTCAGGTCAGGTCAGGTCAGGTCAGGTCAGGTCAGGTCAGGTCAGGTCAGGTCAGGTCAGGTCAGGTCAGGTCAGGTCAGGTCAGGTCAGGTCAGGTCAGGTCAGGTCAGGTCAGGTCAGGTCAGGTCAGGTCAGGTCAGGTCAGGTCAGGTCAGGTCAGGTCAGGTCAGGTCAGGTCAGGTCAGGTCAGGTCAGGTCAGGTCAGGTCAGGTCAGGTCAGGTCAGGTCAGGTCAGTCAGGCTATGTCAGGTCAGGTCAGGTCAGGGTCAGGTCAAGGTCAGGTCAGGTCAGGTCAAGGTCAGGTCAGGTCAGGTCATCAGGTCAGGTCAGGTCAGGTCAGGTCAGGTCAGGTCAGGTCAGGTCAGGTCAGGTCAGGGTCAGGTCAGGTCAGGTCAGGTCAGGTCAGGTCAGGTCAGGTCAGGTCAGGTCAGGTCAGGTCAGGTCAGGTCAGGTCAGGTCAGGTCAGGTCAGGTCAGGTCAGGTCAGGTCAGGTCAGGTCAGGTCAGGTCAGGTCAGGTCAGGTCAGGTCAGGTCAGGTCAGGTCAGGTCAGGTCAGGTCAGGTCAGGTCAGGTCAGGTCAGGTCAGGTCAGGTCAGGTCAGGTCAGGTCAGGTCAGGTCAGGTCAGGTCAGGTCAGGTCAGGTCATCAGGTCAGGTCAGGTCAGGTCAGGTCAGGTCAGGTCAGGTCAGGTCAGGTCAGGTCAGGTCAGGTCAGGTCAGGTCAGTCAGGTCAGGTCAGGTCAGGTCAGGTCAGGTCAGGTCAGGTCAGTCAGGTCAGGTCAGGTCAGGTCAGGTCAGGTCAGGTCAGGTCAGGTCAGGTCAGGTCAGGTCAGGTCAGGTCAGGTCAGGTCAGGTCAGGTCAGGTCAGGTCAGGTCAGGTCAGGTCAGGTCAGGTCAGGTCAGGTCA